>VDFB02358134.1:130851904-131197863 GCA_007258455.2 Sequoia sempervirens | reverse complement strand
AGAATCTATTCTTACATGTTTTTGAAATAATATAGATAACTTATTCAAATTTTTACATCAAGTTGCCTAACTCTAATTGTTCTGAATTTTCATTGCCACTTAAGGGCTTGTTTGGCATACCATGATCCTACACATACCCCCATAAAACACTAATCACTGAACATCACAATGAAAAGAATCCAAAAGGATGGTCTAGAAAGAACTAGAAAACTTGACCCAAGCAGAAACCCAATCCCCACAGGAGAAACAAAGTAGCAGTATACACCCCCCAAGCCTAAGAAGAAACAAAGAAAGGGGGACAAACACATGAACACAAAAAGTCCAAAGATAGGGAAACAAAGTCCATTGTACTCACCAAATAATGACCAAATAAAAGGAGCCCACAACCAATAAAGCTTCACACAAAAAGTAGAGGGCAAAGAGAAACCAACCCTACAATAAAGAGGGCATCCAACAACAAGCAAAAAAACTATCACATCCCAATTGGATGACCACAACCTACTCTACAACACATCTACCCGACTAGAAATAGTAACAACCAACACCAAGCCACCACAACCCAGTAGCTCAAAATTAACAACCTACATAGCCACAAGTCACCTCCCACTATTGATCCATCTACCTCCTTTAAATCATCTTTGTCACCACCTATAGATCATCTCTAGATTTCAAAATTCCCCCTTTGCTCCTCTTCCCACTCCTTCTCCTCTCCATATCAAATAAAAAAATTGTATTATATTAAGGGTATGAGCCTTTGGTTATTGGATCTATAGGCAAGAAGCCTCACCATTTCACCAAAGGTCTCCCCTTAACACCTAGGTCAAACAGTCTCAATTGTTGACACAGAAGGAAAAGACCCCACAAGGTTTGAACCTTGGTTGTTGGCCCTACAAGAAAGAAGACCCACCACTTCACCAAAGGGTCACCCCCTAGCTAGTAAGGATTGTTGGTAATGAAACAATACTTGAGATTGTGTAGTTTGTTTGAAGAACTGCCAATCAAGGAAGTGCAAGGAAGAAATTCATGTTATTTAAGAGGTGGAATTCACAAAAGCTAAGATCACAAAGTTTAAAGAATGGGTTGAGCCAAAGATTATATGTTGTAGAATTGTTCCAGCTAGTATAAAGAACCATCGTAGTTGAAAGAGATTAGGTCGTAGAAAGGAAATAGATATAGCTGAAGTTGTTGCAAGATTGAATTACAAAAGTGATAGGAAATCATGGAAGAGTGAAGAAACAAAAGTTGAGGAAAGATCCATAGATCTTTAAGATAGTTTGAAGGTATCATTTGAGTAAGCTTGAAGACTTGTTTGCAACCACTAGATATATCAATATTTGAGAATGGAAAAATGTTGAAGCATGTGCAGTCAAAATTAAGAGGGAGTGTTGGAATGTAATTTCGCCCGTGAAATTTGTAGTCTACATGTTCGAACTAAACATTACTATAGTTTGTTAAAGAAAATGTTTATGAATGCATGTAGTTAATTATGTTGAATGAATAGGAGTTAACTAAAGTTTTCAATCCTTCCATTGCTAATCTACATTGTTCTAGAATTTTCTTGAATTGTTGAAGACCTCCATATAATGAGGTATCTATGTAATTGATTTGATCAGAAAATAAAAATTCATTCAATGTAGTAGCACATGTGTGGGTATATATTGTCTCCTCTGTCCACCTACAATGTGGAGGTGTGAAGGCCGCTTGAAATGGGGGTGTAGTAATGAAGTGGTAGTCTATGATCTCTTTGCCTGCAACTTCAAATCATCAGCAATTTCAAAGCAATTTTTTCCTCAAACTTTTTTTTTGCTGTTGTCAATATGGGGTGAATTTTTTTTTTAAGCAATCTAATTTTATTTTTTATAAGAAGGAAAGATTTTTTGTAAGGTTGAAAAAATTCAAAGCTTAATAATTTTTGCATGACAACTTGGATATGAGTGTCGTGTTTTTTTGTAAAATTTATGTTTTCATCACAAATCCAATGGACATAATATCACACTCAAATTGTAAAGTGTTAGTTTATGCCCCTTTTGGACTAGTGACAAAGCACTCCTATAAAGTACCAAATTAGGGGGAAAGAATTAATCAAAGGGGGTGTTGTGTGTGGCCTTTTCACACTTCCTCAAGAAGTGATTTTATGTGTTGTATTATTTCTTCACTTCTACACACACTTCTAAGTTCTTCATTTTCACATTCCTATGATGCAACTATCTAAGTCTAATAACATGGATTCTAATGTTACTATACAACCCCTAACACCTTTCAATTATCATGATTGGAAGTTGAAAGTAATTCTTTTACTTAAAAATAAAGGCTTATTCAAAGCCCATAACTATGGGAATGGAAAAAGAACTCACCATAGTTAAAGACAAATAAAAGTATTTCAATAAGTGTGACTAAGTATTTGGATTTCTATGTTTAAATTTGGCTCTTGAATTGTTATTCCATGTTGAGAACTTGAAAACACCCAATAAAATCTGGGAAGATCTAAACAAACTATTAGGGAAAATTTATGAACTTAAAAGCCATGAGTTGGAAATTCAAGTCATAGGTCTTATTCCTATTACTTTTTCAAATTTAGAGGTCTTCTTCACTCAATTTAAATCATTAAAGTTGCAGCTAAAATATTATGGAATTGACAAGAAAGAGGATCAATTAGTCCTTTCTATACTTTCCAAGCTAGGTCCAATTTTTCTTGAGTTTGTCTCAACTTTCTATTCTACTAAACGAGCTCTTGGAGCCTCATTGACAATGCCCACATGCGATAAATTTATTGCTGATCTCACAAGGGAGAAAGAAAAGTTAATTCAAATGGGCCCTTTGAATACACTAAATCTCAAGCCCTAATTATAGGGAATGAAAAGCAACAAAGTTCAAAAGGAAGGAAAAAGAACACTAAAAAGGACAAGAAAGTTAAGAAAGAAAAAAATTGACAACTCTTTGAAAATGATAACTTTTCTCAACAAAGTAAACCAATTTTTGAGAAATTTATATGTGCCTTTTGTAAAAAATCTAGACATGATGAACATTGATTCATGAGGAAATGAATTGAGCATCTCTCACATATTCTCAAAAATAATATAGGGCTACTTTATTTTATCAGATAATCTTCATCAAACCAAGAAAATACTAAGGAGGAAGAGAAATCACAAGGCAAAGCCTTAGTTGCTTCATCTTCATCTCTATCATGGATAATAGACTATGGTGCTTCACACTGCATAAGCTCTTCACATGTTTTTTCATCCTTAGAGCAATCCAGTATATCCATTATCACCTTAGGTGATGATACTCCATTATTGGTCAAAGGGAGAGGGTCTGTTGAAGTTGAAGGAGGAACACTTTCAAATGTTCTAAGTGTTTATTCACTATAAACTAATCTCTTTTTAGTGTATCAAATAAATCATCTAGGGAAGGGAATGAGAGTACAATTCTCTCTAAATTCAATTGAGATAGGAGAATTTTCAAGCAACAAGTTGGTAGAAATAGGGGAGGAAAATCACCAATCCAAATTATATACCTTCTCTAATTTTTCCACAAATATTTCTCCAAAATCATTGCAAACTCATTTAGATGAAGTTAGCAAATTATGGCATGAATGGTTTGGCAATCTTAACCACTGCTATTTTGAACAACTATGTCAAGATAATATGGTCCAGGGACTACCAAGGGTTAAATTTTCTAAAGGACTTTGTGAAGGTTGTGCACTTGGTAAACATCTTGAAGAAAATTTTGACAAAGGAAAATTATAGAGGGCAACACAAGTCTTAGAACTTGTTCACAGTGATGTTTCAAGGGCTCTTCCCTATCCATCTTTTACCAAGGCTAAATATATATTCTCACCTAAATATCAATAATTTCTCATGATTTACATGGGTCTATTATTCTAGACCAAAATCAAAGGTATTTAATTTTTTCAAGACTTAAAAGCACTTGGCAAAAAACATCCAAGGAAAGTCATCAAGGTTCTTCGAACAAATAATGGGGGAGAATATGTCAACAACCATTTTGAGTAATTTTTCATACAAGAGGGGATAGATTTACAATGTGTAGTTCCTTATATCTCCCAAAAAAATGATCTTTCAAACGCAAAAATAAATCTTTAAAAGAGATGGATAATTGTATGATTCACTCTAAGGGCCTAATACCACAGTACTAGGTAGAAGTAGTTAATTGCACATGTTATATTCAAAATAGAGCAAGCCTCATAAAGCCTTGAAGGGTATCACTCCCTTTGAAGATTGGAAAGGAAGGAAACCAACAGTTGATTATTTTGGGGTCTTTGCCTATCCTACCATGGCATGCATTTCAAAAGCATCACAAGCCCATGGATCCACAATACAAACCTTGCATCTTTGTTGGTTATCTAGATGGTGTAAAAGGCTATTTCCTACTCCACCCTACCACACACAAGTTATTTATTGAGAAAGTGTTAAGTTTTGAGAAACTCCTCCTAAATCTGTACTTAACATTTCTTAACATATTGTCAATTCACTAGATCCTAATTTTTCCTTTGATGATTTAGATAATTCATAATAGATTCCTAGTGCAATATATTATTCTTCTTCTAATTATGATGATATTTCGTCTTCATCAAGTTCAAAGATTACATTAGAACTTGATAATTTTGCACCAAACTCACCCACATCTCAAAATCTACAATCACTTCACAAGGAAGATACATGGGTACAAGCTCCAATAGATGATAGACAGATTCATACATACTTTTAGGGGGGGCACATGCCTTCTTTGCTTCAACTTTTGTTCTATAGATGTTTAGAGAGGCATCAAGAATACTTGAGTGGGTTATTGATATGGATGAGGAATATGATTCAAGTTGATTAGAAATAACACTTGGAATTTGACTTCTCTTTCTAACCTAGGAAGGAAGATAGTTTGATGTACGTGGATATATCAAACTAAATTTTCAACAGATGGGTTAATTGATAAATACAAATCACGATTGGTTGTCAAAGTTTTTTCACAATTTGCAAGCATTGACAATATAGAATCTTTGTACTCATCACTAAGATGAATTTGATTCAAGTTATCACACTAGCTATAGCCACAAAACATGGATGGTTTGTACATTAGATGGATGTGAAGAGTGTATTTCTTCATGGAGACCTTGAGGAGGAAATCTACATGGAATAACCACTAGGCTTTGTTTAGGATTCATCCTTAGTTTGTAGAATTGGGAAATCTCTCTATGGCCTCAAACAAGCCCCTAGGGCTTGGTATGCCAAGATAGATTCCTACCTCCAATCTTTAGGTTTTACTAGATTCCATTCAAATTTTAATGCGTACCTATTACAACATTACATCTAGAAAAAATAAATTTGGCCAATTGCTAAAAAAATCAAAGATATCCCTATTATCCTAGCTATTTGAAATTTAGTTTCGCAATAATGTACCATTAATTGTTGATGTATGGTCATCATGGATAATGAAAGAAGTTTTTTTCAAGTCTTCTCATTGTTCGATAAGTTCTTATTTAAATTGTGTTATTTAGAAACATTTAATTCAAAAATTAAAGTTGATGTTCTTTCCTTAGATTGATAGAGCTAATAATCAAATAGACAACAAGAGATCTTGCAAAATATTTGATCTTAATTATAATGGAACTCTTTCAATAGTTTGAAAGTGAACTTTAAGATGCTTCAATTCCTTTATAATTCACTATTTTTAGATAATACTTGGACAACCCCTTTGTATAAGAATACTTATAATATAATAACAGCCTTGTAGAATAATTAGCAAAGGCTAACATAGATAGAGAGAGAGAGAGAGAGAGAGAGAGCAAGTTCCAAATAATTGCTTACAAGTTACATATATTTTAAGGACAAAGGTGTGAAATTGTAAGAGAGCATACAAAGCATAAAATAAAGGTGGTATTGAGTCCTATGACCATAATACACCTTTGAAAAAGAATGTTTATTATTGTGTTTCAAACCCCTCAAAAAAGATAGCTAGTTATGGAAAAGGAAATAAGATGTCTAGCATGGGCAACATATAGTTTCCAAACATTGTGTTTCCAAACATGCTAAGTTCAACCATGGGGAGGTTGGTTGGCAACTAAGCACTTATTGTCAATTATCACTTCTATAGCTCTCCAATAATTAATCTTAGATAATTGTGTTGAGGTTTTGAATCTTATTTAATTAGCATTGGTTGATCTTAAAGAATGGTTATTTCCCTTTACATGTCATTGAAGCCCTCCTCTTTTACATGACCTGATTTTTTGCTAGGAATTTCTCCTAACCCTCAAGATTTTTAGATTTGCAATTTTCTATTTTTTACATCTTAGTTCTACACCTGAAACTCGTTTTTAAAAAAAATAAAAATTCTCAAGTTACATACTACAAATCATGTTATAATCACATGTTGTAAGCAAGGAATCTTTAGCAAGTTGACCCCATAATACAATTCTTAGTCAATTATAATCAATTTCTAGTTGATTGTAGTGTAAACATATTGCCATAATTTAACTAGCATGACATGCATGCCAATTTTGATTCATATATCTTAATATGATTACAATTTATGTCATATTCATATTTGACAATTTATATCAAGTTCACATCTCTTAATATGATTACATAGTTAAGTTAGAATAAAAGTTGTTATGGAGAAACTAATAGGTGTTGATCCCAAAACCAAGTAGCTCCCTCTTAAAGAAAGAATGTCTTCCATGTGATTAATGACTACTCATACAATAATGTTAGATATAATATAGTTTGCAAACAAAAATATTAGATTAGATAAGCTTGTTTTCTTTGTTAGTGTTGTGGATCACAATTTTCTTCTATAATTATCATTCCAATGATGGATCATAGAATGTGATAAGAAAATTTGATTAAAAAAACAAATTTACATAATCTAATTCAAAAAAATTACAAACTATAATAATGAAATGTAAAATTTTCATATGTTTAATAGATATAATATATTTGTCATTTTACCCTAAACCTTTGTTTAAAAAAATCCTTTAAATTGTTAATCTGATTGCAGGAAAAGTTAAAATCACTTTTTTTTTTAATATTGAGAAAAAAAAAAATGGTTACATAATAGTTAAAATCACTTTTAAATGATAAAAAGAAGCGCTACACACTTTTGATGGAAAATGATTCTCTTATAAATTTAAAAAAAATATTTTATTAATATGATGCATTTTATGATATTGCTATCAGGATTCAACCGTGTAGTTTCAAGTCAAACTCATTGAATGTTTCATGAGTAGTGGTTCAACAAGAACCCATCTCTCATGATATCGAATGGTCCACTTAGCACTCATTGCATCTAGGTGATGCTCACAGACGTGAAGCACTGGTCCGTCCTGGGAGGTCACCCATCCCAGTACTACTCCAGCTCAAGCGCGCTTAACCAAGGAGTTTTCTCCAAGGTTAAGCCCGCTTGAGTTGTTACCCCATTTGCAAAACCTTCAACAAGTGTTGTGCCTTATGAACCATTCATAATGATGCATTTTTGCAATAAAACAAAAAAAGTGCGAAAAACAACTCCTTAGGCGAAGCACGAAAACTGTACAAGAATACATTCATTGAATCCATCCCATCTACACTCATTCCTGCTGAGCTTTCTGGCATTGGCACAACTCACAGTGGAGAAACATGTGAGTGTACAAACGCAACAGCCTTGAATCCGGGGTACGATTTAATCAACGTAACCATTGTTTTAGCGACATTTAAGCTTGTACAAAACCACCGACAGAATTTATGGTGTATGAATCAATGCAAAAATTAATGATAGCTCACAAGTTTAAATTGAATGGGAAGATGCGGAGAAGATGGAATTGAATTGAAATGCAATGGAAATGCTTGAAAGAAAAGGTGAAATGATAATTTGCAATGTGAACGAAGGAAAGCAGGTATTCTTCTCAATCAACGCCGGTTATTTCTTGGAAAATTGGGTGTTGCTGTGGAAAATTAGAAAAGTAGGGCCCCATCACCATCCCCATCACCATCGCTGTCACCCTCACTTGTCACTGTCAGTGTCGCCCTCAATATTATCTTAGTGAATTGAAATTTAGTTTTGCAATAATGTACCATTAATTGTTGATGTATGGTCATCACAGATAATGAAAGAAGTTTTTTTCGAGACTTCTCATTGTTCCATAATTTCTTATTTAAATTGTGTTATTTATAAACCTTTAATTCAAAAATCAAAGTTGATGTGCTTTCCTTAGATTGATAGAGCTAATAATTAAATAGACAACAAGAGATCTTGCAAAATATTTGATCTTAATTATAATGGAACTCTTTCAATAGTTTGAAAGTGAACTTTAAGATGCTTCAATTTCTTTATAATTCACTATTTTTAGATAATACTTGGACAAACCCTTTGTATAAGAATAATTATAATATAATAAGAGTCTTTTATAACAATGAGTAAAGGTAGAAAGAGAGAGAGAGAGCGCGCCAAATAATTGCTTACAAGTTACATATATTTTAAGGACAAAGGTGTGAAATTGTAAGAGAGCATACAAAGAATAAAATAAAGGCGGTCTTGAAATTGGTTTTAAAACCAAGGAAAAGAAAACATTCAAATTTTCCTCCAATTTCTTTGTTGCTCCATCCTTGAAATCTTTCTTTTCTTACAATGATTGTGAATTATCTATTGAGTTCTGATAAGGTTTTGAAAACCTTGTCACTTGTGTTGATGAAGTTTTGACAACCTTGTTGGGAGATGGCATTTGTTTCATAACAAATCCAAAAGCCTAAATCCTTAATAAAAATCTTCCTTATCTTTTCAATAAGAGAGAAAATTTTCTTTCTTTAGAGGTTTAAAAAGTACATCCTTGTTGGAGGTTGATGGTGGTTTTGAAACCATGGTAAAACTATAAATTTTCTTTTTGAGAACCTTTTTTTTTTTAATGAACTAGAAAAGTTTGTCAAGAAATAAGATCTAGAACCTAATAAATCCTAATGCAAGCAATTTCATTTCAAGTAAAGAAATTGTGAAATGGTTGTTAAGAGAAATAACCTTGTTGAGAACCAACAAGGTTGTGAAAACCTCTTTGAATGTGAACACCAATTATGAAACCTCCTATTTATTCCAATGGATTTCTCTTAGAGAAAATTGATCACTTTTAAACTAAAATTTTAGCTTTAAGAAACTAGTGAAATCAACATGAGCACAACAAAACTAAACTAAAATTGAAAATAGATGTAGATGGTGCAAATTATTCGACTTGGTGACTGGTAGTGTTGGAAGTAGATGCCATTAAATTAGATTCAATTGAACACAACAAAAGACAAGTATAGATATGGAAGAAGTGCTTGCTTGTAAAGACTCAACACATAGATTGTGTGGCTGACAATCTGTGTTTGCATAGGAAACAACCTAAACCAAATGGAGAAGAATCCCCTACCTACTAGATTGTAAGGTAATTAAGGTTAATTACGAAAGTAGAAGGTATTCAAAAGCACACTACAAGTTTCAATCTTTCTCCATACATGACTCAATTGTTGTTACTCTTACTATACTTGTCATATTTGTAGTGTATTCTTTGGTTGTCTCAGTTGTGCTTCAATCTATGCATTGGTTATTTTGTTATTCTTCTTCCTATGTAGTCTCCTTTTGGGCTGATTATTCTTTTCATTGTAAATTAGCTTTGTTCAATTTTTAAAAAGTTTCAATATTTTTGAAATCCTCTTTCATTTTCACTTTTTCGTACTTTGCATGTTATTCCACCATTTTTACTTTTGTACATTTTGGCTTGTGAAAGGGGAACTTCAAGTGGTCACCATTAGTAGGTATCTAGTTAGTTCTCATAATTTCTCACAATCAACAATTGCATTTACAAATTTTTAAATTGAAATGAACACTCTTAATAAAACTTTTTATATTTTATTGAGGAGAGACAATATTTTTTGTGGTCATATTTTATTCACTTTAAATAATGGATTATTGAAAAAATTACAATAATATTAAATATTTATTTAAAAATTTACAGGTATTTTTTAAAAATTTGATCTTTAAGATGTGATTGTTTTAGATTCAAATGTATATATATGATGAAGGCATTACCTATAGGAGATGGATGACCTCCTTTTTACCATCAAGGATGTGCAACACTACTAAAGGGATGTAAAACAATCATATCAATTTCATCTATTCATATTTTTATCGCTAGTTTTCATTTACCAATCATTAAATAGCTCACACTTGTGATTTCAAAAGGATTTTGGTCAATTGGAAACCAAACTATGTTTGCAATGGTGAAATCCAGAGCATTCAAAGTCAAATTTTCACCTTAGATTCATGCATATAGACTTCGATGGACATATCATCTAATGCATGGCATAATCATCAGTTATTCGAGCCTAAGCAAACAAATTTGAATTGGAAATAGTGAAGATTTCTCTTGGGCTTGCACAATGGAGATATCATTTTTTTATTGGGAATTTTAATACTATTTGTTCCCTTAGCCTGAAAGCTTAACAAATTTTAAGTGGAAATGGTGAAGATTTTTATTTTGTTTATTTTGTAGGGATTTCTATTATTTGTACCCATGGATTCGATGGCCATTACATGGTGATATTTCCATGTATGTATCAATCTCAAAATCCCGATCAATATTGTGAAGTGATGTTTCATTGTCACTAAGTACCTCAAAAGCTCACCAAACTCATAATGGTGGGGCTTTGATCCTCATTAAAAAGATTACACTTTTGCAAGGAAGATAAGGTAGCAGAACAACTTCCTACACTAATCTTGAGAGGAGAATAATGAAAAAATCTACAAATATTTAATAGCTATAGAAACATAAATAGAATAAACATAAATATTATGCATACCATGACACAATGATTTATATGGGGAAAACCCTTTCGAGAGTAAAACCCCAAACTCCAAAAGTTGCCCGATATATTATTCAAAAATCACAAAGATTACAATATACTTGCATAGTAAGTTTATTGTAGGAGTATCACCATTAGAGATCAAGAGACAACACAACCATTGTCAAACTCTTAGAATACATCACAATACTACAACCATAATATAACACCCTCATAAAATAGGGTTACCTTCTAGGGCAAGATAAGCCAACAAAATATCTACCATCAAATATAAAACCTAATAATTAATGGTCCAAATTTAAAATATATCATTAATTTAATGTATGTCAACTATTTAGGAGTTTTTGTTAACACACTCACATTTCTCTCTTATGCTCCCAATGTATACACCTATCGGTGTAGCTAGGAAATATGTTTGTGTATATATATATACATACATACATCCTATCAACAATAAACCTTATATAATTACAAGGTTGAAACACATTTTCCCAACAAATCTCCCACTTGTCAAACACCATGCAAGGGAAATGGGAGGGTGTAAACATTGTCTCTTTAATTGCTAGGGGTGAAAGGCCCATAATCTATGAACAACATCTAAACTTTGTTGTGCTTGTAGGCTTAGTTAAAGAATTGACAACATTCATCAAAGTCTACCTTAACTAGCTTGACCCTTCCATCTTCGACCATATCTCTAGCAAAATGATATTGTACATCAATGTGCTTGGTCCTGGCATGAAATGCCGGGTTCATAGCTATAAATATTACACTCTGACTTTCACATTAAATTGTCAATGTACCTTATTTTATTTTAATATCTAAACACTATCTCTTAAGACAAATGACTTCTTTGCAAGCATGAGTAGATACCATATACTCTACTTTAGTAGTGGAAAAAGAAACCATAGCCTATCACTTACTCATCTAGCTAATTGTACCCCCAAATAAAGTAAACACATAAGTATAGGTGGATTGTCTGCTATCAACATCACGTACTGAGTTTGAATCCACATAACCATGAATATCAAGGGATATCTCATCTTTAGTCATATTACTATGATAACACAAGGAATAATTTAAGGTACCACACAAATATCTGAAGATTTTTTTAATTGCATCCCAATGAACTCTACTAGGATTAGACATATATTTATAAAGAACTCCCACTGCTTGGGAAATGCCTAGTCTTGTACAAACCATAACATACATGTTAAACTTCCAACTACAGTCTAGTAAGACACTTCTCATTTCTTCCATATCTGATAGAGATGTTAGACAATATGAAATAGATAACTTTGTTCCAATTGAAAAGGAAACACATAATGTTCTATAGTCTTGCATGTTAAATCTCTATAAAATTGAATTGACATACTTACTTTGGCCAAGCCATAGCTTTTTGTTTACTCTATCTCTTTTAATTTCCATCCCAAGAATGTGTCTAGCTACACCAAGGTCTTTCATTTCATATTTAGCAGCAAGTTGATATTTTAGTTTTGAAATCATACATTTCCCTTTGTCAATAAATAACATATCATAAAAATATAATGCAATAAACGAGAAATGGTCACCATAAGTTTTATAATAAACATAATGATCTCATTTAGAATGCTCAAATCCCAAACTAAACACATATATATCAAATTTCCGGTACCACATCCTAAGACTCTGTTTTAAGCCATACAAATATGTCTTCAATTTACAAACCAACTTATTTTAGCCTTTCACCATGTAGTGCTCTGGCTATGTCATATAAATATGTTCCTCCAAATCACAATGAAGGAAAGAAGTTTTCACATCATTTTTCTCAACCTCTAAATCATAAGCAACAATAATAGAAAAAAAAAATCTAATGGATGCCATTTTTGCAATAGGAGAAAATATCTCACCATAATCAACACCCTCAACTTGAGAGTAACCCTTCACAATGAACCTTGCTTTGTACTTCTCAATACCTCCATCTGAACCGATATTTTTATTGAATATCCATTTGCAACCAATAGGTTTTTGTCCTTCAGGCAATGGTACAAGATCCCATGTATCATTCTTTTTCAAAGATATCATTTCTTCATCCATGGAAATCTTCTAGCATTCTACATCATTCATACCTAGTGCCTCTTCTACAAATCTGGGTTCATCTATGTTATTATTCAAAGAAAAAATACATATCCTTGATCATTAGGTGAATGCCTTTCAGGTGGTTGTCTATGCCTTGTAGACCTATGAATAAGTTGAGTTGGAGGTTCTTCCTCCTCTTCTGAAGATTCAGAGCTAGATGATCTCTTGTCAACTTCTTGTCTATCTATGAGTTTTGATTCAACTTTCTCAGGTGTAGAAGGAAATTGAATCACATCTTCTTGTTTATTTTATTCTGGCTTTAATGTAATAGAAGAAGGCTTCTAGTTTCTCTAAAAATCACACTTCTACTATATATTACCTTTTTTGCAATAGGATAACAAAGCTTGTATCCTTTCACACCATAACTATATTAGATGAAGATACATTTCACATTCTTGTTCTCCAACTTTGTTCACTTCTCCTTTGGTACATGTTCCTATGCCTTGCAACCAAAAACTCTAAGATGTCTTAATGAAGGCTTGTGACCAGACCATGCCTCTATAGGCATCTTATCAATAAGAGTTGATGCAGGAGACTTATTCATTAGGTAACAGATAGTGGCAACAACTTCAACCCAAAACCTTTGTTCTAGACCAACACCACTCAACATACTCCTAGCCTTCTCCATCAGTGTCTTATTCATTCTTTCTACAACTCTATTCTATTGTGGAGAATATGGAGTTGTATTTTATCTATGAAAATGAAAATCTTTATAGAATCTATCAAAATCGTTAGAGAAAAACTCACCACCATTATTATCCCTCAAATGTTTTATTTTCTTTCTAGTCTACAACTCAACCATTACTTTAAATTCTTTAAAACGGCTGAAAACTTCAAATTTACTCTTTAGAAAATATACCCATGTTCTTTTGTACTATCATTATTAATAAATGAAACATAATATTTGGATTTACAAATCAAAGGAATATCTATAGGACCAAACACATCAAAATGAATAAGATCCAATACACAACAAGATTTATGAGAACTTGAATAAAACTGCATGGAGTTTTGTTTTCCATAAGTGCAATGCTCATAGAAATTGAAGTCAAGATTAAAATCAGACAAACCTTCAGCAAGGTTTTTATTTTTCAATGTCCTTAGACCCTTTTCTCCAATGTGGCCAAGTCTTTGGTGCCATAACATAGTTTTCTTTGTAGGTAACTTTGACTTAGAAGAAGTCTCAAGATGAGGATCCTCTTACTAGTTCACATCAAGGTAGGGGTTTGTTTTGGGGGGCCATGTAATTTTTTAAGACGTCGGGTATGGTGAATGAAGGGGCAGAAATTTCTTTTAATTTATTGATGTGGCTAGTTCAAGAGGTGCAGGACCTCCATAACAAGCATGACACTATTGCTCGGTGTTGATGAGTCCAAATAATGACTCATTTTTTATAGGGTTTACCATATATTTGTGTTGGAAAAATGAAGAACATCTCATTTTTTTACTTTTTGTTTGTCATTGATGTCACCATGATATATGAGTTGTGATTGTAGGATCAAGGCTACAGTTACTCTGGTATTCTAGTCCAGTATCTGAACTGGTATTTTGCTTAAATCCTCCTGTATTTTGATCTGCAATCATTTTTTGGTAAGCATTGTTGCTTGCAAGTTTGGGAAATGGTTTACAGATGTTGGGAGCACGTACATTTGAGATTTCATGTATCTGGTGCTTGTACAAAATGTTTTTTTGTCTTTTGGTTTGAGGTTTATCCATGGCTGACTTCTTTGGTGAATTGCATAAAGGTGAAAATAGTTTTGTTATGTGGATATATGTGCGACCTATTTTAGGTCTATGTTGACTTGTTGAAGCGTATCAGTTATCCTTTTTTGAAGCTTGAGGCTGAAAGATTTTATTTCTCATAAATATGAAGTGCATCTAATTAGGCTGACCTAATTGATGCTTATGAAGAAGATTGGGTATATATAACAGACAATTTTTGAAGGAGAGAGTGATTTTTGTGCAAAGAAGTGAAGTAGTGTGAACATGATGAAATTTGTTAAGTCTGTTTACTTAACTTTATTTGTAATTGAATCTACACTTATTAGGTGTATTCTATTAGTTCATTTTCTAGCTGAAATCCATTCAATCATTGTAATTTTGTAGGTAGTGAGCCTTTGTTTTTGGACAGTGAGTCCTGGCAGTGAGCCACCCATTTTGTAATATTCTATAACTGGTTATATAATATTGTGAGCTAACACTCACCGTGGTTTTTTCCATTTTGGGTTTTCCACATAAAAATTTGGGTGTTCTTGTGTTCTCTGATTTCATGTTTTGTTAATGCTTTTATTTATTTTTTCTGTTGTTTGCATTGGAATAATTGGATGGTATCTAATAAAAAAATTTAAGAAGATATTGATTCACCACCCCCTCTCAGTATCTTGGATCTTTAACAATTGGTATTAGAGCTTGGTTCCTCTGGTAAAGCCTAATAGCTTGAGGGAGAACTTGAAGATGGGCGAAATGAATGTAAAGGGGAGCTCCAAACTACTCTTGAAGATCTCGATAAAGTTGAAAGAGAAAAAAAAGATCTAAAAGAAAATCTTGAAGATGTGAATGAATGTGTCCAAAAATTAAAGGATCAATTGAAAATATTCAAAGATAGGCATAAGGAAGTAACTGATCAGTTGAAGAAGGCTAAGTAAGATACTGCTGGTTTGAAAGTTCAAGTGGAAGAGAAGAAAATAATTGAAGAGTGTTTGAACAAGTTGGTACAAAGCAAGTCTGAAGATTGCACCAAGCTTGAACAAGCAATTGTGAACCTGAAAGTGAATTTGGAGAAGGAGAAACTTTATGAAAACAAGTTCAAGTCTAGCTTAGATAGGATTGATGAATTAATTGCAAGGAAAAAACCAAACAAAGATAAAGGTGGTCTGGGAAATGATGTTGGTGAAAGCTCTAAAACTGAGAATAATCAGAAGACTCCAAATAAACAAAAGTAGAAATTAAATTCAAGAAACTCTACTAGGAGACCTCTGGTGAGACAGCCTAATGCACAAAGGTACCCTTCTTTTAATGGCACTTATTTTTCATGCAATAAGTTTGGTCACATGGCAACTAAATTTAGAAGCAAGATGAATCAATTCCTTGGTCCTTTCTCTAGTCAATGTTTTAAATGCAAAAGATATGGACATAGGGAAAGTGAATACAAAACCATGATGATGAATTAGTTTAATGTAAGGGTAAGTGCACCAAGATGGTTGCCAAAAAGGGGGCTTAAGTGGCCACTTTTTTTTTGAAATTAGGAAATACTGACCTTGGACGTGAAATTGAGGATAGTTACACTCAAAATTTTGAGATGGAACAAAAACAAGGATTGAAATGATTCGATTCTACTTTCTAAACTACTAATTTATTTTCAAAATGGTTGAGATTAAGGGGTTCAAAAGAGGGACATACACAAATTGGTGTTCTTTTTGTCAGAAAAAACATAACATAGCAACTCTTGTATGATCCTAGCACGGTGAAATTTTTTGTAGTATTTTTAAAATCGCTACATTTAGAAGTTAGCTAATAGTATCTAGTTGATGCATGATTTTTCTAATAATTTTTTAATGAATATTTGATTTTTTACTAATTTTCTAAGTGGGCACTTCCTAAAGAGTAGAATTTTGGCCATGCTCCCCCTAAAATTTATTGAAGGTAATTGTTTTTTTTATAAAATAATTTGTAGAATGGAGTCTAGTTTCTAAAAATGTAATTTATTTGAAATTTTGATGAATGGTTAATTTATAACGAAAAAAACACCAAACACTTCTTTTTGGCAAAAAAGAGACATACAAACAAAAGAAATTATAGATGAAAGGCTTCACATTGTCAAAAAGTGAAAAAAATTACATCGTTGGATAGCTAAGAGAGAACCTAACATTACCCACGTGTTTTATTTTGTCGATATTGAACCATATACAATCTTGACAGTGAGCACGAACCCGATTATGTGAAAAAATTGTAGAATTTTCAAAAACATGTCTCTAGGTGTTGGGATTTCCCTCCAAGCCTTTGGGTTGGTATTCCAAGGCAAATACCAATGCTAAGGCTCAGGGATTCCCAAAGCAAACTATAGTGCAAGTGCATTATAACACACTCGCGTTATGTCTTAGTTTTGACATTTTTTTGCTCATTCGAGATACATGTCAAGCAAGAGCGTTATAACGCGCTCACGTTATGTCTTCCTTAATGTTAAAATCCACTCTATTGAATGTTTGTTGATATATTTGTTGTTTGTATGTAAATGTATGCTGGTGTGTCATGTATGTATGTGTGTATATATGCTTGTATGTATGTATGTTTATATGCCTATATGTATCAGTGCATATATATTGTATCGATGTAGGATTGTATGTACATACCACGTAGATCAGTACGCAATTGACTACGCCTGGTACGCATCTACGCAATGATGATGATTAACCCAACATATCTCCAGGCAGGCGGACGCAAAGATGATATCTAACTGGTGATATTTTATTATTATGAGCGTGACATTCCGGACATGAGCAGGCGATGTATTATTATGAGATGGGATGATGATGATGACGATGGGGACATGAAGATGTATATCAGATGATGGATGATGATGAACATGTATTATCTCGATGATGGCGATGATGGCGCGATGATGTGATGCATTTAACATGATGATATGAAACGGGACATTACGGACATACGTGATGATACCGTGACGTGATGACATGCATTGCCGATGGCAAATACGATGATGACACATGATGATGATGAACATATTCGACATTATGATGGGCGATATGCTATTTATATTTAAACATTATTTTTTATTTGCCATTATTTTGTCGATCCGTGATATTTTATTGATGACTCCGTGACCGGGGATAACTGATATTATTTTGGCATTGTCCCGTGACATACCGCATTACGTGATGCGCGACATTGATCCGATGACATTGATGATTTATTTAAACACATTTATGATGCATGATACCGATGGCGATGCGATGTGATGATCACTTCTGATGACATTATTTATACCGATGGGCGATAGACGCGATGTACCGAGATATACTGGGGAGGGTGGAGGAGGAGATAAGGATGATGATGATGATGAAACATGTGATTGGGGATGATGACTCAATATTTTAAGAGTCCAATGGGAGAGTGGATTAGGAGGAGAGTGAGATAGGAGGGAGAGTGGAGGGTGGGAGGGGAGGAAAGGAGGGAGGAAGAGAGAGAGAGGGTGGAGAGTGGAGGAATGGAGCCAGCCCGGAGGTGGAAGGTGGAGGAAGAGTGGAGAGTGGAGGATAGGGAAGGTCTCGTGACGATGATATTTATGATGGCCACGATGATTAAGAAACATTTATTACGCGCATTACGACATTATCGATACGATAAGGCGATGCGCGATGATGGGCGGGGCCATATTTTGACAAGATACGGATAAACGATACCGCGATACCGCATTATTTTATTACGTGATGCATGATAACCATGATGATGATTTAACATTATGATAAATTTATTATCGACATTATTTTATTACGTGATGGCGATATCGATGATGATTTAATTACGTGATGATGACCATTACGTGACATGATGGGCGATTACTGCTTTGAGCCGGGCGAATTACGATGGGCGGGAGATGGAGTGCGGAGGCATATATTTAACATTATTTACATTATGAGGATTTAGGACGCCCGCATTATTTTATCCGGATTATTGAACGATCGGAATGAGGAGAGTGATGATGACATATTTATTATGATACCGACATGGAGGATGGAGGGTGATATTAGGAGATGGATGGGCGACATTATTTTACGGCGATGACATATTTATTTTATGAAGATATTTTGGGAGAGGAGAGAGAAATTTCCGAGAGTGGAAGAGTTAGGGAGGGAGGGTGATGACAGGGATGGCGATGGAAGGATGAGTCGACACGATCAACACGGATAATAAGATCCATGTTTGATGACCGGATGATCCGATGATGCGTGATGATGGATATTTATTATTACGCATCGCGGATTGACGCGATATGATGGCCTGATAAATGATGATGAACATTTATTACGCGATTTATTATGCACAGTGAAACATACAAGATGACATATTTACGATGATGTTATTAGGCGACGATGATATGATATATTACGACATTTATTACGTGACGATAGCCCGATGACGATGAAACCGATATTTCTGCCATTATTTATTATGATACGATGATATGAAACATTTATTATTTTATTATGACGCATTATGACATGATGATGGCAAGATGATGATGATGAAAACGATATTACGATGACGGGGATTTACATATTTATTATTTATTACGCGACATTATTTACATCATACCGACAGGCGACATATTATTATTTATCCGATGACATTACGTGATACAACCGACATATGATGATGATGAACATTTATTTATTATTTGCCCATTATTTTATGGATACCGATCCGCATTATGCCGTGATGACATTTATTATTACGCATATTTAATCGTGACTTGATGCATTATTATTTCTACCGATTGGCGCGATGACATTACGCATACGATGAACGATTACGATGATGATGAAACATGATGACATTACGATGATGGGGCGATTATTATTTCGCGAAACATACGACATGACATTATTGATACGCGACATACGCGACACCTATTTACCCAGATTACTTTATTGATGCATGACGATGATGGATGACATTTATTATTAACGCATTATGATGACATACGGGCGATGATGATGGCGATGATGATGGCGACATTATTATTTATTTATTAAGATGATACGTGATGACAGCGATGAACGATACGCGATGATTACGGCGATTGATGCACATGATGATTTAGGGAGGCCAGGAGACATTATTTATTACGCATTGAGATGACGCGATGATGTGATGACATCGGTGATGATGTGATACCGGTGGCGTGATACCGGGGATGATGCGACGGGGAGGGTGGATTTACGGGGGAGAGGAGGGAGGAGGAAGAGAGATGGGAGTCGGAGCCGGAGAGTGGGGAAGAGTGGAGGAGGGATGGATGGAGAGATGGAGTGGAGGGGGAGGAAGTAGTGGGAGTGGAGTGGAGAGGTGGAGAGGGTGGAGGGTGAGAAAACGAAACCAAGAGAATAAATCTATAAAAAAAACCAAGCTTATGATAACACGAGCATGTTTTTAAGAAGTAGAGACATGACCATTCTAGGAAGAGATAACACGCTCACATTATAATGCTAGTGCATTTTAGCTTGCAGTAAAACAGTAAAAAAATAATATACCTATGATGGCGGCCCACATTCTGCATATTCTCCTTGTTCTGCGCGTGCTACAACAAAAAGTAGCTTTTTGA
The DNA here is from genome assembly GCA_007258455.2 of Sequoia sempervirens. Lineage (NCBI taxonomy): Eukaryota > Viridiplantae > Streptophyta > Pinopsida > Cupressales > Cupressaceae > Sequoia > Sequoia sempervirens. The sequence goes on along the minus strand of VDFB02358134.1, from coordinate 131,177,595 downwards.
AGATTGAGTGAAGTGTCTGTGCATGATTTTTAGATTCCACCACCTTTTTCATGATCTTTACACCACCTTTGCATGAAATAGCAGAGCTTTCATGTTGAAAGGCATAGAATATCAATTCAATTTTGAATTCTAGTGATAATTGATATACAATTAAAATTTGGAGGGGAGCAAGATTTTGAAAAAGTCAAATTATTGAGGAGTTTGAGGAAAGAAGAAGCAAAGGCTACATAATTGGGTAGAACTCCTCCATTTGAAACTCTAGTTTTTTAGGTATGTGAAGTCTTTGTACATTTTATTTCATTCTATTATGGCTTGCTTTCATTTTTGTTGTCTTGCATATTCCATGTTGATCATTGTTTGTTTGTCATGTTAAAACCTTAGGTTGTCAATGGACATTTTAAATTACAATATTCTATACACTCTCCAATTACATTTTTAAACAACATCTCTTTGAGGCATTTTTTTATTTAACAATTGACTTACTTTGTGTATGCTTCCAAAGCTTTCATTGAGGTATTTTGTCAAACAGTTATACAAACTAGTTGATTGCCTTGTCTATACTACCAAATTTTCTATACAATTCTCTAAAAAATTGGAATATACTTCTAATGCCATATGGGGAGGCCTGCAACACACAAATACACAACTCCACTATGCAAACACAATTTTCAATTTACAATTTCATCAAGACTTCTTCATTCAACATATTCACACTATTCCTTGTAGCATATCAAAGTCACTCAATCGAGTATAATTCCACTCACACAACCTTTCAACTCACAACACAACACACATCAAGAACCCATTACAGAGCCTTTCAACTTATCCAACAATCACCAATGCTTGTTTTGTACCAAACTACACAAATTAGGTTTTCTATACTTTTAAGGGCCCAAATTAGCCCACTTTTACAAAGGGACCACCTTCAAAACTTTGTGTAATCTCCTGAAACCTTGGGACATCATTTTTAACTATCAAAACTTCAAATTATAGCATTAGATTGCAAAGATTCAATCATTTACCACCCAAACCATAAAACCATCTCCTTAGGCTTAGAAACCCTAGGTTTTATTGAAAGTAGCACTTGCCAAACACTCCAAAACTTGAAAACTATTCAAACAAGCCTAAAATACCCTGCTCATGCTCAATCTAACATAAAATAACACTGCCCAACTCAGAAACTCATTTTCACTCACCAAAACCTCATTTTTCTTAAGGAAAACTTAACATTTCCTCATTTGGTTTGATGCCCAATCCAAGGATCATCCTCCATTCAAGTTTCTCATGGCCTTTTATAATTTTTCCCTCCTAAAACAAACCACTTAAATTTCCAAAACTAACATTTGAAAGAGGTGACCGTTGGTCTCCCTCTTTAATACACTTTTACAACCCTGGTGCAGGAGCACCTACACCTCATCCTCCTTATTTGATCATTTGATGGTAAGTAGGAGGTTAATAGGTAGGTGGATGAGTCTTTGATCATGTTTTGTTTTGAATAAGGTCAATCAAGACCACTAAGCATGTCTTAGGTTGAATTTTTGAGTTTAGGTCTTAAAATGTGAAAAATGGTGATCTTGCACTAAAGTATCTTTGTAGCCTTTGAAGGCAAGTTTTTAAATTTACATGTAAAGTGTGAAATATTAATGTTTTTTGGATGAAATAAGGCTCATTTAAAGCCATTGGTGTGGTTTTAGTGAGTTATAGGTGTTAGCGGTGCAAACTTACAATATGAGTAATATTGTTGTTATATCATGTGTAAATGATGTAAACTTGGCCTTCAACAGCCATTAACTCTTCTGTGCCAACTATAACTCATGTGAGGGATCCTATGATGTGTGATTTAAGTGTAGATGCATGATTTGAGTGCTAGGAAAGAAATAAGAGTAATAAACCTGCTGCTACAGTGAGTTTTGTGAACAAAAATGCATGTGAATGAGGGCTTAGGCCTAGGTTTTGGAAGAATATCAATGGGAGGTCATGATGTTTTGAACTTTTAGGCATGTGTAGGGTTAATGTCCTTTTTTCAAGTTTTTTTTTTAAAGTCTGGGAGGTTGTGGAAGTAGCATATTCAATAAACCCTCTTGAATAGTGCATAAAACAAGGGTTTTCAGGTTTGGCATGATTTTTTTTGTACCAGAGGAATCTAGTTGTGGTTTTGGAGGTTTGGTGACCTAAGAAATTCTACCCCAAGGTTTCAAGGTTCTGTGATAAGTTTGAGGGCATTTTGCTTTGGAAATTAGGCCTAATCAACCTAATTAGGTTAGCCTAGAAGGGGTGTTTTGGGGGATTTGGTCCAAAGGACTTGTACCTAACATTGAGATATGTGTAATAACTCTAAAATGGGTGTCTAAAACCATCAAGAGTTTCGTTGGTGTTTGGGAGAACATTTGAGTTATTGGGCACAAACTGAGTTTCCACTACTACTAGGGTTCAAGGGGTGAAAGTGTGAAATCTAGCTTCTGATGATTGTCAAGCTTTGAAGGTTGTTTGGTTTGTTCAAATAGGCCATCTTCATCTTATTATGCCTCTTAAAGGAATGTTGTCTAATTGGTTATGATTGAGCCTCCTAGGTCTACATCAAACCCTTCACTATTTATTAATTTCACAACTTAGCACTTTTTGCACATTTTGAAACTTCTACTACCTAGACCCCTAAATACTATTGAAAATGATGCAGAGTGGTAGGGGATGAAACTTCCTTTCCAAAAGCTTCTCTCAAATACTCTATCTGTACACACCAACTTCACTATTCCTCTCAACAATGCAACTTGACCACTCAATTTGACTCACAGAACTAGACATCTCAACATGACTTGGGGATGATGTAAACACTCTTCACACAACACAAAATGAGCAAACAAATAGACCTTGCACCCAAAAACATCCATTCTTCCATCGCTCCTACACAAGCCCATGCAACTTTGCAACATTCACCAATAGGACAGCCAAAATAAAAAAATGATTAAAGGCATTAACCAAACAATGAAACATGGTTTTAGACTCCTAATACCATCCTCCACAAGTTCCCAAAAGCATAGGATCAAACACCCAAAAGAAATGTATCAAAGGATTGATTTACAAGCCATAAACAAGGCTTCACTAGGCCTGTACAAGGAAGCTTTCAACTTGTCAAGGAACACCCCAACACCCCTAATGCATTTAAAAGACTCCAAAAGGTTCCCCAAGACTTTTTCCATGCTTTCCATCCATTAGAATTGCACAAATACTTAGAAAACTTGGAAAAGTGAATTCTAAAGACCATTTTCATACATTTACAAGGGAAAAACTGACCTAGGGCATTAGATAACTTTTTCAAACCTCCATTTTTTTCTCTGAAACAAATTGCAGCATGTAGAAGGGCCCTAAACCTAACATTTCACCAAGTTTTACATTTTTCCCACAGTGGAAATGGGAATTATGCCCATTTTGGTGACCAAACCCTTCTTTGGTAGGGTTTTAGACCCACTTTCACTAAAATTGATGTAACTTGCTTAATTCTTAATGAAATCAATCCAAATCATCACCAAAATGAAGATATATATTCCCTCTATCAAAACATGGAGATTTGGAGAATGTATGGTTATGTATTAGTCTGTACCAAACAAAAGAACATTAAAAAACATTGCAAAAACATAGTTTTCTCTTAATTAAATGCTTCAAAACTTCAAAAATGCCAACAACAACCTAGCCTCAACCCCAGGGAGGATTTTTAAACATTCTCCCACCTTCTCCAATGCCCTCAACTAATTTTTTAAAGAAGGAACTGTTGGTTGGTGAAATTACACCAACTTACAACATGACAACTTTGCAATTTTGGAGCAACTTTCAATCCTAAAGACCTATGACCTAAAAAACCATTCAAATAACCTTGAAATAGCCTTCTTACATTGTCAAAACCCCAAAACTTGCACACTTACAGACAAATTCATGTTTTTTCCTTCAAAGGTTACAAAAACAACTTTTAGTGCAAGATTGCATTGTTGCAATTTTGACTCAAACTCAAAAACTCAACCTAGAACCTATTTATGAAGCCTTGAATGAGATATATATTTCATTTATTTTAATGGATACACGTTTGAGTAACTAATATTCATCTCATTACCATGCTATAGGTAAAATTATCCACCATGTCAAAGAAATGAACAAGGAAGAAAGATGTAACAGACGAAGAGTGTGAAGCCTTCAAAGAAAAGGAGAGAGAATGGGTGGTGACATATCATGAAAAGAAGAAATTGGAAATGATTGAAAAAAAAAGCCAATTGAAGAGGAACCTCAACTATCAAAAAGAGAAAAGAAATTTTCAGCACAAAGGGAATGAATGTGAAAGAATCATGCTAGGAGAGATGCAAATATCGTAGTTGGAGACACACCCTCTACCACAAGTGAATACAAAGGGACACCATTATGCAGAATTGAATATGGAGGGACACCATCTACTACAAGTGAGTATGGTTGGACACCATCCACCGCATCTGAAGTTGAGAGTACATCATCACTCAGATTTGATGAAGAAGGTATGCCATCATCCCCACATGAACCTCAAGGTATCTCTTCTACTCCACCCTTGATCAAAGGTATGCAATATATCCCACCTCAATTAAATATTGATGAAATTGCCAATGTTGAGATGTATGTACCTAGGAGAACACCACCTAGAATTTTGCATAGAAAGCCAAAGTTTTTGATTAATATTGATGAGGATATTTTGTAGCACATGGAAGGTAAGATTCCATAACACACTTGTAGAAGATATGTTGATAAGATTTGGAAAATATTCTTTGAAAGGCTAAATGAGACTGCAAGATTTCAACTATTTGTTCAAATGATCTAGGGTTTAAAGTATTGAAACATCATGAAGACTCTTGGGTTGAGAACATAGAATGCATCAAGTGAAAACACTATTGTGAAGAATCTAATGGATGCTTATGAGAGTGTGGGTAAGACTTCATGCTCAAAGGATAGTAATGTCACCCGACGTGTCATTACATCGACTTTGGTAAGCTATCAAACAAAGAGATCCCATCTCATTAAAAAGACAAGAGAAGAAATGGGAATTAGTAGAAAAACTTTATCAAAAGCTATTCAAAGGCAGCAAATAATTGTGGGCACCGATTCAAATGAATTATGGTCATTCTCGGGGAGACTGCCACATAAAGATAAAAATGTTGTTGAAGCATTGAGAACACTGATTGAAGAGTATTGGAAGAATAAGACAAGGCCATCTCTGAATCAAAGGGTTTCTCTAAGAAGGAGAATCGGTAGTCGGAACCGTGAGCCACATCTAAAGCATTTTTTGGATACGACTCAAACCTAATTTTTTCATAAATTTCAATAGACTTATCCTCAAATTAGTATTTTTCAAAGATTTTTTGAAATGATTAAACCTTTTTATGTCAATATAAATCACACAAAAAATACTTGTTGTTGTATACTACATATTGAATTCTCTAACCATTATGATGTTTATCGTTCTATATGTTTAGATTTGCATACTAACAATGTTTTTAAGGATTATGTCATAAAAGCCCCACCAAAATATTCAAGAGAGTTCTTATCAAAAAATTTATGTGAAATAGAGGATGGCCAAATATTCTATAGGACAACATGCTTGGATGGTTCATGTGAGCCTTGCGGTGGCTTGCAACGAATGCTAGTATGTGAACATATGTAAAACACAGATGAGGTGGGATAGAAACTATTAGAGTTCGGGAAGTGTAAAATAGTGGAATATGCTACAAAAGATGGGTCTCAAGAAAAAAGGTGTGATTTGGTTATTCAGAAGATTCTAGTGTATCAATTTATGTCCATGTGTTCATGAGAATCTAGTGTATGAGTATGCAAGGCATACCCATAGAGCCCGATGGTTGGACACACAATTCAAGCTATGTAAGGACACCTTTCTAGTTGGTAGCATAGTATCAGTGGTTGAATTTGTAGAGAACTACACTCTACAACCATAGTGTGAGATGTAGTCACAACATTACAACTCCACATAGGTTTCAATATTTTTGCACATAACATTCATTCACGCAGCTGATAGTACAGAGGAATAAAGGAAGGTATTGAGGGAGTATCAGTTTTATATTAGTGATGATCACACACATTCTCCAAAGTTCGTACAAGGTTACTTCTAGATGTTCTACAATGATTTGGCACAGAGGGGCATAGCATATAGTCAGCATATAATATGGTCAGATAATTGTGTATCACAGTTCAAGAATGCACAAATGTTCTACTGGTTGTGCAGGATGCATCTCACTACAGGTGTTCAGCATATGTGGGAATTTTGTGAGGTTGGGCATGGAAAGGGGGAGCATGATGGTGCAAGAGCATGAGTGAAAAGAGCATTAGCATGAGAAGAGTTAAAGTATAAAGAGAATGCAAAGTTGACAGATGCAAGATCAATTGTTGAGTGGTGTAATGCTTTGATGGGTCCAGGTAATGAAGATACTTCTTCAATTTGTATATTTTTTTGGTTGATGGATGATACTAACATTGCACCATATGAGGATTGTTGTACACTAACAGGATCAAGTGAGCTACACTCTTTCCTTAGCTCAAATGTAGGTTTATGGATTATCAATACATGTAAGATGGCATGATTTTTTTCTGCATGTACAATGCAATCCTAGAATGATTTTGAGTTAGGGGAGTGGGTTGACAAATGGCTAAAAAGTTACCTTAGCCCACTTCACACGTATCACCCTTCGACAGCATTGGAACTAACATAGATGGAATCATCGATAGACTTTGACCACATATCAGATCTAGTTCAACTAGGTAATATATCTACTTGCTTAGTTTTTGAAATTTAGTATTGTTATCTTACTTTTTACTGTACTCATAATGTTGACTAATTTCAAGTGATTTTCTACACATATCAATGTAGGGCATGTTTATGCAGTTATTGCAGATGAAGAAAATGAAGAGGGAAAAAACTATTACTTGTGTCATTGTGTTGAGGCCAAAAATAAATTGGGAAGCCCTAGTTATAGATGGAGAAAACATCGAATACCCTATAGGCTTAGTTGTTGTTACTAGAATATGGCTTATAAGGTACCCACATAAGAGTGTTAAACATTGGCTGTTTGAGAACTTTGACATGCATCATAAGATTCTTCATAAATGAACCTTGTCATGAAATCCAATGTTCATTTGGAAAAATATGGGGGTAGACCTTTGAACAAGACCTTGTGGAAGGTTTGTGGGTTTGACCATGAGGCAATACGTGGTACAATAAAGAGTAGAGAAAACCTAGATGGTTCATTGGATTAATTTGTAAGTATATGCACAATGGTTCTTATTAATTTATACTTGTATCCATGTTAATTTGTTTGATGCCAATGCTATCATCTTATTTTACTTTGTGTATCTGTAAGTAACCTGGTAAACATTAATTGGTGTCCCCAAAGTGTAGAAAATGCAAATTTATGAGCCATCCAAGAGAATCTTAGGCATAAAAGCAATACAACATCCCTATTTTGATGATCTTGACAAATCTCAATTATGATTTTAAGCCATTAAAAAAGTGTGTGAGAATCTTGGTGAGGGAATTTCAAGTTATTCATTTGAAGTTAACCTTATCATGAGCACCTATAATGTAGACATTATAGGAGCATCTTGAATTTCAAGATATTCTAGATTCATGAGAGGTGTTGTGTGCAATAGGTATCTTGGAACTCCCAGTGAAGATGTATGACTAGGAGTGACTAAGTTGAGAGACTACCATGCTTATCTATAAGTTCCTTCCATCTATTTTAATTTTATTTCCATTTTGGATGAGTTGTTTCTTTTTATTCTTTTACTTTGCATACATCTGTAACTAAACTAGTAAAAATTGATTCGTCTCTCCTTGCAAAAAATGCTGATTTTTGAGCCATTGAAGAGAATCTCAACCAAAAAAGTAATGCAACATCCTTATTTTGATGATCTTGAAAAATCTCAATTCTAATTTGAAGCCATTATAAAAGAGCATGTGAAGCTTTGCGAGGGAATCTCAAGTTACTCATTTGAAGTTAACCTCTAAATCAGAACCTATGATGTAGAGATTATAAGAGAATCTCGAATGTATGAGTGACATTGTACAATATCTGTGAGAATAGAGTACCTAAGACATTGTAATGAGATTTGTACTTGTAATGACATTTATTGAAATATTGAAATTTGGTGCAAGGGAAACAAGGTTATTGAGCAAATTTGGTTCATGGAATTCTTTTAAGTTAGTAAATTGTGTTTTGAGTAAATTGTCGATTGAATAAGATCATATTACATGGTCAATTGATTTAAAATGTAATAAGTCATGTTAGTTACAAGCTCAATAGTTAGGCATGATTGGAAAGATCTAGAATCATTTGTAAAGGCTAGATTTAAAGCCTCTTGAAGGCTTGGACACAATGTAATTTTGGTGCAGGAGCACCTAGTCTCCTAGTTGCAAAATTTTACTTTTTGAAGGTTGATAGGTCATCAATAGATTAGATTAAGGTATTTTGTGTTTATTTATGCTAAATAAGGTCAATCAAGACCATTTAAGGAAAACATTTGAATTTGGTTGTAAATGTGCAAGAATGAGGTTTGAGAGTTTGATATACCATTTAGAGAGCTTGGTTTTTATGGAGTTCCTTTCAAAGCCCCTACTTTTATTGTTCCTACGGTAAACTATTTGATAGAGTTGGTGGAATTAGATTTCTTAGTAATCGCTATTAGTGAGATTGAGATTGTTAACCCTGAGAGAGTATGACTTGGGAAAAAGGCATTTGATATGGATATTATTTTCAAAGACTTCAAGTAGGATGTACTCTGCATTGACGCCATTCCTCAATCTTCACTTGATGGCATCAAGGAATAGCTGAACTCCATGGATATAAAGTATTATGAAAGCATAATGAACTTGAACTGGTGGACAATTTTGAAGAGTATTATTGATGATCTAGATAAATTTATTGAAGATGGTGGTTTGGAATTTTTGAATATGGAAGCTAGTGATTTTGATTCTGATAATTGAGGAGAGTCAAAACAAGGATATATGAACCCTTTGATGTAGAAGAGGAATCAGAATCAGATTTCATGTAGCCACCATCAAGAGTGTTACAATCCAACAAGATATAAGGATAATTTTCAATGTTGTAGGTACCAAATTTAATACCAACGATAATGGCAACATTGAAATTCCCTAGCAGTATTTATGTTGAGGAAATTTCCTTTAGATGCAAGGATTCAAAGCACATCAACCATGTGGTACAAATGAATAAATCCTAGAGACGATCTGTAGCAATGAAAGATTTTGAAAAGGTAGAGAGAGCTACACTGGTGACTCAGGAGAAATTTCAGCTTTCAAAAACAAAGGTAATTAGGCTAGCAGATGTGTGGATCAAAGAAAAATTTGGTGGAAGAGGAAGAAAGATGATTGGAACTCTGGAGGCCCACCATACTAGATTTCAGTATTCAACCATGAGAGTAGAAGAGAGAGCTAACATCATGTATCAAAACATTAAGCATTCATTATTCCAACTAGTGGAGCAGGAGATGATTACTTTGCTTCATTTTCATTTGCATAACCATATAAAGGCATGGGAACCAAGAAGACCAAGGATGTCCAGTTTTATGTGGAGGTAATGGATGTGGTCCAAACTTTACGAGGGGCAAGAAGATCAATGTATGATCCTAATGAAATTGAGGAAGAATAGCAAGAGAGGGACAAGAAAAATAAAATCAATACATAGTCTCAAGGATTTGTTAAGTGAGTAAGAGAACCATGGGATCAGCCTCATCTAAAAGATTTTGAACTAGAGTTTTATATACCATTTAGAGAGTTTGGTTTTCATGGAGTTCCTTTCAAAGGGTAGCAATCTTTGATGGGGTATTACTCGAATACCATGGTGCTTACAAAATCTTCGTATGAACCTATAGAATCACGTTGGGGCCATGTACAATAATATCTCTCAGTTTTTGTTATCTCAAAGTGGTTTTCCTGTGGTTTCCAGTTTTTAGTTGACGGAAAAAGTGTCAAATGCAAGCAGTGGAAAGTTGCAAAGTGGTACAACTTTCATTTTGAAACTTGTGTGACCAAAAAAAAATATTCCAACATGTCCAACTAGGTATTTTTATGCTAGGAATGGTCCTCTTTCACACCCAAACATGTAGAATCGCTCTGAGCTATGTTCAACTGGATCGATCCCTTAAGGGTCCAAAGTGCAAAATGGATGCAAACTTCATCATGTTGTTACTTGAATATTATGATGCTTATAAATTCTTTGTATGATCCTATGGCATCATGTTGGGCCCCTCTACAATAACCTCTCTTGGTTTTTGTCATCTCATGGTGGTTTTCCTATGGTGTCCAATTTTCAGTAGTGAAAAGTTGCAAAGTGGTGCAACTTTCGTTCTGCAGCTCATGTGAAAAAACAAACTATTCCAACCCATCTAAATAGGTATTTTTATGCTAGAAATGGTCCTCTTTCACACCCAAACACACAAAATCACTCCAAGCTATGTTCAACCGAATCAATTCCTTAAGGGTCCAAAGTGCAAAATGGTTGCAAACTTTAGCATGATGTTACTCAGATACCATGACACTTAAAAAATTCTCATCTGATCTTATGGGATAGTGTTTGTCCCCTCTATAATAACCTCTCTTAGTTTTTCTTTTATCTTAGAGTGGTTTTCTTGTGGTGTCTAGTTTTTAGTTGATGAAAAAAGTGTCAAATGCAAGTAGTGGAAAGTTGCAAACTGGTGCAACTTTTTTTCTGCAGCTCATGTGACCAAACGAACTATTCCAACATGTATGAATAGGTATGTTTATGCTAGACATGGTCCTCTTTCACACCCAAACATGCGAAATCTCTCCGAGCTATGTTCAATTGGATCGATTCCTTAAGGGTCCAAAGTGCAAAATGGCTAGAAACTTCAGCATGCTGTTACTCGGAGACCGTGATGCTTGGAATATTCTTGTCTAATCCTTGGGATTGTGTTGGGACCCTCTACAATAACATCTCTCAGATTTTGTTATTTCAAAGTGGACTTCTTGTGGTGTCTAGTTTTCAGTTGATGGAAAAAGTGTCAAATGCAAGTAGTGGAAAGTTGCAAAGTGGTGCAACTTTCATTCTGCAACTCATGTGACAAAATGAACTGTTTCAATGCATCCAAATAGGTATGTTTATGCCATGAATGGTCCTCTTTCACACCCAAACACACGGAATTGCTCCAAGCTATGTTTAACTGAATTGATTCCTTAAGGGTCCAAAATGCAAAATGGCTGCAAACTTCAGGATGTTGTTACTTGGATACTGTGAGTCTTAAAAAATTCTCATTTGATCTTATGAAATTGTGTTGGGCCCATTTTCAATAACCTCTCTTGGTTTTTGTTATCTCAGAATGGTTTTCCTGTGGTGTCCAATTTTCAATTGATGGAAAAAGTGTCAAATGAAATTAGTGGAAAGTTGTAAAGTGGTGTAACTTTTGTTCTGCATCTTGTGTGACCAAACAAATTGTTCCAATGCATTTGAATAGGTATTTTTAAGATATGAATAGTCCTTTTTCACACCTAAACATGCGGAATCACTCTGAGCTATGTTCAACTAGATCGATTCCTTAAGGGTCCAAAGTGCAAAATGGCTGCAAACTTCAGCATGTTGTTACTCGGATACCGTGAGGCTTAGAAACTTTATGTCTGATCCTATGGGATCCTGTTAGGCCCCTCTACAATAACCTCTCTTAATTTTTGTTATCTTGGGGTGGTTTTCCTATGGTGTCCAATTTTTAGTTGATGGAAAAAGTGTCAAATGCAAGCAGTGAAAGTTGCCAAGTGATGCAACTTTCATTCTGCAGATTGTGTGACCAAACAAACTATTACAATGCATCTAAATAGGTATGTTTACACTAGGCATGGTCCTCTTTTGCACCCAAACACGTGGAATCGCTTTGAGCTATGTTCAATCAGATCGACCCCTTAAGGGTCTAAAGTGCAAAATGGCTGCAAACTTCAGCATGTTGTTACTTGGATACTGTGATGCTTATAAACTTCTCATCTAATCCTATGGGATCAAATTATGCCCCTATGCAATAATATATCTTCATTTTTGTTATCTTAGAGTGGTTTTGTTGTGGTGTCCAGTTTTCAATTGATGGAAAAAGTGTCAAATGCAAGTAGTGGAAAGTTGTAAAGTGGTGAAACTTTTTTTTCTGCAACTCGTGTGACCAAACAAACTGTTCCAATGTATCCAAATAGGTATGATTATGCTAGTTATGGTCCTCTTTTTCACCCAAACACACATAATCACTCCAAGCTACTTTCAACAAGATCGATCCCTTAAAGGTCCAAAGTGAAAAATGGCTGAAAACTTTAGCATGTTGTTACTCGGATACCTTGATGCTTAGAAACTTATCATCTGATCCTATTAGATTTTATTGGACCCCTTTGCAATAAAATCTCTCAGTTTTTGTTATCTCGAAGTGGTTTTCCTATGGTGTCCATTTTTCAGTTGATGGAAAAAGTGTCAAATGTAAGTAGTGGAAAGTTGCAAAGTGGTGCATCTTTCGTTCTGTAACTTGTGTGACAAAACACACTATTCCAATGCATTTGAATATGTATGTTTACACTAGGAATGGTCTCTTTTACACCCAAACACATGGAATCGCTTCGAGCTATGTTCAACAGAATCGATCCCTTAAGGGTTCAAGTGTAATATGTTGAAATAGGCCATTCCACCTATTGTTCAGGCTATGTCTCGGTGATATGGGTATAATGTAAGTAGGATAGGGAGTAGGAATAAGAAAATAGCATTGGTAAAGGCATTGTAAGAGATTACTAATGTTGCCCCTATTGAAAATTCAGAATTAAGGCCCCTTAAAAGCAAGTCTAGAAGAGGTGAAAAAAAGAAATTGCTTGAAAATAAGTTAGAATAGGTTGGAAATAGGGTGAGATTGTGGAGTTTGATGTTTTCAAAAGGTCTGCAAGGACAGGGGAGGTCAAAATTATGTTATGTCATGATGTCATAGTTGGGAAAACAGGGGTTTTGAATGAAAAATAGATGTTTGAGGGAGTAAAAGTGGGTAAAGTCAAGAGGCAGCATAATTTGGTGGTCAATTAATTTTGTGCGGGTAGAATGAAGAGTGTTGGAATAGGTTTTGAGGTTCAAGTTCGAGTTCGGGGGTTTGGTTCACCAGTTAGGCCAAATGTTTTTGGAGGGGGGTTCGGTTTGTTTTGGGTTCATTGGTACAAAAATCATGTAAAAACAAAAATATAAATATATATGCAGCCTACAAGCATGCATTAGGATTAGAATATCACATAGCATCATATAACCAACAAAACCACCATAAACTTGAATGCCATTTAAAACATGCATGATAAATATTCATTGTTGAAACTTGAATTGTGTAGTCTATTGATGCTAGGGTTCAATTTGTATGATTTTTAAGAAAAAAAACTAAGTGAGTAGAGTTATTAGTGTTCTTCATAAATCATAAGAATTTGTTTAGTACACTAGCCATTTTGATTTCTTCTTGCAGTCTCAAACATTATTTTGTATCATTGTTACATTGGTCTTGAGAGTGGTAGCTTAATATAGCTCCACAATACAAAATTTGGTTTACCTGTGTAGTGTAACAATGGAATAGGCAGATTTTTCTTTCAAAGAACCAAAGGGTGAGTGCACAATCGAAGTGTATAAAAACATATTTTTTTGTAATATCAAGGATACTTTTTGAAACTTCCATGCATTGCTAATCTAAAAGGAAAAGTCTTATGTATCCTTTGCTTAATTGACTTGTTCCAATCAAAGGATTAAATATATTGAAATATTTTTATCAATTATTTCATAGAATACCAATTGAAAATGTGTTTTTTACTTTTAGATAAAGTTGTTTACCATCAATTAATTAATTTATTGAAGACAAACCATGAATGGCAGCAATGATCAATGCTATGGATAACCAATTAATAAGTATATATGTGAATAATTCAAGCATGTACATGTGAATAAGGGAAGTATAAGTAGTCACAAACACATATGCCTTGAAGTTTACACATGAATACATAGTATAAACAACTTAATATGAAGTATATGCATGAATACAAGGTATACACTTGAAAATGCCTAAGTCACAAATATACATTAGAACACACGTAAGCTACAAAGAATACACGTACGTTGTATACACTTGAATACACATAACTCATATCTATTGAACCATGAATTTATAACATGCAAATATGGACACCATCGATAAAAGAATTTGTATTAACGAAATAGCCATGTACGTATACATCAATGTATGTTGATATAAGTATAAAATATAGGTACAAAATAGCCATATTGGCTTACGAGAATGCAATATAGGCATATAATGTCAAATATATCCAATAAAAAATTTGTACAAAACTGCCAAGTAGCCATACAACAAAGGGCTCTGGAATCAAAAGTCATTGCTCTCCAAGCTCTCAAAATAAACTCTTTCCCTTTGCTAGTTGATCAGATGGCGATAGGTCCGTCACTCATTTCTGCTGCACTCGAGAAGTGCTCCTACTACTCCTCCTACTAGTGTTAAGTTCTTGGTGAAGTTTTAACTGTTACAATAAGAAGTAAAGACATTAATATATAGAAGTTACATTATAAAAAATGATATATTTAAACAAAAATCACTTATGGCCATCTCACGATCACTCTCCATGAGGGAAATATTTGCACGCTAATGTTGAGGCATTCTCAAGCCCTGTATAAACCACCCAAATATAAATTAGACTACGAATCAATAATTTGGTTTTATTTTTCACTCAAACTAACATCTATAACAACAAATGTAAATTGAAATTTAGTAATTTTCCTAATACCTCCCCTGTTAGAGCCATTGAGGACTATATAGCGGATGAAACATTGATATCCATTGCCCTCGTAAGATTTGAAGGTGTTTCCACAACCAACAATCTGAAAATAAAACAAAAAATTATTTAATCACAAAAATGTTACAATAGCGATCCACGTCATGACTTATAGTGTATGAGATCTCATGAACAAAATTTTGAGTACTTATTAAACTATATATTTCTGATTATCATGCTTACTATTTTCCCTATCCATATCTTGTTCGAAAGGATGTGTTTTTAGGCTTTTTCCCATAGTAGCAAGCCATTGAATTGTTTGATTAAATTATTTCATAGACATGTACGATAACTGTGGTGTCATAGAGAAGGCAACTTGAACTGTTTGAAAAAATATCTCAAAAGAAATGGGGTCTTGTGGTGATGGAATGCCATTACAAATAAATGCACGTCATGGCATTTCATCACCATAAGAACACATTTCTTTCAGGCATTTTTTTCAAAAATTTCATTGCCTTCTCTATGATATTATTGCTTACTATTATGCTTTGATAGATATTTTTCCAAGCATCCATAGTTTGTTAGAAAGCAGCTATTTTAGGCTTTTATCCATACCAACAAGGAAGCACAAGTAGTTTGATAAAATGCTTTGGTTCACATGTATGAAAACTGTGGTATCATAGAAAAGGTGGTGAGCATTTTGAAGAAATGTGGTCTCATGGTGATGGAATGGACTTCCATTGTGCCATGAGACCACATTTCTTCAAGGAATTTTTTGAAACTACTAACCACCTTGTCTATACTATTGCTTACTATTATGGTTTCATAGATTTTTTCCAAGCATCCATAGTTTGTCGTGCAGGTGCATCTTTGCAAGCACATGCCTCCATGTGAAGAAATTGCATCACTGCTTATGTTGACTTTCTAAACAACTATATTGTAGTTGAAATTTTGTCATCTATCAAAATATAGTTATTAGTTATGGAATGTGAAGTAATTGTTTGAGTTTGAATGATGTGCAATGCAACGTAACCAATGATATGAATATAAACTACACAAATCTATTAAGTACAATTCATTAGTTAAAATTTTTATTCTATTACCTCTATGAAGGTTGGAGTAAATTCACTTGCATTGGGAGGTGTTCCCTTGAAACCTTCAATATTACCCTATTCAACATCCAAAATCACATATTAAAATACCATTCATAAAACAATGCTATTAACATGTAATAAATTTATATTGTTTACTTGTTACATACCCCACCGAGAGGTGTACTGGAAAAATAAGTAGGTGGAGGGCCGATGTATCTAGTTTCAACATATGACCCTGCAATTTTATTAAAATTGTAAAACTAAATTAGTTAATCTTGCATTTCAAAATTGAAATTTAATAAATTAAATTCAATGAACATGCTAACTTTTACCTGAGTATCAATTCCATATGCATCATGCAAAATGCCAACTACCCTCTCCATCTCCATAGCTACATATGGATCCTTTGCAATAGCCTCCTGAGTGTCGGTGGGGTCATATGAACAAGTCACCCCACAAGATTGACACACATGGGTTTGAAGGCCACCACTTGAAGATAGGGGATGGTGTTGTAGAATAGATCTAGTATGATGGATGACACTTTGGGTCAAAGTGTTGATTTCTTGCAATATCTCTAAGTTGACACTCTCCTTCACGATGAAAGTAATAACAACGTGCTCGTGAGATGGCTTAGCGAGAGCTCGTCTCCCTTACAACGTAGGATCTGGCTATGCACTGGGCCTATCTTGAGCTGACCCCCCACCTCTCCCTTGGAAGTCCCTCATATCAAAATAATTTGGGATTTTGTTCAATATGAGCTCACTGTATAGTTTCCTAAGAAAATACTAGGGGACTTCAAAATTGTTGCACGGTCAGTCATCAAAGACCATGTACCACCTTTCATAAAAATGGTTCCTAATCTCTTGGTGGTGACACCAATGAATAGGAAACCTCTTCACATTGAGGGTAAGATTTTGATTTGTACGTGGGTTAGTGAATAATGAACACAAATCACCTTTTGTAATTTTTAAATCCTTTACTTGTTTATATGATAGTTTATCTGCATAATATTCCCTAGCCACCTGCCTCTTATCTTGTCATCTAGTTATTTATTTACTAATTGAATCCACATTTTTTAACATATCTTTCAATGAATTTATGAGGATCACTCTTTCTGTGGTTGAACCATTTGGATCACTCAACCTAATAATAAAATCCTCAATTTGTTTTTTGTTGCTCTCAATCTCACTCATTAAATTTTGTTGAGTTCTAGGAGGGTGTTGAGGGATTGGTGGAGGTTGTTGTTGAGGTTGATTTTCTTGTTTAGGATTTTGTTCTTCAGGATTTGTTTGCTCTTTGTTGAGGATTTTGTAGGCTTGCAGGTTCATTTGTATCTCCTACAAATTTAAAATTTTATATATCAAATATAACGTAAAACTAGCAAAATCAACCTAAAACTAAGAAATTCAAAACAAACAACAAACAATACTTACCTCTCACACCTCTTCATCATCGTGGCACCATCCTTGCAGAGAAATAACAAATCTTGTTGAATATTTGTGCTCAATACCTACACCTAGAACGCGGGCACAAAAGTTAGGGGTTTGACATTATAGCATTTTCAAACTTTTTTTAGAAAGTGGCCATGGAATTGCTACCCAACTTCATGCACCTACCTGTAAGAGGAATGAGTCAGTCCTTCAATGGCTAGTGCTACGTCTGCAATAAGTATGGACATAAAGCTAATTAGTGTTGAACAAGAGTCAATGGAAGTCAATATAATCAAAGGAATGTTGTTTGCTATAATTACAACAAACCAAGACATGTTTCAAGAGTCTACAAAAGCAAGAAGAGTAAGGTAACCAATCTGGCATAAAAAAATGAATCTGTGAAGAAGTTGACAAAGATGAAATTAAGCAAGAAATGATCAAGATTTGGAAAAAGAAAGAATAACCAAAGACAATTAATGAGTCTGTTCCCTCATCTGATACAAACGATTTATTTGATAATTAGACCTAGCAAGGTTGCAGGGGGAGCTTTATTAAAAAATTCTAAGAACCCCCTAAATAAATGGTGCGTTAAAGGCTGGCACAAAGAAGAGAGATGAAGATTGAGTTTTCAAAGGTTCTAAAGAAGGAACTGATAGAAAATATGAAGGGATGATTGTTTGCAGAGAAAGTTAGGTTTTGTCTATTTAAAAGAAAAGACTTTTTAGCAGCTTTTTGGAGTCTACCACAATAAATGTGATTTAGGGAAAAATTTTATTTTATAAAGAAAATGATCAAGGAATTTAGTTTATTTGAGAATTTGAAGAATTGGAGTTCGATTTGTGGAAACCCTGGCTATAGTTCTGTGTGTAGAGAAAGGTATTTATAATTCCTGAGCTATTATGTTTTGGTGAATTTGCTTGAATTCAGTACTAGTAAATTGGGAACCCCTATAGTTGTAAAAGTATTGGAGAGGTCGAGGCCCTCTTACAAAAAGTACTAGTTGAAAGTATTTGAAGACAATCCCATGGGCACATTTTCTTCAATTCACATGGTATAATGCCAACTGAGGATACTAGGATGATGATTAGAGTTAATTTTGAGGAGTACAATCATGCAAAACTAATTGACCTTTGGAAAAAGGAGCTTACTAGTGATGACTTCAGGGTAAAACCCAATTATTCAAATGTGGTTGACAAAAGGTTGGACATCTAGAACAATTTCCCTGTGAAGTAAGTTCTAAGTAGAATTCACGACAAATTTATTTGGATTGATAGGCCACACTTGATAACAAAAGAAGTGATTAGGGTTGTAACTGGTCTTTGGGATAAAGGAATAGTACTTGTGTTAAAATCTATAAAGAATGAGGTAGTGATGGAATTCAATGGGGCAACATTTGACAAAAGATCCCTAGCAACAAAGACTATTACCAATCCAATAGTGAAGTATGCATCTCTCATGATAGGTCACAAGACATATTTTACAAATAGAGAGAATTCTATTTCGGCCATAGAAATCTATACTGGCTATGATATGGCAGTGAAAGGTGTAGATTATGATCTCTATGAGATTCTTCTATTGCAATTGTTAGAAAAAATAAAGCAAACAAAGGAAAAGAAGTATGCCTTTAAGTTTGGTTCATTGATCATATGTTTATTACTTTACTTCATGAAGAGGATTCTGGGAAAAGGTGAAGTATTTTGGAACCCATCCAGACCGGTGGGACATCAAATTTTTGATCACATGCATAATATTGGAAATTTGAACACTCAAGAGGATGCCCTAATATCTTTCTTTGTAGTATTTAAAAAGAACATGAATGAGAGGGAGAGGATCCTAAAGAAAATTGTTGATAAGTATAAGCATGAAATCATATTTCATGTCTCCATGGATGAATGCATGATTGAGGCTGTAGAACCTTGAACTATCTAGATTCAACCTCTTGGATATGAGATAATAGAAGAAGCTGAAGGCTATGTATAGATGTTGTTGAAGAATCCAAAGGTCCCCAATGAACCTAGAATTGGGACATATGCAAAGAAGTCTATGGAAATTCATATGGAACAATAGAAGCCTAAGATTAGGAAGAAAGTGGATAAAACACTCAAAGATGCTAGTTTCACTGATGAGGAGATTGCCCTTGGAAGGGATAAGGTAGCACTAAGAGAGACAAAATCATTTGGTCTGAGAAGATCTGGTAGAAACACCTCTGCAAAATCCTTTGCAACCCCTACAACTACAACTGAACCTAGAAATGTTGATAAAGGTAAAGGTCGTGTTTCCTTTAGACCAACTACTAGATTTGGGAAGTGGGAGGAAACTCCTCTGATAGCCCTTGCTAAGAGAGGAAGGAAAGAGAAGGAAATGAGAGAGAAGAATATGAGTGTTACATATGATCAAGATGAAGTAGAAGAAGATCCTAAAGCAAAGCTTGTAAGGAGAAGAAGAGGAGGCTTACCCTCCGGTGAAGGCACATCCATAGATTTTGTTGGTTCTAAAAGAGTACACATTATATCCTCATCTGAAGACAAAGAAGAGCATGAGCATGGTATACATGTGCACACCAAGCCTGAATCAAAGAAGGCTATGGTTGTTGGTGAGGCCTCTGTGGATCAGAAAGATGAATAAGATATTATGGTAAGTTCTGGTCCCAATATAAACTTGAGCCAACTCTTAATGCTTTGTTGAATTTTGAAAATATGCTTCAACCCACAACTCAATACTATGATGATGTCGGAGAAGAAAACAAGAAAACATTGCTTTTACCTATTATTGAGTATTTCATTATCTTAGAGGTAAAATGGGATAACATAAAGAAAGATGTTCCTAAAATCATGTGGGATGATCTAATGAAAAGAAGATCTGAGGCCGTTGTGTTTGAAGAAAAGATTAAAAATGCAAAATATAATAAGATTGGGTCTTCCTTGACCCTTGATGATCTAGAATCCTTGAAGAAGATCTGTGTTGAAATGTTTCAAATGAAGAGTAGGGTAAATATGCTGATGACAAGAAACAAGAAGCTAACAAAGAAAGTGAGGAAGGAAAAAGCTAAAGTATGGTATGCTCAAAACCGGTGATGATGCTGCTGCTGAAAATGTTGAGGGAAATGTTCCTCTAGAAATAGGTAATGAAAATATCTTTGATAATTTTGACGTTGAGATTAATATTGGTAATGAAGTTATTGAGCAGAATGAAGGAAAAGATGATCCTAAGTTGCATAATGATGCTCCTCTGGAGCATAATGAAGAAGAAAAAGGTGGAAAAGAGCAAGTTAATGAGGAATAAAATAATGGCAATGTTGAAGGTGATGGACAGGGCAATAAAGAAGAAGGTCAAGACAATCTTGAGGAAGAGGACAACAATGGAAAAGATAATGATAAAGATAAAGATGAAGATGAAGGTGAAAAGGATGAAAAGAAAGATGATGAAGAAGAAGAGGTAGTAGAGGAAGATAAAGAAAAAGAAAAGGGAGAGGAAGAAAAGATAGCTGAGAAATCCTTTGAGAAAAATGAAGAAGAAAAATAGATTGTAAAATCTCTGAAGCATCCCAGTGATTCGTCTTCTGGTGGTGATGTACTGAAACATTTTCTATCTAAGAAAATTAGATTTCAACTAATTATTCCCCAGGAAATTTTGAAGCTCTCTTTGATTGAAGGATATGTTGATGCAGAAAGGATGTCTCTTGTACATAGAGTTGTTTTGGGTGATGCTATGCAAGCATCTAGAAGAAAATAAATTCTTGAGACACATCAAAAGGGAATGGAATTGATAGAAGATCCTCTAAAAGCATTACATGAAGCTATGCTCGGTACATCCATTGATACATCTCTCACCCCCATTAAAAATATGAGATTATTGTTAGTCTCCTTCAAGGAGTATTCTCTAGACTTAATGAAAAGATAAGACAAGTGATAGAAGAAAACTTGGAAGAGAAAAGACTATTGGCCTTATAGGAAAAATGTGCTGTAGCACACTCATGTGTTTAAATAGTTTGAAAGCGGTGAAGGTCTATGAGTCTGAGGAAGATGTTGTTCTCTCCTACTACTTGAAGTGGCTAGATTCCACTCAGAATATCAAGATTGTCATGAACTCCATTGAGTCCTAGTTTTCTACTATTTCTAGTACTTATAGTGTATCTAAAGATAAAGACATATCAATCTAGAAGGAAATCGCTACACACAAAGAAAATTTATTTTCCTTGTAGAAATAGAAAGAAGAAATTATCAAAAAATTCAGTCTATTAAGTGATACTATAAGAATGAAATACACTCCAGTTGGAGAGGCTATGGCATGTGCTGGAAGGCTTGAGAAGATAGATCTAACTCCTGGTACTCTAGACGATGATGAAGTTTTGATAGAGTTGGAATCTTTGAACAAGATGTTGACTATAGCAAAGGAAGGCTAGGAAAAAGGAAAAATAGTCTGGGAAGGTATTCTGATGGAGCTTCAAAGCTAGTTGATATATGGTTCTTTAGTTTCTTTGATTTAATGTTTTTTAATTGTTTTTAGCACACCCTTTGTCCTTGATGTCAAAGGGGGAGTGGAGTGGTGGATTGTTAGTGATAGGGGGAGAAGTGCTATGAATAGAGAACTCTGTAAATATTTTTTTTGGTAAATACTCTTTTGGGTTTTGGCACATGTTTCCATCAATGACAAAGGGGAGATTGTTGAAAAATGAAGAAGAACATCTCATTTTGTTACTTTTTGTTTGTCATTGATCTCACCATGATACATGAGTTGTAATTGCAAGA
This sequence comes from Sequoia sempervirens, assembly GCA_007258455.2. Classification (NCBI taxonomy): domain Eukaryota; kingdom Viridiplantae; phylum Streptophyta; class Pinopsida; order Cupressales; family Cupressaceae; genus Sequoia; species Sequoia sempervirens. The sequence goes on along the minus strand of VDFB02358134.1, from coordinate 131,155,508 downwards.
TCAAGCCTACAGTTACTATAGTATTCTAGTCCAGTATTTGAATTGGTATTTTGCTTAAATCCTCATGTATTTTGATCTGCATTCATTTTTTGGTGAGCATTGTTGCTTGCGGTTTTGGGAAATGGTTTATAGATGTTGGGAGCATGCACATTCAATATTTCACATATCTGGTGCTCGTACATAATGTTTTTTTTATCTTTTGGTTTGAAGTCTATTCCTAGCCGACTTCTTTGGTGAATTGTGTAAAGGTGAAGATAGTTTTGTTATGCAGATATATGTGCGACCTATTTTAGGTTTGTGTCGACTTGTTGAAGCGTGTGGGTTATCCTTTTTTGAAGCTCGAGGCTAATAGATTGTATTTCTAGTAAATATGAAGTGTATCTAATTAGGCCAACCTAATTGATGCTTGTGAAGAAGATTGGGTATATATAATAGACAATTTTTTGAAGGAGAGAGTGATTTTTGTGTGAAGAAGTGAAGTAGTGTGAACATGATGAAATGTGTTAAGTCCATTTACTAAACTTTATTTAGAACTGAATCTACACTTATTAAGTGTATTATGTCAATTTATTTTCTAGTTGAAATTGATTCAATCATTGTAATTTTGTAGGCAGTGAGCCTTTGTTTCTGAACAGTGAGTCCTGGTAGTGAGCCACCCATTTTGTAATATTCTATCTCATGTGGAAGTTGTAACTTACGTTTAAATTGTCATATCTATTAGTTGAGTAGATTTAGGTGTTACTATGCTAGATCTTCATTGACGCAAGTAAGGTTTGACTAAATCTGGTGCATGCATAACCTCCTTCCTCTTTTTTATGCTTTCAATAAATGGTGTCCTCCTAGTTTGTTTGAGTTGACTGCATAGTTATTTAGGGTTAGTTAGAAGCTTTTCTTCTATAAATAATGATCAGATGTCCCTCTTCACAAGGTTGGATGTTTTGAGATTATATTTGCATTTTTAGATTCAAGGAATATAGTCATGTTGCTAATATGATGTAATCATGTTTTCAATGAATAAAATGATACTTTGATTTTCTACATCTGAGTTAGCTTATGAAAGACTCATTCAAGGGGGCCCACTTGGAGAGAGTTCCACCCATTCACTTTAGTTGTTACTTTTCTATTTAGTAATTAGTTACATTCTTAGCAGTTGTTTGTTCCTACAGCCATTGGAACTCCATTTTGTGTTTGTTCCTACAACCAAGGCAGACAAAGTAACTTCCTGTCTATTTGCTGAGATTTTTTTTTTCTATTGATTTTAGTTTAGTTTAGTTGTTGATTCCTACTTAGTACTTATGCTAATTCCTTTCAAGAATTTTACTTTTAGTAATGTTTCCTTTCTAGTTATAGGATAAGGATGACTACAGTTGAGTCCTAGTGCACAGAAAGTGCTGATCCATTTCAAGTTTACGTCCCTGGGTTGAAAATGAAATGAACCTTCATGATGAGCAAGATAACTACTTAGTGTAGATATATAATCTCTAAGTTATAGCTTTAAGGGATTAGTTATTGAACCATTAAAGGAGGCCAACATTTTTTGTGTCATTGTCAAGGATGGTGTCAAACTAGGAAGTTCTTTGGAGTCTTTTCCTATTTCTTTCTTGTTTTAGTATCTTTGAAGTTTTTTCTTAACATACCTTTCATTTGAGAAAAGTAATGATTTTCTATTCTTTCACCAATTCTTTGTGTGAGTTGGCTGATATGAGTTAACACCACATGCATAGAGGCAAGAGAAAAGATGCTCATGGGAGATTTGTTCCTAATGACCCTAATCCTGATGACCAGCTAACTGAGTTTCAAAATCTTGCAAGAGACTAAGGAGAAGAGGAAAATCCTTTTGCTAATGCATTTCCCAATTTGACTAGTTTTGAAACTTCTTTTTAAGAGCAAGCTACCAAAAACCTAATTGAGAATCCATTTGCTTTGACACTCCATCAAGCAAATATGGCCTATCAAAATCCAAATAGATCTAACCAACCATATTTTCCATTTCCTATCACCCACCAAAATGAATTTGATAACATCAAGAACACCCCTACTTCAGTTCTTCCTAAACTCTATGGGGTTGTAATAGAAAACCCTGACACTTTCTTGTTTGAATTTGATATCCTCTGTAGAAGCTATGATTACAATACTGATGCTCATAGGCTTAAATTGTTTCCTACTACCTTGAAAGAAGTTGCACTAACATGGTTTATGGGCTTAGGTAGGAATACTATAGATACTTGGGATGATATGAAAACAAAGTTTCTTGAGAAGTATAAAGAATACTATACAGGTAGTGATATGAGAGGAGATGATATCTTTAGGATGTAGCAAAAGGAAGATGAAAGTTTAGAGGACTATATTTCAAGGTTCATGTTTTTCCTACAAAAATACCCACATCATGCACTCAATGAAGAGTATCAAAAGTTTCTATTCCTTAGGGAGATCAATGAAAATTGCATTGATGCTATGGACTTGATAGGAGGAGGAGGAGATATCACCCAAGTTCCCTAGGATGATATTAAGAAGATATGTCAAAATTACTCTAGGGAAGCTCTAAAGAAAGGAATAGGTTACCAATCTTCTATGGGTAAACCCTCCACTAATGAAGTTTCAAGGATGGAAATCACCCATTTACTGGTAGATTTCAAGCAGGATATCATAAAAAATATGACCACCCAACTAGACACACTTCAAGCAAAGAAGAAACATAAGGAGGAAAAAGAATGCTAGTAGAATTTTTTCCTCATTGCAGAAAAAAGGACTACAGATGCAAATTGGTAGCCAACATTGATAGTAATCAAATTCCACTAGAATTTAGACCAATTCAGGGTGATGATGATCAAGTTTTCTACATTGCACAAAGAAGGCCATGGGCTCTAAGACTAGGTATACCACCAGATCCATTATCTTTTAGTGGACCTTATTTGAATTCTTATACATCTAGTAATTAATGGAAAGCCCCATACCCATCAAATTTTGGAGGCTATCCACCTTAGCCTTGGAGCAACCCTCCAAATATTTGGACCAATTACCAAAAATCTCCACCTCAATGGCAAAAATTCTAGGGGAATTGACAACAACCTCTGGGAAACTGACAACATACATCCCAATGGATTGGAGGACAACAATGGTCAACCAAGGAAATTGGTTACATGCAACCACCTCCACAACCTCAACAACTTTCCATAATTCCTCCTCCTCCTAACTCTAACTCCAACACACCTAGGTCTACTCAATTACCATCTCAACCCACACCTAACCCAAATAAAAAACCACAACATTAGTCAGTCTACTCTATAGATCCCTATCATATTCTTGCATATGTTGTGAGTGTGAGTGATATTCATCTACATTTAGGAACCAATTTTCCATCTCCTTCCACTCCTATTACCATAGAGCTTCCTATGGAAGAAGAGGAGAATCATAATCTATCTAATATCCCTATTTAGTCAAGTGTTCCCAAGAATCCTAAACCAATTCAATAGTCTGATCAAGACCCACCATTTCCTCATAGGTCAGAAGTTGTTAAACAAAAGGAATAAAATGATGAAACAACCTTTGATATTTTGAACCAATTGAAACACATATGTGTCAAGATACCTTTGTTCTAGGGCATAAAAGATGTCCCTATATATGGCAAGGCAATTAAGGAAGCATGTCTCAAAAATCCGAGGAAAAAGGACCCCACTACTATTGATGTGGTGGGATAGTTGGCAGATATCATGCTTGGGAAAGTCACTGTTCCTAAATATAAGTTGACCCAATTAGTCCTATTCTTGGAGTCATTATGAATGGAATCCAAGTAAATAATTTTCTAATAGACTTGGGAGCAACTATCAATGTGATGAATAAGGATATTCTGCAACAACTAAATGTTGCAAACATGAGACCTACTCCTACCATCCTACAACTTGCTAACAATTCCACTATAAAACTAGATGGTATAGTAGAAGACCTTGTTGTTACTCTAGAATCTTGGGAATATCTAGCAGATTTCATGATCCTTTCCCCTAAAGCTACATTAGGAGGTTATGCCATTATTTTGGGTAGGTTGTGGTTAGCTACAATAGATGCTTACATTGGATGTCGGTCAGGGGACATGACTATTTCTAATGGGAGAAGCACTAAGAAGCTTGTCCTCTATCCTCCTACTCAACCATCCCATGATATGGACAACCCCAGATGGCCACAAGTTGGAGAGGAGGCCGAGGAGGTCAATTTAGTGGCACAACTCATGATGATAGGTAGAAGTCCTTTCATGTAGCTTCAGTAAGAAGATGAAATATTGTCCCATATAATTCAGAACCATCGTGAACTATATGAAGAATCACCCACTCATGAATCTAGTTCTACATGTCCATTGTAGATACTTCTATCCACTTCTCCTACACCTAGATTTCCTGCAACAACAGATATGATTCATACATTGTTACTGCATGAAATAAAAATACCAAGCATCAATGAAATAACCATGGTTGAGTTGACCAAACAAGTACACGTTTTAGATGGGAAACATTTAAAATATTAATAAAAATCTTAGTCAAGAGTAGTAGTTGTCACTGACAAACCTTTTGAAGTTGCATCATCATGCATTTGCATGGGATTACCATCACATAAAAGGATTAGATTGCAAACTTTGTATTCACAGGATCTACATTAGAGATGACTACACACTAGTAAGGTAACCACAAAGGAAAATCAACCCTGCATTGAGGGTGATCGTGAAAGGGGAACTACATAAGTTATTGGATGTAGGATTTAGCTACCCTATCTCAGACAGCCAATGGGTGTCCCCTTTGGTAATTGTGCGTAAAAAGAGAGGAAAATGGAGAGTTGTGTTGAATATAGAGAACTAAACTCTACCACTAAAAAGGATCACTTTCCCCTTCCTTTTATAGACCAAGTATTGGATTCACTTGTAGGTAAGCAATATTTTTCCTTCCTAGATGGATTTAGTGGTTATAATTAGATATAGATTGCACCTGAAGATCAAGAGAAGACAACTTTTACTTGTCCTTGGGGGACTTATGCCTATTTAGTACTTCCATTATTTTTAATTCACCTACAACCTTTCAAAGAGCAATTATTAGTACATTCTCAAATACTTCACATGATTGTATGGAGATCTACGTGGATGATTTTACTACTTATGGTATTGATTTTTTAGAAGCATTAAAAAAACTAAGAAAGGTTTTGCAAGGATGTGAGGACCATAATCTATCATTGAACATTGAGAAATGCTTTATGATGATATAAGAAGGAGTAGTCCTTGGCCATTATATCTCTTAGAAAGGAATACAAGTGGACCTAGCCAAGATTGAGGTAATTACCAATCTTCCTATTGCTATCAAGAAAAAAGATGTTAAAAGTTTCCTAGGAAATGTAGGATAGTATAGGCACTTGATAAAATATTTCAGTAAGATGACATCACTACTTTATAATCTTCTAACTAAAGATGTTGAGTTCCAGTGGATATAGGATTATGATAAAGCATTCTTTGATTTAAAAACAACATTAACCCATGCTCCTGTGCTCAAAGGCCCTAATTGGGGAATCCCTTTTCATATTCACACAAATGCATCTGATTATGCTATAGGGGTTGTCTTGGGACAAAAAGAGGGAGCAATAGAGAATGTAATCTACTTTGTCACCAATAACCTACAAGGGGTTGAGTTTAACTACACAGTGATAGAGAAGGAGATGTTGGCAGTCATTTATGCTCTCAATAAGTTTAGGGATTATATCACAAGATATTAGATCTTTGTCCATACAGACCATGCAGCCATAAGATACCTTATGAATAAGCCATTGATTTCAGGGTGGTTAGCAAGGTGGTTGTTGTTAATGCAGGAATTTGATATCACCATTATAGATAAACTGGGTAAGGAAAATGTTGTGGCAAATTTTCTCTCCAGATTGAATACATCAAAGGATACTCAAGCCATTGATAACTCCTTTCATGATCAACATTTGTTCTTCATCATTGTGAAAACACCTTGGTATACAAATATAGCCAATTATCTGGTTACAGGGAGAGTTCCCCTCATTTCTCTTGAAAAGAGTGAAAGGTTCTTATTGAGAAATTTTTTCCATTTTCATGGATTGTAGATTGTTTATTCTATACTCAACCAAATCATGTGATGAGAAGATGCGTAAGAGAGGATGGAACCTATGATATAATAAATGCATGTCATAATGAACCCTATGGGGGGAAATTTGTAGCTAAGAGAACAACTATGAAGATTCTCAATACAGGGTATTACTGGCCTACACTTCATAAGGATACAAGCAAGTACATTAGGAAGTGTGATAGATGTCAAAGGATGGGACAAAAAACTAAATCAGATGAGATATCTCTATACCCTCAAGTAGTTATCACACCATTTGATAAATGGTGACTTGATTTTGTAGGTCCAATTGATCCACCATCAAATGGAAAATCTTACATCATGGTTTGTAATGATTATGTGACTAAATAGGTTGAGGTCAAAGCCATGTAACATGCTAGGGACAATAAAGTTGCATAATTCCTCTATGAATAAATCTTCATACACTATGGAGTTCCTAGAGAAATAGTCATAGATCAAGGGGCTCAGTTCACATCCACTCTTGTCAGAGCAATGGTGAATGAGTATAATGTCAGACATACGAAATCTACACCCTATCACCCTCAAGCCAATGACCAATCTAAGGTAACAAATAGGGAAATAAAATCTATTTTGACCAAAACAGTGGAAATCCATACAAAATTTTGCACAAATAGGTTGCCAGAAGTTGTTTGGGCCTATAGAACCACTTGGAAAACCACCACTGGTTATACTCTCTTTAAACTATTATTTGGAAAAACAACAATGATTCCTAGAGATTTTGAACCCAAAACTCTTCAAACATCACTAGACCTTGGAATAGATATATTTGAGGCATAGAAGGATAGGGTTATGCAACTAAATTCCTTAGATGAGATAAGGAAATTAGCTCTCCACCATGATGAGATGGTGTAGAACCAGAGAGTTAGATGGCATGATAAATACATCAAAGAAAAGAAGTTCCAGCCAGGTGACTGGGAAATTATTTATGATTCCAGGTATAAAGACAATTTAGGAAAACTTCAAACCAGGTGGTTGGGACCATATGAGATTGCAGAGGTCTTCCCCAATGGTGATTTTTAGCTTACAACGATTTATCTTATCAGGTTCAAGCTCTTCATCAATGGTCATCATCTCAGGTTATACCATAAATCGGCCTCAAAACAAGACTTCATGCAATAATTTATTGCATACCAGAACTCCAAAGTTCCTACAATTGAAGGAAGCGAACCTAGTGTCCATCCTTTAGACTAGTCAAAAGTACGCATGCAACCTTAGTAAATATTTTCACTTTTGTGGGAATTAACTTCTCCATCAATAAACTTACCCACCCATTCATCTCCGTCCCTTTTCTCTCTTCCATCACTCCACCACCACTTCACCATCATTCCACCATCACTTCACTCCATCATCACTTCATTTAATAGCTCAATCATACTTTTTTGGTAACCAATACTTCCTTCCACATTATTTGCAAAATACACTCCAACTTTTGAGGTATGTGCATAGCAACTTAATGTATCTTAATTTCCTTACATGTATTTATTTAATTAATATACAAGTTAATATTAATATTTCACATAGAAACTCCTATTCGTATGCCTTGTTACATCATAATTCCATCCCAACCTATATGAACACATGCTTTTATTTAGGCTGGGGGAGTGTGAACCCACATGTCATTAATCACATTTCATGCACCAACATGGAAACAAATTTGAAATTTGAAATGATATAGTTGAAGTGACATCGTGCATGAATGATATGACACTAAGCCCACCATTTTCTTTGATGATACCCATCCTTTATCTCTTCTTTACTTCCTTAGTCAGAATCATGATGCCACTAAAAAGGTAAATTGGGAAGTCATACGACATTGATGTTAGCACTGGTGAGGAGTTGCAAGAGGCAGATGAGAAATTGGGTTTTTCAGTAGAATGATTGTAGGAAAGAAGTCCTTGTAAAGGTTCCAGATTGTGAGTAGAAGCAATGGGAAGTCAGCTAATTAGAAATGAACCAACAGTTCACCAGGTAATCCTACAGGATGCACTCTCTTTGACTGAATTCAGAAATTGTGGATGGTTAGATTACTTTCTGAAGCTAAATAGTTTTAGTAGTGACATTGCCTTAGAATTTGCAAAAAAAAAAATTATGGTAAGGTAATGGTGAAAGGGCTAGAAGTTATAGCCACCGAAGAAAGGATTGTTGAAGTGTCAGGTTTTCCTACTGAAGGAGAACCCTACCCTGCTTCTAGGGATGCTAGGTCAGCTAGGGTAGAATTCACTAAGCTTAGTGATCCTCCACTTGTTATAGACAAACAAGGAACACAAAGAACTTCTTTGGTAGAAAATTGGAAACAAGTTGTTGCCTACATTATTAAATACATTACCTATGAAGGTCACTAATCATGTCTTCATTCTGTACATATCAAGCTTATGAATCACATGAGACATGGCAGAAGGATGAATGTGCCAAACATCTTGTACAATATTCTTGCAATCATGCCTGTTGAGACACCAAAAGGTAGGGAAAATTACTAGTAGAAAAATCTTTGCAAGAAGTGTCAAGTATGTCATGGAATGAATTTTTGAACGTTGATAAATTCATATTAGAAAATGTGGGTCCTAGAGGTCAACCCATAACTCATAGGGTTAGTAGGGATGAGGGGGTTATTAAAATCACTCATGGAGCTTCAAATTCTAGGGAAAAACCTAGCACAAACCCTCCAACAGAATTTGCAATAGAAATTGGTTCCTCTGAATCAGAGCATACAAATGAAGCTAGCTCATCTTTAGACCCTAAAATCAATGTTCTCCCTAAAACAACATTTCGACTAGGGATTCCATTTGAAAGGAGGAAGAAAAAATGATAAAATAAAAAATTAGCAAAGGGAAGGCTAAGAAGAAAAAACTAGGAAAGGTAAAACCTAGCCCTAGGAAGTAGAAAAATGAAGACACAGATCATCCTACACCCATTGGGAAAAATAAAATCCCTCCAAAGAAATCAAAACTAACCAAGTCTTCTACCGATGTGCCTCCAAAAAGGAGCCATAGACTCAAAGGGAAACCTAGGAAGGAGGTAGAAGCTCCTAAGAAGTAGGTAAATATAGAAGTGGTAGAAGTTCTTCAGGAGCAGAAAAACATAGGGTTGGTAGAACTTGCTGCTATTGCAGAGCAAGTTAAAAACTAGGAACTAGTGCAAATAGAGCAAGTGGGACATCAAAAACTAGTGCAAGGAAATATCCTAGTAGGAAAGCACAAACCTCCTACATTTTCATGGGCAGCAGTAGCCTTGGATTTATGGAAAGAAATGTAGAAGAAAGAGGAAGAATGGAATAAAGAAAACTCAAGCTATAGGAAGAAATTAATAAGAAAAATGTAGAAATTGAGGAGAAGAATGCAAAGATTATTGCATTAAAGGATAACGTAAAAAATGTGGTGGCTCTAGTACCATGAATTATGGCATACAAAACTCCCCCACGGGTATATGCATTGCATTTAAAGGAGCTCATCATATTTCTTTTAAGTTGTCAAGGGTCATTTTGGGTCTAAGCCCTTCCATTGAAATCCCATAGGAATTTTTCCAAGCTTAAAAATTTGTTGTGTGAATTGTATTTGCACAATTATGTTGTTCCTAATGACCATGACTGGAATCCATTGTTATACATTGGGATATTCACTTGAGGGAATTAATGTCATGGATTCAAAATGAAATAAGCTGGTGGCAAAAATTCAAAATATATAGAGAAAGAGAACTACATACCCCCTTATCTCTAAGAGTTGAATCAAAAAGTCCTAGAGATATTTATTACACATGGCACATACTTCTTTATAATCCAGAGTACAAAAAGAGGATCATCCCTTCTAGGGAGGAAGCATACCTAGAATATGAGTAGGTAGCTGCTATTGCAAGAAAGATAATGTTGGGATACATATCACAAAGATGGAATGATTTGTTAGATTAGTTAAAATAGGTTGAACCCCATTCCCTGCAGAATTATTATGCAACTTGCAAATGAAGCATCAAGTATATACATCTTGGGAGGATGAAGCAACACTATTGACTCTCATTGATATTTCAGCTACCTATTCTGTTGTGGCCAATACTAGAATACAAAACCTACTAGTTGTTGGATCTCAGTTGTTTTCATGGCTTGTTCATGGTTTTTCCTTGATGACAAAATCACTTTCTTGGTTCTCTTGCTCTGATAGTTCAGATTGGATCTTTACGCTTTATCATGATACATATTTGATGACACTTGGCTATTACAGATGGTTATTTGTTATGATTCAGATTCATGTTGATGAGAATTCTGGTTCAATGTTATGAATGCTATTTCTTTGACTGATAGTGCTTTTCAGTTTGATAGATGGTTTCTTTGTCAGGATGGTTCTTTTATTATTGCATATCACAGGTGTATTCAACATGATTACAAGTCACTGTGACATAAATTCTGGAAAATTCATTTTCAAGTATCTCATAACTTTTTGGACATGATATATCAGTACATTATCTTTGGCTCATTGACGTCTTTATGGATCATTTTGGTTGCTTGGATATCTAGAAACTATCTTGCATACTCTTGCAGTATCTCAATTTGATAAGCTTTCTCATGTCTTTCTTAAAGACTCTAAAGCCATCTGGTCATTATTTGGAGGCATTGAATTTATTTTGGTTCTTGCAACTCATTTTTTTGATGAAATTTATTGGCACATATGGCATATAATTTTAACATTATCTCCAATGCTCAAACCTAGACATCATGGTCGACATCCAAAGGAAAATACATTCACTATAAATTATCATTGGGCTAAATGTTTATTTGGTTTATTTAAAAGTCACTAAAGTGACATGGCATCGACAACTTGGTAATAGTGTTTCAAGTGATAATTTGCAGTGACATTTGAATGTCGATTTGAATTGATGTGGCAGTGATTGTCGGCCTCCTTGGTAAAATATTTGACTGCAGACTTAGAAGATCTATGATTATTTGATAATAATATGGTCGACATTCTTTGAAATTAATGTGATAGCAAACTCAAGCATCTTTTAAGTCGATGGACTTCAAAAATTTATTAACTTTGGAAAAGTCATCGAATAACTTGATGAAAGAATAGGGAAAATCATGTTTAATTGCTATCATTTTTTTTTCTTGGCTGAGTTTGAAACCCTAGCCACACCATCACCATGAAGGAAGTGTAACTATTGGATTCTTTGTAACTGTTTTTGCTCATTATTCTAGCCGGCTGTAACGGCTTTGTTAGGAAGATAAACATTGTGTTTTAGAAATGAAGAGTATGGCTACTAAGTTTGGTGTGCTTCATTGATTGCAAGCTCTACATTTGTGAAAGGAAGTCATGGGAGTTGCAAATCTGTCTGGTATTAATTTATTTCCATGCTACTTGAACATGTATCACATCCATCATTTGATTTTTATGGCTATCATTGTTTTTGCTCAAATTAGAAAAAGAAAAAAATGGGATCTCATTTATCTTTGTTAGAAATGCATGCTTTCATTTCAGTTACTCTTGACTACATTTTGGGATTTTTGAAAAATGGATCTATTGCTAGTATTTGGTGGAGATATGGTTCGATTATCTTCCAAATTTGACATGGCAGTGATGGTTTATTGCCATTTTTTATTTATTCAAAAAATGTCTTTCTGCATTTTAGCTCTGAAGATATAAATGATGCCCTGATACATTATTATTATTATTGCATTAAGGGTTTTATGTTTTTTAGCATATGGGTTTTTTGACAATAGATTTAAATGGTTTCTACTATGAAAATTATTGCACTTGATTTGAGTTTTGTAAAATATTTTGTAGTTTGGAAAAAAGAGCATTGATGTATTCATGTCAGGGTTTATTACAACCTACTGTACAAGCGTTACTCATGATAATCCACCATTTGCTGATCATTTATTCTTTTGGTTCACTTTCTAAAATTGAATGGGGTTTCAAATTCCTTTGAACTCAAATTCTTTGAAGACTTTATTATTGGCAAACCTATTTGAAATTAAGTATATATATACAGTGTTTTGAACATTGTGAGACTTTTGGTTATGATTCTGAGATATTGTATTGGCTGTATCAAGAAATGAAAAGTAAAAGCTTTGTTATACAAAAATTGAAAATATGTTGCAGAGCATAGTTGTAATTCTTTTCTATTTAATATTTTAAGGATTCAAGAGTTGAATTCTTAGGGTATTAGGTAGAGAAGACTATTGAGTTCTTTGAGCTTACTTGAAAACAGAGAGATCCTCTGATATTATTATTGTTCAGAAAATAATTTGAGGGGTTGGTACTCCTTGAGATTGATGTCTCTAAATGAGGGGTTGGTGCTCCTTGAATGGGTGCTCAAAAAATTAGCCTATAAGGCATTGTTAATAGTGGATTAAAAAGATTAAGCCTACAAGGCATTTCAGGAGTGGTTTTATACCCTAGGAGGGTTTTCCACTCGGCAAAATCTTGTGTCTCTTTGTTCTTTTGTGGTCTCACTGCTTTACTGAGTTGTTACTACTTTGTTCACTGTTTGGTTATTACTTTTCTCAATTCTATTTATGAATGATTACATTCAACTCATGAATGCATTAATCATTGTAATATTGAGATCAAATCTGAGCTATGGTTTAATTTTTGAAAATTGGTTAAATGTGTTAAGACACTGATTCACCCCCCCTCTTAGTGTCATTTTCACTCCAACACTAGTATGATATAGATATAGAGAGGCCAAGGTGGGGAATACTGGAAAGCAAGTAGGGGTTCTATTGGGATCCAAATTCAGATACTGTAGAGATTGATCAAGGGCAGACAAAAATTGGTGATTTCAAGGCTTTGATAAGGCGAAGGAATTGAGTTCCCTCTATTGGAGGACCGACATATCATTAGGTTGGGGGGAGATGATGAGTCCAAATAATGAATCATTTTTTTATAGGGTTTACCATATATTTGTTGTTGATATTATGGGACTTTAGCACTTGGTTATTGACACTCTCTATATTATTTCCCTAAATTTATGAACTTTGGGCATGAACTTATCCCTGTAACTTTTGATGATTAACTTGCTATGTGATAGATCTATACTAATTTTACATGTGATTGAATGAATGCTATTCTAAGGTAATTATGGATATAATTTTTTTTTTGTGCATGCTAATTTCATTATTCAGGTTCACATTAAGATACAGATATAAATGAAGATTGCAGTGTGGAAGGAGTTCATGCCAGCTGGTCGGTTGCTAAAGAAGTAAAAAAGATGGTCATTAAAGAGGTCAATGGAGGGAAACTTCCAATGGAGGCAAACTCCTAGCTCATGTGGAAGTTGTAACTTACCTTTAAATGATCATTCCTATTAGTTGAGTAGATTTAGGAGGTGTTGCTATGCTGGATCCTCATTGAGACAAGTTTGGCTTGACTAAATCTGGCACATGCATAAGCTCCTTCCTGTTTTTTATGCTTTCAATAAATGGTGTCCTCCTAGTTTTTTGGAGTTGTCTGCTGAGTTAGTTAGGGTTAGTTAGAAGCTTTTCTTCTATAAATAATGATTAGATGTCCCTCTTCACAAGGTTGGATGTTTTGATATTGTACTTTCATTTTCAATTTCAAGAAATACAGTCATGTTGATGATATGATGTAATCATGTTTTCAATGAATAAAATGATACTTTGATTTGCTACACCTAAGTTAGATTAGGGAAGAATCATTCAAGGAGGCCCACTTGGTGAGAATTCCACCCATTCAGTTTAGTGGTTACTTTTTTGTTCAGTAATTAGTTACAATCTTACCAGTTGTCTATTCCTATAGCCATTGTAACTCTATTCTGTGTCTATTCTTGTAGCCAAGGAAGACATAGTAACTTCCTATCTATTGAGATTTCTATTTTTTCCATTCATTTCATTTCAGTTTAGTTGTTGATTCTTGCTCAGTACTTATGCTAATTCTTTTCAAGCATTTTACTTTCAGTACTGTTTCCTTTCTAGTTATAGGATATGGAAATAATATAGAGAGTTTCAATAACCAAGTGCTAAAGTCATTGAACTCTAGTGTCGGCTATGTGGTGGACCAGTTGTCTAACCTAAAAAAAGACTATGGGCCAAGACTAGTATTGCTAGAAAAGAACTACAGGAAGCACCATAAGGACATGGACATGATCATTAATCTTAGTAGGGAGAAGTTGGAGCCTTCAACAAAAGGTCTAGTTTTCCTCAACGAGAAGCCAAAAGAATGGACAGGCAGAGGTCTTTTTGGTGAACAGGTGAGCAAGGATAGGGGAGATTTTTTTCATGGAGATGTAGACCACAGACTTGGGTGTTGGGTCGAGTGTGCATACTCATATTAAAACTAAGAAATGCAAAACGGTCCCCAGATAAAATGTGGAAGACATCATGGAGATGCACGATAGGATGGCGTCAAAGGACTTGGAAGTAGTAATGATGCTCAAAGAACTTATCTAATGGCCTTGTCTTTTTTTTTTGTTGTCGGTTTCCCTGATGGTTTGTTGATGTCCTGGTAATCAACTTGTTTTTTATTTTTTTGGGTGGGTAGTCCATTACTTTATCTTTACTGCCACTGTTCCTTTTTGTATAGGGTTTCAACAACCCTTCAAAACCTATTTATCATTAATAAAAAACTTTTTATCAGAAGAAAGAGCACCCTTGGGTACCCAAAATCCATGACCATCTATTGAAGAAGAAACCCTCACCTCTTCAAAATAATTGCTTTTCATAGAAGTAATATTGCACTCAATAGTGCATGCATCAAGCTTATACAATGTGACATATCTGAAACCTCTAGCAATCACCATAGCACCTATAACCATCTTACATCCTGCATCAAGAAATACTACCTGCATAGCCACATCTATTACTTTGCTCATAGATAACAAAGTTCACACTAATCTAGGGATATGAAACACACTATTAATTCTTTTTTTTCTACCATAAAGAAACCTAATTTTAACTTTACCATAGCCAACAATATTTAAATAATAATAATCACCCAATTACACCTTACCTCCATCAAATTCTTCATATTCAAAAAACCAATCTCTATTAAAGGTCATATTAAAAGATGCACTTGAGTCAATAAACCATGCATCGTTACCTACATGAGTTTCTAAAGCTGCAATGAATGTGTCACCATCTTCCTTCTCAGATTGAAAACCAGAATCAAATCTCTTCTTTTTCTTCTTTTCTTCTTTGCATTCCTTACAATCATGTCTAGGATTATTGTATTTCCAATAAATAACTTTGAACTTTCTAGGAGATTTAGATCTCGCCTTGGACTTGGATTTTTCCTTAGGTATTCCATGAACATTTAGGGCCTCCTTAGAAGTGATGGATACCTTCCTCCTCATCTCTTCAGAAAGAAAATAACCCACCACATCTACAATCTTAAAAATATTAGAAGTACTCCTAGTATCCATAACAAGAAAATCCCACGAATTAGGAAAAGAAGAAAGCAAGATATGATATTTCTCCTCCACATCCATTTTGACACCAACTGATGTTAATTAAGCCACTAGCATATTGAATGCTTCTAGGTGGGTTGTGATTCATCCACCCTCTTCCATTTCCCAAGGAATACAATTTCTTCCTCAAGAAAATCTTGTTCACTAAATATTTGGCTTCATGCATCTCACCAAGTTTATTCCATAGTTTTTGTGTAGAGATCTTCTCATGGACATTGATTAAAATAGAGTCTATGAAGAAAAGTCTTATTAGACCCTTGGATTTACAACCCATAACATCATATTGAGTAGCCTGAGTAGGATCTGTAGGCCTTGAAACATTCTCATCAACAACATCCCACAAATCTCAATCTATCAACGAATCCTCTATCTTAAGCTTCCACATCTCAAAATTATTTTTAGAAAATTTCTCCACCTCTATTATAATATTATATTATACTTATATAGTATTAAATATTATATAATCATATAATATAATGTTATATAATATTTAATACTATGTAAGTATTATAATATAATATAATATTATAATATATTAAATTAAATATGTGGTTGGTCCCAGACTTGACCAAATTAAAAAAAAATGACCTAAACATAATGAATATCAATTTCTAAAGGGATATCTATTTCAGTTTGGTGTTTGCTATGGCACCATGTACTTTCTACTCAATCTTAGAAAAAGTCAAAGCTAGTTTTTGCATTTTTGAGCAAGTTAAAAATGCCTTTTTTCACATCACCACTTTTGGACCCCACGATCTTACACAAACCCAATACTCAAAATAATAGCACCCATTTCATTAAAATCATTAATTTTTTTACATCCGGTCTAGCTTGAGCTAAGATTACATTACATAGAGGTTCTAAGAGATATCAAAAAATAAAGATCCTCATAAACCTTTGAGTCTTGAATAGTCTGAGTTGAGGTGAATAAGTCCTTGTGCTGACTAATATAAAAGTTGAATGTCTCCATTTATTTTCTAGATCAAACCTTTCCTGAATAATTCTAAGGCTTGGAAATTTATTTTTCTCTTCTTTAGAACATTTTCATTGACTATTATAACAATATATCCTCTAGCTAGTAGAAGCTTCACTTTCAAAATTATCTATATGGCATTTTCCTTCATTCTTTCTTGAGGAGAGCACCAACAGGAACTTCTCTTGAACTTGTGTTTTTTCTAGATGCTTGCACCACATTTGTGAATTTTTTTTAATACACATACCATCATGAACATGCCCCTCTAACCAACAATTAAAATTGATAACATTCAATATTCTCGAGTTCA
Organism: Sequoia sempervirens; assembly: GCA_007258455.2. Lineage (NCBI taxonomy): Eukaryota > Viridiplantae > Streptophyta > Pinopsida > Cupressales > Cupressaceae > Sequoia > Sequoia sempervirens. The sequence continues at coordinate 131,138,680 of VDFB02358134.1, read as the reverse complement.
CTCCATTGGAGTTGTCCACAATGTTGTAAAAATGAAAGTGAAAAATCCACAAACTTAAAATATTGTAGCACAAATTAGTTGCAAATAAATACATAAGAAAATTAAATGGAATAAAAGAATAATATTAGACAATCTGACACAGATTTATGTGGTAAAACCATGATAGTATGCTAAGGAAACATCGACGAGGCAAAGTATTGATATTGTTATTGCTCAGAGAAATTGATTTCAAACTTCACACAATTGTTTCTCTTCAATTACAATTCATCACAATTATTTTTTCTTCAAGGCAACAAGATATATAATATCTTTAACCTATGATAGACTTAGAAAAACCATCTTTGCTTTAGTGCTTTTATTTTAATGTTTTATTTTATCTTTTTGTTTTATTCCTTTATCTTTTCCAAAGATAACATTCTAATTTCTTTCTATTTTTTTGTCATATCCAACAATCTCCAGCTTGACAACATTTTTCCTGATACTTGCCCATGCCCATTCATCACTATTTCTACAAGCCAAGAGAAGTCAAACTCCACTTCAACTTCTCTAATTGTATTGGTTTTGTAAACATGTTGACACAATTTTTTAGTGTATGAACTAAGTTCTCAAGAGCTACTCCACCTCCATCAATTACTTGTCTTACAAAATGGTATTTAATTGCAATATGCTTATTCCTACTATGATAAGCTATATTTTTAGTCAAATGTATACCACTTTGACTATCATAAAATATACTGAACCTATCATGCAGCTTTCCAAACTCATCCAAAAGACCCTTCAACTAAATTTCCTCTTTGCAAGCATGTGGGGCAGCCATATACTTTGCCTCAGTAGTGGATAATGAAACTATTTCTTGAAGCTTTGACATCCAAAAAATAGGTCCTCGTACAAGAGTAAAGGCATAACCTGATACATATCTCCTTTTGTCCAAATCATCTAAAAAATTTGAATTAACATAACCACAAACTGAACCACTACAACCATCAAAGGTGACACAATAATCACTTGTGCCTCTAAGATACCGAAGAACCCATTTCACTACTTCCTAATGATATTTACCTGGATTTTCCATGTATCTATTAACAACACCAATTGCATGTGAAATATATGGTCTTGTACATACTATCACATACATTAAACTTCCTACTAAATTAGCATATGGTACATAGACATATAATCCTTTTCTTCTTTATTATTAGGGCATAAACTTGAAGAAAGCTTAAAATGAGAAGATAAAGGCGCATTTACTAGTTTCACATTCTTCATACTAAATCTTATGAGGATATTCTCCACATACTTTTTTTGCAACAACCAAAACTTCCCATGTTCCCCGTCTCTATGCATTTTCATTCCCAATTTTTTTTTTGTTGCTCCTAGATCCTTCATATAAAAATTCCTATCCATCTGAGCCTTTAATCCTTTGATCTCAACTATGCTTTTGCTTGCTACATGATTATCGTCAATATAATATCAAGATAATGAATAAGCCATTTTTTAAACTTTTAAAGTAAACACAATGGTCATACTCACTCCTTGTAAAACTTTGTCTCACCATGAAGGAATCAAACTTCTTGTATCATTGCTTGGGAGACTATTTCAAGCCATACAATGATTTTTTGAGTTTGCAAACAAATTTCATATAACCATCTTGAACAAACCTGTATGGTTGTTTCATATATATCTCCTCATCCAAATATCCATGTAAAAACCTTTTTTAACATCTAATTGCTTCAACTCAAGATCAAGTAAAGAAACAAGTGCTAAAACAACTCGAATAGAAACTAGCTTAACAACTGGTGAAAAAGAATCATGAAAATTAATATCTTCCTTTTGAGAATACCTTTTCCCTACCAATCTTGTTTTGTACTTTTCAACTTTATCATCCCTTCTTTAATTTGAAGACCCATTTGCAACTAAAAAATTTCCTACTCTTTGGGAGTTCTAATAGGTCCCATGTTTTATTCTTCTCCAAGGGATCCATTTCTTGCTATTTTCCATTTAGCATTTTTAGCACCATCCACTTCTTCCTGATAATAATTATTGTAAATATGGTTGTTGTTGCACTAAAAGATTGACTTGTTCATGCCCAATATAACTGTCAGAGTTAATGAATCCACAAGAGGTAGTTAATCCATGTCATGAACCTGAGTTCTACATTGCATAGCACAAGGAGACCAAGGGTTCACACCTTGCAATAACGTCCCCAACATAATGGAGGGGTTCAAACCTATGACCTAGGCTATGATACCAATTATTGTAAAGACAATTGTTGTTGCACCAAAAGATCGACCTATTAATGCCTGATATAACCATCAGAGTTAATGCATCCATTGGAGGTGGTTAAGCCATGTCATAAACCCAAGCATTGTGCTACATAGCACAAGGAGGCCAAGGGTGCACACCTTGCAATAACAACTAGGTTCCCCATCATTAAAAATCAGAGCAATATATGAAACATAATCATCATATCTTTTAGGTGGATTTCTAACCCATGTAGATCTCCTTAGATCTAGTTGTGGAATTTCCACATTTTCCTATAAATTTTCTACATCATCATCTTCTTTAGAAGCTTCTTCTTCCTCGTTTTCTATAGGTGGAAGAGTTTCAAATTGAATTTATTGATGTTGATGTACTTGTTCCTATTTCAAATCAACTTCTACTATATCTCATTTTATGAGAGCATATTCATCAAATTCTAATATAATGACTTTGTGAATAGTGGGATCTCACAATCTATATCCCTGAATTTCATCACCATAATCAAAAAAGACATATTTCTTGGATTTGGGATCTAAATTATAATGTTGATCTTTTGAAATAAGAAAATATGCATCACAAAAAATAAATATTTTAATAATCACAAGAATGACCTATCCATACCTCTTTAGGAATCTTATAATCTATTGCAGCTGAAGGTGACTGATTTACCAGATAACAAGGTTTAGATCTATTGTGTTTTCCCACAACTCTTGCTGCAACTTGGTATTATTGAGCGTGCTCATTGCTCTCTCTAGAAGAATCCTATTCATGCATTTAAAACACCATTTTGCTGAGGAGTGTAAACTATGGTTTTATATTTTTCAATCCCATCTTCCTTACAATAATTTTCAAATTCCAAATATGTGAACTCACCTCCATTATATATTCTTAAACACTTGATTGATTTTCTAGTTCTTTTTTCAATCAAAACTCTAAAAGTGTGCTTAAATATAATAAACACATCAAATTTACTTTTAAGAATATAGAACTACACTTTTCTAGAGTAGTCATCTATAAATGTCACAAAATATGATGTGTTGGAATCAAGCAACACTGAGAGGGGGGGTGAATCAGTGTTGTGCAAATTTTAACTTTATTAATTTGATCTCTAAATCACTTATAACATTCAACTAAAATAAAGATGCAAGAACATAAGACAAATAACCACAACACCAAAACACAAGGATTTTTTATGTGGAAACCCTATTAGGGGAAAAACCATGGTGGAGGTCAATCCATAACATGTTTTTAGTATACTCAAAAGAAAAGTTTACAAAATGAGAATGCACTTGCATTTAGGCACACTACCTAGAGCTCACTGCTCAAAAACTGAAAGGCTCACTACCTTACAAAAGTTTGGAATACATCCAAATATTTGAACTAAGAAAGTAGCATCTACAAATGTCTGATTACAATTCTAGTTAGACTCAACAATCAAATTTTGGACCTTCTGACTGATTCTGCTATGTTAAATTGCTTCAACTCATAACAAAAATCCTTAATGCACAAGTGAACTTGTGCATAATCACTCTATTGACTTGCTGACATTCGTAACATACATCAACTCACATCGAACATTATGATATAATTGATCACTTATATATATCTGCTACAAGGGATTTAATCACTTCTTGTCGGCCTCAACAAAATAAGAAAAATTTACAAACTATTGGCTCAAATCATCCATAATATTCAATGCGCCTACACAAAATTCAGCCACAACATAGTGAGGACCCAAATCAAAATGCTCTTGAACACAACAATACTTAAAGAATAACTCCTCAACTATCTGCAACACACTATATTCACCAAGTCAGACTTCATATACTAACAAACAAAAAATTAGTCAAATAGACATTCTAACTTACACCCAAATCGATATGAGGCACCAAGATTTATAGGTAACATAGTTATGCATTGAACAATCTTCCCTAAGATCTACAACACAAAATAATAACATAATATTTGCATATGAATCGAAGAACACAAATCTACCGAATGCTCTATTCAAGCTTAACAAATAATCGTTGATCTTCAATTTTTCTACATGTATGAGTAAATGATGATGTGCAGATTGACTTACTGACAAGGGTTTCCATCAATGACAACACCAGAAAACATGTGTAGTGTCTCTTTCCAACAATCTCCCCTTTTGGCATTGATGGCAATGCTTAGTGAAAAATGACTGTGTCAGACCAATACCAACATAAATACATTGCCAACCAAAACTCCAAAAAGATCTTCATCTACAACTCAAAACTACAACTCCCCCTTAGATGAATATACATTTTTCTCTATTCTATTCTCCCCCTTTGACATCAATGGAAAAGATGGGGAATCTGCATACAAAACTTCTATAAACAAACAAAATATTCAAACTACATATGTACAAACTTGTTTCAACAACTTACACAAACTTGAAAATATCTACAAAATTGGTCTTCAATAGGTTTAATCTTGTGTCCCAACCCTTCTTAAGACTCTCCAGAATAGTCATGTGACCACAAAATAAATAAGATTGCATCTCTGCAAATTCAAGGTTCATTGGATCACTGACTGCCATAGTATCTTGTGCTTCTTTCAAAGCATTAAAAATGGTTTCCATCTTTGGACCAATTAGGCCTCTAAGTTCACAAGCTCTTTCCACAAATCTGTCATTTTCATGCTTCAAACTCTTTATCTTGTCAAGTAAGGATATAACTTGACCTTGTTTCTCTCCAACAGAAACAGTTAAAGGATCAAAAGCACTAGAAATAGTAGCTAACTCTTTCTCATGATCCTTAACCTTCTTCTCATTGTCCTCAGTAAGTTTTGATAAAGATAAACATGACTTATAAATATTTCCACCTTTAGATAGTGCATTTTGAATATTCTTCACATAGGTAGCTAACAAAAATTTATCATTAGCTATCATCCCTTTCAATCTACTGAACCTTTTGTCATCAAACTCCTTCTGTACCTTGGCCAAATATGACTTCTCAAGTGACTCAAAATGAGTACTTACCTAATTAATAATCTTGTTTAGCTCATCAAAAGAAGAACTGGATGGATCCTTAACATGAGTAGGAATTATATTCTTCAGAATACCAGATGCAAGATTCAATAACTCATTGTCCTCAATGTGAGACTTCAAAATTTCTTCCCTAGCCTTAGCCTATGCAAATCATGTGACTTTCATTTTCTGAATTGGGGAAAAAGTAGACAAATGAATAGGGCCATCTCCTAACTCAAAGTTAAATTCTTCCTTTTTCTCTTCCAAAAATTTCTTCACTGCCTCTGCAGTGTCTCTTGCTTCCACTAGAACTCCCTTGACTTCAACCCTCTTTTCCTCAACCATTGTTTCTTCAACCACAAATTTTTTCTTGTCATTTGGATTTTCAACCTCTTCAACTGATATCTCATTTTCTTCAACTGACACAACTTTAGAAGGTTTGGTCTCCATAGGTACTTATGTATCATTCACATCAAGAGGAATCTGAGTGTCCTCAACTGTAACCTCTTCATTTACTGGACTAGATGAAATATCTTCCACATTCTCTTCTTCAGAGACATCAATTATGTTCTTTAATAAAACTTCCTTTAGAATAGTTTTAGTTTCTTTTGCAACCTCTTTAGTCCTACCCAACATAAGCTTGTTTATTCTTGTTTTACTCTTGAATTCTCTTTTTGATTCTTTTAGGATTGTCTTCATTTCCTCAATAGACATTACCAAACATAGATCTACAAGAATCAGTTCTCTTAGCTGCTCTTCTTTAGTTTTGGCACTAACTCTTCTCATCTCCAAAATTTCATACAATTCCTTAGGCAACTGTGCCATTATCTCAACAAGAGTCATATTGAAATTGTTCAAATATTTTATTGTAGCTTCCTCAAGAACTCTTTGACCAACACTATCAAAGGTACCATACACTTCACATAGGGGCTTAAGATCGCCATCATTGATTATTCCTCTCTCAACTTCCTCTATAGAAATACTTGGTTTGTGAGGCTTCATCTTCTTCTTTTCTTTCTCCTCTTCACTAGAGGGCTTGCCCTTAGTGATTGTTGTTGCTGCTTGGGTGCCCATATGCTTTATTTATCTAAATTCTTCATCAAATTTTGTCTCTCCATCTTCTAAAATTGTTGTATACACTCTTGTGCTCTTATCCTTCTTCCTCTTACTGGATGTCTTATATTAAGATTTTACAGGGGCTAACTTCTTTGCATGACTAGATAGGGGTGCAGAGCTCCTTGTTGATCTAGTTCGGGGGCAGAGGATGTTGTCAGACTAGCAAATTTAGTTCTAGCAGGCTCTTTTCCTTTTTCAAATTTAGCTTGTTCTCTCATCCTTCAGACTTCTCTTACAACTTCCTTAGATATACCAATGCTCTCTACAAAGACTTCCACTTCTTTCCTTACTCTCTGAACTATCATTGGTTTCTTCAACTACTCATGGACTTGCATATTCTTCTTTTCATATGTTCCAAACCTCTCTTTAGACGAATCCAAAGGCTTACTCAAAAAATGTTGTGCGTATAGCTCCAAGATTCTCTCCTCAACTTCATAACCCACTGGCATGATCCAAACGGTTCTAGGTTTTGCAGCTTCCATCATGCATTGATCAATGTCCACCATAAAATAGATTGTATCCTTATACTTCTTCACAATAGAAATAGGAATTATTTCCCTGGCTTGCATTATATTCTGAATTTTCTTGAAATATCCTCAGATTTAAGTTTTCCTAGCTTGCATATCACCAATTCCATACAAGATGTCTCTAATATAAACAACAACAGGCTTATTGATTTTCCAATGTACTTTTCCAACTCCTAGAACTTCATTCAGGAAATAAAAGAACATACACAACAACAAATTACCATATTTAAAGGAATTCTTCTTGTCTTTCTTTATCTTACCAAGAATCTCCCTAAGCTGACTTAAAAGCAACTCACATAGGTCATACTTTGCATTCTCCTTCACCATCTCATATGTTTTATATATGGTTGTACCAAAGACATAATTTTCTCAACTGGAATGATATATTTTATAACCAATGACCATTGAAGCAAATTTCACACCCACATCAATGATATTATCAATTTTCATTTCTCTTCTATCAAATACCGAAGTAGTTGCATCTGTGACTGTCTGATTCTTTACAGACTTCAAAATTAGCAATCCATCGGAGGAATTTAAACCTCTAACAATGATTATAGCTTCTTTTTTAATCTTGAAAGGTTGATTCAACCATATAAATTCAACATGAACTCGACTCAATATATATCGAACCCATTCACTTTCATTAAACATAGGGAATTTCACAATCTGTATGAATTTCTTCTCCTCTAGAGTTTTGAATTTAGGCTTAATACAAAAATTTTCACCAACAATGTGTTTGGAATATAAATTCAGCAACTGTGAGCTCCCAAACTCCTTAATATTAGTATGAATGTATGCCCTAATATCTTCAATATGCAAGACACTATACGAAACAAACAAAAATGCACCTAAGGGCTTGGTCTCAATAGACTTGAAAGGATGCCACTCGAATTTTGAACGGGGTCTGTCCTTGAATTCAACTACCAATGGAGTAGCCATTTTCACAAATTCATAGGTTTACAAGTTTTCCCAATAAATACCTTTTTTCCAGATTAGGGTTTAATCTTCGAATCGCCTTCACACTTGAATCCTCACCAAATTTCGCTAAAGTTTTCTTCAGAGCTCTCCAAACTTCTTCTCAAAATGAAAACTGACAAATGTGATAGAGCGTCTAAAATCCTGATGGATTTTGTCTCTCCATGGGTCTGGTTATCCTTTGGTAAACCCTTGTCTTCGTAAGTGAGTAGGGTTTTTAATCAAGGAAATGTGTCAACATTATATTTCCATGTTGACCTATTCAGTAGGTCATTAACCCCTTAAGTCATCTTTTGAGTAGTTTAGCACGTTGGTTTACCGGCCTCATTGGCCTGAGGGCCGGTTATCATTTTCTCATCACATAAAATCCTTTTCCTAGGGTTGGGTTTTAATTTTAACCCAATGACTTAAATGTAAAGTCATTAACCCTATAGTCATGTCACCATTGGTTGGGCTAGGTCTTGTCCATTTAATGCTAACGTCACTTATTGTGTAGTTTTCAAGATTCAGAGATCAGGGAGAAGATTTGAACTATACCCTGCCAGCTTGTTGAAGTAAAGTGACATTGAGTTAAAAGCCACCGAGATTAGCGAAAAGCCAACACGTGTCCCAAGTTGTCACGACCCATATTTTCAACAAGCAATTTATAATTCAATAATATTATTTTGATACAATTAGTATCTAATCTAGCTAAATGATTATATTGTTCGTATTTAATGTTCAATTGAATTAATTAGAAGTGAAATAAAAGTGAAATGAAACAAAAAGGAATTTATTTTAATTTAATTATAAATTTTATTTTGTAAGTAAATGATACTGATTTGTTATTTAAGAATAATTAATTTATTCTCTATTGATCGATATTCCTTAAAATTCATTTATTTGGAATAAATGTTTAAATTGGAATTAAAAATTTCCCTCAATTTTGATTGCCATGGGTGTCAAATCTTGGTCATAATAACTGACTCTTGCAGCATGATAATCTTGCCACGCTATATTCATCAGCGTAATCATCTATTGGAGGGGGCATTCAGTTAGAATTCTAACCGATTCTTGGATGAAAGGGGAATATTTTTCGTTGCATTCTCTCATAGTCTGGATATAAATAAAATAAAGAAATATTGATAGGGGATATATACATTTTGTAACAATCTTTTCTTTGGGTAACTGGAAGCTAACAGATTCATGGGGCGAAGAGAAATATAAAAAGGAGAAACAACTCACCTAAGACACATGAGACTAGATAGTAATGTAGATAATGGGAGTAGAGAACAGTGGGCAGGGGTGGTGCACACCTTGTGCAGCATACGGGGATATGGATTGCAACATGAGGTTTGGGCATTTAAGAGGTATGGAGCATTTGAGTGTCAGGAAAAAGTTTACTACCATCAACAAGAGAACACTCCTCCCTTGCAATACTCATGCTCAACAACGGGATAATAGGTATAAAGGGGGGGATGAGCATGCCCACATGATTTAGAAGGCATTCTTCCATAGGGGCTCCTTTGCATTATGTTGGGTCTTTTGAATTCCGTTTGTAGAATGAAGGAAACACTTCCAGGAACTTGCTAAAGGAAATCCATTTGGAACACAGACAAGGAGATTTGGGAGATGAAAGAGAGAGAACCCCATATAAGCTTGAAAAGAGAATTAATGAAGGTGTCACCATTTGAAAGAGTCCTCTAGCCTAATTCCAATGCATGATTAATGGAGGAGTCGCTGAAAATGTTATCAACACCGGCGAGGCACTAGAACCTTGTAATGTTGAGGGATGCTCTTACCAAATACTAACCATTAAGGTATGGCATTCCGCATGTCTATATTGATATTGCATATTAATTTTGGATTCTTATAATTTAATTATTGCTATTTTTGTGCTTCTACCACTGTTTATTCAAGTTTAACAACAAAGTGTTCTATTGGAGATGTATGATTTAATATATTGGGTTAAACAATTTATTTTGCTCGCATTATTGTATTAATTCACATTATGTTTTAAAGTTTGGCATAGTTGATGTTCTTTGCATCAGGAGATTAACAGATTTATCTAGGATTGCAATTTTATTATGTTGAATGCTGGTATATACCTGACTTACTTTATTGTCTATGTTAATAAGACAATGCGCACCATACCAATTAGCTTTGATCTCTTGATTCTATCTCCTGTTATATTTCTATAAGCAATCTAATGTAAGCTCAACCAATAAATTTATGGTTTGTAGAGGACTAAATGAATATGTCTTCTTTTCAACCCTTACAATTTGGCTAAGGCATTCACTATTTATATATATACATATATGGAATGTGGGTGGTTGTAATTTCCTTGTTATTTGTTTATGTAAATGTAGATTATCAAACAAGCCTGCCTATTGGCTATAAGTATTTAAGCATATGTGGATTCGATTTCTCTTGTTCTTCCTTATATCCACATTGCTATAGTGCAAGCCTATCACTTTGATCATTTCTTTTAGCTTCAGCAATAACGTCCTCTGTAAATTGTCACTATTCAAAAATATGAAAGAGATTATCATGACTCTGAACGAATTCTCTAGTATATGCTCGTAAGTCTTTGACAACATTATATAAATATCTTGAAACTGGAAAATACTATGCCATCTTTGTTCGCCAAGACAATTTTCCAACTTTGCATTGACACCCTTGAAATCTCAGTGAACATGTATCTTTTTATGGTCTTCACACTAAATTTTATCTTGGTATATTGTCAATTCCTCTACCTCTTGTCAAACTCTTACTTTTTAATTTAACACTCATTGCACCTGCCCACGTCTGCAAAGATGTTTTAATAAAAGTTGTACCTTCTAATAGGGTTCGATGGTCATTTACCAGACTTGCTAGATGTCGATATGCTTTGAAAAAGGGTTTGTTAATACGTAATCACCATTTTTTTTTTGAGTTGATGGAAGCAATTTAAAAGGAATTCAAAGCATTAGTACCCATGTCTGTTTGAACTGTTTGATGTAGTAATAAATACTTGGTGTGCTTGCAGTGCTTGTACTTGAATCATTCTTCTTGAATTTTGTTTTCTTTTTTGTTTGGAATTATCAAAACAAGTGAATGATGAGATTAAGAAGTTAGAGGTAGAACACAATGCTTTTATTATTTTTAGGCTCCTATTGTTGATTGCATTGGCTTTGGGGATGACTTGCTAGAAGACAAAGTTCTTTTAATAACTAAATCAAAAATTTGTTTAATATTTCATCTAATTTCTCTTAAGTTTGCTGTCAGCTACAATGTTTGGAATTCAGATTGCTACCTTCAAGTTGGATACAATGGTAAAAATGTAGTCCATTCTTAGGATTTAGTACTCGGTCAAAATTTTTTGTGTCAACGAATAAATTATTAAGATCACATCAAATTCTAGTCATCTACTGATTCACTAGATGGAATATGAGGTTGTTATACATAAAGACAATGCTGTTTCTGAAAGAAAAATCATCAAACCAGTAACGGTCAATAAAACCTATGTTTATTATTGGAGTTATTTTTTTTAGTGGAGGTTTGCTAGAAGCTATATCATTTTCAAGAGCTCATGACTAGATATTAATCCTTTCTTCATTCATTTGTATTTTGTAAGATTAAAGAAAAGAAGTATTTAGTTTGTAGAATTACTTGAGTAGAACTAGTAGTATTAATTATGTATCAAATGTTTCTATTGGATGGTTTCAATAGGTTATTCATGGAATTTGATTGTTTCTTTTCCTTTGATAATCATCAAAATATCTTATAGTGGTGATATGTTTCTTTTTCTTACAGATGTTGGATAAGTTAGAGGGAAAAGTCAAATATATATATGTATGTATGTATGTATGTATGTATGTATGCATGTATGTATGGAGTAGATGATATGCTAGAGACAGGGACAACTCCAAGAAACCTTTTAGTCAAAATCTATCATGATCCAGCGAGTGCTTAAAGCTAGATGACTCGGTGAGTTGCATCATCATAATGTGATCATTCTCCATTTATGTATCTTAATTCATTTTATTTCAAGGTTTGATTACCAAAATGGGGTTTGACCAAGGAAAGCCTCTATTCACTAACATTTTCTTGTAGGTCTACGATGTTGACACATGGATGATCAATTCTATCTTATGTTTGCAACATTAGACTAGTCAAATATGAGATACCTGTAAGTTATTTACTTTGAGTAAAGACGATGCTTATTTATACTAACAAACCATTTATATTATTTGATAGACCATGATTCATGGATGAGCATGTTCTTCCATTCCTTTAAGTGATGTGAATTATATAATTAATCCTCTTAATTCTCATTACTATATGATTATCCGGTCCCATTAAATTATTTAAGGGATTGAGGTTTATAATTAGTGAGTTAATCCTTAACCGTTACACAAGTATTGCATGGGACCCACCTCCCACCACCGCCCCCATGGCCCAACATGTTTGATGAGTGGCCAAGATCAACTGGGCAGAATGATCATCACCATTCCCCGCTAGCTCACAGAATGAAGGTGAACAATAATTAAATCCAACGAGATCAGTGATATCTCGACACCTATCCCTCACTTGCTCAAATAGTGGAGCCCACACATAGCGACAGTGCCATCCAACATGGATAGGAACGATTGGTGGGGAATAGTCCAATGAAACACCATTGGAAATCAAAGGAGGTCAAACACAAGCTAGTCATTCGATCATCCATCAAGACATATGATCAACGAATCACATTCAAAGCTAGCAAGTGACACCTGATAGTCGTTTCTACTCTAAACGACTAGCTTGCATTCATGGCTATCACTCTGTAGAGTGAGCAAGTTAATCTCAACTCGTGCGGATATGAAAATGTAGATAATCATGAAGAATAATTTCCATGCAAATGGGAATTAAACGACACTGGTACGTTTGCCAATGAGATGCAAAAAATTATGCATGTGTGATGAATATTAAGTGTGAATGCCATTATTTCACCTGATAAATATAGTGAAGGTGGGTGTTATTTGCATCATTATCATTCAATAGTTAAACATTTTCTGGTGTGAGCAGTTACCAAGAAGAAAGATGGGTGAGCCAGTCAAAAGATTTGTTCGCTTAAATGCTAGAGGGATGGATATACCATAAGTCACTCAAAGGGCTAGACTTGCACCTACCAGGTGCAATCATTGCAGTTCCACGATGATGTTACGAAGGGAGCAGAGGACAAGGGCAAAGGCTTGGTGCAATCATTTGCTAGCTTGAGGTAGAAAGTAAGATATGGACATGGCTCCTATGGGAATCAACATACACCTATCAACTTGATGAGCAAATCTTCTGAAAGTGGTAGCAAAACTGACTCATCTTATGGTTGGTATCTAACCCAGCTAAATGATAATTTTCCCTCCAATGAGGAGGTGATTTATGTGCCACCTTTGGTAGTCAAGACACCTAGTGGGTAGCTTGGGGTAGTTCTTAGTGATGAGAAGAAAGTGTTAGCTCTCAAAAATGCAGGTTTGAACCACGAGAGATTTCCAAGATCTCACAACATTTCAGGGTAACAGACAAGGAAAAATGATTTGACCCTTCTACACTTTAGGTGCTGCCAGACCTAGGCAGGTATACCTATAATAATGAAGCAGACTTGACTTTTGTTTATTTCTTAAAGTAATTTACCCACAATGGAAAATGGGAGTGGATAAATGAGTTTTATTCTGGTGAAAATTGTTTAAGCAATATCAAGGCTAGAATCTAATATGTTTAGATGAATAAAACTAAATGGTTGAATGGTAGAGACTAGTGCCTTAGTGGGTGTACGAAGTCAAATGAAAGATCTAAAATAAGTAACTTCTTTCTGGCAGATACTCTAATTGTTTGGCATATAAATATGAGTTTATAACTTGTATAAACATGCAAGAATATGATTATCGAGTTGTTCTTAATGATCCAAATGAGATTCCCTAATTACTATGATTGACTAAAATGATTTAATCTTTCCTTGAAAGAACCAACTAATCAAACCATACAGATACAACAAATGTGCATAGATAAACTGAATATAGGCTTGTTACATCAGTTTAAATAACCAGAGAACATCAACCTTGGAGATAACTTCAACAATACTTTCAGTTAACACAACAAACATCTGATACTAGAAATACACCACCAAATCAAATAACCTCCATTGATATCTCCATTGTTTCAAACATGCATCATAGTCTCATAATTGTAAAACATTGTAATTTTCTATATTTTTTGTCTACCTGCTATCCTGATATCTTCTTTTCACTACCAAAAATGAGTATTTTTATATCAGTTGCTCGAAAGGATGTGTCCTTTCATATTCAAATTCTAGGTGATCCTTTTGGGCTTTTACCAACGTTCAATAGACACCCGTTGAGACATCCTATAGTTTCCCTAATGCTCTGTGTCTCTCCGACTATCAACAGATCATATATCACTATGATGTTCTGTAGTTTCACTGACGCTCTGAGTCTCCTTGATAGTTATCCCTTTGGGCTTAATAATTTCACTGTGACTCCCACCGATGTAAACTTATCGATGTGAATTTGTAAGTCGGATAGATGTTCCTCCACTTACTTCATGTCTTGCTAAGATATTTGCTTCAGTTTGTTTTCTGATCGCTAAGACAATGATTTTCTTGCTGATTGAACTATAATCGGTATGACCTTCCTTATCTCTCTCCACTGAAGTCTATCTTGCCGATGATCATTTCCTCCAAACATATCGCTAGGTTTTTACCAATGAAATCCTATTGTTGTGATATAGGGGGTCGACAGGACTCCTTGAACTCATCCCGATGACATCAAAAAAATCCTCCTTTTCTTTATCAGCAAGACTGGACAAATGCTTCAAGACATTACTCTGATGCTTCAGGATTAATGATTGTGAGATCATTGCAATGATCCATATCTGTGGAAGAGTAGACCAAGTTTTTATTCATTTGAGTAGTAGACTTGAAACTTCTTTTTGTCATGAACTGATATGGTTTTCTTTTTGAAAACCATACCACAGCTGATGGCACAAGGCCATCCAAAAAGAAAGGCCCCTATTTTCCTCTGTCATAAATTTTATTCTAATTTGAACTCAGTGAACTCCCCTTGAAAGTATTAATGTCATCTTCCATGCTACTCTTTCTATCATAAAGATATTTGCAACTCCTTCCCTCATTCCGATTTGGGTCCTGCATCATGAAATGATATCCCTGCTGATTTGAAAATTGAAAACATTCTTTGTTCATCATATAACTAGGATTGATCTACACAAGGAATTTTCAATCATTATGCAACCAATGAATACAACTTTCATGTGCATGGGAAGAGAAACAATCAAGATCATCTATGTCACTCATCTCAACATTTGAATGCTCTGTCATATCAACACTATTTGAGACAAACAATTTTGAAACATTTTTCACTTCTTCCATATCACCATTTGGAGATGACATTGAATTATGATTCATATCTTCATTATCATGCATATATGAACCTATCAATGTTGGACTTCTATCATCCTTGGTATGCAAATAAATTTCTTCTCCACATGAGCCAAAATTTTCTAAATCACATATCTCTTCTTGAATAGATATAGATTTTTGATCAGCTTCAAAGGTTTCTCCATCATTTTGAGAAATACCCATGGAGTCATATGAATCATCACACAAAGTACTTTCACTGTAAAAAAAAATGTAGGCTGGACACAAGACTTTGGAATCACCCCTATGTGCACATCTTTGGTATTCAAGAGTTAGAAAATATGAAATTTGCTCATTGTTGAGTGAACATGTTTCTTCTTCCATATCTCCCATTATTTCTCCCTCTTCTTGATCAAATGTGTTTTCATGGTATTCAACTATAGCTAGAGGCGTTATTTGTTCACTGTCAAATGGACCCGCATTGTCCATTGCTTCTTCCTCTTGATCACCACAAGAACTTCAAGAATCACCTTGTTGTAAGTTAAAATCCATAGGTTCATCTTCACAATTTGAATATTCATTGGATTCCTCATAACATGCACTACTTTCGCTATCACAATCTGTTATGCAAGAGATATCTCTTGTATCTTCATCTTCATCATGCAAGCTATTATAAGAATTATATTCACTCTCACAAGTCTCATCTTCTATTGGCTGCATTGTCTGATCAACTTCCTCATACTCATCAATAATACAACTATTGGATTCAACATTGATAGTGTCCTCATACCTTGTCCTCTGCATGGAATCAATAAATTTATTCACTTGATCAGAGGCATGCTATTTTGATGACTCTAGCCAATAAACTGATTCAGGTTTCCACACTCTTATGAACTATGCAACAAAAAGGGGTCTTGTAGGCTTACAATTAGAAGGTAATTACATACATATATTTATCATCCTGTTGTATAGAGAGATTTCATCTTCTCCTTCATATCTCCTTATGTCAAGAAATGCATCAAAGGGGAGAATCCCACATTCTGAGTCTATGATGGAGTCATGGATTTGAGTATGTACATACTCATCTTCTTCCTCCTCAAATTGTTGATTCGGATATACATTTTGCTATAGGTTTTGATTGACACCTTCACGTGGGTTGGGATTGCATTGCACTTGACATTGATTATATTGATAATCTTGATAACTGACTAGTATTTATCTAGGAGAGACTGGGTAATCCTTTATTTGTGTTGAAGGCTGTGATGAATAAATATCTTGTTGTGAATAAAGTGCATTACCTTCATTGTGAAAATTCCCATTTGTATTATGAGGTGCTTGTGGAGTCCAAGGATCACTTCCATTTGAATATCATTCCTCATTGTAGAATGGTATATATTATGGTGTATCTGAAGCAAGAAAGACACCCAATTCTCCTAGTTCTTAAAGCAATGCATTCTTTCTCTCTATTTTTGCTGTCAATCTGTTTATTTCATCATCTAGCTCATTCAGAGGTATTTCCAGAAGGTTGTTGTACATTTTTCATCAAATTTTTTCAAGAGTCGCCACTCACTTTCTTAAAAGTGAGAAAAATGAAATTATTCTTGATTTTATCCCTAGCGGAATCACTTTTTCTAGAACCTCTAAAATTATGAATCTTTCTTCAATGACTCTATTTGATGGTCTTCAACTGAATATTCTACAATAACTCCCTAGTGGAGTCACCAATTTGTTAGCTCTCAAAAACGTAGGTTTGAACCACAAGAGGTTTCCAGGCTCTCACAATGTTTTAGGGTAACATACAAGGATAAATGATTTGAACCTTCTACACTTCAGGTGCTGCCAGACCTAGGCAGGTATACCTATAACATGAAGCAGACTTGAATTTTGTTTATTTCTTAAAGTAATTTACCCACAATGGAAAATGGGATTGGATAAATGAGTTTTATTCTGGTGAAAATTGTATAAGCAATATCAAGGCTAGAATCTAATATGTTCAGATGAATAAAACTAAATGGTTGAATGGTAGAGACTAGTGCCTTATTGGGTGTATGGAGTCAAATGAAAGATCTGAAATAAGTAACTTCTTTCTGGCAGATACTCTAATTTTTTGGCATATAAATCTGAGTTTATAACTTGTATAAACTTGCAAGAATATGATTACTGAGTTCTTAATGATCCAAATGAGATTCCCTAATTACTATGATTGACTAAAAGGATTTAATCTTTCCTTGAAAGAACCAATTAATCAAACCATACAGATACAACAAATGTGCACTAATAAACTAAATATATGCTTGTTAGATTAGTTTAAATAACTAGAGAACATCAACCTTGGAGACAACTTCAACAATACTTTCAATTAACACAACAAACAACTGATACCAGAAATACGCCACCAAATTAGATAACCTCCATTGATATCTCCATTGTTTCAAACATGCATCATAGCCTCATAATTGTAAAACATTGTAATCTGTTGTATTTTTTGTCTATCTGCTATCCTAATATATTCTTTTCGTTACCAAAAATGAGTATTTTTATATAGGCTACTCAAAAGGATGCATCCTTTCATATTCAAATTCTATCTCCAACTATCAACAGATCATATATCACTATGAAGTTCTGTAGTTTCATCGACTCTCTGAGTCTCCCCAACAGTTATCCCTTTGGTCTTAAGAATATTGTTGTGACTCCCACCGATGCAAACATATCATTGTGACTTTGTAAGTCAGGCAGACATTCCTCCGCATACTTCGTCTCTTGTCGAGATATTTCCTTCAGTCTATTTTCTAATCATTGATACATAATGATTTTCTTTCTAATTGAAATATACTCGGTATGACCTTCCTCATCTCTCTCCACTAAAGTCCATCTCGCCGATGATCATTTCCTCCAAACATATCACTAAGTTTTTACCAATGCAATCCTGTCATTGTGACATAGGGGGTCGGAAGGACTCCTTGAACTCATCTCAATGACATCGACATAATCCTCCTTTGCTTTATCGGCAAGACCAGATGAATGCTTCAAGATGTTACTCCGATGGCTCTAGTCTAGCCGATATATCTTCTTGTGCTTCGATCGGTAAGACACACATGAGTTTGATATGACTGATTCTGATGCTTATTGTTTTGCTGATAGGATACCTTTGTCATTGAGACTGTGAACTACATCTTCCCAATGTGTATCTTCAAATGAAATCTTATCGGTATGACATTCTTGACCTCTTGCCAAGATATTATGATATGCACTTCTTAGGAAATATATGAGTGTAGACAACCATAAAATTTTCAAAATTTTAGAGTTCTAATAGAAATATGGGGAGGTTGAGGTCTTTTCCCTTCCTCTGGAAACAACGAGGAGTGGTCATGTCTATCATGGGCATGCTGTTGGTATTAGTGGAGTGACAGGTGGTAAATGAATTCACTGTGTTTGGAGTCTTCTTTTTGCAGGTGTTTATGAATTTCGTGGTGGTGGTATTTTGTTATGTGTTTGTGGCATATTTTGATGATTTGACACCATTTGTGTGCCTTCATGGCATTTTGGTTGCTTGGTTTGTGGAGCTCGGATGACGATAGGGGAAGTTTTGGTGGTACTTTGCATTCTCTTCCTCGACAATGGTTATATTTTGGCTCTCTCTTGTTATACTGGCTTTTGCATTTTTAGCATGTGGGTTTTTGAAATTCAAATCAAATGCAGCTGAAATTATGGTGAAATGATGTTTTTGCATTGTAACTACATTCAAGTCCAAAGCTTGTTGCTCCTTGTTGGTATAAAGGGAATTCAAGACTCGAATGCAAGAGATATGGAAAATAGAAGAAAATAGACTTTGGCTAGGGTTTTGGTCAAGTGTATACAGATAGATGAATAGAATAGTATTCTAATTTGAACATTGTGAATGAATTTATGCAAGAATCTCAAATTGTTTATCAGACATGATTCAAGTATATGCACATATATATAATTATGTTATATTTCTCTCCTTCTATGAATTTGGGTGAATTCAAAATGAAGTATTAATTATATTTCAATTCCACTTTTGAAGATTTGTTTGAATGCATGTCCTAGTTCTTTGTCTTGACTCAAGTAATCAATTAAACACTTAGATGAGGGCATGAATTTACTTTCATTTGCAAAGGATTCGATAAGTAGTTGTATGCCAAAAAATTTGAGCTCCATAATGCAAAGTATTATGAGGGTAGTCTATTTCATTATTGGATCATATTTGTTTTACTGACTCTTGCGCATGTGACTCCATTTTTCCCAATAAATATGACACTGATTTATTCCTTAATGATTTACCTAAGGGGTATATCAAATAATCGTTTCACTGATCAAGCTCTAGCCAAGGTGCAAATTCATTTAAAATCCATTGACTCCATGGTTCATTTGTGATAATTCTTACTTGGGGTGTCATAATTTTGATGAGTGGATAGTACATTACTTAGAAACAAGCCAATTTCATAGTAACTGTTGTAGAATTATCCATTGTCATTATCAATCTATGTAATGATGTGTTCAACATAGCTAGATCTTAAGTGAATGCACTAGGAATACTCTCCTTAATCCTGGACTATATCTAGTTAGTTGGCCATTCATTTCAAGAGTCTTGAGTATAGGAATCAGCTATTCCTTAGAGATATCTTGGGTGTACTAGAAAAAACACCAACAAAATGAAAGATAAAGATGACCTTTTATCATTAACACACCTAATCTTTTTGATGCAATAAATACTTTTTCCCTAACTCATCTGGATACCCTGTTTCCATACATTGTGAAAGATAACTCTTATGTGGACCTTCAATTCTACATAAATACTCTCTCCAACTATTCAACAACATTTTTAGATCATTAATGCAATCAATGCACTCATCTGCATCCTGGTGTCGATTACTAGTAGGGGGTTTGAAGGATTTTCTAGACAACTCCCCTTAGGCTAGAGGCCTTAAACTAATTCCTGGAGGAATTACCAAAAGGTGATTCTTGTGCTAGCTCATTCTCTGCACTAGAGGGACTCTTCTTCACCCATGTCTTCTTCATCTGCTTCCTGATCTGATTTTTAGTGACTTTCCCTATTCCTTTTTCATCCTTCTACATGTTTCTTCTTTGATTATTGGAACTCTTTTACAAAATCTAGCATTTGACTAGTTTTGTTGCAATTGTAGCACACCACATTTCTTTATCTAGATCAGTTGTTCCATTCATTTTCTCTTGATCTACACTAGTTATAAATATGGCCAAATCTATTGCATGCATAACATCTAACATCTCTATAAAAGTTGTTCATCACATTTCTGCATTCATTTGACTTAGACCATACTTGTTACAACTAAAGTATTGACCAGAGAATGATGGACCACTTGAATTCATTCTACTTCTGCACTGAGCCACCATATGAAAAAATTTATTGCACACATAATAGTTACCATTAAACCTTTGAGAATTAGGTTGTCTTACTAGATACCTTCTAGCATTGTTCATCTGATTTCGTGTCCAAAACTCCTTTTTCCAAATCTAGAACTTTCTCCTTTCTCATATCTAAGACCTCGCTTGTCACCGTTAGTCCTCTAACTTTTAATTAGTTCATCAAGCTTTGCTGAGCTAATATTGAACTTCTCCTTGAATTCATTTGCAGTAGCAAGTTCATCTTTGAGATCAACAATGTGCTTTTCAAGCTCTTCCTCATTATGTTTGGTTTGCTCCAACTCAAGTTTGAGCTGAATAAATCCATCAGTAATTCTGCTACACTCTTCATATTTTCCTTTCAAGGATTGAGCAATCTTTTCCTCATTCTTCTTCCTATCTTCATTCTCCTTAATCATCCTCATCAGAATAGATTTTATCTCATGATTCAGAACTGCATTATCCCTAGCAACTTTTAACAGTCTTTTATCTTTCCCTTCAGGGCTTGACTCAGTTGTTCATCTACAATGTGTTTACTATCTTCTTGCTTGATCTGATCATAGAGTTCCCTTCTCTTCTCCCTGGACTTATTGATTTTTTCTTTCAATGACTCAATGAATCTCTCAGCATTCATGATTTTTTCTTATAATTCTCGAACTTCATATTTTTCCTGATAAGATCATCTAGGGCCACCATAAGTTGTTGTTGAAGACTACTTGAATCCATTGAAACACTTTCCAAGATCTTCCCAAAGATTTTAAACTTCTTCCGAGGAACTGAGCTCTAATACCAATTGTTGGAATCAAGCAACATTAAGAGGGGGGTGAATCAGTGCTATGAAAATTTTAACTTTATTAATCTGATCTCTAAAGCACTTATAACATTCAACTAAAATAAAGATGCATGAACATAAGAAAAATAACCACAACACCATAACACAAGGATTTTTTTATGTGGAAACTCTATTAGGGGAAAAACCATGGTGGAGATCAATCCATAATATGCTCTTAGTATACTCAAAAGTGTTGGAAATATATGCCTCAATCCCATAGGCTAAAACCTCTGAGAGAGACAAGTCGGTGTGACATGCTTTGGGTCTGGCTGACTAGCAGCTTTGGATCTTGTGGTTTGTACAGGTCACTGAGATAATGCTTAAATCATGCCAAAGGAGCTTATCACTATAACTTGTGACTATCATTGTAACCCTATGCCGAGTGGAGATCTCTGGCTGATAGGCCATTCATATCGTATATCGGGGAGACCCTTGGCCGAAAGGCTTACTTTGGTGTGAAGTCCCAGTGATAGCTAAAAGTCTCACTGACAACACTTTCTATTGAAGCCTTCGGGGGGAGTCTTGGGTGTTCAGTAAGAAGTATTACTGAAAGGAATGTCTCACCAACAGTATTCACTCAGGGTAACACAAAGGTCTCAGGAAGAAGTCCCAGTGACTGAAGAATGTCTCACCAATAAGCATATTGCCATCAGGGTAACACAAGGGTCTCGAGAAGATGTCTTAGCGATGAAGAGAGGTCTCGCCGATGGGGAAAATCTTGGAGTCATCGGTGTAACACACTTGCTTTGATATGAAGTCTTACCGATGTGTGGTGTCTCACTAAATGATTTCATCGATGTAACATGTGACTTCGATAAGAACTCTCAATGAAAGTGATAAGTCTCACCGACTATTGGATGCTTCAGAATAACATGAAGGCTTGGTGGGATGTCTTGGCAAGAGCAGGACGTCTCGCCGATGGTATGACATTTCGATGTGGCTTTGAACATCGGTATAATGTCTCACCGAAGAGTGATATGTCTCGCCGATAGAAATATTGAAGTCAGTGCAGCTTGTGATATCAATGTAACCTCTTGCCGATGGAGACGACTCTTGGCGATAATGTGTAATTGAGTCTTCTGGCATCAGGGAGACACTTCTTTTTCTCACCGACATGCGGACTCAGTTGAATGTCTTCTTGACCGATTGACCATCCTACGTGGCTTGTGTTGGACCAATCAGAGAAGCTGAAGGAGAACCGTTGGAAGATAATTTGTTGTGGTAGTTCTAAGAGGAAGCTTGATAGACAGGGGTGACATGATTATAGTTTGGAGTAGCAGATGCTGTCCGGTTCGATGGATCAACGAATTTTTGTGTGATTGTATGATCAGTGGATGAATTCTATTATGTGAATATTGTAACATGAATTTTTTGTAACAAGGTTGTTCATGGTGAATTTTGCTGTAAAATGACATCAGAAAGATAAGTTTGATATTTGTATGTAATCTCCATTACTGTAATACAAAGTGATTTCTCTTGGTGTGGTGGGTTTTTCTCTCGTAAGGGTTTTCCCACGTAAATCTGGTGTTCATATGTGTTTGTCAAATAGTTTGTTTCTGTTATTGCTTTCAAGTGCATCTTAATTGGACTATAATTGTAAAATTTTAAAAGGTATCTCTACATTCTTCCTTGAGGTTTTGACATTAGGAGAGTTGCTTTCGCATCTAGCTTTCCTTACAAAAAGAAAATTTCACAAAATGAGAATGCACTTGAATTTAGGCGCACTGTCTAGAGCTCACTACTCAAAAACTGAAAGGCTCATTGTCTTACAAATTTTTTGGAATACTTCCAAATATTTGAAATGATAAAGTAGCATCTACAAATTCTTGATTACAATTTTGGTTAGGCTTAACAATTAAATTCTAGACCTTCTGACTAATTCTACTCTTCTACTCTTTTTTGCTTCAACTTACAACAAAAATCCTTAATGCACAAGTGAAACTATGCATAATTTATCTACTGGCCTTCTGAAATTTGCAACATACATTAAATCACATAAAAAATGACATCAAAATGATATAATCGATCACTTATATATATTCACTACAAGGGATTTAATCACTTCATGTCAGCCTCAACAAAATAAGAAATATTTACAAACCGTCGGCTCAAATCATCCATAATATTCAATGCACATCCACAAAAGTCAACCACAACATAGTGAGGACCCAAATCAAAATGCTCAAACACAAAAATACTTAAACAATAACTCCTCAACTATCTGTGACACACTATATTCACCAAGTCGGCTTTCATATACTGATGAATAGGAAATTAGTTAACCGAACCTTCTAACTTACACCCAAATTGATACAAGGCACCAAGATTTATAGATAACACATATTATGCATCTAACAATATTCCATGACATCCACAACACAAAATAATAATAGAATATTTGTATATGAATCGAAGAACACAAATCTACTAGATGCTCTGTTCAAGCTTAACAAATAATCACTTATCTTCAATCTGTCTGCCGGTATGTGTAAATGATGACATGTGGATTGACTTACTGACAAGGGTTGCCATTAATGATAGCACCAAAAAACATGTGCAGTTCCTCTTGCCAACATGATGATCCTCCAAAAGAAATTGTATGGGATGGTCCCCAAACATCTAAATGAATATAATCTAGAATAACCTTGTAAGTTGTATGAATACCTACTTTAAAATTATATCTAGATTGCTTCCCATAAACACAATGGTTGTAGAAATTCAAATTTAAATATTTTAGACTTGGAAGTAACTTATAGTTTAACAATACCTTTAATCCTTTCTCACTCATATGATCAAGCCATTGATGCCATAAATGAGTAGATTCTTTTTCTTCCTTAGATACCACTATCGCTTCATTTATTATAGTACTCCCTTCTAGCATGTAAATATTTCTAATATTTGTAGCCTTCATGACATCCAAAATTCCTTTGGACACTTTCATTCATCCACCTTGACTTGTAAATTTATAACCTCAAAAATCCAAAAATCTCAAAGAGATTAAATTCTTTTAGAGTTATAGCATATTTCTTACCTCTATTAATGTCCACACAATACTTGATCAAACATTTTAATTGTAGTTCTCCCAATCCCAATAGTATTAATATAAGAAACATTATTTCCCATTGTTTACGCATTGCTTCAAAGAATGATTTTGCCTCAGCTACCAGTATTGACGAAAAGTTTAAAATATGCCCCACAGTTGCCCCAGATGTTGAATTTTGAAATGATAGCGATATATGCCTCCACAGGAGATAAATTGATAAATTTTGAATTTTTTTATGATTTTTCAAAATTTTGAATTTTTATGATGATTTGATGATTTGATGATGATTTGATGATGATTTAGGGTACGTATCGGAGGTCCATAGTCGGCCGGACGTTGGTGATGTTGTACACGCTCGAGTCGGTGGGTGTGGTAAGGGATCGACATCATGATGTTCTCGCACTCTTAGGGTCTCTATCACAGGTTTATCAAAGTCAAATGCACAAATGACTTTTGAAAATGACCTTTTGAGCTTTTAAGTTCATTTTTCACGTGTTTTACTGTTTTAGCACCCGGCAGGCCCGGAATAGTGCGTCAGTAATCTGTTGTAGCGCGCCAAATTTTTAGTGCACCAACAGAAAACTGTAGCACGTCGGTAGGTTAGGGTAGCACATGAGAGTTTTAGCGTGATAGGTTGATTCTGCAGTGCGTTAGTCAGATTATGTTGTGCCCCCGTAGTTTTAGCGTGTTAGGTTGATTTTTCAGCGCATCAGGAGGATTTTGTAGTGCTCCAGTAGTTTTAGTGCGCCATTTACTTGTTTTAGTGCTTAGAAGGATAGATTGATGAAAATTGTGCACTGTGATTTTTATTTCATCGATTTGTTGTTGACTCCATCCATTTTAGTTTGATCTAACTAAATAAATGGTAAACAATCTCATGATGAGCGAGATCCATTGATTGATAATAATTACCCTCATGATAGGCGAGGAATAATTAGAATTTCTAAAGGAATGAACCTGATTGATATATAAGGCTTCCTTCTTGATAAATTGATCGTTTGATAGATAAAAGCACAATTTTTAGTAATTGATGACCTCATGATGTTTGATATTCTGATTGATAACGTATTGATTTGTAAAATATTTTTTTATGATAACAGGAGCATTTAGATGTTATCCAGGTGCGAGAGTAGTTCCCCTGGCCTTTTGATATGATACCACGACTTTCAGTGGATGAGAGGCAGCATATTACTGATTGTGGTTTAGCCTCATTACTGGATATGCCCCATATTAGACTTAATAGGGGTCTACTGACAACTTTAGTAGAGCGGTGGCATAATGACCACAACACCTTCCACTTACCTACTGGCAAGATGACCATGATGCCAGAGGATGTATGGCGTATTCTTTGCATTCCTTTTGTTGGGGAGATTGTCGTGCATGATTCAGAGGAGGTTGGTGGGATAGAGTCTATGCGGAGAGTTTTTCAGGATCCCCATATTGCGGGAGTGTGGATTCCATGGGTAGAGATCTATGATTCTGCTCCACTTCCTTCAGTTTTGGCTGGCTTTATTGGTGGATTCCTTTGTCCTGATAAGAGGTCAAAGGGTCTATCTCTTGGATGGGGTCAAGTATTAGAGGGTATGGTGGTACACAGGATGAGGTATGCTTGGGGCATGTGTATGCTTGCTCAGCTATATCATGATTTACACTGGATCGTGTACCTCAGAGGTAGCAGTTTATCGGCGGGAGCTACACTTCTTTAGGTATGGTCATGGGAGCATATTGCTGTTATGCAACTCGTGTCGGTGTTATTGAGACCATCAACGAGACCTTATGTGTTTTGCTATAGAGGTAGGCCTACCCATCATATGATGGGTAAGATAGATTATTGGAGACAGATTCTTGATGATGTGGAGACAGTGACCTGGCATCCCTATTTAGATTGTGATGATTGGGATGAGGATGATATCGAGTTGGGATTTTTGGCCGATTCAATGTATTTGATCGGGAAGAGCTCCAAGGTTTTGGAGTGATTCCTATTTCGCTGTGTCTACAAATAGTATGGATTGTTCAGTGTATGCCACAAGGAGTAGCACACTATGGACGACGATGGGTAGATGCCAATGATTGGGGTCCGTGCTTGCCTTATGGGGCACTTGTTGAGGGTTATCTTCCTCTACAACCATCAACATGGGATATGCGACTAAACATTGTTGAGGCACCTATTACTCCTGAGTATGGACAGTATTTGGCTCTACACCCTCCTCCTCATATTACCATTCCAGATGATCCAGTAACAACACTAGCACCAACACCAGCAACTGTAGGGGTGGTCAAGGTGGTCAGAGATGGAGGAGAGAGGAGGATATAGATGTTGATGTGGAGGGTAGTGATGAGAGTGGTAGTGATGAGAGTGATGATGACAATGATGATAGCAGTGGTGATAGTAGTGATGATGATGGCAGAGATGGGGGAGACCGAGCATAGTAGGTACTTTAGAGCCATCAACTAGTGTGCCTCGTAAGAGGAAGGCCATTGCTTCCTCTTCAGTAGAGCGATCAGAGGTTGCGGGTTTACATGTGCATGTTCAGACTTTATAGGGATAGCTAGCACAGGTGCAGGGATTATTAGCACAAACGCATGCCTAGATGCAGGCACAGCTAGCTATTGCACAAACATAGATTACCTCTCTAATTGGTGAGAGAGATGAGGCCATACAGATTGGGCTTTCTCGGGGTTGCTCGGTCGAAGGCTTTATCAGTCACCATAGAATTTTAGGGCTAGATAGGGGTGGCCTGTTGAGGGTGATAGCCAATGAAGCGGAACTTGGTCACCCATCCTACTATTCTAAGCATGATCCTGATTCAGATCAACGAGCCTTAGAATAGTAGGGCGGGTGGGGGGTTGCCAGGGTTGGGTGGGACTAGAAGGTTCCTAGGCTAAGGAACGAGATCATTAGATAGAGGAGACGGAGTCGGGTTAGCCATACAATTTTAGGGCAGGGCGGATCTGGAGGGATGAAACCCGCTCAACCCAATTCCGTTACTGAGCCGAGGCAAGGAGGACCGGCAATAAGGGCCCCCACCCTATATCTCCCCCCCACCGAGAAAGTAAGCGCCCCCCATGAACCCCGGGCTATAATTCTCTTGGGGGCGGGTGGGAGCCCATAGAATTGTAGGGGGGAAAGGGCCTAATTTGAGGCTAAGATAAGCCTTCCATAGAAAAATTTTAGGGGCTGGGGCCCCGCCCCCTGGAAAATAGTAGGGAAGTTGGTAGTCGGGCCCTTCGTGCATGCAGGACTGACCCCCCGTATATTCTAAGGGGCCCGGTAGATTATATTCGTGGGAGGATAGCCGAGATAGGCCTTGGTGGGAG
Source organism: Sequoia sempervirens (assembly GCA_007258455.2). NCBI lineage: Eukaryota > Viridiplantae > Streptophyta > Pinopsida > Cupressales > Cupressaceae > Sequoia > Sequoia sempervirens. The sequence continues at coordinate 131,110,822 of VDFB02358134.1, read as the reverse complement.
GCTATAGTTGGAGATAGAGCGGGTTTGATTCTCATATACATAATTATGGATAACTCATGGCATCTTGATACACAGTGGAAAGATGTGCTTCCCAAGCAAGATACATAGGAGCGGGTAAGGAATCCAATTCTTAATGGGATGGGTGGGAACTGGCACGCTTTCGATCAACACCTGAGAAAGGCCCTAGGGATTACATGGCAGGCATGATTATACCACGGCACTGGGAGATGGGCCCTTTATCTATCTACGGAGGGATGAGATAGATGCATTGAGCTCACAGTGGACCCATCCCTTTCTCTGTCCCATGCTGTCTCTGGTGGCTATTCCCATCTACATCTGGATATACATGGGTGTTACAAATATGTATACATCGGAATCTACACCAACGAATGGAGTTAGAACTCCTTGTTGATGGAAGCCCCTAGAGACAGCAGCCATGAAGGCCTTCTTTCCCCGAGAAGGTTGGTGGGCTCGGTTCATGATTAATTCCCCTTATTTCCTATCTCCCTTCAGTAGCAGCAACATCACAGGCTCAGTTAGTAGGTGTATGAGCATAGTTGACCACTGCTCAGGCACAAATTACAGCCTTGATTGCAGAATGAGATACTATCAGACAGGCAACAGAGACAACACAGGCTACTACAGAGATATTGCAGAGAGTGGTAGATGGGACTTATGTGGCAGATTACATGCGAGAGGCTATGTAGGTAGGTGTTGAGATTGAGTTTTACAGGAGCCGTTATCATGAGCTTTTCCCCCCAGAGCAGAGAGTCAGTTATGCCCAGTCCCACTCAGAGAGGACTCGTTCGAGGACAATGAGCCGAGGCGTGACACAACCTCTCTCTCGAGATCCGAGAGATCCGAGAGATCCTAGGACATCTGGTGGTGGTGGTGATACTGGTGCGAGACCCGCTCCTTCTGGTGTGAGTACCACTTGAGATCATTTGTGTACCCTTCGAGAGATACATACGACCATTTTTGATATGATGTTATTTTCATCCTTTTCAGACTTCATTGTATACTTGACACTTGATGAGATATATATGATGTGCAGCGGTTTGATTGATCTATGATGTGTTCTACATGATTTATGTGATGGATGTATTGATCTATGATGTGTTCTACATGATTTATGTGATGGATGCATTTTAATTTTTATGTTTTATGATGATTTATTATACTATATTGTATAGATGCATTGATGATTATGTGATATGATATTGATGATGTATTTATTTTCTTAATGAAATGCAATGTATAATATATAAAATGAGATGTAAATGAATGATGTATGGATGAAATGCTATATAAAATGAGATGTAAACGAATGATGTATATAAAATGAGATGTAAATGAATGATGTATGGATGTAGTGTAATGTATGAATATGTGTCATGTGATAGATAAAATGAGATGTAAGTGTATGATATATGGATGAAAATGTAATGTATGAAATGAATGATGTATGGATGTAGTGTAATGTATGAATATGTGTCGTGTGATAGATAAAATGAGATGTAAGTGAATGATGTATGGATGTAGTGTAATGTATGATATGTGTCGTGTGATAGATAAAATGAGATGTAAGTGTATGATATATGGATGAAAATGTAATGTATGAAATGAATTATGTATGGATGTAGTGTAATGTATGAATATGTGTCATGTGATAGATAAAATGAGAATAAAATGATGTATGTGATATATGATAGATAAAATAAGATGTAAATGAAATGATGTATGATAGATAAAATGAGATGTAAAATTCCTTCTATATGTATGCAATGAATGATGATTTTGCAACTACATGATAATGACAATGTGATGAGATGTAAATGAATGATAGATGTAAATGAATGATAAATGTAATGAATGATGAAACATAACGTGTATATGATATCACGAAATGAGATGTTTATTGTGACATTTATGATGAGATGAAGAAATGATTTTATATGCATGCCATTATGAAAATTGTATGTGTCAAGTATACTCAATCTTTAATAAGAAAAGATAACATTCTTTGCAAATGAATCTTTGTAACTTGTGTAATCAATACTCTGCAGATGTATTTTTATGAATGCAATCTATGTTTACCATGCAAACCTATTTTATCAATGCAAACCTAAGTGTCACTTCAACAATCTTTATATTTTGCTTTGTATCATCACTGAGCTTTTAAAATGTTGAAATCGAATACAAGCATCAATGATATGAGATAGACCAATGATAACCTGAGTATTTCTTTCATGATATTTGATATTGCAAGTGAACACAAGCATCAAGGTATAATTAAACCGAGATGACCTGAGCATTTCTTGCATAAACAGACAAGAATTAATCATTTTCTTAAGTGAATCGGAATGTCATCCATGATACTTGGTAGAGCACTTCCCGCGACAATTCACAAAATAATAATGACTAACTCACAAACAACAAACAAAGAAAAGGTATCATTCTCCTTCCTTGCTTCTCTAGTTCAATACATCACTGAGTAGCTCCAAAGAAATGATAAGAAAATGATAAAATAAAAAGTACAATAATTCAAATTTTACTTAATGTATTTTCAAATCATTATTCAGATAAAATCATCGATGTTCAAATGTGTGTGCTGATGTTTGCATGATATTCTCAGATGTTTGACCAAATGATGTAACCTAAAGACCTATCCTAGGGGTCTCGGGGACTGATCAAAGATTAGTCTTACCTACGTTATACACGTAGAGACCATGTAGTTCGATTGACACAGACTCCATTTTCTGACTGATGTAGACTCTATTTTTGTGTTTTGCAATTTTTGAATGTTTTTGCATGTATTTTCTAATTTTTTTATGTTTTTGGATTTTGATGGATCTTCTGATGTTTTTGGATTTTGATTTTTTGATGTTTTTGGATTTTGATGGATTTTCTGATGTTTTTGGGTTTTGATGGATTTTCTGATGTTTTTGGATTTTGATTTTCTGATGTTTTTTGGATTTTGATGGATTTTCTGATGTTTTTGGTTTTTGATGGATTTTTTGATGTTTTTTGGATTTTGATGGATTTTCTGATGTTTTTGGTTACTTTTCAAGTATCGTCACTTGGTGTTGTCATGTTTGATTGCCTTTAGATTTAAGCTGAAAGTCCATTGTACCAAATAACACTAGGATGTTGCCCCCAAGCTAGGGTAAAACATGATATCTTTGTCATGATATGGATAGTGATAATAATTATCTCAAATGATAGATGGAAATGATATGAAAGGAAACAATCGTAACAAAACTATACCTAATAGATAGAAGAGCTAGTGAAAATCACAAGTAGCGCCTGTTTGCCTGGTTTTCATCACTTGTTTTTATTGTGTCCCCTTTTATTTGTGTGTGTTTTTATTTTGTTTTTTTGTTTTTCTGTCATCATGATGCCTGTTTGCCATGTTTTCATCAAGACAACCTTACTGACCATGCACTAGGTATCCTCAAGTGTAGAATCGCCTGAGATGAATGCTGTTCATGGGTTCCTCCAACATGTCTCCTTCTGGTGTAGACAGCCGGTATGCTCCTGATCCATAGACTGATATAATGACATAAGGCCCTATCCAGTTAGGTTCAAACTTTCCCTTCTTTTATCTGTCTGCTTGATTTCTAGGGTTTTCCTGTAGGACCAAGTCTCTGATCTGGAAGACTCTAGGTTTAACCCTATGATTATAGTTCCTAGACATTCTTTGTTGATAGGCCGTCAATTGATTGACAACTTGTTGTCGACGTTCATCAAGTAGCTCTAATTCTTGAAGTCTAGAGATCCTATAATCTTCATCTGAAATGAGTCCCTTTAGTGAAACTCGAAGGGATGGAATTTCTACCTCGATAGGTAATATTGCTTCTGATCCATAGAAAAGAACATATGGTGTAGCTCCTGTTGGTGTTCTGATGCTAGTACTATAAGCCCAAAGAGCAGGGTTAAGCTAAATGTGCCAATCATGCCCTACCTCATTTACAGTCTTCTTGAGAATCTTTAGGATTGTTTTGTTTGAAGCTTCTGCCTGTCCATTACCTTGAGGGTAATACAGGGTTGAAAAACGGTGTTGGATGTGGAACTTTTCACATAGCTCTTGGATGTCTTGGTTCTTGAAATGCCTACCATTATCTGTAATGATTGACCGGGGTAACCCATATCTACAAATGAGATAATTAAGTATGAAAGATGATATTTGCTTCCCAGTGATTGTGGTCAAGGGAATTGCCTCCACCCATTTTGTAAAATATTCTGTAGCGGTGATAATGAACTTATGTCCATTAGATGAAGATGGGTTAATTTTCCCTACCAAGTCCAATCCCCACTGACAGAAAGGCCATGTAGTTGTGAATGGATGGAGCTCCTGTGCTAGTGCATGTATAAGATTACCATGAATCTGACATTTTTGACATCTCTTGACAAACTTATAAGACTCTTGCTCCATGTGTGGCCAGTAATACCCCAAACGAAGGAGTTTCTTGGCTAAAGATAATCTGCTTGAATGTGTGCCACAAATTCCTTCATGGACCTCATGTAAAGCAGAAGCAGATTTGTTATGTTATAAACAACGCAAAAGAGTATCATCTATGCCTTGATAGTAAACGGTGTCAGCAATAATGGTATGTATGGTGGATTGGTGTATGAAGTTGCACTTTTGGTTGCGAGAAAGATCTGGTGGTAAGATATTGTCTTTTAGATAAGTATAAATGTCTCCATAAATGGAAGATTGGGCACTATCCAAAAGGATTATGGTTTGGGATTTGGGATTTGCGTATGCAGGATTTGATACTTGTTCCACAATAAATCGATAACGATCTTGTGTTTCAGGCATTTGTATAAGAGATGCTATTATGGCCATGGCATCTGCTGCTTTATTCTCTGATCTTGGTATCTGCTCAAATTTGATATCTATGAAGTATTTCCTTAGATCATCTACCAGTCTCTTGTATAAAATCAGTGTGTCATCCTTAGTTTGGTAATCATTGTTGACTTGATAGATGATTAACTGAGAGTCTCCATACACCTGTAGTTCTGTGATTTTCCAGTCAATAGCCACTTTAATTCCAAGGATTAAAGCTTCATATTCTGCCACATTGTTAGTGCAACGGAAGGTAAGCCTGTAAGATCGTGGAATTGTGTGCCCAAGAGGTGTGACAAATAAAATTCCTGCCCCTGATCCATGTTGTGTGTAGGATCCATCGAAGTAGAGTTGCCATGGTTGTGTTGTAATGTTGAGGATATCCACATCAGGAAATTCCATGGTCATAGGATGATAGTCTGACAATGGAGCTTCTGCTAATTGGTCGGCAATGACTTGTCCTTTGATAGATCACCTTTCAACATACTGAATGTCAAACTCACTGAGGAGCATGACCCACTTTGCCAACCTTCCTATTTAAAGCTGCTTTGCTCAGTAAATACTTGAGGGGATCAAATTGTGCAACAAGCTTGACAGTGTGAGTGAGCATATAGTGTCACAATTTTTTTGTTGCAAATACTACTACTAAGCATGATTTTTCAATGAAGGTGTAGTTCACTTCATGTCCATTGAGTGTCCTACTAATATAGTATATTGCCTATTCCTTTCCTTCTTTATCCTCTTGTGCTAGCAAGACTCCTAAAGAAATATCTGTTGTTGCGATATATAGCAACAATGGCTTGTCTTCACTGGGTGGCCCCAAGATTGGTGGTGTCATTAAATAATGCTTGATTTGATTGAAATTATTCTCACACTATTCATCCCATTTAAACGACACATTTTTATGCAAAATATGGTTGAATGGATGACACCGATCTGCTAGTTGAGAGATGAATCTTCTGATGGACTGTAGTCGGCCTTGTAGAGATCTTAATGTATTGATATTCTTAGGAGGTGGCATTTCCACAATGGCTTTAACTTTTGCCGGATCTACTTCAATTCCTTTTGTAGAAACTATGTATCCAAGGAGTTTTGCTGATGTTACTCCAAGGCACATTTCTTAGGATTTAATCTGACTTTAAATTTCTCTAACTTGTCAAATATTTTGGAAAGTATTTCTAGATGTCCTTCCCTGGTGTGAGATTTGGCTAAGATATTTTCCACATAGTCTTCCATGAAGGTGTGCATCATGTCATGGAAGATTGTTGTCATGGCTCACTGATATGTAGCTCCTACATTCTTTAACCCAAAAGGCATGACGTTCTAGCAAAAGGTGCCCCATGGACATGTAAATGCTGTCTTTTCTTGGTCTTCAGGAGCTATTTTGATTTGATTGTATCCTAAAAATCCATCCATGAGTGATAGCATTTGGTGGCCAGCTATTAGATCTACAATCATGTCTATGTTTGGCAAAGGAAAATAATCCTTTGGACATGCTCTATTTAAATCCCGGAAATAAGTACATATTTTGATGGTGTGATCTAGTTTTGAAATAGGTACAATGTTGGATATCCATTCAGCATAATCAATAGATCTGATAAATCCAGCATCTAGTAGTTTCTTCAAATCATTTTTTACCAATAATGCAACATGTGGATGCATCTTTCGCAGTTTCTATTTTACTGGTTTAGTGCTAGCTGGTAAAGATAAGTGATGCATAATAAGATCTGTGTCTAAGCCTGGCATGTCAGAATATGACCAAGCAAAATTGATGCATCGTTCTTCAAAGAATTTGATAAAATCTGGCTTTTCTGTATCTGTCATGGATGTTGCCAGGTGTAATATTCTTACATTATCTGCTGTGCCAATATCAATAAACTGTGTGGGTTCTATCAATACTGATGATCTTTCGTGGTAATGTTGTGGGAGGATGTCAAGCTTTCATCCTTTGGTGCCTCAATGAGGTTTTCACCATTGGATGCGTTCTTTGTTTTTACTATTTTAGGATCAAATACTGCCATAGAATGGTTTTCACCATTAGATCCATTATTTATTTCCATACTTTTGTAACTGAAAGGCTTGGCACCCTCCTACCTAAAAGCATCATTAAAAGAAGTATTGGTAGAACAAGTATCAGATTCTTCACAACAAAGGTAGTTAATAATAGCAGAGTCATTGTCAAAAGTAGGTAGATTGATGGGGTGTTGAGGTTCCCACTCGATAAGCTCGCGATGCAGTAAAGGCAATGAATCATTAGATGGGTTGAGGTCAGTGATTGTGAAAGCTTAGACAGAAATGTCATCTAAGTTGTTAGTGGTTATGTCAAGGCCTACGAAGGTATTTTCTTCCACATTATTTATCTCAATCGATGTCCATTCATCTTCACTTGAGTCATCAAAATTTTGTGTTTCAAAGACAATAGGATTAAAACTCGAGCTTTGACCCTCCTCATGTTTGGGGATATACTTTTTGATAACATCGATCTGAATATCTTCATAGGAAACATCTAATAAGTTGTCCCACTCATATTCATTTGAATCTATTTCAGAGTTTTCTCTCCTTTGAAGAATATGCTCCACAGTTTTATTGGTGAGTTCTGCTCTTGCTTCTTCTGTGTATCCTAGTCCAGCTCTGCCATTTTGCTGAATTGTGAGAACTTGGATTGGTTCCGTTACACTTTGTTTCCCTTGATCAAGAGATCATTGTTCTACTGTATATCCTAGTCCAGTTTTATCCTTATGTTGGAGTGTGAGTGGCTGGATTGGTTCTGTTATGCCTTGTTTCCTTAACCATAGAGGTCCCTGTCCTGAATATCCCATCTTCTCCAGAATAGTTTTTCCCTTTCCATATTGATTTGTCTCTATGATATTACTCATGGAAGTGGAAGCTTCCTCATCCCTATAAAGCCAATTTAGTATGGCCTTATCTTCTGATTCTTCATCTAAGTTCCCAGCTTTTACAAATCTACCATCTAATGTCGTTGTAGATTGTGCTGATTTTTGGGTGGTTGTAGATGGCTATCCATACGTTTGTAAGGAGGGTAGTATCTGCGATAAAAGGAAAGAGTGTCCAACACCATAATAACTTATTCCTTTGTCACTTATCTGTACTTTGTTGGTGAATTGGTATGAGAGTGAAGCCAATTGTTCTTCAACATTTGAAGGGTTAGATTGTGCCACCCTGATCTCTTATGATTTTTGTTGTTTTGGAAGCCACTTTGATATGAAGCTTTTTTGTTGCTCACCATTAGATGAATCTGATGTGCTAACTTCTCTATTGTGAGGTATTAATGTATCCTGAGATTTTTTCAATGTATGATAAGCTTGGGTATCATTATAGTCTGCTGTGATTGTTACCTCCTATCCATTGACAAGAAATTTCAGGCATTGATGATAGGTGGAAGGTATTGCTTTCATATCATGAATCCAAGGATGTCCCAACAATATGTTGTATGTCAGTTCCCTATCTAAGACTTGACAAACCACATTTTGGACAATAGGTCCCACTTGAATGGGTAATATGATCAACCCTTTAGAGGATCTTTCTTCCTCATCATATGCTTTGATTGAGATTTTTCTTCTTGTATCAATGGCTTCATCTGAGTATCCTAGTGCACGAATCAAATTTAAGGTACAAATATTTAAACAAGCCCCTCCATCTATTAGGACACACTTTACACGGTGTTTATGGATGAGGAATTCAATGTGAAGGGCAGAATTATGTGGATGGGTGAGTGACACATCATCATGTTCAGAAAATGAAAGGCAATGAGGTGCAGATAGATGTCCCACCATAGCTTGGAATTGACATACATCCAAATTGTTAGGTACCGTGGTTGATACAAGAGCTTGCTCAAGAACCTCTTTGTGCGATGGGGAGATCTTTAAAAGTTCCAAGATGGATATTTGTGCAGGTATTTTCTATAATTGATCGATGAGATTATATTGATTGGAGGGAGGATCTATAGATTGGGATGATAATGATGCTCCTTTCAATATAACTTTGGATTGTGCCCTTGTTGTGGCATTAAATGGTTGGTGCTCTTGTTTCCCTTTGAGTGTGATTACATTAATTTGGTTTTCAGATTTGTCCATATGTTGTACCAAATCAATAGATGTAATGTCATTGTTTTGATTGATTTGATTGCATAACTCCTCATCCTCTTTGGCAGCAGAAAGACAAAGGATCATTGTGTCATAAACATAACCAACATTCTTACCTTTGCTGTTTGTGGAAGAGGATTCTCCCTTCTGATAGTTGGGTAGAGGATTTTTGAATGTTGTATGATCTTTGTTTGTTTGGTGTCCCTCTACAAATACTTTCTTTTGATCTATAAGGTCTTGTATCGCATGTTTTAACTGCCAACAATTTTTAGTCATGTGGCCTTTATTTTGATGGTAGTGACAGTAATGTGAGTCATTCCACCATGATGGTTTGACTTGAGGGTCCCAATTTCTAGCCTCTTGTACTTGAATAAGTTTTTCATCTAAAATTTCTTTGAGGACTGATTCCAATGATTTCCCTAATCGTGTGAATTTTCATTTATTAGATGGTCGTTGGAATGATTGGGTTCTTGTTTCTCCACTGTTTTGATTATTTCCTTGATCACTACTTTGTTTGACATTAAGACCATTGTTTTGTTTGTTCGTAGTGGTTGGCATCAAGGTGAATACTGGTTTGGACATGTGTGTATCGATCATGGTATCAGTATTCTTATTCTTTTGCCAAAATCTTGGCTTTTCATTGTTGTTGTTAGAGGAATTGCTATTGTTTGAAGCTTCAATGAAGTGTTTGATTGTTCCTCTTTTGATTAGAGCCTCTTTGATTTTGAGCCCCTTTCGATAACTTGTTCAAATGTAGACGAACATTGTAAGTCTAATATGTAATTCATGTCTTCCACTAGGTTATCAATGAACATCTTTATCTTCTCCTCTTCAGGAATAGATCTAGGGTATTTAGCAAATAGCCTTCTCCATCGTTGGAGAAAGGAAAGAAACTTTTCACCCTTTGCTTGTTTGGTGTTCTAGAGTTCTTTTAAGGTCACCCCATGTTGGATGTTGAATGAGAAGTGTGTTATGAACCTATTGATTAGTTCTTCAAAAGATTGGATCCCGGGTTCCATTTTAGAAAACCACTCCATGCAAGTGTTTCCTAAGCTTCTTGGAAATAATCGTAGTAAGTAAGAGTCCTCGTGTGTGAACTCTAGGCTCATGGCTCAAAATTCCCATACGTGATCAAATGGATTGGTTCTTCCATTGTATTTGTTGTATGTTGGGTATTCACAATACCGTGGAAATGGTATCATGTTAATGCTTGGGTTGAATGGATAAGGGCAAATGTCTTGTAAGGAATATCTTTTTGTTGGCCCTTGTTGGATATTTTGGAACTGCAATTGTAATTGTTGGATTTATTTTGTCAAAGCATCCATTTGATTTGGATTTTCCATATTAGTTGTCTGAGGTGTGGTCATTTACTTGAGTTGATTGACATCAAAGTCTTTAGGAAGCTTAGCACCTTTGTTAGCTAATAACAAAAGATACTTTTCCATATCTTGCTCTAGCATCTTTTCCATAAATTTATGGAAATGAGGGTCTTGTCGAACTTTCTCGATTTCTTCTGCAGTTATTTCTTTCTCTTGTGAATTAGTGAGAGGATCAGTGTTCCTTTATCATCCCCAAGGGTTTTCTTTAGCCATGGCTGCTATTCTTTCATTTTCTTATTGTTGTTGTCTTTGATATGCTGATCATGTGAAAATAGGCTTACAAACTTTTTACTCTAGACTTTGATCTTGGATTTTTTGATTCGAATAAGTGTCATTTTTAACGAAGTTTTTGATATAACTATGTTAAAAATCTGATTTAGTTGTGTCTAGTTTCGTGATGAAAGGATGATAAAATCCTTGATAGGGAAATTTTGACACAAAAATCTCAGATTAGTGATGATTAATAAGGACACTTTGGAAGATATTTCAAGACCTAGGCGTAATAGTAAAGTTTTCTCGCTTTTTTTTTGTATGATTCAAGTGTTTTTGAACTATGAAAAAATGTTTTGGATTGATGAAAACCTTGTTTTTGATATGGGAAAATTGACAAACTGTCTTACTAACTCTATTTTTTTGACTTCCTAGAGCACTAAAAAAGAGTTACGACGTGCTAAAATAGAAATGTGAGGTGCTAAAACAGAGCTATGACTCGCTAAGAAAAAGCTGGGACATGCTAAAATAGAACTCTGAAGCGCTAAGACAAAGCTATGATGCGCTAAAACAGAGACCCAAAGCACTAAAACAGAACTGGGAAGTGCTAGAATAGAGCCGTAAGCACTAGAACAGAGCAGTGATGTGCTAAGACAGAGCTAGGACACGCTAAAACATAGCTGTGAAGCGCTAGAACAGAGTAGTGAGGTGCTAAGATACAGCAGGGATGCGCTAAAACAGAACTGTGAGGCGCTAAGACAAAGCTGGGATGCACTAAAACAGAACTGTGAGGCACTAAGACAGAGCTGTGACACGCTAAAACAGAGACCCAAAGTGCTAAAATAGAACTGGGAAGCATTAGAACAGAGCCTTGAAGCACTAGAACAGAGAAGCAACGCGCTAGAACAGAGCAATGACGTGCTAAAACAGAGATGGGAAGTGCTAGAATGAGACATTGTTGAGGCACCCATTACTCTCGAGTATGGATAGTATTTGGCTCTACACCCTCCTCGTATTACCATTCCAGATGAGCCAGTACCAGCACCAGCACCAGCACTAGCACTAGCACCAATAGCTGTAGGGGGTGGTCAGGGTGGTCAGAGACGGAGGAGAGAGGAGGATGTAGATGTTGATGTGGAGGGTAGTGATGAGAGTGGCAGTGATGAGAGTGATGATGACAGTAATGATAGCAGTGGTGATAGTAGTGATGATGATGGCAGAGATGGGGGGAGACCGAGCATAGCAGGTACTTCAGAGCCATTGACTAGTGCGCCTCATAAGAGGCAGGCCATTGCTTCCTCTTTAGCAGAGCGATCAGAGATTGCGGGGTTACATGTGCAGGTTCAGACTTTACAGGGACAGCTAGCACAGGTGCAGGGATTATTAGCATAGATGCAGGCCTAGATGCAGGCACAACTAGCTACTACACAGACATAGATTACCTCTCTGATTGGTGAGAGAGATGAAGCCATACTGTAGCAGCAGTGACAACACAGGCTTAGTTAGCAGGTGTACAAGCACAGTTGACCACTGCTCAGGCACAGATTACAGCCTTGACTACAGAGCGAGATACTGTCAGATAGGTAGTAGAGACAGTACAAGCTACTATAGAGAGATTGCAGAGAGTGGCAGATGGGACTTTTGTGGCAGATTACATGTGAGAGGCTATGCAGGTAGGTGTTGAGATTGAGTTTTACAGTTGCCGTTATCATGAGCTTTTCCCCCCAAAGCAGAGAGTCAGTTATGCCTAGTCCCGCTCAGAGAGAACTCATTCGAGAACAGTGAGTCGAGGCGTGACACAACCTCTCTCCAGAGATCCGAGAGATCCTAGGACATCTAGTGGTGGTGGTGATACTGGTGCGAGACCTGCCCCTTCTAGTGTGAGTACCACTTGAGATCATTTGTGTACCCTTCGAGAGATACATATGACCATTTTTGATATGATGTTATTTTCATCCTTTTCAGACTTCATTGTATACTTGACACTTGATGAGATATATATGATGTGCAGCGGTTCGATTGATCTATGATGTGTTCTACATGATTTATGTGATGGATGCATTTTAATTTTTATGTTTTATGATGATTTATTATACTAGATTGTATAAATGCATTGATGATTATGTGATATGATATTGATGATGTATTTATTTTCTTAATGAAATGCAATGTATAATATATAAAATGAGATGTAAATGAATGATGTATGGATGAAATGCTATATAAAATGAGATGTAAATGAATGATGTATATAAAATGAGATGTAATTGAATGATGTATGGATGTAGTGTAATGTATGATATATAAAATGAGATGTAAATAAATGATATATGGATGAAAATGTAATGTATGAAATGAATGATGTATGGATGTAGTGTAATGTATGAATATGTGTTGTGTGATAGATAAAATGAGATGTAAGTGTATGATATATGGATGAAAATGTAGTGTATGGAATGAATGATGTATGGATGTAGTAAGCGTATGAATGAGTTAAACAATTTAAGCATGCTTCTACACTTCTAAATAAGACATTGTATCTAAGATTAAAGAAAATTTAAACTTATTTAAACACAGGAACCTCTGAAGCTATCCTATTGCTCTCTAACTCTAAAGATTTATTTAATCTACTTTGCTCTTAGATTTTATAAGCTAATTAGATTATTGAAACGACACTTAGAAAATGAGAATTAAACTATTTCTATTCCTATATGATTTAATAATGCAACTAAAATGATTCTACATCAAAGCTTCTGAGAAAGAAACTACTGTAAACTGCCATAATTAAATGAATTAAAAGGCTTGATGAATGTTGGATGGATGCTGGATGAATGTTGAATGCTTGAATGCTTGGAAAACCTGCAGAGTAAGATTGCACAAGTTAGGATCCATTTCTTGTAGCCAAAGACCCGTATTTATAGCTTTCACGGTAGCACATTTGCACAGGGGTACAGGATAAAAGGCTGGGATTCAATCTGGAGAATTGAACGGTATGGGATGAGAAGATGGAGCTGATCATGGAGGATTGTTCCTCCCCATGAAAACACCAGGCAAGATGAGAGGAAAGATTGGAGGAAGAAGATGGAGAGGATTTCCTGCAGGTTTGTCCCCGAAGCTTTTCCCGTGAATGAGAGTTAAATTAATTAGATTTTAAAAATCTAATTTTATTGGTGAGTAATAAAAGGAATATGATTTATGCATCAATTTAAATAATTTTAATTTATTTAAATTTAGCAAAAGGGGAATAAATAATTTAATAAATCAAACTATAGGATTTGTTTATTAAATTAAAACAAAAGGAAAATGATAATTAAATAAAAGATTGTAGGATATCTTTATTTAATTTAGAAGAAATGTGATGAAGTAATTAAATAACACAAATTATTGAGGCTATGTATTTAATTTAAGATATAATTAATGGATGAAATATAGAAGAAATATTAATGATAATAATTAAATAAAACAAAGTATTTAATTTTGTTTATTTAATTAAGAGAGAAATAATATGGTAAAAATGATAGTAATTAAATAAAACAAAGTTTTTAGTTTTGTTTATTTAATTAGGAGAGAAAATAATATGATAAAATAGAAGAATTAATAATGAACTTAATATAAATAAATATTTCTATTTATTTACTAAGTAGATGAATTTAAGATTAATTAATCAAATAAGTCGTATTTAATTAATTAGATTCTCCAAACCATTTTTAGGTGTCTACACCCATAAGAACAACACTGCCATCAATAGCTTTGTAAAAATAAAACCAATTCTTATATGGACACATGTGATTAGTGTTGGAAATCAAGGTATAACTTGCAGCAATATGAACTTAAATATGTGGTTGCAAATCTGAAAAATATATTTACAAGATTACCATAAAATGGTAAAGTGATTGATAATTGCAATAATGAAATAAAAATCTGCAATACTACAAGTCATCAACACAAGTAACACAAGATATACATGGATAAATTTTTTCTAGAAAAAAATACAAGAAGTACATCAATACAAGAATCATCTTTTTAATTTGGTAGCACTTTGTCATCTTAACAACCTACAAAGAACTCATACTAAACAACCATCTCAAGGCTCCATTATATAGAAGTTTGTTGGAGGGAAAACAACAAATGGTATCCCAAAACAGCAAGAAAAAAACACCTAGAAAAACCCACACTCCACTTAGTGGACAACTCATAAAAATGGAAAAAATTATTCAATAAACACATGGGAACCTAACCCACAACCAATCAAAATGAGTCAAACCCAAGTGCTCCATTAGTCTCGGAAAGCTCTGATGGCTACATGCAAGCTCATGCACTACCATGTAAACTTGGGCACCCAACCATTCAAGAGCATTAAAAAAATGCAAATAACACATAAGGACATGCACACTGAAGTGGTCCCAACCTAGAAAGTTGGACGCATAGGAAGAATATTCTCTTGGGATGCCTTGTAACCACCACCATGAGAATGCAATTACAATTTGTCATAAGAAAATAAATAATAAATATTTTTTCCCTCATGTCCTCAAGAACGCTTTCTAAAGAACATGTGGAGACACATAAATCAACTTAGGATAATAATTTTAATGTCACCTATCCTAACATTTAGAAGCACCATAATCTAATAACCATTCCTCATGATACTGTAAAGAATTACAAATAGATAAAACTTCATCAATTGTACCTTAACTTGTCTCAACTTGATTTGCTTCCTTTCTGGAGTCATCATTGTCTTCTTTCCTATTCCAACAATCTTTCTTGAGATGACCTGATTTATTGCAGTACCAACATTTTCCCTTACCCTTTTTTCCTTTTTCCTTAGATCTAGATGTACCCCTCAAATCTTCCCCTTTCTTTGTAGATCAACCCCAAACCACCATTACTTCTGATGTAGATATTTCTATGTTAGATTTCCTCTGTACCTCTTTAGATAAAAAAGCTCCCACAATAGAATCAAATTCAAGGCTGTCAGTTGTGTTAGAGCTAATATAAGTTACCAAGTGATTCTAGGATTTGGGCAATGAACATAATAACATAACTACCTTTTCTTCATCTTTGAATTTTACACTTGTACTAGATAATTGACTTATAAGAGTACTAAAATATTTAAATGATCAACAATTTTTATACCTTATTTCATTCACAAATTATAGAACCGCCTCTTTAAGTAGATCTGATCAATGTAAAGGACTTTGTCATATAAAGACTCACCATTTTACTGCATCCTATTTCCTCTTCAACAAAATATAAAGAGGAAACAATATGGAGTAAAATGGCGAGTCTTTATACTCCATACTATTTCCTCTTTCAATATTGTTGAAGAGCTCTACTCTACTCTTCCCACGTTGGCTACTTTTTGAATTTTTGGCACCATTTTTTTGTTGTTTGTTTCATGGGTGGTTTGGGGGGGTAGGAGGGCTCCCCATTTCAAGGATGTTGTCCCCGCTTCTAGTGTTGCACCTATGGTGGCAATGGCCAATCTACCTACTTCTGAAAAGACATCTTCTCCTTGTACTACTGTCTTATCCCCTAGGGAAAAGACTAATGGAATCTCTGGGAAGTCACCCTTCTCTCCAATGTTTGGGCTTAATTCCTTTTTTTGGAGGAAGCTCTTGCTTCCTACATGGACAAGTTGGTGGGGTCTAACTCACCAGCCAAGAATAAAAGACTCGTGGAATCTAATTCTTGCTCAATTACTGGTTGGGAAGTCGATGTCCCTGAGGCCCTTATGCTGAAGGTGATGGATAATCTCAAAATGAATTTGGTTACAAAGTTCTTGGTGTTTAGGCCAAATATTGAACTAGTTCGTCAGTGGGCTACTTCCACCTGGAACCTCAAAGGTAGTGTCACCATAAACTCCATGCCTCGAGGTATTTTTCTATTCTCTTTTGTCATCTATGAGGATATGCAAAAAGTTTTAATTGGAGGTCCGTGGGCCTTTGAACCAGGCTTTAAAATCTCTCTTTGTAAATGGAAACTAGGTTTTGACCTATTGGCTGACTTGGGGGTGTATGGGACTACTTGGGTTCACCTTCCAAGGCTTCCCTTGGAGTTTCTGGAGAAAGGAACTTTATAGGGTATTGCGAACTCTTTCTAGAGTCTATTGGCCATTGATAAAATCACCCAGGAGAGATTGAGACTTGTGTATGCTTGTATTTGTGTCAATGCGGTTGTTAATATAGTTCTTACCTCTTTTGTTTTGCTTAAGTCAAAGTTTGGAAAATGGACCCAACCCCTGGAGTATGAAAATGCTTGCCTCTTCTGCCAGTATTGTAAGAGGTTTGGTCATCCTATTGACTCTTTTGTGGGTGTCATTGAAAGTTCAAAAGTAAAGGGTGAGAGGTCTGAAGGAGACATTTTGCCTAAAGCTTTGGACTCTAGTGTGCAACCTTCTCTTGTGTCCCCCTAGAAGGTGTCCATCCCCCTTCTGAAGGATAATGATTTTGAGGTGTTGGTTGTTCCTCTAGTCAAAGCTTGGGAGGTTAAGGTACAAGCTGAGGACCCTTTGTTGGTGTGGAATGTCTAGGTTCTAAAGGCTAACAAGCAAAAAAATGGTACTGTGGAAGTCCTGGAAGAGGGAGAGTATGTCCTTCAAGAAATAACTTCATCTTTGGAGGAGTTGAATCCTATCTCCAAGTTTGGTGTTCAAAATATGAATGAGATGTTGGCCCTTCTTGGCTTCCCTCAAGGATCAAGTGACAAGGAAGATGATGAGGGATGGTCACAAGCCACCACGAAAATCAAAAAGAAAAATAAAATAGATGTTGGAGGGGGAAATAAGGTTGGAAGATCCTCCCAGAAGGAATCAAGATTGAAAGACATAGTAAGGGATGTGGCTATAGGAAAACATAAAACCTTTGATTTGATATTGCTACCCTCTATAACCCCTCTAAATTGAAAGGTTCTTTATGATTTGATAGTAAGAATCACCTTGAAGTTACTCTGGAAGATCCTAGCTCTTAGGAGTATTGGAATCTTGTTAATATCTATGCCCCTAATTCTAGCAGAGACAAAGTTTTGTTGTAGGAACAACTTAGTGAATCTATTTCTGAAAGGTGTGATGAACATTGTATGTTGGGAGGGGACTTCAATTTTCCCATCCTTCCTTTAGAAAAGTTGAGAGGATTGGATGATTACTCAGAGAGTATGGTGGAGCTTGCTGAATTCTTTAACTTGGCAGGTTTGATTGATATTCCTCTCCAAGGCACTATATTCACCTGGTCAAATCAGAGGAATGGAAACAATTTAATTCAAGTTAAATTGGATAGATTCTTGATATCTGCTAATTGGGATATCTCCCAATTCCTTTCTCTCTCTATGCTTCCTAGGTTTGGTTCGGATCATGATGATTTGGTTTTAAAAAAACATGTGGATCATAAAAAGGGCCCCTTCCTTTTTATATTTGAAGCCATATGGTGCACTCATCTGAATTTTGTTGCTTTAGTTCAATCATGGTGGGAGGAACCCATCCTTGGAACTCTTATGTCTTGTTTGGCTAAAAAACTTCGCTGAGTTAAGCAAAAAGTGAAAGGGTGGAATAAGATTATCTTTGACAACATTTTTGAGTTAAAAAATGCTCTGGGGAAAATTTTAAAAGAGGTACAGGATAGAATGGATTCTAGCTTGGTGGATGAAGAGACTTGTGTGAAGGAAAGAGATCTGAGATCCCAATAGTATAAGATTAACAAAAAGGAAGAAATATTTTGGAAACAAAAGTCAAGAGTCCAATGGTTGAAAAAAGGGGACATGAACACCAAATTTTTCCACCAATCTACTCTCAAACACAAAAACAAAAATAGAATCAAATCATTGGTTAAAGAGAACAGTTCTATTGCTACAAATAAAAGATAGATTGCCAAGGAAGCCATTAACTTCTTCTCTTCTTAGCTTGTAAATCCTGTCAATGATCCCTAGGTTAATGTTGATTTTCTTAATGTTATTCCTAATGTTGTCTCTAACTTAAATTTAAATATTATGACTAATGTCGTTTCTTTGGAAGAAGTCAAAAAGGCTGTATTTTCTTTTGGAGCCCTTAAACCCCTTGACTAGATGGATTTCCCTTGTCTTTTTTAAACTTATTGGGAAATTGTCAAAAATGACCTCTTTAATGCTGCAAGAAACTTTTTTAGGTCGAGAAGGTTGTTAAGTAATCTGAATGCTACCTTTATAGCACTCATCCCTAAATCTGCAGATGCCTCAACAATGAAATATTATAGGCCTATTAGCCTTTGTAATATTGTTTCTAATTTTTTTTCTAAAATATTGGTGTTTAGACTCAAATTGGTGTTGGGAAAAATGATAGATCCTAATCAAAAAGGTTTTGTTCAAGGCAGAAACATTCTTGATGCTATTATCTCTACCCATGAGATAATCCACTCAATGGATCATTCAAAAAGGACTGGGATCGCCTTCAAGATTGACATCTCAAAGGCCTATGATAGGGTCTCCTATCCTTTCCTCTTTGATGTTATTAAGAAGTATGGGATAGATGGAAAATTTTTAAAGATGATTTCGGCATGTGTTACTTCTATGTATTCTATTTTGGTTAATGGTGTTCCCCAAGGCTTCTTCTCTTGTAGTTGTGATCTCAGGTAGGGGGACCCCCTTTCTCCCTACTTTTTTATTATTGTTGTTGAAGCCCTGGGAAGGAATATTCAAAGGTTGGCGGATGTGCAAGCTCTTAAAGGTATTAAGACTACTTCCTCTCTTAGGCCTGAATCCCATAAAAAAATTGTTGATGATACCTTGTTGTTTGGGGATGCTTCGGTGAGGGAAGCAGGAGTTTGGAAATAGATACTTAATGATTATGCTACTATTTCTGGTCAGTGTATTAATTATGAAAAAAGCAAAGTTTACTTTTTCAACACTAATCAACGGATAAGGGACAAAGTGAAAAAAATTATGGGTTGTCAAGAAGCTAAGTTTCCTGATACCTACCTGGGGCTCCCATTTTTTTCCAAGAGATTAGAAAATAATTACTGGAACCAGTTATTAGAAAGGATTCAACATAAATTGGTAGGATGGAAGGGGAAGTTGCTAAGTTTGGCAAGTAAAATCCAACTCCTTAAAGCCTCTCTTCAGAATATTCCAGTGTATTACCTTTCTTTGTTTAAAATTCCTACTCATATAGGGAAGAAGATGTAATAGATTCAAAGGAAATTTATATTGTAAGGAATAGAGGAAAAAAATAGACTATCTCTTGTTAGCTGGGATAAATTCTATAAGCCTAAAATGTGTGGGGGGTTAGGGATGCGAAGAATTCATATGCTAAACAAAGCCTTGACTGCTAAAATTGGTTGGAATCTTCTGGAAGGCTCTAAATATTGTTTCAAAATTTTCCAAGCCAAGTATTTGATAAATAGGAATTTTGGTTGTTCCCTGTCTCAAAGAAATCTTCCTTATAGTTCTGCCTTATGGAACCATCTTATCAAGTTAAGGAGTGTGCTGAAGTTGGGGGAAAGGAAAAGAATAGGGAATGGGATTAACATGGATTTTTGGAAGGACCCTTGGATTGAGAATGCCACCCTATCTGTTATTGAGGATTTGAGTCCCCTAAAGTTTAGCCTCCACAAAATTTGTGGAAAAAGGGTGAGTGATTACATAATATAGGAAGGGGAGGAACACAAATAGGAGTTTGATGCCTTGCTAAGGAGAAATAATCTGTGGGGTCAAAGACAGGTGAATTTGGATCCTCTCCTCATTAATTTGCATAATTTTATTAGGGAGGAAAAGTGGTTTGATAGAGGAAGCGAGGATGAATGGCTCTGGAAAAGTAGCTCCTCAGGTTGTTTCTTGATTAGAAAGAGCTATGAAGACTTGGTGAGGGCCCAAGATATTGTTCCTAGTTCCTTCTTGAAAGTGGTCTAGCTTAAGAATCTAATTTCTAAAATTAATTATTTGCGGTGGACTGCTACCCAAGGCAATATCCTCACCATTGATAACGTAGTTAAGAGAGGTTTCCATCTGGTTAATTGGTGTTATCTATGTAAGTAGGAGGAAGAATCAACAACTCATTTGTTCTTCCATTGCAATTCTGCGAGGGAAGTGTGGTCCAAAATCAATGAATTTGTTTATCAAAGGATGGTCAAACTGTCCTTTCTCTTATAATGTTATTATGGATCTATGGAATCAAGTCCCCTGCTTTGTTACTTGGGGGCTTTGGAAGGAGAGAAACAATAGAATTTTTAGAGAGGTGAAGAGAAGCAGTGGGGAGGTGTTTTAGATAATTAGAACTCAAATTAAGTAAAATATTGAGGCAAGCAGATACAACTTCTCCAACTCCTGGCCAAACTACAAGGAGATGAGAATAAAACAAAATTAGGGTATAAGTAGAGACTTAACCAATCTAAACTAGTCTAAGATGCTTAATAGGATGGATACTATCTAGAGTCCTCTGAAAGATTGGGTAAAGTGCAATTTTGATGGCTAGTCAAAAGGCAACCCGGGTCAAGCTAGAGCTGGTGGCCTAGTGGGAAACCAGAATGGTGACTGCATAATGGCTTTTGGAGTGAACCTAGGTATCTGTTCTAGCAACAAAGTAGAAGATATGGCTACTCTTGACACATTCAATTTCCTAAAGGAGTTGGGTTTCAAAAATGTTATCATCAAAGGGGACTCAAAGTTAATTGTGGATATTTTAAATGATGTTGCTACACCCCCATCGGAAATACAAAATATTATAGATAGATGTAAAGTAATTAAAAATTATTTTACTATCTGCTAGGTTCAACATGTGTATAGGGAAGGGAATAGAGCGGTTGACTGTGCTGCCAATGTGGCATTAGGGTGCAGGGGTTGGACAAGGTGGACTAATGGAAATATGTCACTACCTCTTAGAGATATCATCCTTAATGAAAAGTTTTAAAATGAATATCAAATGCATATTTGAGAAATTAGTTGATGGCGAGACGGAAAGGTACATAGTGGTGCTATCAATCTCTCCCATTAATGATGGCTTAAGGTGTACATGTAGATATAGGAGGATCCTCAAGGGATATAATCTCTTTAATTTCCTGTTAAAGAGTATGATAAAAAATTACATGCCAATTTTGGTTTTGATAAAGGCTGTCATTTCAATATGTTCCAATAAGCCCTCTAATAGTTATTCATGTATTTCTATAGAGGGAAATGGCAAGCAATTAATTATGGTTGTTAATGCTTGCAAAAATCATACTACTTTTTGGGCTCTAGGAAATGTGAGGTTGTCATCCCTAAGAAGAAACTTCCAGAGTTGCAACTCATTTGTGAGTCTGTGTTTAGCTTGGGTTTCGAATGTTAGTTTCAGTTAGGGAAGAAAGCAATTTGTGGGGCAGAGTATGAAGTCTAGCCAGGCTCTGCAAAAGAACTTACATAAGAGAAAGATGGGAGGTCCAAGAAAAAGAACCGAACTGCCTAACTACCAGGTTTTGAAATAGAATGGAGACCTCTAGAGAATGTTTGAAAATGTAGGAATGACATCCTTCCTCTAATCCCCCAAAGGCTATAATGAAAGTTTAACAATGAAATTTACTAACTCTTGGAGGAGAGGTTGTGTTTCTATTGGTGCTTTGAAATTTGAATTTACTAATCATTTCATAGCTGAGGCCAGGGGGTTGCAGAATTTTGGTCTAAAGGTTGCCAAAAAAAGTGGATCTGATTACCAAAGATTTGTGGATAATTTTCTGCATGATGGAGAAAATCTCAAGCAGTTCCAAAATGGGTATGCCAAACTCAAACTTCCTCCTCCTTTTTCCCTTGTGATTCTCTTTGTTATGCACTATTTTACTCTAGAAGGTCGCTATATGTCTGTTCATGCTTATCACTTTCCTATTTTAAACCACATAAGACATGGGGAACACATAAACCTGTCATTTTACCTTCTATCATCAATGCAGTTGAATATTGAGAAAGGTGCTAAGCTGCAGCTCCACTAGGGCCTAATGCTTACTCTGTACAAATTTTCCCTTTCCCAAAATCCCCATGGTAATCCTCTTAGTGTAAGAGTTTAGAATTCTGGCTAGTTTGATGAGGACAATGTTGAAATGTAGATGGTGGATAACCCTAAAGTTCATGAACCTCTGGTTGTTGAACAACCTCCCTTCAACCCTCCTATTGTTGTTGCAATGTGTTTTCTTATCCCTACCAAGAGCACCTCTCTAGTGGAAAATGTGTCAAACCCTTCTACCCCTCGGTCCCAAAAAAGTGAGGATTCAAAGAATATTGACTTGTTTCTTACCATAGCTACCCTTGAAAAGAGAAAACACTCTCCCCTGCTACTTGAACCCCTAAAAGCCAAGAAACCTAGAAGGGATGTCAATCCTAGTGAAGTTATTCATATTTTAGAGGACGTGAATCAAAAGGAGGTGGCCAAGGATAATTTATAGGGTCAGGGGAGTGGTGGTAGCAGTGGAAGAAGGTCTTCCTGGCTGGTGAAGGTGGCCTGAAAAGAGAAAAAGGGGAAAGAAAAAGTGTATGTGGATGTGGAGGATTTCCCAGGTTATGAGGAATTTGAGGCCAAGGAAGATGATGATTCTGAAGATTTTGACTTTGATGAAATCTCCTACGATATGGAGGAAGATGAATTGGAGGAGGAAGAAAAAAATGAGGAAGAGGATGAGCAAGTGGAGCCATCTAAGGAAAAGAATGAAACTGGGAATAAACATGATGTTGGGCTTTCTGGTTTGGAGAATAAATCTAAAGAATTGAGTAATGATCTAAAAAAAATAGTCCAATTCGAGGATATGGAAAAGGCTTTGGTTACTTTGATGAGATTCACTAATAGGTTAATGAGATGTGTGATGTTGGAAGCAGCCTCAAGAGAAACAAAGATAACTATAAAATTGAAGAAGCAGGGGAAACTTGGCACCCTGAAACTACTGGATGAAACAGAGGGACCTAACTGGTGTGAGTATGTGGCTCTCTTAGGAGAGTATGGGGACCTATTAAGGAAAGCCAAATAATAGCTTGGTTTGTTGTTTTCCTACTTTTTGATGGGTTTTTTGAATTATACCAATATCTAGGATTGTTTGTTTATTCATTATAAGATTTGGTGGAATACCACCTGGTATACTATGGACTTAATTAATGGTCTTCGTAGCTTAAATTTTACTGGTAGTAACTTTTTATTTTTGATGGATAATGGTTGGACTATAGTGATGGTTTTAAATTTGGGCCTGCGTGCCAAACTGATGCTACTTTTTGGTTTGGCTAGTGGTGCTATTTCCCACCTTTGTTGCTCTTTTTGATCTACTATTATTCCATGGGATCAGGGCCCTTCCTTGCTTATATTATCAAAAGAAATATTGAAAATAATATCATCTACTAAACACAACTGCATTATGTTAAGAGCTATTGTATGAAGATCCTCCCAATCTTCATAGTCATATTTATAGATTTCTTTGACTCTCCTACCAACTATTTGTGCAATCCTTTTTGCACAAAAAATCATGCATCTTGAACTTCCATAGCTCAAAATTATGCTTCCCATTAAATTTCTCGACCTCGAACCTTGCATTTGAAAGCTTTTCCATTTGATGCTACAAAAACAATAGAAAATATTAACAAAAATTCTATAAATTAATTTCTCTAATACCACTTGTGAAAATAGAAGTGAAAAACCTAGACTTAAAATATTGTAGCACAAGGGCGGGTGCAAAAAGATGGGTAGCCAATTTGTGGCGAGATTTTTTAAAAAGTTTTGAAAGCTCATAACGTGAGTGCATTATAATTTTCTTGCATTATGGCTTGGTGTGTCGAGCTTGAGGCTAGGCCACAACAATCCCATAATGCGAGTGTGTTATAATGCACTCGTGTTATGACCTATTAAAAAAAAAAAACAAATTGAGTTCATTCTTGCACTTGATTGTGTTTTTTTTCTTACCTGTGACCAAAACCCCAATTTTCCATGCTCACATTCTAGGAAGAGGTATTTTGCAAAATTCTTCATCAATGGTTGATGTTTTATCACCAAGATGCCACCACATCGACAAGGAGGTCGGGGAGGTAAGGATTGTTTGTTTTTTGTTTTGAATTTGTTAGTTTTAGGTTGTTTTTTATATTTATTTTTTGAATTTGTAGGAGATGTTAATCAACCTATGAACCCTCCCCAAAATCCTCAAGAAGTGCAACAACAACAAGGGGAACAAAATCTTCAACAAGCACAATAACAACAACGACAACAAAATCCTCAAGTTAATCAACCACAACCTCAATCTCCTCCACCAATCCCTCAACATCATCCTGACACTCAGTAAAACTTAATGAATGAAATTGAGAACAATAAAAAAATAATTGAGGATTTAATCAAGAGGTTGAACAATCCAAATGGTTCAACTACAAAAAAAATGACACTGACAACTTCATTGAAAGAAATGTTAAAAAATGTAGATTCAATCAACAAACAATTAACTGGTTGGCAGGATAGGAGGCAGAAACTAGGGCTTATTACCAAGATAAATTATCATATAAAGATGTAAAATTTTTAAAAAATACAAAAGGTGATTTATACTCATTATTCACTGACCCACGATCAAATGCAAATCTTACCCTCAATGTGAAGAGGTTTCCTATTCATTAGTGCCACCACCAACAGATTAGGAACTTTTTTCGGGATAGGTGCTACATGGTTTTTGATTACCCACCATGCAACAATTGTGAAGTCCCATAGTATTTCCTATGAGGGACTTCAAGCCCGAAGAGGTCGGGGTCAACTCAAGATAGAACCAGTGCACAATAGGATCCTACGCGGCATGGGAGACAACCTCTCGCTAGGCTGTCTCATGAGCACATCATCATCCCTTTTGTCACAAAGGAGAGTACTGACATAGAGACTTTGCAAGCCATTAGCTCTTTGACCCAGAGTGTCATCCAACATGCCAGCACTATTCTATAATGCCATCTAGGGGAGTCTTCGAGTGGTGGGATTCGATCCCATTTGTGTCAATCTTGTGGGGTGACTTGTTCATATGACCACACCGACACTCAGGAGGCTACTATGTAGGATTCATCTGCAACTATGGAGATGGCAAGGGTAGATGACATTTTGCATGAGGCCTATGGCATTGATACTCATGTAAAAGTTAGCATGTTCATTGAATTTAATTTATTAAATTTCAATTTTGAAATACAAGATTAACTAATTTACTTTTATGATTTTAATAAAATTGTAGGGTCATAGTGTTGATACTAGATACACTGGCCCTATAGCTGCTTATTTTTCCACTACACCTACCATTGAGGTTTGTAACTAGTAAACAATTATAAATTTATTACATGTTAATAGCATTGTTTTATAAATGGTATTTTAATATGTGATTTTGGATGTTGAATAGGCTAATATTGGAGGTTTTGAGGGAACACCTCCTAGTGCCAGTGGATTTAGTCAAACCTACATGTAGGTAATATAATAAAGAGTTTAACTAATGAATTGTACTTAATAGATTTGTGTGGTCTATATTCATATTGTTGATTACTTTTCATTGCACATCTTTCAAACTCAAAGCATTACTTCACATTCCATAACTAATAACTAGATGTTGATAGATGACAAAATTTCAACTACAATATAGTTGCTTAGAAAGTCAACATAAGTAGTGATGCAATTACTTCATAGAGAATAAGTAATAAGTCTAGGAGCAGCTTCAAATTGCATTTTCTTGTCATGGCATTCCATGAGGCCACTTTTTACTGAGGTATCTTTTAAAACAATTCACTGATGCTATGGATGCTTGGAAGGAATATATGAAAGAATACTAGTAAGCAATAGTATAGATAGGGCAATGATTAGTTTGAAAAAAATGCCTCGAAGAAATGCGGTCTTATGGTGATGCCCATCACCATGAGACCCAATTTCTTTAAGGCATTTTTTCAAAAAAATCACTGCCTTTTCTATGGAACCACATTTTCCATACATTTCTACCAAATCATTTCATCAAACAGTTCATTTCCTCACTACTATGGCTAAAATCTTAAAAAAGGTGCTTTCCAACAAACTATGGATGCTTGGAAAAAATCTATCAAAGCATAATAGTAAGCAATAGCATAGACAAGGTAGTTAGCATTCCATCACCACGAGACCACATTTCTTTGAGGTATTTCTTCAAATAGGTCACCACCTTTTCTATGTTACCACATTTTCCATACATGTGTACCAAGCATTTCATCAAACTACTCACTTCCTTGCTGTTATGGCTAAAAACCTAAAATAGGTGCTTTCCAGCAAACTATGAATGCTTGGAAAAATTTCTATCAAAGAATAATAGTAAGCAATAATACCATAGAGAAGGCAATGAACTGTTTGAAAAAATGCTTGAAAGAAATGTGGTCTTATGGTGATGGAATGACATGATGTGCATTTGTTTGTAATCGCATTCCATCAACATGAGACCCCATTTCTTTGAGGCATTTTTTCAAATAGTTTATTTCCTTCTCTATGCCACCACGATTATTGTACATGTTTACAAAAGCATTTTATCAAATGGTTCATTGGCTTGCTACTATGGGTAAAAGCCTAAAAACATGTGTTTTCAAACAAGATATGGATAGGGAAAATAGCAAGCATGATAGTAAAAAATATATAGTTTAATAAGTACTCAAAATTTTGTTTATTATCTCATACATTATAAGGCATGACATGGATCACTATTTTAGTTTACATGATTAAATAATTTGTTGTTTTTTTTAGATGTTGCAAGCAGAAATACCTTTGAATGTTCAAATGGTAATGGACATCGGTGTTTCATCTGATATAAAATCCTCAATGGCTCTGACAGGGGAGGTATGAGGTAAATTGCTAAACTTAAATTTACATTCATTGTTATATATGTTAGTTATTGAAAATTCAAACCATTATTGATTCATAATTTAATTTCTATTTGGATGGTTTATACAGGGCTTCAACACACGTTAGCATGGGCATTTGAATATTTCCCTGCTGGAGAGTGATCATCAGATGGCAGTAAGTGATTATTTTGTTAAATATATCATTTCTTTTAATGTAATTTCTATATATTAATGTCTTTATTTCTTATTGTTATAGATAAGAATTCACCAAGAACTAAACACTAGGAGGAGCACCAAGAGAACTCCTCGACTATAGCATAAATGAGTGACATATGTATCACCATCCAATTGACAAGAAAAGGGCAAGAGTTTATTTTAAGAGCATGGAGAGCATTGAATTTTGATTCCAAATCCCTTTGTTGTATGCCTATATGGCATTTTTGTACACATTTTTTATTGGAAATATTTGACATTTTATGCCTATATGACATTCTCATAAGCCTATATGGCTATTTTGTACCTATATTTTATACTTATATTGACATATATTGATGTATGCCTACATGGATATTTGGTTAATACAAATATTTTTTATCGATTGTGTCCATATTTGTATTATAAATCCATAGTTCAATAGATATGAGTTACATGTATTCGAGTGTATACTTTGTGACTTACATGTATACTTTGTGACTTATGCATATTCCAATATATGCTTTGCAACTTATGTGTTTTCATGTGTATACCTTATATTCATGCATATGCTTTGTATTAATTTGCATATACTATGTATTTGTGTGTATACTTCAAGGCTTACATTTTTTTGAGTACTTGTGCTTCCCTTATTCACATTTACATGCTTGAATTATTCACATGTATACTTATTAATTGGTTAGCCCTAGCATTGATCATTATTTTCCTTCATGGTTTGTCTTGAATATTAATTGATTGATGCTAAACAACTTTATTAGTCGATGCTAAACAACTTCAATATTTCTAGGAATACTAGTAGAGTTACAAATTCCAAAATTACACAAATTGAAAAGAAAATATTAACTCTAAATAAATGCACCACTTATTAACTTGATAATTGATTAAGAATGAGTATAAAATATATCAAGAGATAAGCCTTCTAGAATGGCAACTTCCAACTAGAAAATAGGAAAAACATTCCCAATACCTTGAAAGTAACAATCCACCCAAAATTGCAATGGGAGAGAAGTGATGTAGAGTAGGGAGGTCTTCAATTACTAATCGTAAATTCAACTGATTTCAACAAGTTTTTAATCTTCAAAACCCTAACTAGGGTGATTCCCTTCACAACTTCACTATTTGTCTTGTAGGTTTGTAGACTTAGTTTCTTGAACCTATCTCACAACTCCACTCTCAAACCCATTAACCAATTATATTTGCAGACACCCTTTAAGGAATACCAAAACATATCTCAAAAGCTCATAAAACTCTTTTGGAACAAATCCCTCTAACTGATGCTTCTATGCTATCCCCTTAAGCCAAGTAGGCCTAATTTACAAAGTAACTCTCCTCTAAACAATATTCCAACCCCAAATACCTATGGAAAGTCATTTACCAGTCTATAAAATGACGAAATCTACAAATTTTAGGTATTGAAAAACTAACTAAGTCCTTTATATACAAAACCCTCATTTTTAGCAAGTTACAAAGGGGTTCACTAAAAATCCCACTTCCCAACTTCTTTACACTTCACTAATGCATAAAACATGCTTCAAATGGCCTACACATTCTTAATCTATCACCAAAATTTGATTCCCCAAGATTTTTCCTCACCTACCAACCTTTAACCATCAAATTTCACTTGAAATATTCAAATTTGACAACTAAGGCATCATGCCCAAACCCCCAAATGACCTCTTCTGCTCCAAAAAACATTCAATAAACTAAATCCTACCATATTGGGCCCATTCCACTCAGATAAAAGAGTTACAGTCAGTGGGATGGGCCATAATCACATTTTTATGTCTTCAAAACCTTAAAATTGGAGTTTCAGACCCACCTATAGGGAAAACTCAATAAGATTCTATAACCCCAATGGGAACACTGCAAACTCAGTTAAAATGATAGATAGGACATTGAATAAAAAATTCAAATCAATTTGGAGTCACCATTAGGCCGTACAGGTCGTCCAACTACTTTGGAACAACAATTTTCAATAGAAAAGATACAAAATTTCAATGAAAACAAGAGCTTTATTATTCAATCTTTTAGAAAACCTCCAATAACCTTCATCCATTGAGTTTCCAACATATTTTAAACCTTAACCAACATATTACAACTATTATAATTTCCCTTTGAATTCCCATGACCATTGGTCTTCCTCAATTTTACATTTTTTTTGCACTTTTTACACTTTTCAATATTGCACTTTTGACAATTTTGTAAAAATGTGACAATATAAAATCAATGACTACCAATTACCTATTAGATGGTCTATTAGGACCTTATTGAATTTAAAAAAACTTGAACACACCTAAAGATATCAAAAGACCTCATTTGACAACATTAACACAAAATGCATTTGGTGCCCCTGCACCAAGAAGGCTTATTTAAGATCCTTGAGCAATGTATTTTGTAATGCTCCCTTGTTCTTACATATCTCAATTTAGTTTAATCCAAATATTTCCATGAAATAATTTATCTAAAATTAAAAAACACATTTTCAATTAGTATTCCATGAAATGATTCATAAAATGATTCCAATATATTTAATCCTTTGATTGGAACAACTCGATTAAGCAAAGGATACATATTCTTCACAACACTTGCAAAAAATAATATTCATAGTAGATGAAGTAGTGTTTCAATATGAAATAGGACCATGCCTAGTGTAAACATACCTATCACGACACGTTGGAGTAGTTTCTTTGGTCACACAAATTGCAAAAGGAAAGTTGCACCACTTTGCAACTTTACATTGCTTGCATTTGAAACTTTTTCCATCAAGTGAAAATTGAACACTACGGGAAAATGACTTCGAAATAACGAAAACCAAGAAAGGTTATTGTAGAGGGGCCCAACGCGATCCCATAGGCTTAGACAAAGAGTTTGTAAGCATCATGATTTTTGAGTAATAGCTTGTCAAATATTGCTTCCCTTTTGCATTTTGGACCCTTAAGGGATCAAGCCGGTTGAACATAGATTGGAGAAATTCCGTGTGTTTTGGTGTGAGAGAGGACCATTTCTAGCATAAACATACCTATCAAGATGCATTGGAGTAGTTTGTTTGGTCACACAAATTGCAAAATAAAAGTTGCACCATTTTTCAACTTTACACTTCTTGCATTTGAGACTTTTTCCATCAAGTGAAAACTGGACACCATGGGAAAACAACTCTGAGATAATAAAAAATGAGAGAGGTTATTATAGAGGGGTACAACATAATCCAATAGGATTAAACAAGAATTTTCTAAGCATCATAGTATCCGAGTAACAACATGTTGTAGTTTGTAGTCATTTACATTTTGGACTCTTAAGGGATCGATCCGGTTGAACATAGCTCAAAGCAATTCTATGTGTTTGGGTGGAAAAGAGGACCATGCCTACCACAAAAATACATATTTGGATGTGATGGAACAATCTGTTTGGTCACACAATAACTAATTTTTACACAAAAACTCCTCCTACAATAGTTTGTGCAACTGTTCCCACAATTGTTGTTTCCACAACTGTTGTTCCACCAGTTGTCATTTCTACAGCTCTTCCCATGAGAGCATTGTACACACTTCTTCCTACAATGTCCCCAGGTTTATTTTATTTCAATAAATCATTTCAAACTTGATTCAAAGTGTTTCACTACTCTCTCCACTTCTACTATACTTCACATTCCAAACTTAGACCAAAAAGCACTTTTTTTTAAGTTATCTTGAAAAAAAATTGTTGTTACTTCCACTCTTCTTCAAATGTGATCCAGAAAAGTCTTTGATCTAGAAAGGACTTTCTCGTTGTACACACCAAAATTAGATATTAATTCTTCAGCTTGTGAGACTAACGTGATGCTTGAACTAGTGTTAGTTGATGCACATTTTTCTACCACTGATGGTGACTTTTTACCATCTTTCACTACCAAATCAAGAATTTTCTTCAGAAGCATCTCCTCATCTCCACACAACAAAGGAAACATCACACTTTAAAATTTGAAATTATATAGATAAAAGAAGTCTATGAGCCCTAAAAATTAAACAAGAAAATATGCATTTGGATGGAGAGATTGGTACTTCTAGTTGTTAACAACATGACCAAAATATTGTGAAACACTATGAAGCGCTTCCTTCCACTCCTCCAGGTTTTCTAAAGTGTTTCCAACCTTCTTTGGGTAAAATGTAGCAGCATAGACTCCTTTTACATACTATACATCTTCAGGCTTGACATCCCAGAAAATGGGAAAAATTTTAGTGTCTTTTCTTCTTCTCATAAATGAGAGTTCTTCCAAACATTGGCTAGATTGTGCATGGTCCTTTGAAAATATAAGAATATAAATTTAAGTGCTCTTGATTGTATCTTTTACTTCTTTATTTCCCAGTTTAAGTTCTGTTGAATTCAGAAAGACTTTTAGCCCCATTGAATTAAGTGTTTCATAGATAGCTTCAGCCAGGGGATGTTTGGCATGATTAATAAATGCATCATAGGGGAGCTCTTCCACAGGAATTGTGGATCGACCAAAAGTAGATGAAATTGAATTAGATTCAATTGAGCACAAGAAAAGAAAGAGAAAATATAGACCAAATAAAAAGGCTTCTTGTTGTTGTTGAGAGAAGATAGACCAAATTAAAAAGGGTTGTTGTGGACGTGAAGTGTGAGTGTTATATAGGATGGGATCAAGGTGTAGCCTAGGTTTGCATAGGAATTCGTGAGGAAGAAACACAGAAGCATCCCCGACACTAATAGAGGAAGCAAGAAGGTGTTCAGAAGCATCCTTGTACTATTTGGCCTTTCACCTATTTTTCCACAAATTTCCTTGGTGTAGTGCAATAGCTACTTTGGTCATTCAACCTACTATTCCATGCAACTTCTGTGGTGTAGTAAACGTTAAGCAAAATAGACTTTGATGTGAACGATGTCCATGTACCATAATATTTCAAGCATGTAAGGGGGGGAATTCATCAACCTTTAATTCTGAAGAACCTTTGAAATGGGAACCTTTAGTAGGTATCTGATGCTTTTAATTTCTCACAGTCAGCATTTAAATTGACTAATTTTTTAATTGAAACGAACACTTCTAATAAAATAAATTTTATAATTTATTGAAGAGATATGAGTACTGTGATAATTCTTTATTTTCTCTAAATAGTCGTCTATTAAAAAAATTACAATTTTTTTCAATATAAATAAAATTTGTTTTAAAAATTATAAATATTGTAAAAAAAAAATCTTTAAAATGTAATTGTTAGAGAGTTTAATGTATCACTACTATGGAGTAAGGAATCTTGTGCAATCATAACGATGACGCACACCAAATCACATTTATTATAGTTAATTTGTACTTAGGTTCTCCATCTTATTTAATTAGTCTTAATTAATATTAGTGATTTTTTTTCCCTTAAATTTTATTGAACTTCTCCTCTCTTGCATGATCTAATTTTTTTCTAGGATTTTCTCCAAAGCATAAGTATTTTTAGATTTAATTTTTTTAGTTTTTTAATCTTATCACTAGATTTCAAATTCCTTTTATTTTTTTAATTTATCTAAAGTCTATTTTTTATTTTATTGTTTGAGCATGTTTGTGATATCTTTTTTGCTTAGCAAATCAACTCTTAACTATCCCATTGCATTTTCAATTTTGTATCTAATATATTATTGATGTTTTTATTTTTAAATTTAAAAATGTATCATTGAGCTTTAGCTTCTATCTATTGTTTATGCCATGAGCTACTTGTGATCCTAATTTTCTATAAAGAAGGAGCACTCTTCTAAACCCTAACAAGGTTCTAGAAACCCAAAATTCACTTCTATATTCCTCATAATAATTTTTCAATTAATTAAATAATTATTCCCATAATTATTCTTCATAATTATTCATTCCCAAAATTTAATTAATTACTTAACTTAATCAATTAACATTATCCCTCAATTCCTTCAACTAATAAATCTTGCTTAATTAATTAAATATGCTAATTAGTCACCCATTAGTATTTCCTCAAATATTAAATTTCCACATCACCATATGGGGGCCAAATACTCAATCCTTTAATTTTAATAATTCAATCCATCTACATTAATCCTAATGTCAACCATTCATCTCTTAATATGTGTTATTATCCACTCCATGCTCACACATGTGTGAACATGCTAAATCATCCCACATATGTGAGAAAACCAACTTGGAAGTGTCTTTGACCTCCATTCATCCATTAAATTCTTGCACATGTGAGCATGCTTTTCACACATGCCACCTTCATGCTCTTCACATGTGTGAGCATTATCAGTCTTCCACTTCACACCACTTTCTCTCTTATCATTCAATCTCTCATTTTGATAAAATATCCTCCATTTGCCAAGGATCTTCTTCCCTCCTTAGACACTTTTTAAAAGCCTATGAATCCCCTCCATGAAAATTCAATCTTAATGCTTCATTTTATCTTCTAATCCTATCCCTCTATTTCTCTCTTGTGAAATATATCAAAGGAGGCCTACCATGCTCATCTTAACCATCTCATCTCATGCTACCCATATGCTAATTTTTTTATAATTAATTATCTATTTGCACCCTTATTCTATCAAAATAATG
The DNA here is from genome assembly GCA_007258455.2 of Sequoia sempervirens. Lineage (NCBI taxonomy): Eukaryota > Viridiplantae > Streptophyta > Pinopsida > Cupressales > Cupressaceae > Sequoia > Sequoia sempervirens. Next base: position 131,076,760 of record VDFB02358134.1, on the reverse strand, counting down.
ACATATTAGCAAAGAGAATCCACATCCAATCAGTTGGAGCACATCCACACATTGCAATAGAGCATTAGTTATTTAAGATTTTTTCTTGAATTAATTTTTCTTTCCTTTTTTGTTTGCTATATGACAAGTGTGGGTATTTGTTTAAGTTTTGGGTTTTCATTGCATATAACTCAAGCATGGGGTCCACAATGGTCACCGAATTGAAAAATAAAACTATATTTTGACACTCATGTTTAGAAAACCTTTGAAGATAATAAATATTATGACCATGGTGCTCAAGTGACCAATAATTATTTTAATAATGACCTTGCTAGTTTGGGTAGTGTTGGATATCTTACATATCTAGTTGATATGATTTACAATGTGTTCATAAAAGATCTATATAGATTAGAGATCTTGCAATCAATTAATACCAATATTGCTTCACCAATTGTGAGTGTTTCGTCTATCTCATTTCAAACTTCTACCATTGATCCAACCTCCAATTCATTACCCATTCCATTTCCACTTATCCTCATAGTACTTCCACTACTAGTGTTCTACCACATAGTGCTTATCCCTTCTCCACCTTCCCTTTTCCTCCTAACTTTACCTATCTTGAGATACTCCTCTCAAATGATGTATCAAACCTCCATGCTTATCTTATCCTCCATTATCTTATCTATAACAACCCATTTTAGTCATGAAATTCCTACATATAATTTACCTCATCACATGCATGTCTATCGATGATTTTACATCTCCATCCACCTCGATACATGACTCATTTATCTTTATAATTTATGCCTCTTCCCTCATACTTTGTAGACCCTCTCTTATACACACCATAGTGGCCCTAAACAATCCCTTTTTAATCTTGCATCTTCTACCTTAGATGCACTAAATCATAAGATATAATATTTAGAAAATAAGGGGATGAAAAATATAAAAGAAAGGTGGTAATGCTAAACATATAATAATATTAGATTATGGGAATGTTGTATATCCACTACCTATGTTCTTTATGGAACCCTATTTTTAAATTGCTAGAGTTACTCAAGGACTCAATCCTATAGGGTCACCTACAAAATTGATAACAACCTTCTCTAAGAGAGAAAAGAAGGAGCATAGATTTACAATAATAGATGCAAGATAATATAGCAAATATGCAATACTTAAGATTGCAATGGAGTTGAATTGAATGCAATGTACATATTGATGAGCCTAGTTTTTGGTGCAACTTTGGGAAGAATTTATAGTTTATTTGTTGGCAGTTGTCATGAACTTTGATGTTAAATATTGATATTTTCATAATGTTTCCCTCAAACCATTGACATTAGGCTTAATCCTATTTCTGCATTTTTTAATGACATTGGAATATTATGTGGATTATCTAAATTGATTTTTCATGTGGTTAATGAATGTTCTTTAAGGTGGTTATAAATATGCAGTTATTGTGTGTACTGACATTGCCATGTAGATTTAATTTAAAGATGCTAAGTTGAGGAAGACACTGCCACCTGGGCATACACTATAACATCCAACAAAGGAATCATTCAAAAGTCAAAGGAGGTCGATGATAGAAGATTCCTCATGCACACTGAATGTAGACGCCTTGTAGATGACTTTAATGATTGAGTAGATGCGGGCATTATTGTTGTGCTAGATCTATGTTAGACCTGCATGTTTTACCAGATTCCATGCGTGCATAACCACCGCCACTCCACTTTCTCTTTTTTCCCTAAATGACATCCTCCCAATCGTGGAGTTGACTACCCTATTTAGTTGATAGTATAAATAAATATCTAATGCTACTTCCTTAGGAGGTTACATGATTTGATATTGTACTTGCACTCTCAAGTTTTTAGAAATACATATACATTAATCTTTTGTACTCATGATTTAGAGTGAATAAAATAAAGTTATGAGTTTGAGCATTTGAGTTCTCATTAGTTTTAGAGGATACTTATCTAAGGGGGCCCACTTGGTGAGTAATATGTCCTTTTAGTTTAGTACTAAATTAGTGTTGTCAGTAAATTTTTCACCCTTACTGAGTTGTATGAACTCAGTCACCTAGTGAGACATGGGAAGACCTCTAACATTATGGTACTGTGAATAATCAAAGGTCAACCTTTGGAGAAGGCCGGCTTCCTAACTGGTTATCACCTATGCTAATGATTCTTGATTGAGAAAAAGGAGAAAGATTACTAAAAGAAAAAAAATGGTAGAAACTATTTCCTATGGTGATACACCTAATTAGTTTTTTGAAAACTAGAAATTCATATCACAATACACTTGCATACAATGAATTAAGGAAGAAAAACTTGCAAAACCTATCTATATGTGTTTTGCATAAGTGCTTTATAAAAAGGTCTAATGCATGAGTCTTTAGGAAGAAATAGATTTCAAAGCTAAAGTAACCTACATTTTTTGATTCAAACTATAACCTGCAATAACACATTCTATGCTAAAAGGTGCTGAAAATGATACACAATTATTAGGAAATGGAAAATTTCACAAGTGATTTAGTCAATCAAAATTGCACACAATTAAGCAAAGGGATAAGAAGGAAAAACTAACTCCATTCAATATTTCCAAGATCTTCACTGTATTCCATGTTCATGTGAGTTACAAAAGTTTGCAAGAATCTCTCTTAAGATAGTCAAAATCACTAAGTATGGAAAACTACATAAATTAGAATTGACTACAAAAATGACACCAAAATGACTAAGTAGCCAAACTTCAAATAGTTGCACCAAAATAGGAACTGGAAGCTTCTTAGGTCGGATGGCTTCAAAAAGCCAAAAATATAGCAACTAGATTTTTTCCACAAAAGCTTCAAAGTATTGAAAAGGTAAAATTTGACCATATCAAACATGATGACAACTTTAAAAAGCCTAAAGATTCTCTCCAAAGCTCATAAAAAGGAAGAAACAATCTCCCATATGTTCTCCAAGTGTTTGCAAACTGCAAATAACCTCCCAATATTCTAGCTACAAGGCATAACTAAATCTCAAAAGGATAACTCCTTAACAAATCCTCATCAATGCTAAAAGGAGGTGTACCATAACTTGCAAAGAAAGTACATGATTTTAATGACTTATAAAATCACCATAAAATCAAGTATTTACACTAAATGTTCAATACAAGGATAGATACATTTTTAAAATGAAGACATAAGTCACTATGAATTACTCTTGAGCACCTTGACAAGCTTGAGTAACACATACCCATTGAGCATTTGAAAAGTGAATGTTAATACCACAGAGGTATTAATTATAGCAATGAAATTTTTAAAAAATGTAATTAAAATCACATAGTCGATTTAGGGCAATGTGAAACCCTAAAACAAACTAAAGCAAAAATGTGAAGGCATTTCATTCCATGCATAGAAGCTTATTGAAGAAGCTACTGACTAACATCATGAAGATTTTACACTTGAGAGATTTCTTGAAGTTTCATAAAAATTTTGCACAAGAATCTGCCGATTTTCCTCCAGAGAACACAATGGTAAGGCTCTTTGAAAATAATTTTGAGGAAGTACTTTTGTTCCATCTAGTTTTTCGCTTATACAGGTCTTCCATGGTCATGCTCCTATAGCTATGCTCATTTTCTTATTCATATTTTGAAATCTCTATGATTTTTCTAAGCTTCTCCTGGTGAAAACATGGAAAATTTCCTCATGACAATGCTTTCATGTGTTTCACTTTTCAGTCTGTCCTATTGGAAAATATGAACATTCTATTTTTGTTTCTCATGGCCGAGGATTTGACCTCCTCATAGGTTGTAGTCTTGTTGTTTTCATGAATTGAGGGTTTCTCTAATTTATCTCCTTATACATTTCTTCTAACCATATTTGCATTTGGCCTTTAGCTGGTCATGAGTAAACTCTACATTTTTCCTTACACATTTTACTTTATGAAGGTTTATGCATACCCAGATTTTTTTGTTGTTATCCATTTCTATAGAAAAATGAAAAAAAATTCCTCTCCATTATGGTCACAACTTCATCTATTTTGTGGATATCTCCATTTTCCTTGTTTAAGATTTTTCATTCCATTCACCTAAATGTGACCTAGAATCTTTTAAACTGAAAGCTTATTCAAAGGAGCACTATGATTTTGTAATTCTTGCAAATAATATAACTCAATAGGTTGCAAAAATAATATAACTTCCCCCTTTTTGCCTAGAATATTTGTTCTGCCAACCCTCTCTACTTTGATTATTCTTTTAAAACCCAAGTTTATTCACAACATTATGATGCATGTTGTTAGTGAATGCTCATTGTGCCTTCTGGAAAAGAAAACAAAAAATTTTGTTCTGCACTCGACCTCCTTGCATGTATGAGGGTTTTTCATCTACTTCTATTATTATTATAGCCACAGGTCATGAGCTAGAGGGTATGAAACCCTCCCTTAGACCTTTATAAAAAACACACAAGGGTTTTCTATGTATTTCTCAGACTTCATCCTGTAGCTTTTGTGTTTCTCGAACATGCTTTTACAGGTGACTGGATTTCATAAAAAAATTCCTTTGTTTTTATGGCAAAGGGTTTTTCTATAATTTCATTTCCATCCCTTATGGACACAACCCTTCTCCTCTAATTTGCAGGTCACAGGCTCTATTTTCTATTTCTTATTTTCTCAAACAATAGCCTCTATCACCATGCTATGATCATGTTTTTTTCATGTCACTATGACACCTTTTCTTCGACATTGTTCATTCTATCACTTCTAGCACGTGAATATTCACCACGTAAATGCCCATTAGGATTTCCAACAACACTGAAACCAGTTTGGAAGTCAATGAAACCTTTTACTTCCTTAGAATGATCTATTGATGCTTCTGTAGTTACATTGTGTGATTATTTTATTTTGAAATTTTATTGACATTGCATGTGCCTCGAAAACTCCATTATTCATGGTATAGCCATCACTATCATTGGACCGTGAGTTTGATTTTCATGACTCTATGCATATATTATAAGACTATGGCTGCTATAACACTGCTCTTGTATTTGGTTTTGTTCCTTTATAGTGAAAGATAAACAAATACATATGTTATCTTCATTGAGCGTCACTGATTATATGGAGGTCACCTTCAACTATATATAGATTGGAACAAAAATTTTATGCATAATCATCGATGGTTTCTTTTCATTACTTGATGCATGTGAATAGTGTTAAAATGTGATTTCAACATTGGATAATAAAGAGGGACTGTCCCTTGATGTTTATGAATACCATAATCTCCATTGATATGAGTTGGGCTCAACCCTTGATGGAGCTACATTTTCCACCACTCATATTGAATTGAAACATGATTGCACCCATAACTACACATGAAGCAAACATATTAGAAAACAAAATGTGTATCTTTTGTGTATGTTAACCAAATGGTTTTCCTAGACACCTAAGGCATGCATTTCTCTTTAATACAGATGGAGATGAATTAATACATGCATAGGTAGATGATGTAAATGATCATGTATGGTTTATGACCCTTCATTGCTTAGAGCATAGCTCTAACACATTGCTTGACTACTATAGGAACAAAAGCACAAGGAAATTAGGAAGGAAAACAAGGACAAAACCAAAGTGAGACAACCACTAACCAGTCATTTAGGCAATGCCTGGTCACCCCCTTACATGCAAATTTATTTTCCTTTATTTATTCATGCATTAATTTGTCTTTATCTATATCAAGGAAAAGTCAGTCTCATGGCTTGTGTGATCGAATGGATATTTCATTCAATAAAATAACTTTTTAGAAGAAATTTTAAAAATCTTCTTATGTTTCATGCATCTATATAAATGCAATGATTTGTAGTTGTAGTCTCTCAAGTTATTTCATTTGTATATATGAATGTAATGTAAGGGGATTAACAAATGTACCATTTTATTTCTTCTTTCTATCTATGGGCTCAACCTGATTGAGCCATGGGTGAAAATTTGGGTAACATTTAGTATTACTTACTATTTAGTAACTAGTTAGAAATCTGGCACCGACTATTCCTACAGCCACTAGAATCTCATTATGTGACTATTCCTGCAGCCAAAGAAGACAAAGTAGTACCCTATTTGCTGCTTAGATTTTTAGTACTGTTATGCATTTTAATTTGATGTAGTTTTTTATTGATGATTGACATTTATGTTATTCCCTTCTAAGAAATTTACTTTTAGCATTGTGTGTTCCTTAGCTGTAGAATGAAATGGCTACTTTGAGTTTTTGGTGCACATAATGTGCCAACCCATTTCAAGATCATGTCCCTAGGTAAGTTAAATGCACTTTCATGATGATTGAAATAGCTATTTAGGTTAGATGTCCAATATTTGAATCATGGCTATAAGGGCTTAGTTATTAAATCATTATAGGACACCAACACATATGACAAATTGCTTATAGAGGTAAAGTTATGAGATAGGATTAGACAAGATCTTAACATGTGTCTTAATCATGTACAATGAGACAACTACCTCAACATTATTATGACATAGGATAGAAGAATTAAATTCCATGAAAAGATAAGATAAGATCACATGACACCTAATATTTCTAGAAAGATTCTCTAGGACCTAAGTAAAATTAACATGTAAATAGGACCTATAAGTGAACTAGATAGGTAAAATACCTATTTATACTAATACCCAAGTCCTTGAGTGAAACTTAAGGAGTAGATTATTATAAAAATGATGCAAATATGGGTTCCAACTACTAGGACATGTTAGGTACCTATATAAAAATGATAACTCTCTCAAACAAAGAAAAGAAGAAAACCCAATGGGATAAAACTCCTCCCCAAAGAGATGAAAACAAAATTATCTTTTTGAAAAATGAGAAGGAAAAAACCCCATTTGAAGAAAAAGAACCCTCCATAAGAGAGAAGAAGAGAGACCATGCAGCCCCTCGCCTCAATGTTGAGTCTCCTATAATGATGGTAGAATCTCAACAGTGAATGTTGAAGATGTGGGGAGAAGGATGATGTGTGATGTCTCTAAACTATACTCAAGTGTCCTTGTGTTGATGCTAAAGCATGACATGCTTTATATAGGTGTTCTATGCCACACTTCTAAAGATGAAAATAAAAAATCTAGTAGAGATGAATGTAGAGCATAATACAAACCCAAAGATGTCTCCTCAAAAGACAAAGATTCCTCCTCCAAATTTTGTCCAAAAGTATCCACACTCACATCAAACTATGAAGAATAATCATGTAGAGAATGAACAAGAGGGTCAAATTTTTCCCTCACAATAATTGAAGAAGGGTCATCTATATCAAAGAGAAGATCTATACAATCAATGGTGTCTCCTAAATTTAAAATTTGTGGCTCAAAAAACAAGGTTGATATGTCTATCAAGTACTCATCTCATGTAGCCATATCTAGAAGATGATGCATATCTTATTGCATTGATTCATAAGAGGCAAAAATTGTGACAACATAAACATCATTAGAAGCTGAACAATAGATTTTTGGGAATGAGGTTTATAAGCTACTCTTGCACTCTTAGGATCTTTCACCTAAAAGGAGAGAAATAAAACCCATCAAAATCTATGTGGTTCACTCAAATTAACATATGTATAATGAAGTTTAATACAAAATGTAATGATCTAAACACAACTAGATGATGAAATTGATTGATAAGTATGCAAAACCTAAGAAATGTGACTTGTTTGAAAACACATTGTGTAATGCAAAAACACCTAGAAATGAATGCAAATTGCAACAAAAATGGATGAAACTTGAAGTGTGCACCTGAAAACTTGATGGAGGCTATAAATTACTTCCGAAATTATATTGATGATGATTTTCAGGCCTAGTACGACTCATTCACCATTCTAGGCGAATCAGTCCCAGTTTTGCAAAACTGTTCCAAAACCCGTTTAGGATGAAAGGGTATCTAAAAATGCAGAAAATGAAATAATCACCTAGAAGTGGAACTCATTCACCACCCATAGCGAATGAGTCCACTTTTGAATTTTTGAATGTTCAAAAATGAAATCCAGAGTTCTCGGTCTACACTTTGACTTTCTATAGGTGTCTGCTTCCAAAACTTTGATTTACGGGTCTAAAAGTGACTTTTGATGAAGATTTTTCCTTAAACAATGAAGAGAAGACCTAAAAAACTTATCAATGAAATCTTCAATGATTCCCAAGCTTCCAAGAGACCTAAATCTGAAAACACACAAGGCAAGAGAGAGAGATGTTGAATGTTAGGGCATGGGGGTTTGCCTTGGTCAAAGCCCTTTTAGGTAATTAAACCAAAAGATGAAAGAATTGAATGAAACATGTAATAATGGAGTTGATTACCGTTCTATGATGTTTGATCTTGAATTTCTACAACAAATCATGAAGAATCTACCCATGAATGTCTAAAAATTGCTATCTTGATGCCTTGAAATGACCAAACCCTAACTTGCTTGACTTTAGATGGAAGAATGGTGGATGGAAAATGAAGAATGGTTATGAATTAGGTTTTAGAGACTTAATTTTACAAGAAATTCACCTTATTAGCCCAAAAATTGGATCCCTAAGGCTGACATGTGAAAATAATAAACTTGAATTTCAAAATTTCTTGCTCAAAGGTCAAAAATAAGCCGAATGGGACTCATTCGCCACCCATGGCAAATGGGTCCCACCTAGATGGGAATTATTTTCCATGCATGGTGAATGGGTCCCATAGGGGTCATTTTGACAGCTAGGATGCCAAGAGATAAGGAAAAAAGGTTTAAATTGCAACTTTGTTGGGTATTTTATCAAATATTGCCTCGTGATGCACAATATGGGTTAATAGGGGACTATTAGTGATGATGTAAAGGTCAATTAGGGCTTGGGACACAAAATTTAATGTGAAACTATGATTAAATATAGTTTACAACGCTAAAATGAGGTCCACATAGCCTAGAAAGGCACAAGAACTAATGTGAATGTGCAAGACACATTACAACACTCGTTTAACATTAAGTTTAATTCAAAAACATTTTATAATGTTGAATTAAAGGAAAATGGGTTCATTAAGTCTACAAAAGTGTGAAAGTCCTTTAAAACACTTTACAACACCTTTACAAGACATTAATAAATGCATTTTATTCAATTTGCAAGGGTCCAAGACCTAGTGTGGATGAGGAAAACAACTCACAAGACCAAATCAAGGCCTCATTTAGTCCAATTTATTATAAATTATTCCCATGTCAAGCAAGAGGTCCTTTTTTCTATGGTGCATTTATCCCCCACTTTAGTGAGAGGATGAAATTGCTTCAAACTCACACTAAAGTAGACATTAAAGAGAGATCCAAGTGTACAAATGCAAATGACAAAGAATCACAAAGATCAAAGCCGGAGGTTGTACAAGCCCCCAAGATCCAAGATCCTAAGTCAAACCATCAAGATACAAAATCATGCAATGGAAAGAACTAGGAAGATGAGAAAGATGAAAATGAAAAGGTGGATCACTCTTCGATCATTTGTCCAACTAGTTGTGGATCAGATCTAGGGTGTTTGTCTAAAAGGAAATGTGTACTCATTTGAGGGTGACAAAAATCATGGCTATCCGCTAGGTGAGAACTCCCAAAAGTATACTAACTCTTGGGCCACAAAACTTCTGGTTGTCCGCGGGGTGAGAAATCTCAAAGGATAAAACATAGACTAGTTGGTATGCACATAGGTGGCTATGGGGAAATTCATGCTACATGGGCTTCCCGCTCAACCATATCAAAGTTATACCTCCTGATAACTTTAATAAGGCACCACAAAGAAGATGATGTCACTTCAATCTCTATGAACTGAGCAAAACTTTGTATGCTTGACACTCATAGACATTGTTAATGAAAGATAGTGCAAGGATTGTTCAAAGGGATTTTGCTTTGTTCGTGCAAGGTCTCATCTTAGGGTACATTGTGCCTAACATATCCAAGAGAGGATGTGTCAAAGAAGTATCATGCTCTTGGAAGGGATCAAGCCTAATGACCCCACCAAGAAAAGGATGCATCACAAGAAAAAATAAATCACACAATGAAATGTGAGTGGTGATGTTTTCCCCCACTTTAAAGCGATTGCGAACACTAGTATTATGAGAAATTTCTTTAAAGAAGAAGGAGACATGAGAGCTTACTCGGAAAGGCCGATGCCAAGTCATATGTTTTTGATAAGCTACATCATGAAAGAGAGAAGTATCCCATATACGAGCCAACTTAAGGCATGTTGTCCACATCCCAAGCTTGCTCTTATGTATGCATGAAAGGTTAATGAGTAGCCAAAGGAGGCAACCACAAGTGATATATGAGAACAAGGCTTGCTAAACCCCTTTCCCCCACTGAGTGTAGGACAAAGGTGAGTCGCAAAGATTGATAAAATGTAGGCGGGAGTAAAAATTTGTGTCAATTAGAGGAATTAGTTGCCCCCACATAGGAAAGCGTGCCAAACTCCTAAAATTTTTGGGTTTTATGACTCAAAGCCTTACATTCATTATTGGAGTGTCCATGAACTCTATGATATGCACAAAATGAAGTATTGAAAGAGAATTTCTTTCGAGTTCTTGGGGGTGGGTGATCAAGTGATCTTGAAGGAGTCTCGACAAGATACCCTCTTGATCAATGGTAGAAGGTGGTCTTGTGGCTTGCATCAAAGATACATCTTGCTTAGTAGTAGATGTCATACTTATACAAGTTTTTCTAGATTGCGAGATTTTGTTCACTCCTACAAGAGGAGGGAAAATCTATCAAAGGAAAATATTTAGTTTCTTTCGAGATGAAATTGACATTAAACGAAGGTGTAGTTTTGTGTTGCATGTTTGGATGATGTTCAAGACCACTAGTGTCGAGGTGTTCATATAAGAATAATTTAGGAGTATATTGTGTGATATTTTTGATGTTGAGTGAAGGCTTGGTGATCTCTATTACATGACAATAACCAAGACCATGAGTTTTTTGTTGTGTGATAGGGTCAATAGGGTTGCAGATACCTTATTTGTTAGCACAACATCCTTTTCCACTATATCCAAGTTGTTTCATAAGCTCATAAACTTTTCCATAAAGCTTTTTTATTGCTTTTGAATTAGGTGGTTGTTCATTATTGTGTGGTTTGTGTCTTTGTCTGAAATGGTTGAGGTGGATTCTTTTGAAGGGTCGTCTGAATTTCGTGTAGGGGATGTTGATGTGTTTAAGGAATTTTCTTTGTTTGTCTCAAGCTGTAAGACACTATCAGGTTTATGATCAATGTTAGTGTATGGACTATGTCGTTGTGGATGTATTTCATTTTGCGATGAAGAGTGGAAGGCACACCTTTCATTGCATGAATCCATTGTTTGCCTAAGATAAGATTGCATGAAATTTCATAAGGCATAACATGCATTGGTGTCTTCATGGTGACCACTACAACGGTAAGAGGCATAATGATTACCCCTAGCAGTTTTTTTTTGAGATTGTCAAATCCCTTAATAGAGAAAGGATCAGGTTGAATGGTTGTGTGATCTATGCCGAGCCTATCCAGAAGGGTCACACTACACACATTAAGTTTAGAACTAGTATCTATAAGAATTCTCTTTATCCCTTTTGTTTTGTATTGTGCTATGATCATGAAAGCTTCATTTTGTTTTTGCACATCCAAAGAGGGGAGTTCACTTTGGTGGAAAATAATATTAATGTTTGGTCCCTAAATCATGGCTGATATGTCAGTTGGTGGCACATTAGAAGGGACATGAATTTTTTTTAAGGTTGTTTGGGTCATGTTATGATAGTGAGGGGAGGCTTGAAGAAGGTCCCATAATGATATAGATTAGCAAGAGTATTCTTAAGTTGCTCGAGAAGATCATACTCCTTGTGACCTGGTAAGAAAGAGGTGAGTGGGATAAGATTAGGCAATGGTAAGGGTGTTGGTGTGGGTTGTTGTGGTTGTTGATTATTGCAAGTGTTATATGTATGAGCAATAGTATTATAAATCAACTGCTGCAACACATTAGTTTGAGGAGGGTAAAGGATAAGTTCAAGTTGTATTTTGAGGTTGTTTTTGTGAAGGTGGTAGAAAGTAAACTTAGGTTTAGTTGAAGGTTTATGGGATGGTGGGTAAAGGATGAGTTGAGATTGAATAATATTAACATCCCTTGGCGAATGAGAATCTATCATAGATTCTTCATCTCTTTTCAAGGGAATAATATTAGTATCAATATTATCATTTGCTTGTATGATGATATCTTCCCTAGAAGGAAATTGTTTAGGAGAACAATAAACCTCATGTTCTTTACAATTAAGGCTTGGTTCATCCAAACTAACTTCATCACAACTAAGGGAATTATTAATGGTTGAATGTGTTTGATGATTGATAGTGGGGAGAGGAGAAGAAGACTTTATTTGATTGTTGTTTATTTCTAAGGTCTCATTCTCTTATACCATATTATATACCCTACTAGGAGAGCTTGTAAAATGTTCATCCAAGTTTGAGGTGGCTTCATCAAAAGTGGGGGAGATATCAAGAGAAGGACCACTATGGTGTTCAAATAGATTTTTCCAAATGGGAGGAGCATTAGGGAAGGGAGGATTATAGGTGTCATGATTCTTAATAGTGATATCTTCTAACACCAACCTATCCTCTTTGAATCAAGGAGGGATATTAGGAGATGGAAAAGATTGATTTTCATGACCATGGAGACTAGTTAAGGTGACTTGTAGGAATGTGTCTATGATCTCATGTTCTTGTTGTCTAACATCATCCAAAGGGGAATAAGGAAATGGACAATCAAGACCCTAAATGCTTGTAACTTTTGTCACCAAGATACCTTCGTCACTAATGGGAGAGGTATCACAAGAAGAACAAGTATGTGTGTTATGATTGTCTACATTTCGATTCACACCAATGGGTAATGTAATGGTGTGGTCAGGGCTAACATTTTCCTCATTGTTGTAATAAAAATTAAACTCATAAGAGGGGATGTTATGCTTATAAAATCCATGTTTAATCAAATCAAAGACACATCTAAAGAAAACATGATGCAAAATTATATAAAGTGCAATGTAATTTTTTAGATGTAAAACAAAGTAAATTGCTGATTATAGTACACAATAATCCGAAAAATGAAATGTGGACGATGTAAATTTGAAATTAAATAATGCATGAAATGAGCTATTTTAGGCTAGATGTGATGAAATGTATGTTACAAAAACTCAGCTAACTGATATAGGTAGGAAATGACACCAAAAAAAAGCCTAAAGATAGGGTTTTAAGCTCTGTAAAAGGTAGTTTCAGGGGTCAAAAGGGACTAATTCGCCCAAGATGGTGAATGAGTCCCAGTATGGAATTTTTTTAGAATTTTCAAAAAAATTGAGTGATTTTCTTGGTTTTTGATGCTATGATGCAGACCTAAGTGAAAAATGCAGAATTTTAGAGCATTGAAATGAATTTAAATGCCAACAATGCAACCTAAATGCACTTTTTATGAATGAAAAATTTGAAACCTAGTATTCAAATGAATTCATGCAAGTCGTAATGCAAGATCAAAGCAAGATATATGTATGATGAACTCCAAATCAGACAAGAAGGTATTTTCAAAAGAAGGTTCACCAAAATGAACCATATATTTTTGGGAATGAGGTTTATAAGCTACTCTTGCACTCTTAGGATCTTTCACCTAAAAGGAGAGAGCTAATCCCCATCAAAATCTATGTGGTTCTCTCAAATTAAGATATGTATGATGAAGTTTAAGACTAAATGCAATGATATAAATGCAACTAGATGATGAAATTGATTGATTTAGTATGCAAAACCTAAGAAATGTGACTTGTTTGAAAACACATTGTGTAATGCAAAAACACCTAGAAATGAATGCAAATTGCAACATAAATGGATGAAACTTGAAGTGTGCACTTGAAAACTTGATGGAGGATGGAAATTACTTCTAAAATGTTGCCAATGCTAATTATTCAGGCTTGGTGGAACACATTCACCATTTTGGGCGAATCACTCCCAATTCTACAAAACTATTACAAAACCCACTTCAGATAAAAGGGTATCTAAAAATCCAAAAAATGAAAAATTGACCTAGAAGTGGGATTCATTCACCACCCATGGTGAATGAGTCCACTTTTGAATGTTCAAAAATGAAATCCAGAGTTCTCGGTCTGCACTTTGACTTTCTATAGGTGTCTGCTTCCAAAACTTTGATTTATGGGTCTGAAAGTGACTTTTGATGAAGATTTTTCCTTAAAAAATGAAGAGAAGACCTAAAAAACTTATCAATGAAATCTTCAATGATTTACAAGCTTCCAAGAGACCTAAATTTGAAAACACACAAGGCAAGAGAGAGATATGTTGAATGTTAGGGCATGGGGGTTTGCCTTGGTCAAAGCCCTTTTAGGTAATTAAACCAAAAGATGAAAGAATGGAATGAAACATGTAATAATGGAGTTTATTACCTTTCTATGATGTTTGATCTTGAATTTCTACAAAAAATCATGAAGAATCTACCGATGAATGTCTAAAAATTGCTATCTTGATGCCTTGAAATGACCAAACCCTAACTTGCTTGACTTCAGATGGAAGAATGGTGGATGGAAAATGAAGAATGGTTATGAATTAGGTTTTAGAGACTTAATCTTACAGGAAATTCACCTTATTATCCCAAAAATTGGATTCCTAAGGCTAACATGTGAAAATAATAAAATTGAATTTCAAAATTTCCCACTCAAAGGTCAAATATAAGGCAAATTGGACTCATTCGACCGTGGATGGTGAATGGGTCCCACAGGGGCTATTTTTATAGCTAGGATGCTAGGAGATAAGGAAATAAGGTTTAAATTGCAACTTTGTCGGGAATTTTATCAAATATTGCCCCAGGATCCACAATATGGGTTAATAAGGGCCTATTAGTGATTATGTAAATGCCAATTAGGGCTTGGGACACAAAATTCAATGTGAAAGTGTGATTAAATACACTTTACAATAATAAAGTGAGGTCCACATAGCCTAGGAAGGCACAAGAACCAATGTGAATATGCAAGACACATTACAACACTATTTTAACATTAATTTTAATTCAAAAACATTTTATAATGTTGAATTAAAGTAAAATGGGTTCATCAAGTCTAGAAAAGTGTGAAATTCCTTTACAAAACTTTTACAAGATATTAATAAATGCATTTTATTCAATTTGCAAGGGTCCAAGACCTAGTGTGGATGTGAAAAACACCTCACAACACCAAATCAAGGCCTCATTTTGTCCAATTTATCATGAATTATTCCCATGTCAAGTAAGTGGTCCCTTTTTCTATGGTGCAAAAGCAATAGTAGATAGATGAGATGGATGGTGAATGGGTCCCACATGGGCTATTTTTATAGCTAGGATGCTAGGAGATAAGGAAATAAGGTTTAAATTGCAACTTTTTTAGGTAATTTATCAAATATTGCATCGGGATCCACAACATGGGTTAATAGGGGCCTATTAGTGATGATGTAGAGGTCAATTAGGTCTTGGGACACAAAATTCAATGTGAAAGTGTGATTAAATACACTTTACAATACTAAAGTGAGGTCCACATAGCCTAGGAAGGCACAAGAACCAATGTGAATGTGCAAGACACATTACAACACTATTTTAACATTAATTTTAATTCAAAAACATTTTATAATGTTGAATTAAAGGAAAATGGGTTCACTAAGTCTAGAAAAGTGTGAAATTCCTTTACAACACATTACAACACCTTTACAAGACATTAATAAATGCATTTTATTCAATTTTCAAGGGTCCAAGACCTAGTGTGGATGTGAAAAACACCTCACAACACCAAATCAAGGCCTCATTTAGTCTAATTTATAATGAATTATTCCCATGTCAAGCAAGAGGTCCCTTTTTCAATGGTACAAAAGCAATAGTAGATGGATGAGATAGATGGTGAATGGGTCTCATAGGGGCTATTTTTACAGCTAGGATGCCAGGAGATAAGGAAATAAGGTTTAAATTACAAATTTGTTGGGCATTTTATCAAATATTGCCTCAGGATCCACAATATGGGTTAATAGGGGCCTATTAGTGATGATGTAAAGGTAAATTAGGGCTTGGGACACAAAATTCAATGTGAAAGTGTGATTAAATACACTTTACAATACTAAAGTGAGGTCCACATAGCCTAGGAAGGCACAAGAACCAATGTGAATGTGCAAGACACATTAAACACTATTTTAAGATTAATTTTAATTCAAAAACATTTTATAATGTTGAATTAAAGAAAAATGGGTTCATTAAGTCTAGAAAAGTGTGAAAGTCCTTTACAATACATTACAACACCTTTAAAAGACATTAATAAATGCATTTTATTCAATTTGCAAGGGTCCAAGACCTAGTGTGGATGTGAAAAACACCTCACAACACCAAATCAAGGCCTCATTTTGTCCAATTTATCATGAATTATTCCCATGTCAAGCAAGAGGTCCTTTTTTCTATAGTACAAAAGCAATAGTATATGGATGAGATGGATTGCAAGACTTAAAGAATAAGATTAAATGTGAGAACACCCAAGTTCAAGTAGCCAAAAGTCTCATCAAAATCATGGTCCACACTAGAAGTGTGATCAACAATTGAAATATCAAAGCTATGATCAAAAGAAAAATTTACAAAGGTGTATAACTAAGATGAACTATCAACCATCCCAATAGAAATAATCTCTCTACTCTCCAAGTCTCTAATGATAATTGAATCATAAATGAATTCCACTGTCCTCCTAGCTCCACCATGGGTAGTCTGATAGATGGAAAGAAGATTGTTTGAAAAATGAGGTACATTACCCTAATATCAATAGATCCCTTCCCAATTACATTTATATATGTATAATTTCCCATCAAAATAGGAGTCATAACAAAAGGCTCAAAAGAAGAGAATATAGACTATGAAAATGTCATATGATGAGATGCTTCTAAATCTAGAAGCAATCTCCTTGACCCAAGACATATAGAAAAAAAAAACTTGTCATTTTATACCTTATGTAGCTCATTGATAGCTAGTGTGTTTGAATTCAACTTGCATGCCAAAACCTATATGTGTGATTTGGTAGATAGAAAGGAGATTATTTGACAAGGAAGGTATACATTTAACATAATGAAATGTACTATATCCAACATCAATAGACCCTCTCTCAAGAACTTCCTTTGGTGAATGATTACGCATAATAATGTTAGGTGTAAAACATGTCTCCAAGGATGAGAAAATTTCTTATGTATTGGTCATGTGGTGAGAAGAACCTAAGTCAATAACCCAAGTGTATAGACATCAAAAAATAGAAAAAAGAGCCTTTCCATTTCCTTTTCCCTTAGAATATGTGGCCTTTGAAGATTCTCCTGATGATTCTTTCTTTATTGAATTTGATACCTTCATGTTTCTATTTTCAAGAAGATGGGTGAGATGAGCTATTTTCTTTTGCATGGACTTGTCCTCACTATCACCAAATTTATTACAAAGGAAAATTAGCTTTATCTTTCTTAGACTTATCATTTTGAAGAAGAGACCTCTAAGAAGTTGGTTGTGAGGATAATAGTTTTTATGTTGTTTCTTCTCTCCTTGGTTCTTTTGTTTCTTATTGTGTTTTTCTTTATCTTTATGATCTTTAGTGTGTTGATTTGTATCCAAGGAACAAGACTTTTAATGTTTTATAGTGCCCATTTGATACAAATTTTCATGATCTTATGTGATTTAATTAAGAAACATATCAAGAGATAACAATGCATAGGTAGCTCTTAAGGCACTTTTAGTGGCATAAAATTTAGAAACAAAATTTAAATAGTTTATAGACCAATTTTAGAGAGTACTTAAAATTAATTGTTTTTCATCTTTCTCAATTCCATAATTTTTCAATTAAAGCTTGAAGGACTTAACCCTATGAGTTCATTCTCTAATTGATTACTTCTCAATTCATCTAGCTTACGAAATATTTTTTTCTAAACTAGTCCATACATTTCATTTTGTGTAGTATAGAATTCAATAAGAAGAATCAATTTTAGAGATACAAACATATCAAGATTACCAAAATCTCATCACATTTGTTAAACATCTTTTCTTTTCTACATCTATTGTGTGTTTAGTTTCTAGTCCCATTGTTACCATATGCACTCCTAACTTTTTAAAGTATATTTTCATTTTATTTTTCCATTCAAAATAGTTTTAAGGTGTTAGAATTGGAATTGTTACTTGATCCATCTAGGAAGAAATTAATATTGATTATGAGTACATGAAAAAAGAATGAAAATAATAGAGACAACTGAAAGATACCCTTCTTTCCACTAGTCTTTGAAATTTCCCCTAGATATTATAATTTTGGTGTGTTATGATTAGTGTGATTACAAATATTGTTACCAAAGTACAATGTTAATAGGCCCATAATAGCCAAAAACAAAAGTTTCTATAAAAAAAATATTTTGATATAAAATATGGAAAAATAGCTATGTAGCCATATAATTCTCTCCAACAACTATCCAACACTTATTCATCATCAAAAATAGAGATCCAAGGAAAAAATTATAGCCTATCAAAGAAAAAACAAACAACCATTTCTTCAACCTATATTTTTTAGGAAAAAAATAATAATTTTTTTATTAAAACCTTTGTGGATAGTAAGTATTATGGGTATGTGCATGGAAATGGGGGACCAAAAGGGCATCTTAAGTGACCACTTTTTATTGAAATTAAGAAAAACTTTCTTGGATGAAAAATTAAAGATAGTTACACTCAAAATTTGAAGTCACAACAAGAACAAGAGTTTTAGTGCTATGAATTTACTTTCCAAGTTACTATTTTTTTTTTTAATGGTGGAGATTAAGGGTTTCAAATATGGGGGCCACACAAATTAATCCTATTTTTATAAAAAAAATATAACATAGCATTTTTTGTGGCCCTAGTAAAGTGTTAACATTTTTTTAATATTTTGAAAATAACTTTGGTGAAAATTTAGCTAACACTATATAGTTTATGATTGATGTTTTCTACTAATTGTTTAATGAACTATATATGATTTTTTAATGACTTCCAAACAAGATATCATAAAAAAATTCAGCACATCCCCCCTTTAATTTTTTGGAAAGTAATAAAAAAAAATGCAAAGAATAGAGTCTAGTTTGTAAATTTTTTGTTTTTTTCAAATTTCAATGAACAAGTAAAAAATGAAACTAAAAATACCTTATATAGGTTTTTGAGAAAAAATGGAGACACTAGAAAAACAAATTAAAGATCAAAACTTTAACATATATTTGAAACATAAAAAATATTACATGGTTAGAAATATAAGAGAGTTCAATTTTACTATGAGTAAACTAATAGATGTGGGCATGTGTAGGTAGTATTTTCTAATGCGGGATGCAAGATGGTTAGAGGAGCTGTGGTGATTACTAGAGGTTTCAAATATGGCACATTATATAAGCTTGGTGCATGCATTGTTGAATGCAATAGTACTTCTGTGAAAAGTAAGTATATGGAAGAGGTGAGGGTTTCTTCTTTAGTAGATGGCCATGGCTTTTGGGTACCCAAGGGTGCTCTTTCTTCTGAATCAAAGTTACCTAGAGAGAAAACTATGTTATGGCACTAGAGACTTGGCCAGATTGGAGAAAAGGGTCTAAGGACCTTGAAAAATAAAAGTTTTGTTGAAGATTTGTTTGATTATTATCTTTAATTTGATTTTTGTGAGCATTGCATTTATGGAAAATAAATCTATGTTTAGTTTTACTCAAGTTCACATAAATATTTTGGTGTATTGGATCTTATTCATTCTGATGTGTTTGGTCCTGTAGATTTTCCTTCAATTGGTAAATCTGCATATTATGTTTCATTTATTGATGATTACAATAGAAGGACATGTGTATATTTTCTAAAGAGTAAATCTAAAGTTTTCAATCGATTTAAAGAATTTAAAGCAATGGTTGAGTTTCAGACTAGAAAGAAAATAAAATGTTTGAGGGTTGATAATGGTTGTAAAATTTACAGTGGTGATTTTGATAAATTTTGTAAAGATTATCGTATTCATAGACAAAAGAAAACTCTATATTATCCACAACAAAATGGAGTTACAAAAAGAATGAATAGGACACTGATGGAGAAGGCTAGGAGTATGTTGAGTGGTGATGGTCTAGAACAAAGGTTTTGGGTTGAAGTTATTTCCACTCCTTGTTACTTGATTAACACGTCTCCTACATCAGCCCTTGTTGATAAGACGCCTATAAAGGCATGGTCGGGTCATAATCCTTCATTAAAACATCTTAGATTTTTTGGTTGTTAGTTATATGCACATGTACCAAAGGAGAAGTGAATAAAGTTGGAGAACAAGGTTGTGAAATGTATCTTCATTGGAAACAGTTATGGTGTGAAAGGATACAAGCTTTGGGATCTTGTTGCACAAAAGGTAATATATAGTAGAAGTGTTATTTTTAGATAAACTGTCTTCTTCTATTACATTGCAACTAGAACAAAGTAAACATGAAGATGTGATTCAACTTCCTTCTATGCTTGAGAAAGTTAAATCGAGGCCAATGGATAGACAAGAAGTTGAGGATAACTCATTTAGCTTTGAATCTTTAGAAGAGGAGGAAGAACCTCCAATTCAACTTGGTCATAGGTCTACAAGGTATAGAAAACCACCTGAAAGGTATTCACCTAATGATTGGAGAAGTCTTTTTTCTTTGAATATTAACATTGATGAACCTAGATCTGTAGAAGAGGCATTAGATATGAAAGATACATAATCTTGGAAGATTTTTATGGATGAAGAAATGGTAGTTTTGGAAAATAATGATACATGGGATCTTGTACTATGTGAAGGATGAAAACATGATGGTTGTATATGGGTGTTCAAGAAAAGGATTTTTTTAGATGGACTTATTGAGAAGTACAAAGAAAGGCTGGTTGTGAAAGGTTACTCTCAATTGAGGGTGTTGATTATGGTGAGATGTTTTCTCCTGTTGCAAAAATGACATCCATTATATATTTTTTTTCTATTATTGTTGCTTATGATTTAGAGGTTGAGAAAATGGATGTGAAAACTACTTTCCTTCATGGTGGCTTGGAGGAGGAAATTTATATGACACAACGAGAGCACTAAGTGGTGAAAGGTAAAAGTAAATTGGTTTACAAATTGAAGAAAACTCTGAGTTTGGGATTTGAGCATTCTAAATCATATCATTGTGTTTATTATAAAATTGATGGTGATCATTTCCTATTTATTGCATTATATGTTGATGATATGTTATTTATTGGTAAAGGGAAAGGTATGATTTCATAACTAAATTCTCAACTTGCTGCTAAATATTAAATGAAAGATCTTGGTGCAGCTAGGAACATTCTTAGGATGGAAATAAGAAGGAATTGAGAGAACATTAAATTTATGGCTTGGCTAAAGTAAGTATGGTAATCAAATTTTATAGAGGTTTAACATGCAATATTGTAGACTATTATGTGTTCCTTTTTTTAAAGTTGGAACAAAGTTATCAATTTCATATTTTTCAACATCCCCATCAGGGATGGAAGAGATGAGTAGAGTACCTTACCAAAGTGTAGTTGGAAGATCCATGTATGTTATGGTCTGTACTAGACTAGATATTTTCAAAGCAATGGGATTTATTTCTAGATATATGTCTAATCCTGGTAGATTTGACTGGGATGCATTTAAAAGGGTCTTCAAATATTTGTGTGGTACCTTAGAGTATTCCTTATGCTATCATAGTAATTTGACTAAAGATATTATTTCCTTTGATATTCATGGTCATGTGGATTTAGACTAGGCAGGTGATATTGATATTAGATGATCCACTGATGCTAATGTGTTTACTTTATTTGGTGGTGCAATTAGTTGGATGAGTAAGTGATAGGCTATGGTTGCTTTGTCCACTACTAAAATGAGTATATGGCAGCTACTAATGCCTGTAAAGAATCCATTTGGCTTAGGATACTATATTCAGATATTGAAATAAAATAAAATGTGGTGATAGTTTTTTATGATAGTTAGATTATGATATGTATAGCTAAGAACCTAACATTTCATGATAGGACCAAGAAAATTGATGTGCAATAACATTTTGTTATAGATATAGTTGAAGATGGTAGGGTGAAGCTAGTAAAGGTAGAGATTTTGATGAATTTTATCGATTCTTTAACTAAGCATGTGAGGAAATAGAAGTTCATATGGTTTTTAGATACTATGGGTCTTTCAACCCCTAGCAATTAAGAGATGATGTATACTCCCTCTTATTTCTCTTGCAAGGTGCTCAACAAGTGGGAGATTTTTAAGGAAAATGTGTCTGAACCTTACAATTATATAAGGTTTATTTTTGATAGGATACATGTATATATATATATATCCTAGTTATATATACCGACAGGTGTAATATACAATGAGAGCATGGGGTGGAGTGGGATGTGTGTTAACACTTTTTTGTTAACAAAAACTCTTAAATGGTTGACATACATTAAATAAATGATATATTGTAAATTTGGACCATTCATTATTAGGTTTTAGATCTGATGGTAGATATTTTGTTGGATTGTCTTGCCCTAGAAAGTGTAATGACAAAAAAGAGTCCCTTTTTTACTTTATTTGGGAATAATTAATGATACATTGGATTGGTATCGCCTTAATCTAGTGTTGTGATGAGTTTTACACAACCACACTAGGTTTTGGGCCCTTCTAAGCTAAATAAACTTAACTTTGCTTTAATTTAATGTTGAAAAGTGTATTTATCTACACCTTCACATTAAATTTAGGAGGCTTATAAATCAACAGGACCTAACCAAGTGTTGTAATGTGTTTTACACATTTACATTGGATTTAGGGCCCTTTTAAGTTAAATAGACCCAATTTTGCCTTAACTTAGTGTTGTAAATTGTATTTATATACACTTTCACATTGGATTTTGGGCCCTATTGTATTTATTACCTTTACATCATCATTAATAGGCCCTTATGACCCCATACTATACATTCCAAAGCATATTTCAATCAAAAACCTAAGAAGATCAACATATAAGCTTAACTACTTGACTCCCCAACACTTTAGGACTAAAAATAGCCCTTGTGGGAACCATTCACCACCTTGGGAAAATGAGTCTTATCCAAGTGGGACTCGGTCACCTAGGATGGAGAATGAGTCACATTTAGCCTATTTTTAAGGTTCCAAGTAGGAAAAGTGGGTTTTTAATTCAAATTTCTTCTATGTCCACTTTTGGGATTAAATAAATGGTCATTTGAGTGGATTCCCTATATATAAAAGCTTCTAAATCATTATTTCAGTATGCATTCATGTTATCAAGCCAAGCAAGCAAGAGTTAAGCATTCCAATACTTCACAAGATTGTTAAGAGAGCATTCAAGATCAATTTTAAGGCATTCAAGGGAAGAATTCTTCATCAATTGTTGTATAAATTCAATATCCAGAATGATGTCAAGAATATCAAGCATCAAGAATGTTATTGTGCTAGTGTTGTGATGTAGCATTGAAGATCCAAGATCAAGCATTATTATACTCCTATTTTCAAGATCAAGATCTACATCCTTCATGGCCATTTCATGTTGAGTTGCAAAATTAGAAAGCATTATTCAAGGTATCATTGTTCATGTTTCATGTTCATCTTTCATTATCTCATGATTTGGTTTAATTACCTCAAAGGGGTTTGACCAAGGAAAACCCCTGTTCACTAACAATCAATAAGTTTTCTTCTATTTGCATGTGTGTGATTGTAGATCTAGGTGCCTTGGAGCTTGAAGGATCATTGAAGATTAGGTTACAAGCTTAGAGAAAGTTGTTTGAATTGTCTCCTCAATTGCAAAGTTGTAATCTTCACCAAAAAGTCACCTATAGGCCCAAAATTGGCAGTTTCAGATCTGTAAATCGAGAGGAATAGGAAGACCAGACATTAAAGACTAGAATTAGACCTTCAAGTTTCAAACAAACCTAACTAGAATCATTCACCAAGATTGGTGAATGTCCATTTTGGGTCAATTTTGAGATTTTTGTAGTTTCAGATACCCTTTTCCAAGAAACTTATTCCTGTATAGAAACCTTGATTTGGGACTGATTCGCCCAAAATGGTGAATGATTCCCAGTATTAGGATTTACAACATTTCTAGTCTTCATTCAAGCCTCTACAAGTTTTCAGGTGAACACTTCTAATTTTTTAGTTTTTTGTTATGATTTGTATGCATTTTTAGGTCATTTATTCATGTTTCATGCATCACTAGGTTTTTTCATTATATCTTTCATTTAATACATTTTTATAAGCCTTAGCTTGGTGGTGAACCCCTCAATAGATCATATTCAGCTCTTTGGAAAACCCATCAGTAGATCTCTTGTCTCTATTACATTCTTGGGGTGAAGATCTCTAGGGCATCCTTGAATGTTAGTTGGAGAAAAGTGATGTTTTATGTCCAAAACCATAAAGATCCATTTTTCAACTAATCATTTTGGTGAACTTACATTTAGAATACCTCCTTTGCTGATTTGGATTCCATCATCATCCTAGATCTATCTTGCATTGAATTTGCATTAGGGTTTGCATTAGTTAATTGGTATCTAGAGTTTCTAAATTTTGCATTAATGAAAGTGCATATAGGTTGCATTTTTTCATCTCATTTCATTTAAATTCGTAAAAAATATGCATTTGCACTTAGGATTTAGATCATATAACATAAAAAGCATAAAAATCAATTGAAAATATTTGAATTTTTTAAAAAAAATCCTTAATGGGACTCATTCGCCACCTTGGGTGAATCAATCCTAGTGCACCTTTGAAACTACCTTTTACATTACTAAAAACCTATTTCTACACTTCTATTTTCTACCATTAACTATCTATTTTAGTTGGTTGAGTTTCTATTACATGCATTTCACTAAATCTAGCTTAAATTGGCCCATTTCATGCATTGCTCAATTCAAAATTTGCATTTACAACATTTCATCTTTCAGTTTGTTGCATAGTGTAATAAAAAAATTACCTTGTTTCAAATCTGAAAATTGCATTTAAACATTTCACTTTAGGTTAAGGAATTGTACTTTATTTACTTTTCCATGATAACATGTTTTCTGTCAAGAGATGTGGCCTTGATATGGTTAAAAATGGATTACATTAGTAAAACATCCCCTCTTATGAGCTGAATTTAGAGTACTACAATGAGGCCATTAAGAAACATGTTATTCATCCTTCTACTATCCTTCATAGTTATGAGAACATCTTAGAGAAAGTGGATCAAACCATTGACAAAATCCTTAATATTACATTTCCTATTGGTGACAATGGCATGATACAAGAGGATGCAAGCATAGACAGTCATAACAATCATACTTGTTCTTATCTTAATACCTCTCTTATTAGTGATGAAGGTATCTTGGTGAAAGAAGATACAAGTATCGAGGATCTTGATTTTCCCTATCCTCTTCCCCCTTCGGAAGATATTAGAAAACAAGAATATTAGATCATAGAAACATTTCTAAACATCACCAAGTACCTAGTCTCCATCCATCCCTTGCTTGTGAGAATGTTTTAGAGAAAGAGGATGATATCATAGATAGCCATGACAATCAAAATTGTCCTTCTCCTAATATCCCTCCTTGATGTGAAGAGGATAGGTTAGTGTTAGAAGATGCACCTATTGAGCATCATGAGAATCTTGTTCCTCCCTTCCCTAATGCTCCTACAATTTGGAAAGATCTATTTGGTAATGATGCAGGAGCATCCATGGCCAAATGGTAATTCTGTTCAATTAAATTTTGTTTAATTTTTTAGTGGAAATTTTGGAGTGATGGCAATTCATATTTTTTTCTTGGAATTTCATTTTCCTTGAACATTTGAGTGTCAATGCATTTGGTGAGTTTGAATTTGCATTTGGGTTCAAAATAAATGCACCTAGATAAGGTAAAATGAAGAAAATGCTGTTTTAAATGCTAAATTCTTGAAAAAGGTCATGGGGAGGCATTGGTATTTGTATAATAATCAATTTCTTTCATAGTGGGTATTGCCTTAATGCCCAAGATGATAAGATTGAAATTTTGCTTTGAAACTCAAAAATGAAAAAAGAAAGAAAGAGTCCATTTTCATAGTGGGTCTTGCCTTAATGCCTTTTTGTCTTATTTCAGCATGATATTTATGATTTATTGCTGCATTTTTTAATGTCATGAGCTTGGCATACCAAGGTTGAAATGAACATGAAATTCCAAGTTGTGAGGGAAAATGAAATTTCATTTCATTTCATTGTTGAAGGCATACAAAAGGTAAAATGTTTCATTATTGTTTAGTTTTTCCAAAGGATTTTTGGAGGAGAAACTCAAAAAATAGCGTGGAATTTCTTCAAGAAGGGTTTTGGAGTTTATTTTTGAAGGTTGAAGGAATGAATGTGAAGCTACAACATTGTCCTTTCATAGGGAGTTGTTGATTGCAAGTTTGCAAGGTGTAGTTTCAAGTATTGAGGAAGGAGAAGGGTTTCCAGGTTGCATGATGAGATTTTTTTGTTGTAGTTGATGATATTTTTCTGTTATTTTTTATTATATATAGGCTATTTTGCAGCCCTTGAGTCCCTTGAGGACTAATGAAAATATTGTGCAATATTTTATAGTTTCCAATGCATTGTTTCATGTGTAAGTACAGGAGAAGGGTTTCAAGGTTGTGTGATTAGATTAGTTTGTTTTTGTTGAGGATATTTTTCTATTATTTGTGAGATTAATGAGTCATGTTTCATCCCTTGAGTCTTTTATGGACTGATGTAAACTTTGAACAATGATTTGTAATGAAGTCTATAACTTGGTTGCAAAAAGCAAACCTGATTTTTATGTTAAATTGAAGCAATGTGTGATTGAGAGTTTCTTATTTATATTTTATATTTGAAGAAGGGTTTTGTATTGTGAGGGATTTTTTATCTCTCATACATTATTGGTATCAGAGAAAGTTGATCCTAAGAGTGTGAGCAGGCTGTTGAAGAGAGGTAGCTTACAGGTTAGGACTTGTGAGTTGGTTGTTGTAGAAATGTTTGCCAAAAGAAGAGGAAGGGGAGATAATTTTGTCAGAGATGATGATTTTAGAGTTTTGAAAAGATATTTTGAGACCCTACAAGAAGAAATAGGAAGAGGATTTGCAAGGGTAAGAGACCCAAGAAGTGATGATGAGAGTACAAAGATTACTATTCAAGATGGAAACCAAGTAAGTGCAAGAGCAACAACAGTTGCAAATGATCCTCTATTAATTGCACTGTCTATGATAAGAAAAATTCAAAAAAAGGATGTACCTACCTTTAATAGAAGCCTAAACCCAAAAGAATTAATATATTTTCTAAATGAGATGGAGGAGTATTTCGAATTTGAAGAGATAGAGGATCCAAACAAAGTAAGATATGCAAAAAAAAGGTTGAAAGGACATGCCTCCATATGGCGGAGAGAGATCCAATTATAAAGGGGAAGAAGAGGAAAATAAAAGATTAAGAGATGGGGTAAAATGGTGGAGAAACTTAAAATAAAATTTATTCATGTGGATTATGAAATGGACCTCAATAAAATGCAAGGTTGGAGATAGGGCAACAAGAGTGTGAAAGAATATATGGAAGAATTTCATAGAATTCTTATTAGAACTGGACATTCCAAGGTGACCAAAGACAAGGTTACAAGATACATAAATGGGTTGAGGTCAAGTATTCAAGAAGAGATGACATTGGTTGGAGCTGTGATAATGGAAGACGCTTATCAAATAGCATTGAAGATAGAAGAAAGGATGAACAAGAGGTTTGAGAATAAAAAAAATGGAAAGGATAGGTCTTATGTGAAAAAAAAAGAGGATGAACATCAGATTAGAGACACTAAGGGCAGAAAGGATGAAAGATGTGAAAACTCAAGCAAGCACCATGATAAAAATTTTAGAAGAGAAAGATCGGGTAGGGAATTTGAAAGAGGAAATTTTAAAATAACATGTTTCAACTGTGGTAAAGAGGGGCGCAAATCATATAGTGTCTCATGAAGAACTATAAATTAGAATATAGAAATAAATATAAATGGAGAATATGTACATTCAACCCATTCCAAAGAAGTAGAAGATGGTGAAGCCTTGATGATGAGGAGAGTTTTGATGAATGAAAACATTGAACCCATTCAAAGGAGGAAATTGTTTCATACAAAATGAAAATGCAAATGTAAAGTTTGTAAAGTCATTATTGATGGTGGTAGTACTGATAATATTGTTTCTACATAGATGGTTGAGAAGTTACAGTTGGAGAGAAAGAGGCATCTACATCGACACATGATCTCATGGTTGTTGGATGATCACAAAGTGTTGGTAAATGAACAATGTATGGTAAGATTTACGATTGGAAGTTATTATGATGAAGTATTGTGTGATGTTATGAACATGGAAGTTTGTCATTTGTTGTTTGGTAGACTATGCCAGTTTGACAGGAAAGTAGTGCATGATGGATGTGTGAACACTTATAGTTTGAAAAAGGATGGAGTTCATCATAAGTTGAAGCCATTGGATGATAGTGGGGGTAAGGTATGTAGCAAGGTTGGAATTTGTGTGGTTAGTGATTTGAACTAGTTAGAGAAAAATGATGAAGGTGAGGAGGATGATTTGCTAATGCAATTGGAAGAAATTATAGGAGAGAGGAATGATAAAATTTTAGCTAACACATAGGTTCCAACCAAAGGTAATGAGGTAATTTTTGATATTTATACTTCTTATGATGATAATAAAGATGTGGTTGCAACAATAGATGTGTTGGAGATAGGTGAGAGTGATGAGCAAGATGTGAATGTGATGTTGGAGTTTACTAATGATTCCTTGTTTGATAATGATGAAGGTGGAGAATACTTGATAGAAGAACTTGATTACTTGTTGCAAAAGGTGGATGATGAGTCACAAGATTAGTGTTGTAACATTTTTTGGGTGTAGAAAATCAATTTGCAGTAGTAGAGTATCTTTCTAAAGGCACCAAGAAAGTGACAAGTTGCATTGAAGACAAGGAAAAAAGAAGAAGGAGAAGAAGGTATAGCTGCAAGAAAGGTAATACAAGACACATGTGTTGAATAAGAAGGTATGAATACCATTGATTTGATTAATTTTGATAGAGCACATTGGTGGGAGGTAGAGTTTGATAATATTTGTTTCATGGGGATGAGAAAAGGAGGAAAGGGGAAAGGGGATACTAATGTGAAGGTCCATGTTGAGATAAATAGAAAATATCTAGTCAAAAAGGAGCAAAGGTGGATCCAATATAAACATAGAGTATACAAATGTTTACGAGTTTCACTCATGAAATATTTATTTTCTATCGTGGGTGTCTGATGCAGGAGCATCCATGGCCAAGTGGTGATTTTGTTCAATTCAATTGTGTTTAATTTTTGTGTGGAAATTTTGGAGTGATGGTAATTCACATTTTTGGCTTGTGAATTTCATTTTCCTTGAGAATTTGAGTGTCAATGCATTTGGTTAGTTTGAATTTTCATTTGGGTTCAAAATAAATGCACCTAGATAAGGGAAAATGGAGAAAAGGGTGTTTTAAATGCTAAATTCTTGAAAAATTAGTGGGGAGGAATTGAGTTTTGTGCAATAATCATTTTTTTTCATAATTCCAAGATACCTAAAAAATAGGGAAGTGGAGGTGGGCGCCCAAGATGATAAGATTGAAGTTTTGCTTTAAAACTGGAAACAAAAAAAGCAAGAAAGCGTCAGACACTTTCATAGTGGGTCTTTCCTTAATGCCTTTTTGGCTTATTTTAGCATGATATTTATGATTTAATGCTGCATTTTTGAATTTCATGAGTTGGGCATAGCAAGGTTGAAATGAACATGAAATGCCAAGTTATGAGGGAAATTTCATTTCATTTCATTTCATTGTTGAAGGCATACAAAAGGTAAAAAGTTTCATTATTGTTTAATTTTTCCAAAGGATTTTTGAAGGAGAAACTAAAAAAAGGGTGCGTATTTTCTCCAAGAAGGTTTTTGGAGTTTGTTTTTGCAGGTTGAAGGCATGAATGTGAAACTACAACAGTTTTCTTTCATAGGGAGTTGTTGATTGTAGGTTTGCAAGGTGTAGTTTCAAGTTTTGAGGAAGGAGAAGGGTTTCCAAGTTGCATGATCAGATATATTTGTTGTAGTTGATGGTATTTTTCTGTTATTTGTGATTTTATGTGGGATATTTTTCAGCCCTTAAGTCCCTTGAAGGTTGATGAAAACATTGAGCAATATTTTGTAGTTTCCAATGCATTGTTTCATGTGTAAGTGCAGGAAAAGGGTTTCAAGGTTGTGTGATTAGATTAGTTTTTTTTGTTAAGGATATTTTCTATTATTCAAGTGAGATTAAATGGGTCATGTTGTAGCCCTTGAGTCCTTTATGGACTGATGTAAATTTTGACAATGATTTGCAATGAAGTCTATAACTTGGTTGCAAATAGCAAGCCTAGTTTTTATGTTAAATTGCATCAGTGTGTGATTGAGAGTTTCTTGTTTATATTTATATATTTAAAGAAGGGTTTTGTATTATGAGGGATTTTTTTTTTATCTCTCATACATTAGGTAATCATGAAAAACATATTTTTCCTTCTCTTGATGCCTCCCCTATTTTTGATGAAGCTACTTTACAAAATCTAACCATGGAATGTGATGGACATTTTACAAGATCTCCTACTAGGGTATATAGTATGGCACAAGAGAATGAGACCTTAGCAAAAAAGGACAATCAAATAGAGCCTTTTCTCCTAATATCCCCACTATCGATAAACTAGAAAATCAAACCATTGATAACTCCCTTACATGTGATGAAGTCATAATTTTAGAAGAAACAAGCTCTGAATGTTATGAACATCTAACTTGTAGTCCTCCTAAAAACTCTCCACCTAAGGAGGATAATATGGTGCAAGAAAATGATAACATTGACAAAAATGACAATGTCCATAGATGAATATGATGAAGTAACATTAGACTCCAACTCACTAAGGGAAGTTAATATTATTCAGCCTCAACTCATCCTTTATACACCTTCACACAAACCTCAAACTCAAAACAAATCCGAACTTATCCTTTACCCACCTAAGAATAATGTGTCACAACAATCGAGTCATAATATTGTTGCTCATACATATAGCACTGGAAACAATCCACAACCAACATAAACAACTTCAACAACCATCCCATTGCCTAATCCTATCTTACTAGGTCCTCCTCATTTTCCTCCACAAAATGGAAAGGAGTATGACCTTGTTCAACAACTAAAGAATACTCTTGTTAAGATATCCTTATGGGACCTTATTCAAGCCTCCCCTCATTACCACAACATGATTCAAAGTGATTTAGAACAATTTCTTGTCCCTTCTAATGTGAAATTGAATGGAATAGCAACCATGATTCAAGGAATAAATGCTTACATTATTTTCCACCAAAGTGAGCTCCCCACTTTGGAAGTGCAAAAATAAAATGAGGCTTTTATAATAATAGCTAAATACAATAGAATAGGGATAAAGTGAACCCTTTTTGATAATGGCTCAACCCTTAATGTGTGTAGTGTAAACCTTTTGAATAGGCTTCATGTGGACAAATCAAAAATTCAACCTAATTCCTTGTTTATCTATGGATTTGACAATGTAGGAACTAGAGTAACTAAAAAAGTAACCCTTGTACCTTTTCTGACTTGTTTAGACCCTCCTTGTTATTTTGGCTTAATGTTTCCTTGATTTGTTGTTGTAATGTGGATAATACATTCACATTAGGTCTTTGGACCTTGTGAACTAATGGAATTTTAATGGTGTCTTGCAAAAGAGTTGTAAAGTGTTGTAACAAACTTTCACACTTTTCTAGGGTGTTATCAAATAATTAAGCATAATCAACCTTAATTTTTCCTTATTTGGAGTGTTATAAAGTGTTGTAACACACTTTCACATTCCTCTAGGCTTATCATTAATAATTGGGATTTCTCATGCTTTAATTCACCCTATTTTGCATCCACAAGCCTCATTTAGTGCATCTTTTCAAGGATAATCTAGACACCAATCAGTAACCAATCATAATTCAAGTGTTCTTGGCTTGTCTGGCCTGGATTCAATGTTTGGGGCTCATTCACCCCCTTGGGTGAATGATTCCCATCTAATTCTTTTCGGCCTCGATGAAGGTTTCACACATTTCTAAGAACTTTTCATTTTTGGTCCCATACATTATATCTGATTGGACTCATTCGCCACCTTGGGGAATGTCTCGTGTGACCAAAATTCAAAATTTTGTTGGTATTTTATTCTCGTAGATCTAATGTGGGCTTGTAGTGTTGTAATTTCAGGAATTATTGCATAATTGAGTATAAATACAAGGTTCTTTCACTCATATTCAACACATAGCATTCAAGAGAATTCACAAGAGAATTCAAGGCATTTCAAGGGAAGATTATCAAGAATTTTAGAGCATTCTTCAAGATTCAATCATCATGTCAAATATGGCTTGCATCATGTTTTTTTAGAGCTAACTATTGTAATGTAGGTTTTGTGACTCAAGCAAGTGCTTCATTCAAAAACCTATCAACATCAAGCAAGATTCCAATTCTACATCCATTGGAGCCATTACTTACATGTTTGCAACACCTTATTGCTAGGGTTTGGTGAGTTGCAACATTATCTTTTGTTCATTCATCATTCTCCATTCATATTTGCTTTTATTTCAAGGTTTAATTACCAATAACGGGTTTGAACAAGGAAAACCGCTATTCCCTAACCCAACAACATTTTTTCCCCTCTTCTTGTGTGTGATTTGTAGACCTAGGTTGCAAATTTTTTTAGGAGAAAAGTTGGAGAATTTTTTTCTAATCCTAAAAATTTTCAAAGTTGTCATCAAGCCTTTGAGAAGCTTGGAGAAGGTTTATAGGTGGAAATTTGTAGTTTCAAATCCCAAAATCAGTCAAAAATAGCAGAGTAGATCAAGAGGCACAAAATTGAGTTCAAAATTTCTAGAAAATTAGAAGTGGACTGATTCATCAGTATTGGCAAATGAGTCCCACTATATAGGCCTAACAGAGAATTTTATAGATTTGGATACCCTTTTAGCTGGAACCTATTGTTGCACATTTTCCCAAAAACTAGACTAACTCACTTGGCTTGGTGAATGAGTCCAAGTTAGCAATAACAACAAATTTTCTAGGATTCTAGACCCCCATTCTACCTTCTTTAGTTTCCCAGGTGCACACTTTCAGTTTCACAAATTTCTATTGCATTTCACTTGTCTTTCTAGGTCATTTAGGGTTATTTTTCATTCAATTAGGGTTTGTGTTTCATATTGCATTACATTATCTTTTCCAAGTTTAAATTTGGTGGTGAACTCTTCATTAGCCATCATTTAGCCCGTAGGATAGCCCTATTACAAGATCTCAATCTCCTTTGTATTGAGATCTCTAGGGTTATCCTTGAGTGGACTCTCTTTGAAAGTGGGTGTGAATAACATCAAATCATTCCCCCATTTTAAGAGGCTCCATTATGGTCAACCTCCATTTAGGATATCATAATTATGATTTGGAGTGCATTTAAGTCTAGGATTTATCTTGCATTAACATTGCATTAGATTTTGCATTAGTTAATTTGCATTTTAGGGTTTCAATTCTTGCATTAGTGAAAATTTCATTTATCTCTCATTATTGCATTTAATTTCATTAAAAATTAATCAAACTCTACATTTTCATCTCATACATATATTATAAAACAAAAAAAGCATAAAATACAATTCAAAAATTCTAAAAAATTTCAAAAAAATTAGTACCTAGATTCATTCGCCACCTTGGGTGAATCAGTCCCTTTGCACATTTTGCATTGCATTTTCTGGCATTTACAGTTCAACTTTTGAGTTTTTTTTTGCTATTTTTGCATTTTTGTTTCACTTTTCATAATTTTAGTTATAAGCATTTCATTGTTCTAATCTTACATTGCATTTGCATTCACCCCACATTTAGTAGCCTTTTTATGAGTGTTTGGTGTCCTATTGCTAATACCATAGTGAGAAGAAGTTTGAGGCTCATGTCATCCCATAATAGCACAATCATTTGGGATCTTGGGTTATCTAGAGCTTCCACTCCTAGTATTGACACTACTACACTAGGCATGGATAATAGCCTTAGCAACTCTTTGCCTTCAAGTAGCATGCAAGTTGAACCAAGGAATGATAGCATCTCACAAGAAAACATAATTCAAACTCATGAGGAATTAGTAAAATTAGAACATCAAATAATCCTTGAAAACATTTCAATTACTGCAATTCCTACCATAGAAAACATTCACCACATGCTTGAAAGTAAAGATGGCCTTGATCTTGTCAAAAACATAATTGAGATCTTTGGAAAACATCTTCCCTCAACTAGTAGTTCTCCTTTTCCCACAAGAAATGTTACAAGTCAAGGAGGAACTCAAATTCCTCCTCCCACAGTAATAGCCTCAATACCTACCTACACCAATCCTCAAGTCACAACAACAATGCAACAAGTTAGTAATGTGATTCCTTCCATGCTGGGTATTCCTATGTGGCATCACAAGTTATATCTCCCACTCTACCACCTATAAGCATTCCATTCACTTTTCCCACAAACACATACACTCCATCATCACTTTCACTTCCATCTCATAATGCAAGCAATGACCCTCTCATAATGCAACTTTTCCAAACCATGTCATCCCTTCAAAAGAAAATTTCCATCATCAACCAAAATAAAAATGGCCTACCCACATATTATGTCAAAAGTAGTCCATTATCCTTCGAGATATTGCAAACACCGATTCCACAAGGTGTAGAGGTGCCTAGATTTGAGAAATATGGAGGGAACGGAGATCCTTCTAACCATGTTAATGCCTACACTACCTTATGTAGTGACTTTCTCCTTGATGATAAACTTTTGGAAAAACTTTTTGCTAGGTCCTTGAAAGATGCTGCGTTGGGATGGTTCTCTTCTTTATCAAAAAACTCAATTGATTCATCCAATGAACTTGTTGAGGAATTCATAAACCATTTCCAAGTGTATATGACTCCCAAGATGACCTTAGCTGATTTGATGAGATGCAAGCGAAAAGAAAAGGAAAAGATAACTGATTTTATCTCATCCTATCAATCGCTTTATGCCCAAATCGATGTCAAGGTTCCCGACCCAAACCTTCAAAATATGTTCATACAAAAATTACAAACTAAGATTCAAGACAAGATCACCAAGATGAAATTTCCATCCTTCATGCACTTGTGTACTACCCTCCATGATTATCAAATTTTGGTTAGTAGTCGAGATACAAGGTACACTTCTAGTCGAATCGAGAGATTTGAACCCACAAACCAAAACAATTCCCAACCTTTTAGAAAACAAAATAAGGGGTTCCTTCAATTCAATCCTCCTCAAAAGAAAACAAAAATTTTCAATAACCCAGTAGTTGTTTTCAAAGCCACGGTACCATTTAGTTACGGAGATCCAAAAAAATAGTTCACTCCCTTACCTGGAATACCCTTCATAATACCATGTCCAACTTCTAGACCAACAAATGATTACCTTACCTCCCGTCAAAACACCCGACCCTAATAAGCCTTTACCCAGGAGATTTAAATCAAATGCTTATTGCCACTATCACCAATAAAATGGAGATGACATGGAACATTGCAAGCATCTTAAACATATTGTGCAAGACCTCATTGATTCTAGTCATCTATCCATTGGAGGTGTTAGTGATCAAGGCAATAGGTCCATTGCCCCTCTGAACCAACCCCATGCCAAAACATAATTTTTCATTTGTCAAAGCTAACAAAACTACAAAGAATGATGTGATGAATGTTGATACAGATGATGAAATGGTAATAAGCCTTTACCCAGGAGATTTAAATCAAATGCTTATTGCCACTATCACCAATAAAATGGAGATGACATGGAACATTGCAAGCATCTTAAACATCTTGTGCAAGACCTCATTGATTCTAGTCATCTATCCATTGGAGGTGTTAGTGATCAAGGCAATAGGTCCATTGCCCCTCTGAACCAACCCCATGCCAAAACATAATTTTTCATTTGTCAAAGCTAGCAAAACTACAAAGAATGATGTGATGAATGTTGATCATGTTCTAAATAATGTTATCAATGTCAATCCTATAGATGAAATGGTAGGGGAAATAGATGTCATCCCTTGTAAGGTCTGACCTAAGAATTCTCTTGTCATGGCTTTCTCCTTTAAGGATAAACTTAAGCATTTACCTAATGGTCCTCTCTACATAGTTGGTTGTATCTATGATAAGATCACTAATGGGATACTAATAGATCCCACCTATGGAGAGAATGTGATCACCAAGGAATTTCTACTTTTGCATGAACTCTATCAAGATGAATATGATAAACCGAAAGCATGGATCAAGACATGCAATTTTTTTGCTTACCCTACAATAGGATCAATCACCTTACCAGTAAGAATAGGATCAAAATCATTGGATGTAGAATTCTTCATCATCCCGCAGTTGGATCAATTTCATGTTAAGCTAGGCCATCCATGGCTTTACTACATGAAACTTGTCCCTTCGGTTGTGCATAAATGCTTAAAGTTTCCATTTGACAATGAAATATTTGTTGGAGTGAAAATGACACCGAGAGGGGGGGGTGAATTAGTTTCTTAACATATTTACCATTTTTTCAAAAATTAAACCATAGCACACATTTTTTCTCAATATTTCAATGATAAGTACATTCATGAGTTGAATGCAATCATTCATAAATTGAAATGAGAAATGTAACATCAAAACAATAAACAATACAACATTATCTCAATAAAGCAGTGACACCACAAATGAACAATGAGGCAAGGTTTTTCCGAGTGGAAAACCCTCCTAGGGTAGAAAAACCACTCCTAAACTGCTGCCTTTCAGGTTCTTATTTGAAAACCGATGTTAACAATGCCTTATAGGCTAATTTTTTAGCACCAACCCCTTTTTCAGATTTTAGAATTACAAATAATACATAGGATTTCTCTATTTTCCAGATGAGCTCATAGAACCCCACACCCTTAATCTATCTAATACCCTAAAGATTTAAAACAATAAATCCCTAAAATATTGCATAAATTAAGGTTTTTATAATTACACTCTGCATCATATTTTCAATATTTTATTATAGAGCCTTTTTCAACATTTTTCTATTTGATACAAGAAGTTACACTATCACAAAATTACATCATCAAATCACAGTGATGAAACATTGTAATTATATATATTTCAAGAACATTATTTCTGATTTAAAGAATATCATACAATCTAAAACCCTATTGTTGTTTCTAGAAAGTTGAACCAGTAGAATAATTATCAGTAGATGGAGAATAGTCTTATGTAATGCTTGTATAGAAGGCCATTTCAAAAACAGACAAGAATATTTCAAGTAATGCTTCATTTTCAAACTGAGAGATTTTTCATAACCCATATCTGAATGCAGTGAAGTATGCAAAAGTAATATAATTTCCCTCTTTTGAAAAAACCATATGAATCTATTTTCAAAAAACCTTATGTAGATTACCATCATTTTTGTAACATATGAAATAAGTTCATTTTGAATCCACATAGATAATGAGAGATTTCACAAAATGGATGACTACCTATCAACCAAAAGTCACAAACCCTCATTGCAAGAACAAATAGAAATGAAATGCATGATATCTTGTTAGAACCCACCAAATATTTTCCATCATTTGAGGAGAATGAAACAATAACTACCATATAGCTGTTTTCCAAAATGAAAGAAATAATACATGTTCAAGCTACGAAGAAATAAAATAGATACCAGAATGATTCAATGTCAACCATTGCAAACCATATTCGTAACTCTATCAAATTCAGTCAAGCTTCTAGCCAAAGAGTAATGGAAAACAAAGTAACCAACCATGTCTTATAGTGAACTTTTGTCTTTAGAGTTGCAACAACTAATCAACAATAAAACACTGAGATTTTCTCCTTGTCAATGTCATTACAGCTAGCTTAACCAATCAGAAAGAACAGTTACAAGAATTCCATGGCAGTCGCTAAAGCAAGGGTTTCAACCCTTAGCAAAAAGAATGAACAAAAGGTTTCCCTAACATTTCTCTCACCTGTATACTAAACTCAAGTGCATAAAGATTTCAAATCCGAATGAAATGATATCCTATATCATTTGCAATCCATGTGCATGACTAAACCCATCAACAACATTATTACCAACTCAAATGCCAAAGTGATAATCAATGTCAAAATTATCATTACCTCCACATTTTTCATACAAGTTGTCAATACATTCTAAACATCGAAATAGAACTTAGAGCTATGTCCAAGCTTCCCAAAATGATGACAAGAATAATGAGATAAGAAGGCTATTGAATTCCCACAATAAACTGCCAATTATTATTTTCACAAGACTTTGCACAAAGTCAATAAATCAAGTGCCTGAAAGGAGTGCCATCTTTTCTATCAAATGCTTAAGGAAACCTGATAGGGTTTACTTCATTTAAATGCCAACTCCTAAATTCCTTTATAAGAGATGATCTTTGATAAAGGATTTTATTAATAAAGGCCATAGAGATAATACCATAAAAAAAACAACATTTCCTGAAACCAAAATGTATTCAATGCTCCCAGGTAAAGTGAGTTCATACAATGTAACTAGATGGCTTTAGAGTCTTTAAGAAAGACATGAGAAAGCTGATCAAATTGAGATACTACAAGAGCATACAAAATAGTGTCAAGATGTCCAAGCAACCAAAATGATCCATAAAGATGTCAATGAACCAAAGATAATGTACTAATATATCATTCCTAATAACAACCAAATGAGAATACCTGAGCTTGAAACCAAGAATGTTCAAGTTGAACATTGTCCAAAAAATTATGAGACACCTGAAGGACATCAAATCATCATATAAGCCAAGAATGATAAGAATAGATATTCTTCCAGATGATGAAAGACCTATAGAATGATCATAATCAGCACTGTAAGTCCACTTAGGAAACATATACATCTAAAAAGGAGATATCTAAAAAGAATAGTTAAACATGAATTGAGTAGCATGAAGATCCCATAAATGAACCAACTATAAACAACTTGAAACAAAGCAAGTTGAAATCTGAAACAGACATCATCAAGATCCATCAAGTATGTATCATGTCAAGACAGTTGAATACTAAATATGGAGAGCATAAAGATCCTGAGAGACCAAATCTAAAGCAGTCAAACCATGAGACCCAAATAAGTGAATTTTTCATCAAGGACAAACCATGAACACAACTAAGATCCAACAATATTCACTGTCCACCATAGTGCCTTTAACCCTTTGTCATCAAAGGAAACTTTTCCCTAGATGCCTTTTAGCCTGAGCCTATGGAACCTATAAAGCCTCAAGAAGATTTATTTTTCTTGTCCTATCAAAAGTTCAAGGCAACGAAGATAGTAGAACTATCTCTCTGAAACATGTCCCCATCCACCTCTGAAAATCCCATCCTCGATGAAACCATGCTTGAACTTGAAAAAGACACCAACAATCAAGACCAACCAAAAATAGAAACTTCACCTACATCCTACAAATGACCAAGAGATGGTGAAACCAACCCCACCACACCTCCTAGAATAAAACAAGTTTCAAAGTCAAAGAGAAAGTGGTTGAGAAACCTCCTATGGTTCCTTTTGTTCCTCCCCTTAGGGAAGAAAAGAAACCTATAGTTGATCAACATGCTCCTACACAAATGTAAATTAAAAGAAAAACCAAAAGAAACAGAGGTGCTAGAGAGCATAGGCATAAACGTTGTGCCCTTTCTTGCAAGTTACATGAAGAATTGAACAAAGAAAATCAAGAGCCAAACTTGACTGAAGTAATGCATGATGAACCCCCTCCCCAACTAAAACAAAATGACCCAATACAAAAACCACCATAATAGTTGAACTTTTCAATGGAAATTATCATTGGACCTCCTATTGTGGTTAGCATGGATGATGATGACGAGATTGCTAAAATCGATGAAGAGGTGCATAATGAACTGAACACATTATTTTCCTCTTCCATGAGCCTAGATGAAAAATATCCTATAAAGAGTGTTGAACCTAGTGCTTCTCCTAGTTTAACACTTACCCTTGTCCCTTTGGCTAGTTTTCCACTTTCGGTATACACAGAACATGATTGGGAGGTAGATGACTTGCTCATAGGTTGACTCACATTTTCCTTACTAGTCTTTCACATTTTTTTTCCTTTTTCATTTTCTTTTGTGCGATTGCATGGTAATGTAATCCCTTGTGACATTTTGTTTGATGTTTGTGACATTCCTTTATTTGTACCTTCATTCTTCTCTATGTTGTGCATATTTTTCACTTTTTATCTTTTTCTTGTGTTTTCCTTTTGGGGATGATGCAAGGCATCGATAAATTCATGTCTCCTTCATTTTGACCCAAAAGGTCTTCTTTTTCCTTTTCCTTTTCATTTTATCTTTATCTTTATCTTTTTCTTGTGTTTTCCTTTTGGGGATGATGCAAGGCATTGAGACATTCATGTCTCCTTCATGTTGAACCAAAAAAAATTTCTTTCTTTTCGCTCTCTTTGTGTCATTCTTCTAGTTCTATGTTTATTTGGGGGATGATGAAAGTTCTAAGACCTTTAA
This sequence comes from Sequoia sempervirens, assembly GCA_007258455.2. Taxonomy (NCBI): domain Eukaryota; kingdom Viridiplantae; phylum Streptophyta; class Pinopsida; order Cupressales; family Cupressaceae; genus Sequoia; species Sequoia sempervirens. The sequence goes on along the minus strand of VDFB02358134.1, from coordinate 131,036,220 downwards.
AAACATTGTAGCAAAGAACATATTGACCCCAAATCCATAGATCCCTTATGTGTTACATGTTTTCATTTTTGGGGTAACCCCTCCATTTTCTCTTTCTCTTGCATGACACAATTTTACTTGCAAACATATGACTTGGCATAGGGATTTCCAAGTTGGCTCTCATATCTTCTTTCTTGTTAGTATTTTTCATTTGCTACTTTAAAGTAATTGCTCACAGTATGGTGTTTAGCAATTTCTTTAAAGTGGGGGCTTACATTGGCATTATCCTTTTGCAACCTTCTTACTTCATATGACGTGTTTTTCGCTTTTTGGATGACATTGGGTGTAATGTCCTTCAAGAGTGTGATCTCTCTTAACATATTATATTCCTCTTAGTGGATTGATGTGGCACTCTACATCCCCTAAGTTGTGAATTTTCTATTCTTTGAATAGTCCTCTCTTGGAGGCATTAGGCATAACGTTCCCTAAGTTAAATACCTCTCATGAACTAAGCAAGACATCTTTTAACATTTCCTATTTCACATTTTGAATTTGTTGTTATATGGCCACCTTGCATAACACATCTTGCATTCCTGTAGTGCCATCTTGTTTTTTCATGAGCTCCAATCATATGAAGTTTTTCTTGCCTCATGAATCTTGAAAATTATCTTTGTGTGGCACCTTATTAAAGTTATCAAGAAGTATAACTTTGGTATGGTTTAAGCGGGAATCCCAATCTCATACATGACTTTCCCCATAGCCACTTGCGTGTATGTGAGTGCATACCGGCCATGAGTGTATGTTTCTCACCTTTTAGGACTTCTCACCTAGTAGTCAACTAGGATTTTTGTCACCTTAGAAAGAATATGTGTTGTTCGAACAAACATACTAGATCTGATCCACATAGGGATGGAAAAATAGTCAAAGCTTGATCTAATTCTTTTTATTTCACCCTTTTCTTCTCTTTTCTATCTTTGGAAGTGTATGCTTGTGCTTTTTTTTTGCTCTTTATATCATTATCATCTATGTTCCTTTGTACTCATTTTGGTTTTCCATGGGATCTTGATCCTAGGGGGCTTGATCACCCCTCTTGATTGTTGTCATCTCATCTCACTAGCAGTGTTTCATTGGAACACCTCATGTTATGAATTGGTCTACTTTAGTGTGAGTTTGAAGCAAGTTCATCCTCTCACTAATGTGAGGGATAAATGGAATCATCAAAAAAATAGCCCTTCTACTCTTTTTGACTTGTTTGGACCCTCCTTGTGATTTTGGCTTAATGTTGCCTTGATTTGATGTTGTAATGTGGATAACACATTCACATTAGATCTTGGGCCCTTGTGAACTAATGGAATTTGAATATTGCCTTGAAAATGTGTTCTGAAGTGTTGTAACACACTTTCACACTTTTCTAGGGTTTTATCAAATAACTAAGCACAATCAACCTTAATTTTTCCTTATTTAGAGTGTTGTAAATTTTTGTAACACACTTTCACATTCCTCTAGGCTTATCATTAATAATTGGGATTTCCAATGTTTTAATTCACCTTATTTTGCATCCACAAGCCTCATTTATTGCATATTTTTGAGGATAATCCTGACACCAATTAGTAACCAATCATAATTCAGGTGTTCCTAGTTTGTGTTGCCTAGATTAAGTGTCTGGGACTCATTGACCACCTTGGGTGAATGAGTCCCACCTAGGTATTTTTGGCCTTGATGCGAGTTTCACACATTTCTAAGAATTTTTCATTTTTGGTCCCATACATTATGTCTAATGGGACTCATTTTCCACCTTGGGGAATGAGTCCCATGTGGCCAAAATTCAAATTTAATTCAAATTTTTGGTGGGATTTTATTCTCCTATATCTGATGTTGGCTTGTAGTGTTGTAATTTTAGGAACTATTTCATAATTGAGCATAAATACAAGGTTCTTTCACTCATATTCAACACCTAGCATTCAAGAGAGTTCACAAGAGCATTGAGCATTCACAAGAGAATTCAAGGCATTTCAAGGGAAAATTATCAAGCATTTTAGAGCATTCTTCAAGTGTCATTCATCATGTCAAAGATGGCTTGCATCATGTTTTTTTAGAGCTAACTATTGTGATGTAGGGTTTGTGACTCAATCAAGTGCTTCATTAAAAAATCCATCAACATCAAGCAAGATTCCAAGTATACATCCATTGGAGCCATTATTTACATGTTTATAGCACCTTATTGCTAGGTTTTGGTGAGTTGCAACATTGTCTTTTGTTCATTCATAATTCTCCATTCATATTTTCTTTCATTTCAAGGTTTAATTACCAATAAGGGGTTTGACCAAGGCAAACCACTATTCCATAACCCCACAACATTTTTTCCCTCTTCTTGTGTGTGTATTGCAAAGCTAGGTTGTAGATTTGTCAAGGAGAAAATCTTGAGAAAAGAATCCCTAAAGTTGCCAAAGTTGTCATCGAGACTTGGAGAATCTTGGAGAAGGTAGAAAATCAAAAGTGGACTGATTCGCCACTATTGGTGAATAAGTCCCACTGTATAGGCCTAATTTTTTTTTAATAGATTTGGATACCCTTTTGGCTAAAACTTGTATTTGCAGATTTTCCCAAAAACTGGACTGATTCACCCAAATTGGTGAATGAGTCCCAATTAGAAGTAATAGCAAATTTTCTAGGATTCCAAACCTCCATTCTGCCTTCTTTAGTCTCCCAGCTAGAAGCTTCCAGTTATAGAACTTTCTATTACATTTTACTTGTCTTTCTAGGCTAATTAGGGTTAGTTTGCATTCAATTAGGGTTTTGTGTTTCATATTGCATTGCATTATCTTTTCCAAGTTTAAACTTGGTGGTGAACCCCTCATTAGCCATCATTGATCCCCTAGGACATCCCTATTGCAATATCTCAATCTCCTTTGCATTGAGATCTCTAGGGTTATCCTTGAGTGGGCTCTCTTTGAAAGTAGGTGTGAATAACATCAAATCATTCCCCCATTTTAAGAAGTTCCCAGAAAAAAGTTGCTTGGTGTAATCACTTTACCTATTAAGGTTGGAAGGGCCACATTAGAAACACCAATCCATGTCATGCCTAAATATATTTCATATAATCTCTGTTTAGGCAGGCCATGGATTCATGCAATGAATGGGGTGCCTTCTACCCTTCATCCTAAAATGAAATACATCTACAATAAAAAAAGTGTACACACTTGAAGCCAATCCTGATGCAAACAGTTGTTTCAACATTGAGAAAGGAAAGGAAAATCCTTTGGCAACATTAACACCAACTACACAAGTAGAACCCATGCAACAAAATGACAAAGAAAAATACCTTGACAAAGTCACAAAGTTATTAGACATTGATTAGGGTTCCATAGATTTCACAGCAACATTCATGGGAGAATACAATATCATAAACAAAAATTCTAAAAAGGGAAAGGAAAAAATAGACCCTTTGAAAGCATCCACTTCAACCACTAAAGACGAAGAGGAAAATTATACAACAAACTTTGATGACACTAACTATCAACAACCTCTGAATCCTAAAGAAATGGAAAAACTTTATGGACGAGGTTACAAACTTATGAAACAACTAGGATATAGTGGAAAAGGATGTGGTGCTAGAGAAAAAGGTATATGTGTCCCTATAGAGCCCAACATGCAAGAAACAACTCATGGTCTTGGTTATTTTCCTTTGATAGAAATCAACCCATCAAACAATCCTTCACTAAATATCAACACTCTTACAAAATATCCCTCTAAGTTGACTTTAACAATAGTGCATCATGAATTGATAGAAACTAGTGATATTGATTGTTATCCTTTGCAAGAAATGAAAAAAACAAATAAATATTTGCTTAATGGCAAGGTCATCATGCAACCTAAAGAGTCTTCCATAAGTAGAGAGAAAAAAAATCTCACAACCTAAAGAGTCTTGCATAAGTATGGTATCTTGTACTAAGCAAGAGATATCTTTATCACAAAATGAAGGAAAATATTCTACTTTTGATCAAGAAGGTATCTTTTTGAGACTATTCCAAGATCGTGTGATATCTCTCCCACCAAGAACATGAAAGAAATTCTAATACAAGACTTCATTTTTTCCATATCATAGAGTTCATGGTCATTCTACTAATGAATGTAAGGCTTTAAGTGATAAAATTCAACATCTTAAGGAGTGTGTTGCTCTTCCTTGTGTTGAAGCACCTTGTTCCTCTAATTGATATGGATTTTCACTCTAGAGCATGTTTCTCATCAGCTCACCCTTGTCCTGCACTAAGTGGAGCCAAGTGGTTAGTTAGCCTTGTCATTGTCTCTTTTGGCTATATGACCACCTTTCATGTACATATAAGAGCAAACTTGGGATGTGGAGGACATGCATTATGTTGGCTCACATGTGACATACTTATTCATGGTGTAGTTCAATTCAAAAACACATGACTTGGTATAGAGCTTTTTGAATAAGCTCACATGTCTTCTTCTACTTTAAAGTAGTTGCTCATACTAATGGTGTTAGCAACCACTTCAAAGTGGGGGATTACATTGACACTCATGTTTCATTATGTGATTTTCTTTCTTCTTGCGATGTGTCCTTTTCTTGGTGATGTTATTGGGCTTCATTCCCTTTGAGAGCATGATATTTCTTTTACTTTTCCTCTCTCGGAGACATTAGGCACAATGCTCCCTAAGAAGATACCTTACATGAACTAAGAAAAATCTATTTGAATATTCCATTACACTATTTTTCATTTACAAAATTGGTTTTTTCATGAGCCTCAAGCATATGAAGTTTTGCTTTTCTCATGAGGCTCAAAGTTCATTTTTGTGTGCTACCTTATCAAAGTTATCGGGAGGTATAACTTTAGTATGACTTGATAGGGAATCTTGACCGAGGCTGAATTTCCCCACAGCCACTCACGTGTGTATGAGTGTATACCAGCCATGAGTGTATGTGGCTCACCCTTTTAAGCCTTCTCATTCGGTGGACAACCTAACATTCCATCACCTCAATACTTGAGTATGCATTTTTTTGGAAAAACAACCTTGATCTAATCCACGTCATGTTGGACAAATGGTCGAAGCTTGATCCACCTTTTTATTCTTACTTATTGTTGTTTTTCTTTCTTTTAGTCATTGACATTGCAGTTTTACATACCTTGATGATGCATATCGTACACCTTATGTGTGTCCTTTTTGTGCTTATTTCGGTTTGACTTAGGATCTTGAATCCTATGGGATTGATTGCCTCCTTGATCTTTGTTATCCTAGACCATCTGCATTGGTACTAGGACCCCTCTTGAATGCCTACTTTGGCACGTGAGTTTGAAGTAAGCTCATCCTCTCATTAAAGTGGGGGCTAGATGTAATGATGGAAAAGAGTCCCCCTTTTACTTGATTTGGGAATAATTAATGATAAATTCAACTTGATATCGCCTTCATCTAGTGTTGTGATGAGTTTTACACATCGACACTAGGCTTTGGGTCCTTCTAAGCTAAATAAACTTAACTTTTCCTTAATTTAATGTTGCACACTATATTTATCTACACCTTCACATTAAATTTAGGAGGCTTTTAAATCAAATGGACCTAACCTAGTGTTGTAATGTGTTTTACACATTCATATTGGATTTAGGGCCCTTTTAAGTTAAATAGACCTAATTTTTCCTTAATTTAGTGTTGTAAAGTGTATTTATTTACACATTCACAATGGATTTTGGGCCCTATTACATTTTTCACCTTTACATCATCATTCATAGGCCCTTATGACCCCATATTATGCATACCAAGGCATATTTCAATTAAAAACCCAATAAGATCAACATATAAGCTTGATTCCTTCAATCCCCAACACTTTAGGACTAAAAATAGCCCCTGTGGGACCCATTCGCCACCTTGGGTGAATGAGTTCCATCCAGGTGTGACTCATTCACCTAGGATGGTGAATGAGTCCCATTTGGCCTATTTTAAAGGTTATGAGCAGGAAAAGTAAGTTTTTAATTCAAATTTCTTCTATGTTGGCCTTTGGGGTCAAATAAATGGTCATTTGAGCAGATTTCCTATATAAAAAATCTTCTAAATCATTATTTCATCATGAATTCATGTTATCAAGTCAAGAAAGCAAGAGTTAAGCATTCCAATACTTCACAAAATTGTTAAGAGATCATTCAAGATAAATTTTAAGGCATTCAAGGGAAGAATTCTTTATCAATTCTTGCAGAAATTCAAGATCTATCATCATGTCAAGAATATCAAGCATAAAACATGTCATTGAGCTAGTTTTGTGATGTAGCATTGAAGATCCAAGATCCAACATTGTTCTACTCCTATTGTAAGGATCAAGATCTACATCCTTCATGACCATTTCATGTTGAGTTGCAAAATTACAAAGCATCATTCAAGGTATCATTGTTCATGTTTCATGTTCTATGTTTCATGTTTCATTATCTCATCATTTGGTTTAATTATCTCAAAGGGGTTTGACCAAGGCAAACCCCTATTCACTAACAATCAATAAGTTTTCTTCTCTTTACATGTGTGATTGTAGATCTAGGTGTCTTGGAGCTTGAAGGGTCATTGAAGATTAGGTAACAAGCTTAGAGAAAGTTGTTTCATTTGCCTCCTCATTTGCAAGGTTGTAATCTTCACCAAAAAGTCAACTACAAGCCAGATATTGGCAATTTCAGATCCAAAAGTCAAGAGGAATAGGAAGAGTAGACATTAAAGACCAGAATTAGACCTTCAAGTTTTAGAAAACCCTAATTGGACTCATTCACCAAGATTGACGAATGAGTCCCATTTTGGGTCAATTTTGAGTTTTTTGTAGTTTTGGATACCCTTTTCCAAGAAACCTATTCTTGTATAGAAACCCTGATTTGGGATTGATTCACCTAGAATGGAGAATGAGTCCTAGCAGATCAAAATTTTAGGATTTGCAACATTTCTAGTCTTCATTCAAGCCTCTACAAGTTTTTAGGTGCACACTTATGATTTTGTAGTTTTTTGTTCTGATTTATATGCATTTCTAGGTTAATTATTCATGTTTCATGCATCACTAGGTTTTTTCATTACATCTTGCATTTCATACATTTTTCCATGCCCTAGCTTGGTGGTGAACCTCTCAATAGATCATATTCATCCCCTGGGATAACTCCTCAATAGATCTCTTAACTCTATTCAATTCTTGGGGTGAAGATCTCTAGGGCATCCTTGAATGTTAGTTGGAGAAAAGTGATGTTCTATGTCCATAACCATAAAGCATCCATTTTTCAAATAATCAGAAGGTAACCCTATTTTATGATGGTGTTGTAATATGACTATAGATGGTGATGTATTATGAGAGTCTGATAGCAATTGTGTTGTCTCTAAATATCTAGTGGTGATACTCTTGTGAGAAGCTTGCTCTACAAGTATATTATAATATTTGTGATTTCTGAATAATATATTGGGAAGCTTTTGGAGTGTGTGGCTTCTCTCCTAAAATATTTTTCCCCATATAATTTAGTGTTGTGGTATGCATGATATTTATGTTTATTTCTATTTAAGTTTTTGTAACTATTGAAAAGATCTATAAAGTTTTGTAGTATTCTCCTCTCAAGATTAGTGTAGGAAGTTGTTCCACTACCTTAGCTTCCTTACAATTTTTTCCCCACTCTATCTTGTGCAGAGCCTCCACCTCTACCATATAACTCTCACATATCAAAGTAGTTTGGGATCTTGTTAAGCAAACTCGCAACAGAGTCCCCTCAAAAATTATTGTGACACCTCATTGTTATTGCATAAAGGATTATCAAAATCCATCCACCACCTATCCCAATAATTATTTCATACCCCTTGGTGGTGGAACCAATGGATAAGTAACCTCCTACAAGCGTCGTGTAAGGGTGCATTAGTTCCTAGGTTAGTGAGCAATGAACACAAGTCATATTTCAATATTTGTTTTTATTTTATTTTCTCATAAATAATTTGTTGGCATATAATTGTCATTATTTTTCTCTCTTGTTTGACCAAACATTAATTTGACCACTCATAGAATCCATGTGAGAGATGATCAATTCAAGTAAAATGGTGAGGGGTATGTGCAGGATCATCATGGAAAAAAGAGGTCCTTAAGTGGCGAAAAATTCAAAAAAATCAGAGTTAGGCAACTTGACTTAAAAGTTTGAATAGGTTATCTATATTATTTCAAAAATATGTAAGAATAGAATCTGTAGCAAATTGAATGTAGTTTCTAAACTACTAGGTTTATTTTAAAAAAAAAAAATATTTGTTGAAAATTTGAAATTTCAATGTAGTAGTACTTAATTTCAGGGAAATAATAAGTAGGTGTATGTCTGACCACTCTAACCACAATAAAATGATAATATTTTTTTAATAAGATTTTAGATATAAATAGAGGACTCACGTCTCGATGTGATGCATATTTTTTTATATTTTTTCAAGTAAATAATTAATTATGAATTTTTATTACAAATTTTAAAAATATAAAACTCGTATGTCGACCACCTTAACTTGGTCAAAACTTCATGATTTTTTTTTTTAATCCCATAGTATGCAAAGCGCACACATGTTTCTGATTCAAAAAATGTGATACTGTTTCAAAGCTAAAGATGTTTTTCAATCAACCTATCAATCAGTACTTTAGTTGTAATTCAAATAGAAAATGAATAATAATTATTTATTAAATTCAAAGTAAATCATAATTTATATTGGTGGAAAGCTTAGAATCTCCTTTAAAAACCCTTTTTCGTTTCATCAATTTTGGGTAAAACAAAAAGTCATCAGCCACATACCCTACACATACCCATCATATCACCACTTTTTGTCCCATCATGATCTTGCACATACCTTGAGGTTAGACTGATGGGAGTTTGCTCCTAATGGGTCTATCAATGTTTCAATTATTGCCTTAAGTTCTCTCTTGTTGTTTTCTATTTTTACTAATATGTTTTCTTGCATCTCAAGAAGATATCAAAGCATTGTTAGAGAGGTTTGTTGCAATTATCTTCAAAAAGGTTTTATGAATTTGTGAATGAGGGTTTTCATCAATTGGTGGGGCATTCTCATATCCTATGAATTAAAAAAGTTGACTGAAAATCATTTCTATCAATCTATTTATACAAATCTTTATACTAAAAACCTAAGAAATCATACCTCATCAATCTTGGGGATATCGTGGTGGAATTTTTGCAGTGAATCAATGGTAATATAGTTTTCACAATGTGATCGCACTCTAAAAGGGTTACAATTTGTTGCTTTGTTGTTGAGAGATCAAGTTCAAAAATTAAGCTTTTTTATACTTTTCACTTAAAAATATTTAATTTATTCTCATACTTGAAAACTATAACTTGATTAAATTAAAGATATACAAAAGTTATATTTTTTTAGAAATATATACACTTACAAATTACTTATGAACTGATAAATAATTTTTTTAAAACAAATATAATAATGTTGAGTCTTATGATAGACATTTTTATAAAATTTTAATTAATTTTAATTAGATTAAGGTCAAAAAATTAAATATACCAACTTATAAATATTCACTTTCCTTTGACACTCTAATGAAAAAGATTCAACTTTGTTTTTCAACTTATTTACAAAGCGTAATGATTGAAAGTTGCTATCCATGCTAATCTATTTTCACATATTCAGATCTCTTAATATTAGCAATTGCACTTTGGTGCGCAATGGGTATGTTGAAGAGGTGTGGAAGGTCAATTAGGAAAAAAATTGGTTTATTTATTGCATACATTTGTGTAGTACATGAGGTCAATTGGTAGGCCATTTAGAAAATGAGGTTATTTGTGAAAAGGTCTCGATAGAGAAGTGATAAATTCAAATCAACTATGCATTAGGGATCCAAACACGAGAAAAAACAACACCTCTAAATTAGTAACATAATCAAGCTCCATTACGAAGGTCTCATGTTATGTTTGAAAAAGGGAGAGAGGGAGAGATAGAGGGGGGAAGAGAGAGAGAGAGAGAGAGAGAGAGAGAGAGAGAGAGAGAGAGAGAGAGAGAGAGAGAGAGAGAGAGAGAGAGAGAGAGAGAGAGATGCAAGGAGATGGAGATAAGGGATAGAGAGGGAGAGGGAGATGGAACAAGAAAGATGGGTAGATAGAGAAAGAGATGCAAAGATATATATATATATAGGTCTAGGAAGAGGGTGAGGAAAGAGATGGATGGATAAAGAGAGGGAGATATGTCTAGAGATAGAGGGGGAATGCGGAAGATAGAGGTAGAGATGAAGATAGAGGAATAGAGGAAGAGGGATATAAATAGATAAAGAGATAGAGAGAAGTAGAGGGAGAGATAAAGATATAGAGAGACAGGGAGATAGAGGGAGAGTTAGAGAGGAACAAATAGAGAGACATAGAGGAAGAGGGGAGGGAAAGATAGAGTGCTAGAGAGATAGATATATAAGGAGATATAGAGAGGGGGATATGGAGATATAAAAAGATAAATATATAGGAAGTAATATATAGAGAGAGGTAGAGAGAGGGATATATAGATTGGGAAAGGAGGGAGAGATGGAGTGCATACAAGAGAGATAAAGATAATGAGATATATATAGAGAGAGGGAGAGGGAGAGATAGGAAGATAGAGGTAGAGGGGGCAAGGGTGAGATTAAGGAGGTGATAGATGTTGGATTATGTGCCTCAATCTCACAGGTTGTAACCTCTAGAAAAGCAAAGTCGGTGTGATGTACTTTCTGTTTGGCCGACTGGCAGTTTAGTAACCTTGTGTATTGCTCATGTCACTGAGACTTTGCTTCTGTCTTGTCGACTGATGATGTCGCTGTGACTTGTGGCCTTCGCTGTAACCTTCTGCTGAGTGGAGACCTCTGGCTGATAGTTTGGTGCCTAGCAGATGTCAGGAAAACTCATGGCGACTGGATCATCAAGGTAACTCAAGTGTGTCGATATGTGGTCCTAACCACAGGGAGATGTCTAGCCGACAGTATACACTCGGAGTAACTCAAGGGTCTCGATGTGAATTCTTGGCGATATGTGAAGTCTTGCCAATATTGCTTGTGGTCATCGGGGTAACTCATATGTGTCGGAATGATGTCTCGTCGATGATAGGAAGTCTTGCCGATATCGGCGTGACCTTTGGTCTATCTAGCCGATGTGGAAATCGATATGACTTACTCCTATCGACATGAAGTCTTGGCAACCAGGAGATGTCTTGACGACAGTGTTAGGGGTCATCGGTGTAACGTAAGGCTTCGGTATGAAGTATTGGCGATGAGCACTTGTCTCATTGATGTGGTGGGATGTGTTCGATATGACTCCTTAGCTCGGTATGAAGTCTTAGCGAATATGGAATGTCTGGCCGACAGAAGACTTCAGGGTAACATGAAGGCATCGGTATTATCTCTTGGTGAAGAGAGATTGTCTTGCTGATGGGAATCCTGATGTCGGTATGACTCTTGGCGACTGGTTGGTGTTCGGTATAACATAAAGGCTTGATATGACCTCTCAATGAACGATGAAAGTCTTGGTGATTGAGGAACACTTCAGAATGACTTGTGAGCTCGGTGTGAACTCTTGATGAAAGACGATTGTCTCACCGAATGAAATTCTATTATCTGTGTGACTTGAAGACATCGGTGTGATGTCTTGGTGAAAGCGATAAGTCCTGGCGATAGCGATACAAGTGATGTTCATCGATATGAGGTCCTAGTGACAAGTTGAAGTCTGAGCGATAGCTTTCTGGACTCGGTATAATGTCTTGCTGATAGTAAAGACTCTTGGTGATAATGACAATATGGGCTCTGTGGCATCGGGGAGACATGGTTAGTGTCTCACTAACATGCGACACAAGTTGAACGCTTTTTGACCAAGTGAAGACTGTCCGACATGGTGCGACTTGGACCAATCTGAGAAAGTAGAATGTGAACTGTTTGCTGTGAGACTGTTGCAACCGTTTCTGTGTGGAAGGGAAAAACTCTACACGAGGAAATGGAAACATCAATGACCATAACGATGTTGAGCTGGAGATTGTTGTTTGACAGTTATGATCTTGAACTATTTCACAGAGCCTGTTGAGAATGAATGTATATATGTATGCATTGGATGTTCTGTAGTTGATGTTGATAAGCCAAGGAGTTGAAGAGCCAAGAGCCAGTGAGAGAGCGATAGAGTGAGGACTGAGTGGCTGGCCAAAAGGCCGAGGCCATGAGGTCGAAGCAAAGGAAGAGAGAGGTAGGTGTATGCTGTTGGAATCTCTCCTAATCATGAATGCCATGGTTGATCTCTCAGGGAGAGTTTTCTACCATATTGTATCCAGAATGAACAAAATGTAATCTCTGAAAAGGCTAAGAGCCTGAAACTGTATTGTAATTTTCTGTTGCTGAATAATACAATGGCTTGAACTTTGGAGAGTGGGGTTTTTCACCCAAAAGGGTTTTCCCCGCGTAAATCTTTGTGTTCTATTTTTTGTCTCATCTTTCATGTTTGTATTGGTTCTGTTAGAGAATCTATTAATGCATGCTGTTGAATTTACATGTGTCTCTCTCAGAAGGATTAATGTGGGAAATAACTGTGTCTGTTTCCGCTTTAGGACATAGTAGTACGTGTCTTTGAAGCAACCTAAACGAAATAAAGTTACCGAATGCACTACTATTCTTGGAGTTTCTTTGAGTTGCCCCCTGCACTGTTCCTTACAATAGAGACAAGTAATAGAGATAGGGAGGGAGAAATATGCAGTGTGTGTGAGTGAGTGAGAGATATAGAGATAGAGATAGGAAGGGAGAAAGGAGTGTGTGTGAGTACGAGAGAGAGATTTGGATATATATATATATAGAGAGAGAGAGGGGGGTGGGGGGAGAAATAGAGAGAGGATAGAAGAGAAGTAGATAGATATAGAAAGAGGGAGTGATAAGGAGGGAGAGACAAATAGAGGTAGAGAGAGGGATATATATATATATAGAGAGAGAGCTCTTTATATTTCTTTCTCCCTCCCTCTTCCTCTCTATATATTAAGGTATGAAGATACATAGAGAGAGATATATATATATTAATAGAGAGAGATGTGTAGTTAGTATTTGCATGATGCATGTTATCTAGTGAATAGTAATTTGTAGTGAATTATAATAAAAAAAACATTTAATTATATAGTAAAAATTTATCTTCCTTTTATATTTATATTTTATCTCTATGTGAGCACTCTTGTCGTGTCACTTAAAATAGAAGTGGGCTCACTTGAATTGACTCATGTGTCACATCTTGCTTCTGACTTGCTATTCCACACAATTTATGTGGGGTAGAATTTAGAAAGCGTTATGATTTAAAAAATAGCAGCTAGGCCGGCCTGACTAGGAATTTTTATAATGGTTGCAACTTGGACAATATTGCTTGCTTACAATGCAAGCACTTTCCCTTACAAAGTTGAAGTGGGCCCCACCTCTCAAAATGGGATGCTATGTTATAATGTTACATACATAGGTGCATTTTGTCTATGTTTTAGCTTTCTCTTAATAATAATTAGTATAATTATATTATTAATTCATGTCAAATGAACTATAGACACGCCTCTTCTTTAGCAAGTTATTAATAACTTTGATTTCAACAAATGAGAATTCATTTCAATTTTCTATTTGGCAAATATTTGTTTAACTCTAAAGTAAATATGTAAAATATTTAACAAAACAAATATCTAAAATTAATTTTCTAAAATGTAATTGGCTCAAAAAATTTGAGCAATAAGGGAGATTTTCCCCGCTCCATTATCAGAGTTGCGGTTATAGTGGGAGATGGGAAGGGCAGGAGAAATTAGCATGATTTCCTCTACTAAACGTGCTCGGAAAAACTGCAACGGTTTACATTTCAGCTTGGACAGTTTCAAAATCCATTTCAAATCCATTTCTTTCCGAAGGTTGCAAAGAGCTCTACTGTAAGCAATTTTCCCAAGTTTTTAAACAGGAAAGGGAAGGAAATTCTGGAATCACAATTACAGAGTATCCACCTTTTGGAATCTATTGTAGGTACAACAAATTCAGTTTTGGTTTTCATTTTGTCGGTAGGGTTTTGAAAAATTTCATGTGGGTTTTCATGTTTTGATTGCATTGTTGCGGGACCAAGTCAGCAAATGCGTTCAACAAGAGGAAGGACTAGTTAGCAATAGTAAGCTTGATAAGGATGCCTCAAATTGCATGGAAATCAGGGTTTTAGTTTCATGTTCAGATTCCTTTGCTCTAGTGTCTGTTGAATTCGTAACCCCTTCTGTCCTAGTTCCTTGGACTTCTATTGATGTTTTCAGTGTTTCGGCTTCACGGTTTTCAAATTTCTGCATTCCAATTTCTGTTTTGTAATCCACTGAATCTATTTTCATTTGACCTTCATTGCTTTTAGTTTTCTTTATTTTGATTTTTGTTTTGTTATATACTGAATTTTTCTACATTTCAAATTCAACTCCAGTGTTTTCAATTTTCTGCATTCTAATATCTTTTTATGCTTCAGTGGAATTTGTCCGCATTTCATCTCCATTTCTTTCAATTTTCTGTGGTCCAATTTCTGTTTTCACTTCTGTTGAAATTGTTTGCATTTCAACTTGGTTGCTCTCCATTTCCCGTGGTCCACTTTCTATTGTAAAAATTTTGTGAATTCATGCAACAATACATGCATGTTGTCTTAATGGAAAAAATAGCGTAAAGCATACAAGATATTGCTGCATTTAAATTTTTGCTTCTGTGGTTCCCAGCTACTGTGGCTCCCAACTACTATGGTTCCCAACTACTATTCTACGTCCTCTTTAACTTGATTTATTTTATTTTACACATTTTTATTAAGATGTAATTTTGTTGATTTATGCTCTGATTATATTTTGCTGTTGGTTCTCATTCTAATTGGATTAAAATTTTTGCAGAGATAATGTTAGAGAAATTGCAAAATTCATATATATAATGATCTTTAACCAGTTATCTGTTTTACATTTATCTTATATGTGGCCTTTGTATGAATGTTGTCCTGAAGTTTCTATGTAGCGCTCCATGCTCTGTATAAGGTTCCACATTTTGCAAATGCATGCCTATCAGGGCAGCTATATCTATAACATGTGACAAAATCCCCGCCTTTCATTGTGCTTTCACAGATTTTCATACCTTGTTCCGAAGCTCCTTCTTTGGGACAGGTGGGCAGAATGATGGTTAAGGTTGTCAAGTCTGGCTTTACACCCGCTAGTTGCATTTTCTTGAAAGTTTCTAAATACTTTTTGAAAATCCATTTTGTGCATATTCTGCAATGATTTCAGTTCATGGGACCGCACATCTTAGAGGCAATCTGTCAAACACTTTGAATTCCTTGTGTGTATGCTTCCACATTTTGCATACACATCTACCAGGGTAGTTGTAGCTACAAAATTTCTCTATCCTTTATGTTCGATGGATGTTCATACCCATTCTAAAGCTCCCATTTAGGCAACAACAGTCTACTAGGGTAGTTGTAACTACAAAATCTGACAAAATTTATGTCCTTTATGTTTTGATGGATGTCCATACCAATTCTAAAGCTCCCATTTAGGTTGCAGCGGTCTACCAGGATGGTTGTAACTACAAAATCTAGCAAATTTTCTGTCATTTATGGTTTGAAGGATGTCCATACCCGTTCTAAAGCTCTCATTTAGGCAACAACAGAGAGGATGATAGTAAAGATTGTGGAATTTGGCTTCACACTTGACAATTGTATATGCCTGAAAATTCTATAAGGGCCTTTAATAGTCACTCCGTGATTTGTATTTGGGATTTGAATTATTTTAATTGAAAATAACTCTTTTTTGCATTTGAGAGCTTTTTTTAGTCTTAAATTTATTGGGCATTAGTTTAAATTGGTAACAACTAATAGTTTGTAAAATCCGGTAAAGTGTATTGATTGTTTTTATGAATAGTTAATTCTCTAAATTCTATTTTTAGTTATTTTGTTTGGTTTACATTCTTAATTATATTTGAAGCATTTCATTTGTTGTATTTTTCAAGGAGAAGTGATTGTTTCTTATGAATAACAATTTTTTCAAAAATATATTGTCTTCTAAACATGTTTATATAATGAAAAGCACCATGTTCAAAAATTGTTTATCAATCAAATGTTGTTCTGATATTTCTTTGTTTATTACCCACCATAAGTGTTTTTTTGGCTTGGCCAAAATGATTAATTTCTCTTCAAACTATGATTACTAGTGTATCTTGGCTTGCACTCCACAATTTAAATGAAATAAAAATGATGGAAGGATAGATAGATATTAAGATATTAATTGAGGGAAGAATCTAATGCTTAGTGCCTAAAGCACTACTTTGCATTTACAATATTGTGAACTAAATTGCAGCATTCCTATAAATTGTATAGTCTTTGTTTTCTATTGTATTTCTCTAGGATGGGTACATTTGGATTTTTGTTGAGTTGTATTGCCCACTACAAAGGATGTGTTCTCCAAAGAATATGGCCATTCAAACTCCCATCATTTCTCTTCCAACTATGATGACTAGTGTAACTTGGTATGGACTACATGCAATTTAAACAAAGTAACAATTATGTAAGCATGGATAGATATTGAGATATTAATTGAGAGAACATTATAATGCTTAGTACCTAAAGTACTACTTTTCATTTATAATATTGTGAACTAAATTGCAACATTCATATAAATTTAAGAGTTCCTCAGCAAAGATGCATCTTATCTCTGTTATATTTCTCTAGGATGGAGGTGAGCAAGTGCTCTTAGGTGTGTGTTATTTATATCTTCAATCTTACAATTGCAAGGTGGTGCTTGAGTGAATTGGGATTTGATGTGTGGTATGATAGTGACAGATATTGTGGCTTGAGGGAATAAGAGTAGGTACATGGTAACTTTTGTCAAGTTTTAATGGTCCTTAGACCAATTTACAATCTCTCATAGTCAAGGAAGTAGATACAATTTGATTGCTTCATATGAACTTGGATCTACTATAGTCTATGAATTCATGGCTTCAAGATCTTAGACACAGATTAGTTTTCTCTCGGGGTTTGGCTTTGAGATAAAATTAAACTTTTTCTATATGGGGATGAACTACATTTTTCTCAGGGCTTTATAAGACTATGTACCACCTTATTGTTGTGTGGGGGATGGGAGTCATACTTTTTTCTTAGGGACCAACATTGAAATATTGGGAAGCCTTAATGTTTAATGGGCTTTAAGGCTAAATTTCTATTACTCAACATTGAGAATATATGCTACCTTATTAGTGTGTATGGGATGAGACTACTTTATGCTTATGGATCAACACTAAAGTTTAGGGCACCCTTATTGTTATGTGAGGAATGAGACCAGTTTTTGCATAGGGTTTGACACTATGATTTTTGTGTGGGAATGAGATTATTGTTCTAGGCTTGAGTTTTGTTGTGTAGGGTGAGATTACTATTGTGGGCTTCAATTTTGTTGCATGGGATTAAGACTACTTTTAGAATAGGTTCTAGTGTTGATCTTTTCAGATGCCTTATTGTTGTGTAGTAGATGAGTAATTTTTTCTTAGGATCTAACATTGAGATTTTGGGTTCCTTGTTTTCCAACAAATTGGGTGATCTTTGTGAATTGTTATTCTTGTAGGACAAGAAGAACTCATTTGCAAGACTTTTGTGGCATCAAAACTCTTTCCACCAGAACTGAGTTTATCTGAAGGGTTAGTGCTTTCTCTATGATTTCCCTTTTCATGTTCTGTAATTATTCAGCTTGACACATCTTGAGGAGGATTCCTTTGACATTAATTCCCCACCCTCTGCATCTTGTAGGAATTGTTTCTAAACATGCCTTAACCACTCCCTAATATTGAACTAATTGATGATCTCTTGGTGCCAACTCCTTTCAATGACATATAATTCTTATCACTTCATTTATAGAATCTTTCCTCTTCTCTTTAAATTGATTGAACTGAAATTGACAAATTCAATTTTGCTGAAGTTTAAGCTACAAAATTTACGTAAATCCCTAGAGTGTAGAATCTGCATACTTTGTGTTGAGTTTTAATAGGAATGGATAGCTAAGGGTGTTTGATATGTGGATAGATCGGTAGGGATGGGGAAGCTCACCTTCTAATCACTTGGACCCTCATGTGTTGAATCATATTTGAAGTTTAGGAAATGTTAGCAAATGATCATTTCCTACAGTGATTACATGGCAGCAGATGATTGAATGATAACAATAGTTGATTAGAGCAAGGACAAAAAAATTAGTTAACAAAATGTATAAATCCACTTGCTTTGAGGATAAATAAATTCAAGGAGAGGGCCAATTACAATTCTCATTCTCAATTACAATTTTATCTTATGCTATTCTATATGGTCAGCCCTATCTGAAATGTTTCCAAGAAGTTGAATACTTGATGTTGCTTGAATCATGAATGTTGTGTTCAAATCAAGTTATGAATGATTTATTGTGTTTTAACTTTTTCATCTTCCTTTAGTGATTTGTATTTTCTCTAAAACTTACATGATAACATTTTTGAAGAACATCTTGAAACCATACATTTTCATTGACATCATATTGTATAACATTTGTTTCCTACTCATCAACATTGCTCACTGGTATCCAAAGAACATTTCTACCTTCTCTTATGATGATATTATTTGAAGCTCATCAATTTCTATTCATTTTTTCTTTTCACACATGATGTTCCCCATTCTCACTCGATTGTAGGTGTTCATTAATTTTGACTTGGTGGATTATTTGTTGGCATTTTTTTCAACATGGCTTTCTTTCTCTCATCCTACCTAAGCAATATATTTTACTCACATTTTTCATCAATTATCTACAATTTATTGATGTTTTTGAAGTTCTTTTTGTTCCTCTCATTGTGATTTCTTACCTTTCACTACATTTTGTCTTTTCCACTATCAATATCTCACGTAAATTGAAATATTATCTAATTTACTGATATTATTGAGTAACTATATTTGTATAGGTCATGGAGTTGGATCTACTTTCCATTCATTCTGTTAGGAAATTTGCATTGGCATGGAATGCTCAACAATACAAACATTCTCTCTATTGGAGGTAATTATATGACATTTTCCAACTCCTAAAGTTATGTTTTTCTTCATGGTTCATTGTTTAATCCCTTCAAAAAAGAGTTCCAATTTATTGAACTTGTTATTAGTTTCATTGCTCTTGAATGGGATGAAGTAGTTGGCAAGTAGCATTAAATCTGTACACCAATTAAAAAAAAGTCCTTACTCTGTTTCTTCTTTAACAATTGTATGTGCCAATTACCTTTCTAGATCACTTAACTTGCCCCTTCTTTTTAATTCTTTAGTTGTATAATTGTATGTAATTGCATTCTTTTTTAGTTCAATTTTCTAGCTTGATAAATACAAAAATTGCTAAGTTATATTCCAACTTTCATGTGGTAGCATATGGGGAATCAACATTGGAATTTACTAGCCATGACTATTGAAAATAAACAAAAGGAAAATGTCAATTGCATTATTCATAAGGTTCATAATTTTATTCCTGATAAGTTAATTTTATTATGATGACAATTTGGATGGATGGAATGGTCTTGGATAGAGTAGAAAGGTTGTGCACATTATTGCACAAAACCAAAAAAAATGGTAAGTTATATATGGATGATTTCCATTATGTAGCATTGAAACCTTAAATTTTTTCATTGATGTTTTCCTAGTATGACAAAAAAATAGTTTTGAAAAACTGTGAGCCAAATGAAGAGTGTACATAGGGTGTATGACATTTGGACCAGTCCTTGCATGTAGAAGTAAGTAGTTTAACACCCTGCATTGATTTCTTCTTTGCAGTACTAATTGATCTTCACTTAAATGTAGTAGAGGTATGGCATCTTTTGACTGCCTTTTAAAAAAATGTTTTTAAGTAAAAGATGGTTAATAAATAGAAAACTAAAACTAGTGCTTCCACTTTTGCAGGATCCTAGTGCTAAAAGAAGATACCAATTAGTCGATGATGTTTCCTCTCACACCAACATCAACAACAATTGTAGAAATTTTTTGCATGCTTTTGGATAGAGGAATTTTTTGCAGAATCTCCCAGAGGATAAAATCGAACAAATTAGGAAAACCATGATAAAGCATGAAGATATGTTTAAAAAATAGATCTAAATATTTGATTCCTAATAAGTACCTTTTGAGATATTCAAGAAACTTATGTCCAGACAATTCTAAGATTATAAATATATTACATGTTGATGTAATCCTAGAATACAGTTATAAATGTCAATTGTTTATTATTAGAGGAAAACTTGCTTTCTATGTACCTATTATTTATTTATTTTATCAACATTGTTGCTAAAAATTATCAAACACAAGAAATTAAAACATAACTATTCTAGAACTTTTTGGCAAGAACTTCACTACCTTGTAGCTCTTGTTTTTAATTTATATTTTCTTATATAATTATATATTAATTATGCTAATATATACTTAACTACGTAGGGTAAAAGATGTCGTAAAGTTAAAACCTAAATGTTCTCATTATTAGGATCTTGGCCATAATTTAAGTACGCAATTCAAGCAAGAAATAAATCTACCATTAGGATTTCCTAAATCCAATTTCCATTTCAATAAAATACAATAATACATTGCCCAAAATAAACTAACTTAATACAATTTCAACTACATGCAATAGATAAATTGAATCTAATTGTCTATTTCACTTTCTCAATTACATTTTAACAAAAGCCGATTTTTTCTTCTTTATAAAAAAAAATATTTTAAAATCATCTACTTGTACATTTAATGCATCTATTATAACAAAATATCCATTAAATATATATATTTAAATATTGTAGACACGTAAAATGTATTGATTGACATTGTGCGTCTAATCCCGATCACTAACATCATTTCATCCTGAATCATCCCTCAGTCTAACCATTTAATCGAATATCCTTATCTAATTAAATTCATCAATTTTCCTTCCTTAATTGAATAAATCATTTATTTAATTAAGTCATTTTCTTTTGTCAATTAAATCAGTCAACCTGATTTAATTATCTCTATTTAATTAAATGTTTCACTTTTGATTAAATCTCTAAATGTCATCCTATTAAATTAAATAAATTAACATTTATTTATTTTAATCTAATATTCACCTTAGTTAAATAAATCAAAAATATTTATTTAACTATCCCTATAATTTCATTTCTCTCATTTTGATTTATTTAAATCCATAAATCTAATTCAAATATGTCACATCCCCTAATCTCTCATTAAATTAATTAAATTTGATTAATTTAATCTCTCCTCATGTCCCATCCTCCATCTTTTACCACTTGCACATGAAAATATAGTTATTTGATTTATTAAATCTCTATTTTTCTTCAACAAAGCATCTTCGGAGGAATATTCTCCAAATTTGAAATTCAAAATCCAAGTAGACTTTGTCCTTCCAACAAGGCATTCATTCCTTCTTACAAGTCCTTTTGCATTGAGCCAAGTGGCAATAACTCCATTTGACTCTCCCTCCACCTTGCCATTAATACAATTTCAAAATTCAAATATTGGCATTTATGGGCACATTCATCAAAACTTGCACATCCTTGGCCCACTCACATTTGGACAAGTGGCACTTTTCCATTGGATGAAATCTAATCTCACATTGCTCTATTTTTGGCATTCTTTCAACTTTTCATTCTATAAATAGAGAGCTCCTCTATTGTATTTAGCATCCACAATTTGAGAAAAGTTATTATACTCAAATCCATAGGAATTCTCATCCATTTTTATCCAATCTTAGCTAGGTTATGTAGATTTCATCATGGAGCATACTTCAATCATCAACAAAGTGGATCAATTTTCATCATCAAATCACCATTGCATCATTGGAGTTGGGAAAAGGGCTAATTTTTACATCAAATTGGCACTAATTTCCTCAAGAGATTAGGAGTCTGTTTTGCATTAGAATAGGATTTGATATGTTTTAAGTCTTATTGTGTTCTTCATTTCATTTTATCTCTCTTTTTCAATTCAAATGAATTTCTTGAGGAATCTATATTCTAACTTTCTTTCAATCTAATTTGCTATTGGTTTCTTATGCTATTGCATGTTTTGGAGCTAGGTTCAACAAATATATATATAATTATATATGTATATATACATATAATTATATATACATAAATATATTATTTAATTATTTAAAAATGAATTACAATATCCAAACAATTACAAAATATTTATTAATATATATACATATATATATATATATATTATATTTTAAAAATAATTTAAAATCCATATTAAAATCAAAACAAAAGGTAGGCGGATGAAAGTTTTTTGTCGGGATGTATACACAGTCGTCCCCATATGGGGTGCGCATCTTGTGAAGGCAACGTTAGGTACTACCTCCACAGCCTGCCTCCCCCTATGGGGGCAGATGTTGAGGTAGCCCCCCCAACCCCCTCTATAAAAAATTTTGACCTGCGATTTAAAGTTGTTGTAAAGTTTTCAATTCTAGATTTTTTTTATATATTTCTTTTCCAAAATGATTTCTACAGGGATTTAATAACATATAAAAATATACATATATATAATACATGTATATTTTTATATGTTATTAAATCCCTATAGATTCAACAACGTGAATGTTTCAGTCGACAATTTATTTTCACAAAAAAAATTCTACAGGAAGAATTTATAAAATCTTCCAAAGGTTTTCAATTTCCCAACCAAATAAAACTAATTGGGAAAACAAAACAAAACAATAATCTTCTATAGGAAGATCTTTTCCAATACAAACAATATTTTCCACAAATTTTGATAGGAAGATTGAAATCAATTCCTATAGAGTATTTCCAAATCTTCTATTATTTTCCCTCTCAGATTTCTATTGTTTAAAAACAATTTCCTACAGAGGATCTTAAGCTTTTATGGAAATTTTCCAATTCCAAACAAATCAAAGCTTAAAACAATTTCTATAGAAGCTCAAAGCTTTCACGACAATTTCCAAACATGAAAATCTTTTAAATTTACAAAATATATTAAAGCTTCTACACAAATAACATATTCTTCTTGTACAGGCAATCTTTCCAATTTGCATATAAATAAAAACAATTTAAAGACCCTATTTCTGGATGCTTGAGGAAATGATGTTTGAAGTAGAGCTTTGCCTTCAGATTCCAATTTATCAAAGCTTCTTCCAAATTATCCACTTTTCCAGAAAGATGAAAACAAAACCAGAGCCAAAATTTTCTAAGAACTTCTTACCCCAAGTTTTCAACAACCTCTTTTTTCAAAATATATTTTTTCATTGTCATGAATTAGCCTCTTTCCTCTTTTAGTTAATGCAAATATTCTCTCCAAGAATTAATTCCCAACAACATTGTTTAATTTTTCTAACACATGTCACAAATAAAATATCTTTTCAACCAAATCACAAATATTTCCTCTAAGATAATTACAAGATATTTATGCATTTAATAATTCATAATTCACATATTAATTTCTAATTAAATTTAATCTAATTAACTTAATCAATTTATAAAATAAATTTAATCTCGAAGATTAAATCACTTTACAAAATAAATTTAATTTAATTAATTAAATCAAATATAAAGCTTCTAACAACATTAATCAAAATTAATTAATCACTTAAAAACATTTTAAGTATTAATTTCCCACAAAACATACCTTGCAAAATAAATAAACAACAAGGAAAACAGGGACATTGTGACAACAAAGCAAACCAAAACAAGGACTAATGACACATTGCACGACTAGGATTGTGGCTTGACAAGGAAATCTAGTTATTATCTCCCAATTAACAATACCATTGGGAAATGGACACGCTTAAACTTGTGAATCCAGGTGGATTCGATCTCCTATACCTACAATCCTACAATCAAAAAATATGTCATACATGTGTATAGATTGTAAAAAATTACACCGTGAAGAGAAAATCATCAAATCACAAGGCACTCACAAGCAAGTGATGCAATCTCATTCGCTTCACCTATATTGTGTCACATCAAAATTGACGAAAATAAAATATCAATTAACTACAGATGAGCATATATCAATGTCAACTTAAATAAAAAATTATGCTAACCATAAAGCATGTCATGATCCATAAACATGAATATAACGTACCATCACATCACAATATAAAAACCATCATTGCTTGAATATCAGTGATCAAATAACAACAATATAGTATCATGGTCTATCAAAGTAAAAGAACTATCTAAAAATATAAGCAAATTAGAGGGGTGTTACATCCTCCCCCACTAGGTTCAGGCTTACTCCTGGAAGCCTGCAAACAAATAGGGATATAACTCCCTCATCCTAGTTGCATCCTCCCAGGTAGCTGAAGTATCATCTCTCGGATCCCATTGGACCCTAACCTGCTAAATATCTTGACCCCTGAGGGTGAGTCTCGTGTTCTATGTGACAACCATGGGCTCCAAATCCAGATGCCCATCCTATACCTTTAAGGCATTCCAATCAAGGATGTGAGATATATAAGGGTGGTAAGGCTTGAGTACTAAAACATTAAATATGTTGTGTATGTGTGAGAGACTGGATGACAAAGCAAGACGGTATGGTACTGGCCCAAAAAATCAAGGTGCAAGATTAGAGCCCTTTCCATATTGGATTGGAATCTTTTGTGAACGCACTTGAAAAAATACTTGGTCACCTACTTCAAACTAGCAATCCACCCAATGTGCATTTGTATACTTTTTCTGCCTATCCTGTGTAGCAACCAAATGTTCCCTAATCCAAATCACTTACTACTCCATGTCTTAAAACATCTCAGAGCCCAATAGAACTCTATCTTCGAGCTGATCCCAACTCAAAGGAGTCCAACACAGTTGTCCAGACAATGCCTAGAAAGGAGGCATACCAATCAAACTCTAAAAATTGTTATTATAAGTAAACTCCATTAAATGGAGACAATCCTCCCATTGTTTCTATTGGTCCATCACATACATGCATAACATATCCTCAAGGATCTAGTTGACCCTCTCGATCCGTCCTTCTATCTTAGGGTGATATGTTGAACAAAAGTTCAACTGTGTCCCCATCGCATGCTGCAATGACTTCTAAAGAGCTGATGTAAAAGGATCCCTATAAAAAATGATCAGACGAGGAATACTTTGCAACCTAACTATATCTCCCATGAACACTCTAGCAATGGATGAAGCATTATAGGATGAATGAATAGGTGATAAGTGTGCTACCTTCATCAACCTATCCATCGTCACCATAATGGCATCATGCCATCATGAAGAATTGGGTAACCCAACAATGAAATCCAATGAGATTATATCCCATTTCCATTCTAGAACCAAATGTGGCTACAAAATTCCTACTATATGTTGGTGTTTAGTCTTCACTCGTTGACACTCCAAACACCTCGACACAAGGTTAGTGATATCTCACTTCATATCTACCCAAAATTATAGTTGTTGCAAATTGGCACGCATCTTCTTCACTCTTGGATGAGCTTAATAGGGTTCCTGATGTGCCTCTATCATAACCAAGGTATGAAGATATCTAGAAGATGGAACATAAATGTGTCCCAAGTGTCTCACCAAACCATCTAACTCTAGAGAATAGCCTAAGAATCTGCCCTCAAGATTCTTGTATGTCTCTATCTTAGATCTCACCTCCTGATACCAATTGTATACAAGTAGTGTAGAAAGAATCTAACTCCTCAAATCCATACCAAGAGTCAACTCTGACAACTCATGTCTCCATCTCGTCAAAGTGTGTACTACCATTTCCAACTCAAGATCATGTGTGGGGTAATTCAACTCATGGTCCTTGAGTTTGCATGATTCATACACAATAACAATACCATCCTGCATCAAAATTTCTCCTAATTCCTCTAAAGATGCGTCTATATAGACAACAAAATATCCAGTAGGATCAGGTATCACAAGAATCGGTGCACTAGTCAACCTCTTCTTCAGATTCTAAAATTTTGCATCACATTGCTCTGACCAGATGAATCTCTTCTCTTTTCTTTGAAGAGAAGTGATGGGATGTTTTATCCTCGAGAAACCCTAAACAAAGTATCTATAATAACTTGCTAACCCCATGACACTGCGTATCTATAACACATTAGTGGGTGCAATCCAATCAATGATTACTTGGATCTTTACAGGATCTACTACAATACCCTCTCCTGATATCACATGCCCAGGGTACTTAACGTCAGCCTTAAAGAACTTGCATTTGGAGAGGTTAGCATACAACTAATTGTCTCTCAAACACTACAAAATGTGCCTTAGATGCTCCTCATGCTCCTCTACCATCGTGGAATAGATCAGTATATCATTAAGGAATACTAATACAAATCTATCCAGATAGGTGTGAAAAACTTCATTCACCAAGTTCATGAATAAAAATGGTGCATTCGTCAACCCGAAGGATACCACTGTAAATGCATAGTGATTGTAATGTGTGTGAAACGTCATCTTATGAATGTCAAAATAAAAAATATGTAGCTAATGATACCCTGACATAAGATCAATTTTTGAAAAGACCATACCACCCTTGATCTAATCAAACAAATCATCAATCCTAGATAAGGGATATTGGTTCCTAATTGTCACTTTATTCAGTTGATGGTAGTCTATGCACAGATGGAGAGAACCATCCTTCTTCACAAAAATTACTGGTGCTCCCCAAGGTGAAACACTAGGGAAAATGAAACCCTTCGTTAGTAACTCCTCTAGCTAAAAGTGGAGCTCCTTAAGCTCCTGTGTAGTCATAGAGTATGAAGCTCATGAAATAGGCTTAGAACTGGGTATAAGATCAATCTTGAAATCAATGTCACGCTGAGGTGGCATCCCTAGAATCTCATCAAGAAATACATCTGCATACTCCTAAAGTATGGGGTGGATATGAAGAGAAACCTTCTCCTCACTATCACCCAACTCCAAGTCATCTACTATCACTACAAACAACTGACAGCCCTGACAAACACATCTCATCTACTGCATAGTTCGAGATCATTATCAATGATATGGGTCTCTAAACTCCCACTATCTCAACCTCTCTACTAGATACATTAATACATCAAATCAACTTGCTTCAATAGTCAATAACAGCTCTATAAGCCTTTAGCCAATCCATCCCTAAGATGATTTCATATGACTCCAATGGTATAATGCAAAGGTCTACTATAGTGTGAAAGGATGCAATCTCTAATCTACAATTAGGTACTAGGGAATGTGTTGTAACTTTAGCACCAGAGGCTAATTCGACCTTCCACTTAACATCTTCCTTTACTTCCCTCAATCTACAACATGCCATGAAAAACAATGAAATAAAAGAATCTAATGCTCCTGAATCAAAGAAAATGGTAACCCTATTACCTTGTAACATACCAAAAGTCTCTACCACTATTCCCTGGTGATCAGCCTAGTATTTTTCAACCGCAACAAATACACGATGACCTCTACCCACATCTCCAACAGTCAGCTCTAACACCACTAGCCTCTGAGTATAACTTGATGTGCCCTTATTGGGACATTGTCATGCTACGTGACCCTATTGGCCACAACAAAAACATCATGTACCCTTGCCAAATCCTCTACCTCCAAGAGTTGTGCTCGACTACTAAACACTACCCCTATTATAGGTAGATTATTTACTCTATGCTAGATGCTCAAAGTTGGGACATTTGCTTTGCCTCCAGTTCCTGTCACCCCCTGACTGATACCTATCTCCCTATCTCTGCTGAAAATTCTTTTGTTTCCCCTATGAATTTTTATGTTGACCACTTTGTGCAAGCACCTACTACGTCCTAAGTTGTCCAGCTCCATGAGCCTAGCCACTACGTGAACTAGGTCTTGCAGCTGAAGAACTACCTATCTGCACTCCAGTATAGCTACCCAATGCCATTGCCAAGTTCTCCTCCACTAATATATCCTTCTCTACTATTGTCTCCATAGTCTTAGGTTGGAAAACCCAAACACCACTAGTGATCCAGGCATTAAAGCCCCTAATGAAGTGTTGAACAAGCATGCCCTCATCATCACCAATGCTAGAGGACTACTTGAGCTCGTAAAATCAATGATCATATTGTTCCATCGACATGGAAATCTATTGTAAAGCATGAAAATCATCTCCATGACGCTGTCACCAATGGTCATAAAGGAATCTAGCTCTAAATCTCTCTATGAACATATCCCACAACACATAATTAATGTCAATACGAAGCTTCTGCTCCTCCACTCTCCACCAAGTAAATGCAAAGTCTTTCAAGTGCATGATCGCACATTTAGCCTTGGTGTTGCTACCCTAAGGGTGCATAGAAAAACACTAGTTTAGGTCGATCAACCATGTCTCAGCCTCTAATGCACTACCAAAACCATCAAAAGTGGGTGGATGATCTCTACGTAGGTCCCTAATGTGAGTGACTATGACTACCTCTGGCTATGTTGGTACCTCTCTCTCACCAATATTAATATGATCTCTATCCTACCTCAGTCCAAGATGAGAAAGAGTCTCCTCTAACAAATGACACAATTGATCACCCTCGATCTCTAGTGGATCTTGATTATGATCACCACCTCCTGAAGCATTCTGGGAAGCCTGATATTCCTCATGATCTGAGTCATGAGGAACATGGGGATTGAATACCTTTGCGATCACCTCCTTGTCCATGAACACAAACTCTACTATGACCTCACCTAGATGGCATGATCCTACACAGACACACCAAGGTATAAGACAAGGTATGCAAACTTAAATCCTATGAAACTAACAACTTAATGGGTTCAAAATTATCTTAGAGCACCCAATGTTTAAACTTGGGCTTTGATACCATTGTTGGAAAAACAAGGACAAACAATTGAGAGGGGACATGAATCAGTTGTCATAGATTTGATGAACTAGCAATTGAACACAAAAAAATAGCACATCAGAGACAGAGAACACCAAGATTTTTACGTCGAAACCCTGTTAGGGGAAAAACCACGATGGATGTTAGTCCATAGTATTATACCATCTTAAAATTATAATGAGAATAATATGGGGAATGCACTTGCATTTAGGTGCACTATCTAGAGCTCACTACTCAATTACAAAGGAAGGCCCACTAACTTACAGACAAATAGATTTCATCCACAGGGTGGTGAACTAAAAGAATAGCTTCTCCACAAAGCCTGATTATAGTTTTGGCTAAGCACAAAAAACTTCTTCACACTTCACACAAAATTCTCCACACTCTGCTCTGCAATCGAATGATATGATCAATATTCACACACTCTCACACACTCTCTTACTCACTCTTCCATTCTTCTCTTCACTCAAAGGAAAATTCCTTATATATCTGAAATACTAATTTACATCAACAACTCAGTCGGCCAAAAATAAAATATGAAAATATAAAACATTTACATGATGTCAACCTGATTTACAATTCAATTTACAATGTGAATCAAAATTAATTAGCCAATATTGAGTTATGACCCAAATCAACATCTTCAATCATGCTAACCATTCAAATTATGATATTCAAGGATTCACAACATGTTATATTCATTATGTCAGCTAGGAACAAGAAAACCAAACAACCAAAGGAAAAATCATCATCCACGAACACCTCGATCAACATGGACGTACCACAAAGATAGAGTATGATCTGGAAGCATCCACAAGAATCAACAAGCATTAGAGAAAATTCCACAAAAATTAAGCTCACTAAAATCACTTCAACTTCAATTAGGAACACTAACTGAAGTCATAGAAAAACTGTCAGAACACTTATGTTCACAACACAATCAAATCTTCATGCGGACTTCTAAAAATTTCAGTGGATAGACTAGTTACACTTATGATGAAATGCTTTAGACCATAGCACCTGATGATCAATGTATTGAACAATTCACCTTCATGACCTCCACTGATACACTAGCAACCTGCAACACTTCCTTTAACAATTTTCTCAATATCCTCGACATATCCAACTTCCAATACAATCAATGCTAATAGTGTTGACATCAATGACAACCACATATCAACAATGCAACTATAGCATCCAACAATCTCCCCCTTTAGCATTGATGGCAACACAAGATGCGAAAACACCATCAACCCAACTCTTCATCAACACCAACTCCCCCTTTGATTTTGATTCTACTTTTCCACAAGAATTCTTCTCCTCCTACTAAATTTCACATTCTCTTCTCTTCTCATTTTCCTTTTTTTTTTTCACATGCTCTTCTCCCCCTTTGACATCAATGGAAAAGATAAGCAATATCTTTCCATCAGCATGCTTTGAACCACATATCTGCACTTTTGACTACTCCCCCTAAGTAGTAGCCATGAAAACATCAATCCAAATCAAAATATAGCTATGATACACATGGATTGATGCATACAAATGCATATCTAGTTCTTATCAAGAGGGGTGATTAACCCTAGCAATCCTCTAAGGTACTCAAAAGTATCTTTTAGCTTCCACTTCTTTGACTCAATCTAAGAAATCAGACAATGCTCATATGCAATTCTCCTTCTATTCTATACACCTTTACTCTTATCCCCTATGATTTGATCTTCTGAATGATTCAACCTTATATACCTTGGAATTTTTGGGTTCTTTTGCACTTCAGGTTCTTCTTCTCTTTCTTTTGTACTTCCACTTGTCTCTCCTTCTTTAGATTCTTGTTTTGCTAGAACAATCTAGACTTGGTTCTATATCTAAATACTTTTCCCTTTGTTTTCACTATCTTTCTGCTCATCAGAGTCATCTGAAATATCTAAATGATCTAGCAGAGTCCTCATCAACTCTGACATTTTCACTTTCCACCATCTTCCTCAGTCTTTTTTTATAACACTGGTAAGCTTTACTCTTGGTAGAGTAACCTAGAAAGATTCCTTCATTGCTTGTTGCGTCAAATTTTCCTATATCCTCATCTCTCTTAATGTAACACTTGCTTCCCAATATATTGAAATATTTCACAATAGGCTTGTAACCACACCAAATCTCATAAGGAGTCTTACCAGAATTATTGTTGACATTTACCCAATTCAAAGTATACACAACAATTCTTACTTCTTCTCTCCAGTAGATGTGAGGCACATTTCCTTCTAATACCATTGTTCTACCAGAATCCAATATAGTTTTGTTCTTTCTCTTAGCAATTCCATTCTGTTGAGGGATTTAGGGAGTAGATAATTGTCTTTTAATTCCATGTTCTTCATAGAAAGTATTAAATTCTTGGGATGTGAATTCACTTCCTCTATCTAACCTTAAGCATTTTATCTTTAGACCTATCACATTCTCTTCCATGGCTTTGAAACTTTTAAACTTATCCAAAGCTTCACATTTTTCTCTCAGAAAAGCTACCCATATCATCCTAGAATAGTCATCAATAACCAGCATAAAATACCTATCTCCTTGCATACTTCTTACTTTGGAGGGACCACATAGATCTGTATTTACAAGCTCTAGTAATCCATTTGTATGATGTTGTTTTCTCTAGAAGGTAACTCTTGTTTGTTTACCCATTTGACACTCCTTTCATATTGAGTTAGCAGGCTTCACTAATGTAGGAAAATCTTTGACTACTTGAGTGGAACTAACTTTGAAAATGTTATCAAAATTCACATGACATAACCTCCTATGCCACAACCAACTCTCAACTATCTAAGAAATCAAGAAAAATTCATTAGCAACACTCAAGTGAAAGATGCTACCTTTTGTTTGTGTACCTGATGCAATTATATTTCTAGAACTTCTAGTTATCTCACACTTTCCATTCTTGAAATAAATATCATAACTCTTGTCCACCATTTGTCCAACATGCAACAAGTTATGCTTCAATCCTTCAACATACAGAACATTATTAGTGATATGCTTACCACCAAGACAAATAGACCCTCTACCATTAATAACATAGGCATTGTTGTCTCCAAATCTTACAACTCCACCATCATATTTCTCCAAGCTCACAATTTTTTTTTATCTCCAGTCATATGGTGTGAGCATCTTCTATCAATAACCCATTCATATTTTTCTTCAATTTGAGTTGCAAAATATTTCTTATCATCTGTAGATTCAATGGCTTCCAGACCATTTCCCTTAATGGAAATGAACACCCAGTCATCCCGATTTCCATCATACTCTTCATCTATTTCATTTTCTTCAAAAAATAACACTTCTTTTGAAATTTAGGTTTGTTCGGATTAAGTCTTGGAACTCTATTAGGACACCTTGAAGAAAAATGACCAATTTTATTGCATGAAAAACATATAAGGGGAAAATTTTCTTTGTGCTTACATTTTCCTCTGCCTTCTCTTCTTGCAATCAGTGCTTCCAACTCTTCTACTTCTCTTTCTTCATCTTCAAGTTGTTTCATTTCTTCCTCATATTTGAATGTCTTCCTTGAAATCTCTCCTAGATCATATCTTTGATTATTTCTACTAGATACAAAGGCCTTGAATATAGATTTAGTCTTAGGAATAGAATCACCAAATTCACTTATCTCAAAGGCAACAAGTTTTCTAATCAACATGTCCCTTGTCACATTTGTCACTAATCTCAGCTGGTCAACAACATGAGCTTTTGATTTGTATGAAGTAGGAAATGATCTGAGCACTTTTGCTACAATTTATTGTTCATCTAGGGTACCACCAGTGCATCTAATACCCATCACCAGTTCATTGACTCTTTGCATGCGATAAGATATGTTTTCATCCTCACGCATCTTCAAAGTTTTATATTTCCCTTTTAAACTTTGTAGCTTAGCAACCTTCACAAGAGCATCTCCTTCATACAATGTATCCAGCTTCTTCCATATATCATGAGTTGTCTTCAATTCCATTACATTATTCATCTTTGAATCTGTCAAAGTGCTCAATAAAGCTTCCTTAGCCCATATATCATAGTTTGCATAAGTACCACTCGGAGGAACAACATACCTATTCTTTGTAATATCCCAGTAGGGTTCTCCAATGAACCTCAAATGACATTCCATTCTTGTATTCCAAAAAGATTCGTTGGTTCCATCAAATATGGGACTGTCTTTCTTGAAATATGTCATCTCAAATCACCTTAAGCTTTTAAACTTCTTCAAAGGCACTAGCTCTAATACCAATTTTTGGAAAAACAAGGATAGACAACTGAGAGGGGGGCTGAATCAATTGTCATAGATTTATCAAAATTTTCAACCATAACTTAACTTATTCTTAGATTTGATGAATTAGAAATTAACCACAAACAAATAGCACATTTGAGACACAAAGAACACCAAGAGTTTTACATGGAAACCCTATTAGGGGAAAAACCACAATGGATGTTAGTTCACAGTATTATACCCTGTTAAAAGTATAATACACTTGCATTCAGGTGCACTGCCTAGAGCTCACTGCTCAATTACAAAGGAAGGATCACTGCCTTACAGACAAACAAATTTTATCCATAGGGTGGTGAACTGAAAGAATAGCTTCTCCAAAAAGCCTTATTATAGTTGCAGTTAAGCACAAAAAACTTCTTCTTCACACTTCGCACAAACTTTTCCACACTCTGCTCTACAATCGAATGATATGATCAATATTCACACAATTGCATTCACACACTCTCTTACTCATTCTTCCATTCTTCTCTTCACTCAAAACAAACTTCCTTATATATCCACAATACGGATTTACATCAACAACTCTGTCAGCCAAAAATAAAATATGAAAATATAAAACATTTACATGATGTCAATCTAATGTGCAATTCAATTTACAATGTGAATCAAACTTGGTTGACCAATATTGAGTTATGAACCAAATCAACATCTTTGATCATGCTAACCATTCAAATTGTGATATTCAAGGATTCACAACACATTACATTCACTATGTTGGCTAGGAATAAGAAAACTAAACAACCAAAGGAAAAATCATTATCCACGAACACCTTGATCAATGTGGACATACCAAAAAGATAGAGTGCAATCTAGAAGCATCCACAAGCATAAAAAACATTATAGAAACTTCCATAGCAACAGAGCTCTTGAAATCACTTCAACTTCAATTAGGAACACTAATTGAAATCACAAAAAAACTATCAGAACACTTATGTTCACAACACAATCAAATCTTCATGCAAACTTCTGAAAAATTTGGTGGATAGACTAGATACACTCATCATGAAATATTTTAGACCACAACACCTGGTGATCAATGCATTGAACAATTCACCTTCATAACCTCCACTAATACACTTGTAACCTACAACACTTTAACAATTTTCTCAATATTCTTGACATATCCAACTTCCAATACAATCAATGCTAATAGTGTTGACATCAATGACAACCACATATTAGCAACACAACCACAACATCTGAAAACCATGTGTAACACCCCCCCACGTAAACCTAGAGGATGATGCAAACATAATGGAAGCTTAACAATTTTTTTAAAAAAAGAAGTGTAATTAATACAAGTATAGTGAACTACACTAACACATACATCCTCTAAGGTATGCAAAAATGCTTACATTCAAATCCCATAACTTACAAAAGTAAACTAACCATAACATATAAAATTAAACTCGTGATATAAATAACATACATCCAAAGCATTAAATGCATCTCATAAGATACAAATTACATTAAAGAATCATTCATAGATTGCATTCATACCATCAAATAGTTACAAGACTCATTTCCAAAATGAGAAAGATCATACAATAATGTTACAATAACAATGATACAAGAATCCTCCTCGAATACAAATGAGGAGTAGTACATATACATAAGTATCCATCTAAACCAATAGTAAACAAGAGATGGTACAAGTAACTAGAATATGCGAGCTCTCCAATCTGGAATATCCCACCATCACAAACATGTAGTGGAAACCTAATGGTGTAAGATGCACATTCCACCCACCCAAGCGGTACGTAAAGGCCCACCCCCCATGCTACGAGATAGTAAAAGGGATTCCTAGGAAAAACCAACAACCTCTAGACATAGGAAACACACAATACTATACCATACAAGAACAATACGTACTTAGAGGTTACATTGCTTCCAGAGTAAAATAATCAAGTATATGAACTGCACAATACATATTGTTGTCATAGGAGGAGTTTCATCACAAAGTAGCATGGGTTACCCTGGCAGATCTTCCTAGGCCTCAACCCCCATCTTGGGTTACCTTGGTAGCCTCTCACAATCCCCAGCCCCACATGAAAACTGATGTGGAATCAAATATATTTCAAAGAGACAAGCTAATGATCTTGCCAGTCTAGGCCTTCCCATCTCATCCCAAGTCTAAAAAATCCCTTGAGCCCATGAGTGAGGCACAATTAACAAGTTATATGATTTAAGCTTCCCTTTCCCCTAATACATTTATTAATTTCCACTTAATTATTTAACTCTCGCATGAGTTACCCTGGCACCACTTTGTGCACCAGCCCCCATTGAGAGCTACTCCCCTATTGAAAACACAAGGATCTAATCCAAAATCCAAGGGTAAAAAAAGTGCACACAACGAATATTAAATCCCAATCCAAAATATAAGAGGCATCACATCTCGTTCCTAGTAACTGGATGATTAAACTAAATCACAACCAAGTGCACTACCCAAGGGAAATCAAGGGCTGAATCATAAATAACAACCCCATAAAATAACATCATCTGAAAGACTTACACAACTAACCAATTTCCCCAACTTACATGAATAGAAGAAATCATAATTTAAATAGGCAATTCAAGCAAGAAATAAATCTACCATTAGGATTTCCTAAATCCAATTTCCATTTCAATAAAATACAATAATGCATTGCCCAAAATAAACTAACTTAATACAATTTCAACTACAAACAATAGAGAAATTAAATCTAATTGTCTATTTCACTTTCTGAATTACATTTTAATAAAAACCAATTTCTTCTTCTTTTTAAAACATTTTATTTTAAAATCATCTACTTGTGCATTTAATGCATCTATTATAACAAAATATCCATTAAATATATATATTTGAATACATATATAATTATATATGTATATATACATATAATTATATATACATAAATATATTATTTAATTATTTAAAAATGAATTAAAATATCCAAACAATTACAAAATATTTATTAATATATATATATATAATATATTATATTTTTAAAATTAAAATCCATATTAAAATCGAAACATAAGGTAGGCGGACAGAAGTTCTGTGTCGAGTTGTATACACAGTCGACTCCCCATATGGGACACACAACCTGTGAAGGAAGTGTTGGGTGCTGGCTCCACAACCTGCCTCCTCTTATGGGGGCGGTTTTGGGGGTAGCCCCCCAACCCCCTCTATAAAAATTTTAGACATACGATTTAAAATCGTCGTACAGTTTTCAATTCTAGATTTCTTTTATATATTTTTTTTCCAAAATGATTTCTATAGGGATTTAATAACATATATATATGTATATGTATATATATATATATATATATATATATATATATATATATATAATTCAACAACATGAATACTCTAGTTGGGCAATTTATTTTCACAAAAAAATTTCTACAAGAAGAATTTACAAAATCTTCTAGAGGTTTTCAATTTCCCATCCAAATAAAACTAATTGGGAAAACAAAACAAAACAATAATCTTCTACATGAAGATATTTTCTAATATAAAAAAAAATTTCCACAAATTTTGATAGGAAGATTGAAATCAATCCTTACAGAGGATTTCTAAATCTTATATTATTTTCCCTCTGGGATTTCTATTGTTTAAAAACAATTTCCTACAGAGGATCTAAAGCCTTTATGACAATTTTCCAATTCCAAACAAATCAAAGCTTAAAACAATTTCTACAGAATCTCAAAGCTTTCACGACAATTTCCAAACACGACAATCTTTCAAATTTACAAAATATATTAAAGCTTCTACACAAATAACATATTCTACTTGTACATGCAATCTTTCCAATTTGCATCTAGATGTTTGAAGTAGAGATTCACCTTCAGATTCCAATTTATCAAACTTCTTCAAAATTATCCACTTTTCCAGAAAGATGAAAAAAAAACCAGAGCCAAAATTTCTCGAGAACTTCTTCCCCAATTTTTCAACAACCTCTTTTTTCAAAATATCTTTTTTTTCATTGCCGTGAAGTAGCCTCTTTCCTCTTTTAGTTTATGCAAATATTCTCTCCAAGAATTAATTCCCAACAATAGTGTTTAATTTTTCTAACACATGTCACAAATAAAATATCTTTCAAACCAAATCACAGATATTTCCTCTAAGATAATTACAAGATATTTATGCATTTAATAATTCATAATTCACATATTAATTTCTAATTAATTTAATCACTTTATAAAATAAATTTAATTTAATTAATTAAATCAAATATAAAGCTTCTAACAACATTAATCAAAATTAAGTAATCACTTAAAAACATTTTAAGTATTAATTTTCCACAAAACATACCTTACAAAATAAATAAACAAAAAGGAAAATGGGGACATCATGACAACAAATAAAACCAAAACAAGGACTAATGACACATTGTGACTAGGGTTGTGGCTTGACAAGGAAATCTAGTTACTCTCCCAATCAACAATACCATTGGGCAATGGACACACTCAAACTTGTGAATCTAGATGGAGTTGATATCATGTACCTACAATCCTGTAATCAAAACATATATCATGTACATGTATATAGATCATAGAAAATCACACCATGAAGAGAAAATTACAGAATCACAGGGCACTTGCAATCGAGTGATGCAATCTCATTTCCTTCCCCAATACAGTGTCACATCAAAACTAAAGAAAATAAAACATCAATTAACTATAGATGAGCATATATATAAATATCAACTCAAATAAAAATCTATGCTAACTAGAAAGCATGTCATAATCCATAAACATAAATATAATGTACCATCATCGCTCCAATGTCAATGATCAAATAACAACATAGTATCATGGTCTATTGAAGGAAAATCACTGTCTGAAAATATAAGCAAACCAGAGGGGTGCTACAAAAAATGCTTGTAGAATGACTTTTGGAAATATATTTTAAATAAATGCTCATTTGTTCTTTGATTAAACATAAACTATTTAGGTTAGTTTATACATTTGGATTAGTTGTTCAATTTTTTTGTAAATTACTCTAGTGACTATAAATTGTGGTAGCAAATTGTTGAAAATATATAAAAATTGTTTGCAATTTTTTTTTCAAAGTAGATAGTAATTTTACTATGCATTTTAAAAATAAATTAATGATGATCTATGTGTTCTGAAAGAAAGAAGTAGAAAACATTAATTAAGAATCTTCTTCAAAATAGAGTATAAGTCAAATCAATTTAGACCAAAGTTGAAGATTGAACAAGGTGAGGTGAAAGCATATATATAGTTAAACTTAGTAAAACAATTTTTTATTGTAGTCATATGTATATTGATATATTGCAAGAATAATAATTGAACCAATACATATAATGAAATAAATGCTTACATTTATATATATTCAATTTAAATTTGAAAATGCATTAGAAATTATAAATTAATATCAAATTTAATTCAAAATTATAAATTGAATTTGTGGAAGAATTGAAATATTATATTTGTGCTTGGAATGCTGATACAAAATATGTGAATGTTGTGCTTGTGAGAAAAATTATTGCAATTATTCTAAACATTTAATTTTTTTTTTAGAAATATATTGGTTTGTAAATAGAGTCTACTTTTTTAATAATTGTATGTATTTTTAATTTAAAGTAAGCTAATGCACTCGACTATTGAGAAGATTTAGAAATTCATTGTTGGAAATATAATTTAACTATTATCAATTTTTTTATAAGACATGATTGGAAAGTAAATATAAATTTAGGTAGATGTATTTTTTTTGTTCAAATTTTAAGGTTTCAATATAAAGTCTTAGAAACATCATCTTTTTACATTTGCAGTACAATAGACATAGTTTTAGATGTGAGAACTTTCTATTAACTTGGGCATAAATTTCAATTTAATTTAATAATTTCAAGTGGAACAACATGAAAATTCTCAAGAAAAGAAATAAGATAAATGATAAATAGGTATAGCATAACACAATATTGTACAGTGTTGGTATGAAGAATGCATGGGAAGAGACAAGTACATCAACAATCCCATTAGATATTACAAATGGAAAATCTTGTTAGATTGAGTAGTATTATTAAAAAAAATCATGAGAATAGGAAAAGCATGAGGAAAATAACATTGGCTAGGATGGAATTGAAGCCAAATAAACTTTGTACGAGAAGAATGCATTTATATCAAAATCAGAATAAATATTCCCATCTAAGTATCATGTGTAAGAAATTTCATATCTGATAGATTACATTGAACAATATAATGTATAATTGATGTGAATCCAAATAGTTTTATGTACATAGAGTCAGTGAGCTTGAAGTATGTGGAAACGGTAGCTTCATTGTGATTATAGCTATGTGGATATCAATCAGCATCAATTGAGCCTCCTTATCAAACTTCACTGATATAGGTAACTGCATGAAGAGATTAAAGGTACCAATTAGCTTATGCAACTAATAGTTGAAAGAATAAAACTTTTAAATATTAGAAAGATAAATTGTTTCATATAGAAAACATTGAGAATAGGAAAATTGGTACAAGTATTCTTTTGGGTGCTTCTAAGAGAGTGGAAATGATAGGATATTGATACCAAAATCCATTGATGGGGAGTTTTTTTGAGTCCATTAGATGCCTTGTTTGTTGTCAACAAAAAAGGAGAAAGCATTGATGAATTATTGTGTTAACTCTGGAACTGAACTGGAAACAGTCAATGATAAAGACAGTGAAGGAGGAAAAAGAAAATAAAATGTAGATTACAGTAGTGTAAATAATGTTAGAATGTACAAATGTCTTGTTTCTTGTTTTAAAATTGAAAGAAATTACACTTGGAAGGAGACATAGTCTTCATGTTGATTATTTTTCTTGAGCAAATGAATATACAATGCAAAAAATAAGTGTGAACAAGATATAGAAACTTACAAACCACTTGTTTTTGGCCTTGAATATGATCTGTATAAAGCTTCCCAGTAGACATGGATTTTGTAGAGATATGAAGCTACAATAGGGTTTTTTTTGCATCGAATGTATAAGATGTAGATCATGTGAACACAAAGAGACGTGCATGTCATCGAACAATCCATGCAAGTTAGTAAAGAACACTGAAATGATAGGACAAGAACAATTTTCATAGTTCCTATCTTGTGAGGGGAAGTGCAAGGAATTGAATAAACACTGCAAGGGTTTCAAGTTTATATCAAAAGCCATTAAAAAGAGTTGAACTAGTGTTGATTGACATTAAACAAAACTAGCACACTGTGTATGCATAAGCATGTTGTTAGAATACCGTTGATGCACAAAAAAAGAAAATGTGAGAGGACAAGGATATGAAAAAATAGAAGCCATGAAAAATTTCTAATGTCTAATTAAATTTTAT
Organism: Sequoia sempervirens; assembly: GCA_007258455.2. Taxonomy (NCBI): domain Eukaryota; kingdom Viridiplantae; phylum Streptophyta; class Pinopsida; order Cupressales; family Cupressaceae; genus Sequoia; species Sequoia sempervirens. Next base: position 130,995,847 of record VDFB02358134.1, on the reverse strand, counting down.
TGTTTCTACTCATGTGTTGCAATTGTACTTGAATTTATTGAATGAAAATAAAAATTAGATCAAAGAAAATGGGAAATACATTGTAAGGTTGTATGTCTTTTACAGTGTTGTTTTGTAGTGGTTTACATATTTGCATTGTATCCTTCACTATCCTTTATCCAGGTTAGTGTCTATTGTGGAGTTAAATATTTAATTTCCTTTCAACATATTGAATGAAAGTGGGGATAGTTCATAGTTTTAAGATTTTTTGATTTTCAAGTTTTAGTTGTGTTGAGCTAAGTATTCTTTCTATTGTAGGAATGATAGGCAATAATGCATAAAATGAAAAAATGCAAAAAAATATAGAGTGATAGTGTAAAGGATAGAGGAACTAATGGGTAGCTTGTTTTTTGGTTCAACTACAATGGGCATAGATCTTGTCAACAGAGAAAGGATCTGCTTCCATTAAATATTGTAAGGAGATGAATAAGCACTGCAAAAAATAACTAATTGAAATATATTTGGCATTGCAAAAAGGTCTAGGAACTTAAATTTTCTCAATGGCTCATTTGCAATACTATAGAGATAAGATCCTATGAAGAGAAACAAATCTGACCAGCATTAAACAATATGAAGAAATGTGCGCAAAAACAAAGGAAATGATAGTGTATTTGATATTTGAACTTACAGAAGCCTCATTCTTTGTGAGGAACCCAATCTGAGTAGACACTAACCCAATAAACACATTCTAATAGAGATCCTTAGCAAATGAGAGAACAACATAGATAACACTTTGGTTGAGAGAATTTAAACTTGAAGCCCAAGAAATTCTTCAAATATGAACAATTGTCATTTTCACCCAAATAAATTGAAATGCATTTAGCTACTTCTATTCTTAATCGTGAATGGAAAATAAATTCGCATTAACGAATCATAGTGTCAAATATCTAACTTGACAATAGATAGCAATCCATAAAAGCAAACATCATACAAGAAAGGGCAACCCATATTTACACTCATGGAAACAACCCAAGCAAATGGGAAAAGGAAACAAACAATACTTTGGTCAATAGAATTTAAACTTGAAAATCAAGAAATATTGAAAACATGAACTATTATCATCTTCATGCACTAAATTTAAATGCAACTAACTATTCAACTCAGCAATAGAAACCAATCCATAAAGAATATCGAAGAATAGACATAGACATGCAAAATACAAATGACATGAAACAATAGACATTGACTTGTAATATGAAAATATGTAAAGCACTATGAAATGACAATGTGAAACACTATAAATCCTTTCAATAGACACAAATTGTATGATTTTATTCAGAGACATTTTTTGTTTACTTACACCTAATTTTCATTTGCATTCAATAAACTCAATTTCAGTTCCAATGCATAACTGCATTGAGTAGAAATTAACCATAAAATGCAGATAGATTTAAGACTTTGCAATAAAAACCATAACTCAATTTCAATTGCATATAAATGGATTACATGATTATTAATAGATTCCAATGTGAATAAAGAAGATGAACAATTGAGTACACAACACATAAGAATGAGAGTGTCATAGGAGTGAAAACCAACCGTAGATACAAAAAATGTAAGAATCAACACAAAGAAAATGAGAATTGTATTTGAACAAGGAAGATAAACAATGGTGTTCTAAACATAGTGGACACTTCACATCATAACCTATTGAAAAATTGTAACAGTGCATATAAATTATAAAAGAACATAGAAAAGGGTATGAGAAGATACAAACACCTACTTGTTTACCCATTAGCAATTAATAAAAATAAGATACGAAAAAATTTGCATCGTCTTTGATGGGAAAAAGCATTTAAGTGGATTGATAAGTATAATCAATTGTGAAATAAGACAAACAAATTGAATGTGCAATATAAGTTTTTTGGATTTAATCTAAGTACTATTATTGTGCTATGTAAATGCCTCTATTGCTTTACTATTTTTTGTATTAACATTTGTTCAAACAAAGATTCAGTTGTCCAAAAAGGCATTGTAAAGAACCTTACAAACTCTTTTTTTAGATAGAAAATGCTTTGCAGAAACATCTAATGTTCATTCTATCTTGAAGCGGTAGCATAAATTTTTTGCAAGAGTATAGGAAAGAAGGATATAATCATTTTTGTAGAAAAGTATTTTTTCAACCTGTTACCCATTTTTCACCTATGGGCTCAATCAGGTAGGGTAACCCATGTTTCCAGAAGGTTCTCAAAGACCAAATGGAGGAACACTTGCATCACAATTACTTTTTCTAACTTGTTTGCTTCTTGTGTAGATGTAGGGGAAATGATGTTATAATTCAGCACGTGGATTAAATGTGGCTCCCAAGAGGGTTGAGCCCAGTGTGCAGACCTTCAGCTTGGGGGTTGGTTTTTCATTTTTATGTTTTGCCTTGTCTTTTCCCTCTTTCCTTTTTGTTTTCTTCTTTCCTTTTTCCTTTGTTTCTTTAAGAGGCAGGATTGGGTTGGGATCTGAACTTGGAACGTTTCAAAGGTTCTGATTCCTATTTCTGATTCAGTTTTGACCCCACTTCTGTTGTTTCTATCTTCATCGGACCCCTTTTCCTTTGTTTTAGTCAGAGGCGGAGTCAAGCCAAAACCAAACTTGGAACTTTTCTGAAAGTTCCAGTTTCCATTTTAGTTCCGGTTCCACACTCGTGTGAGTCTCGTTCTCTTCTTTGGCCTTGCATTTTGACCGTGGGGTATTTTTTTCCTTTCTTTTCTTCCTTGTCCTTTTTTCCTCCCTTCCTTGCCTTTGTCGGAGGCAGGTTTGGGTCAGAATCCAAACTTGAAACTTGATGAAAGTTTCAGTTTCAGATTTGTTTCCGCTCCCGCCCCCGCCCTGTTTTCCCCAGGATCGGTTTTAGTTCTGATCCTGCCTTGTCTCCTGCTTGTACATTTTCTCTTTTGAGCGGGCCTGGGCCTGGGCTGGAACCTAAACTTGGAAATTTTCTAAAAAGTTTCAGTTCTTGTTTTCATTTCGGTTCCGGTCCCGGTTCCTCTCTTTCTTCTCTCCTTTTCTTCATGGCCTATGATCGTGTTGTCTCCTCCTTATTCCCCTTGTGTGTTTTTTCCTCTTTCCTTTCCTCCTCATATGTTGCCGAGGGTAGGATCAGAATTGAATCTGAACTTGAAACTTGAAGAAAGTTCAGGTCTGGATTTAGTTCTGATTCTGGTTCTGCTCATTTCTTTATTTTTCCCCATTTTGGTCCCGATCCCAGTTCCACCGGGATTCATCTATCTTTGCTCCTGCTCCCTTTCTCCCATAGTCCTGGTTTTGGTTTCGTCTTGGTCCCGCCCCTGCCAGTTTTGAAAAGTCTCAGTGAAAAAGAGTGCCTTCACCAGGAGATGAGGATATCGCCATGAGGTCTTGCCGACCTGATGGAGTCTTCCCGATGGCTTTTTGTGAGATCAATATAACTCTAGCTGCTCACCATGAGGTCTTGCCAACTGTTGTGTGTCTTGCCGAATGAATTGGCCTATTGGTATGACTTTCTCCGCTCGCTATGACTTCTCCCTGATAGGCCAATGTCTCAACGACAACAAAGGGGTTTCACCAAAAGTCTTCCCGACTTACCATGGTCTTGTCGAAGAAGAAAGGAGCTCAGTGAGAAGTCCCACCGACAATCCTAAGTTACACCAATAGCGGGGGATGGCATGCTAGCATCAAGGAAACGTGATTCACCTCTCGTTGACATGCGATCTTTCTGTAGGGCAACCCTTGACCTTCGAGAATATGCACAGCTAGAGACGACGGTTGGAGAGTGAGGAGGCATTAATGACCAGGTCACAAAGCATTCAAAGTGACTTTGATGAGATCTTAATGGCTGACTCGAAGGTTGCAAGATAATAATGATGGTTGTAAAAGATTTAAAGACATGCCAGGGACGAGCTTTCACCGACATAAGTAGGGGATGCACATTGAATGCTTCATTGACTTCACGCCAAGGCACTTATAGGGCCGACGTGTCCAGGCATTGACTCATTTTTGAAAACCCTAATGTAGGGGCCGACACTCAAGACTGGGTTGTATATATGGCATTTTTTTCCTTTTTGTAAAGCAGTTCTTGGTTAGGAGACTGCTAAAAGAGCATTATTTGGACTTTGTAACTCATTTTTCATGAATACTACAGATCTATAACATAGACACTCCTTATTTTCTCAATAGAAAGTTATTTCCTTCACAAATTTCCTTGTTGTTTCAGTGACTGGTTGTGAGTTGCACGATTAAATTATGTGTAATCCTTTATTTGATCGGATTCCTTCAGTGATGGATGCCAAGGATATTATGTCACAAAGTTGGTTTATGTTAGTGATCTCTTTTTTTGCATTTATATCTATGAAACCATCTTTTTTTCCTTGTGTTAAGCATTAGAATAGTCAGAACCTTGCATAGATTCATTTTTGTAAACATAAATCTCCGTATTGTGAGATTGTCTAGCTCTATTGAGATTTTCTGTGAGTTTTCTGCAGTATTGTCATGTTTTTATCTTTGGTTTATCACCTATTAATGGTAGGTTTTGATTCAAGTACATCCTTCTTACTCTTTCCCTTATCATTCTTTAGTTTTTCTCAAAGTTATCATAAGGGGAATCAACCCATAATCTAGAGGTCCACTTCATTCCAAGTCACCCACAACCTCAAAGTGTTCCCATGTGTCAATAGGTTGCTATAGTTGATAGCTTAGCAAGGGTGCAAACTTTATTTTACAACACAACCAAGAAAGCATTGTATGCAAAATGAGCAACCATTTTTTTGTAAATAATTTATATGTCACATTAAAGCATTGTTCGAGTGGTATAGTTGTTTTTTTTTATCAGAAACATGCATTAATACTATGTGAAGATAGTGTAAAGCATCACACATGAAATTTTACTTATAATTGTTGTTCAAACTACACAGACTCTAATTTATAAGTATAGTATGTTGCATGTTAAAGAAAAATAAAGAAATTTCAAGTAATGTGTTGCATAGGAGTGGTCAAAATAAAGTAAAACATAAATTGTGTCTATGAAATTGGAAGAAAATTTGTTCATATGTGTAGTGTGTATGTTTGGAATAGAAAAAACTATGAGTGTCAACTTGTTCAATGCATAAAGCAACTAAAAATAAAGTTTTGGATTAGTTTCCATAAAGGATTTAACACATTTGTTTTCTTGTTGACTATGTCCAAAATATATAAGGAGACTAGACTCCTAGACATTTTTCTTATTGACATTTGTTGCATGTTGGAATGTTGCATTTCCTCGATCCTGGTTCAAAATCAATAAGTATTATATTCATGACACTACGGTTTGCATGATTTGATATGAATGAATAAGAATTGAAAATAGAATGGTGCAATGTAAACACATGTGTGAAATTTCAAATGCATTGTCAAGTCACTGAAGATGCTTTGCTACTTGGTTCACCTACAATTCATATGATGAAATTATCCATTGCAAGGGTGAACGTCCCTTGTAGTTAAAATTTTCATAGCAAGAACATTATTGTGGAAATGTATCTCATGTACTCTTCAAATGAAATTGTAGCTAGCTTGGGGAAACTATTTCAAAGATGCTATTTGTATAGATAACAGTCCATAGATCCCTCTGTTGTTTGAACAGTACATTAGAGAAAGACAAATCTTGTGTCAATTCCACATGCAGTGCATCATGCACAATATCATTTTTTGTTCTTTGTGTAAAGAAAAATATTTGTCTACATGAAATGTAGATTGGTTCGAATGGGGGAAAGTGAAATTTTTTAGGTCTTAGTGTTCATGTCACCTATAGCGGTAGTGCAAATGCAATTAGCAATAAATTATAACAATGCTCTATTTACAAAGATAGCTATAGAAAATCATATATGGAAAATGCTTTTGAACAAAAAACAACAATATAATGTAAAAGATAAATGGTTGACATGTATACTTCCGTGTTTGAGGTCTTCAATGGTTCTAGAGATGCTTTTGTAAATGCATCATTAAGTTTATTAATGAATCTGGGTTGTGTTGTTTTCATCAAATTTGTGCCTTTAGGCCTAGAATGAACAATATTTCTAAACAAAATGAAAGGGGATTTTTTTGATGTCAGGATTGATTGAAGCCTTGAATACAACTTTGCATGGCTCATGCGAACTATAAGCTACAACATAGAGAATTGTCAAAATGAAAGTTTGCAGATGAAATCAGTTTAAGAATTGAATGGAATTGAAATAGTTATAATAGTAAACTATTTTATCAGCAAGTTTATTGTGTACAAAACAAGCTAAACAAACTCTTAAATAGATTTGAAAAAGAAAAGTGTTGAATTCTGTATGTTATTTCCATGTTTTTTTGCAAGACATATTACACTTGAAAATTCATATTAGTTCTTCCCATCTTTAACTTGCAACTCATACTATGTTGGTGCTTGGAAATGGCTACTAACAACAAGACCAATTGATCCAATAGAGAAATTTCCATTTGATTGGATGAGTTGTGAAATGGTTGTGTTGGGAATCAATCTATGTTCTTGACAGACTTTCTCAATGGGCTCAATAGTACTCCTAGTAGTTAGAAAAAGGGAGTAATTGGCGTCTCCTCTTTCATATTGTGCTTTTTTCCTAATCATAAAGTTTGTGAGGTGGAAACATGTATTAGGTGATAACAATGGTAGAAGTTTGTCAATTAATTTTTTGTTAATGTTTGCATTGATTGTCATTTGACTATGACTATCAACCAAATCAACATGTATAATTGGTGCTTTTGGTGGTGTTCTAGGAGCTGTGGTAATTGTAGACCCATAAATAGAAAAAACATCGCTCTCAAATGCAAAAATTGTTTTCTTTGTGCATATATCAAAGATAGTTTAAGGCTCTACAGTTGTTGTTTTGAATCTGCATGTTGCAATATGAAGAATAAATGAAAATAAATTTTAATTAAGCATATAAAAAGAAAAATAAATTGTGAAACAAATATAATAAGATACTTGCCTTTTTTCATCTTGTTTCTCAATTTTCTGATCCATATTTTGTTTTACAAGAGAACCAGATCATGTTTTCCAAGTGCCTATGCAAATATATGAAATGAGATGTTTTTTTCAGGCATGTAACAACAAAAACTGAAAGGAATACATTAATGAGATTTGATATTTTTTTGAAATTTGTTCTTGTCAAATGTGTAGGGCCTATTTCTATATGTTTTGAACATTGTGTTAGAAGGTGGAGAATTATGAGATCTATGTTCTATGAAATATCACAATATTTCCAATCTACAATTTGCAATTTATAAATTTGATATGTGTAAGAAAACTATTTCCAAGCCTCTGATAAAATGTGGTTCTATGATGTATAATTTTTTTGGATTTTACAATATCTTTGTAATTAGAAAATGTATCATGTGTTATTTTTTTCAATATTTTTCATAACACCTAACCATTTTAAAACAACTGTCCAAAAATTTGCAGTATCACAAGCATGGAAGATAGATGCAACTGTATGATTTATACTACTATTTTTTGAATGGTAGAGAGCCATGAAATTGATAGAAGTACAAACAAAAACCACTTACATGAGTAGATTGTAGGAACTAGGTTGGATAATATGAATGGAAAATCAAATAACAAATAGTAGAAACTTGAACATCAATCTAAAAGGTTCATATCAATTAATTTTTTCCTATTAAGGAATCATGTGGTATGGAAAGCCCTAGCAATACTATGTGTGAGAAAAAAATTGCTTTAGAACAGATATATGTTGAGTCACAAATGCATAGCCATATCAATGATTTGGAAGAGCATTACTGATGGTCCTATAGACATTGGAAAACTAGAGATCTACATGGGTAGAGGTATGGACAAGAAATTAACCTATGTAGAGTCATGGACTGCATGAACAAAGACTAATGCAACTATTCTTTTACACCTACTGAAGTCTAGTGTTGATTGTGTACAACAATGTGGTCCACTGATAGTAGAACAATGTATAAAGGATGGTAATTTGAGACAATTGCAGTTGTGAAGTTGACCTAATCATTGGAACTGAAGGGATATTGCAAAATGGTCTGATCAATATGTATCTAGCACTCTGAATTTGACAACATCAATTTCAGTACTTTGTATCCAAAAGTGATCCAACAAAGTGCATGAATGTGTTGTCGGCTTGTGAATGACCAATGACAAATTTCATTTTTCCATAAATTCAAGAAGAAGTGTTTTTTATCTTGTAGATTTTAACATGTCAATGTTGAAGTATTCAAAAATTACCAATTTTGAATTAGTTGGCAGTGAGGTTATAGCAGTCTATAAGAAAATGAGAAGATCATGAACCAATCTGTTTGGTCTTGCATACAGATTTATGATGTGCATAGAAATATTGATGTGCAAGAGGTCAATGGTTATTGATTCTAGATATTTTGTTAAAAAAATTTGAAAGTCTTGCACAAAAACTATTTTTCTTGAGCATATTAGTAGCCCATGAATGCCAGTTTCTATATAGAAATCGTGTGTTTTGTCAAGGAAATCAATATGATCAAGAAAACTATGTTTCATCTCTTGGAAGAAAAGGACAATCACTTGTAGCAAATCATGGTCATGTGTTATTTACTAGGCATGTAGTGCAAAGCCAGGTGTGTTCAAAGAGCATATGACAAAATGGTCTAGAGAGACAGATAAAAGGCTGTGTTGCACTTTCCATTGTGCAGATTCCACTAGGCATTGCATTTCACTATTTACTTTTCCTGACACTGTGAAGTTTTGTTCTTGCAGTCTATGCATCGAATACAATGATTCAATGTTTCTTACATGCAACAAAGTAGTATAGACAAGGCCATGTTGATAGACTTTACATGGTTCAAAAGAAATTGTGTCCATTGTCAAACCCTGTGCTCTATGGATAGTTCGTACACATGCAAGTTGCAAAGGAAATTGTGCTCCGGTCACTATTTTTATACCTATTTTTATTTTTCTAATGATTCTCATTATGGGTGTCCAAGAAGGCATAATAGAATTTGTGTATAGATTTTGCATCTTCTATTGATGCAATTTTCCAATAGTTGAATCATTGAATTGCACCTAAACAATGTCTTCTTACTTGGTTGTATACAATTTGAAAATCCCATCTACACCATTGACCCTGGCCCATCCTTTGTATCGATGTTGGAAGCAATAAATTCAACAAAAATGTCTTCCTTGAACAAAATCATAGCAAGAAATGATGATTTTGGAGGTTGACATTGGGTGATATCAATTTCCATGTCTTGTTTATCAATTATAGATCTAGAACACAAAGCTTTTTCGGTAAACTGTTTAGCTTTTTTTTGTTGTGCATTTCAACTATTGTATTTGTATGAATCAAATATGGAAATAGTGGATCATTTGAAGGTTCTTTATAGCACATTGTATTAAAAAACTGGATGTCCCCTATTGTTTGTTTTCCAATTCTAGCATGATTAAGTATAGAAATAAAATGTTCATTTGTTTGTCTGATTACACTATGTAGCTCAAAGCATTTGAAATTATCAATCCAAAATGTGTATGGCATTTTTTCTTTATCTATTATTGGATCTTCAAATATCCAAGTATCACAAACAGGTTGTGCCTAGTAAAAATCACCACAAAAAATGATATCTATGGGTATTTGTAGGATCATGATGGACCAAAAAGTGGTGATATGATGGGTATGTGTAGAGTATGTGGTTGACGACTTTTTTTTACCCAAAATTGATGAAACGAAAAGGGTTTTTAAAGGAGATTCTCAGCTTTTCACCAATATAAATTATTTTTTACTTTGAATTTAATAAATTATTATTATTCATTTTCTATTTGAATTACAACTAAAGTTTTGATTGATAGGCTGATTGAAAACATCTATAGCTTTCAAACGGTGTCACATTTTTGAATCAAACATACGTCACATTCTATGCTTTGCATACTATAGGATTAAAAAATAAAATTGAATTTCATGAATTTTTGACCAAGTTAAGGTGGTCAAACATACGAGTTTTTATAATCTTTAAAAGTTGTAATAAAAAATTGATAATTAATTATTTACTTGGATTTTTTTTTTTTAAAAATATGTATCACATTGGGACATGAGTCCTCTACTTATATCTAAAATATTATCATTTAATTGTGGTTAGGGTGGTCAGACAGACACATACTTCTTATTTTTACCTTAAAATGTAAGTACTACTACATTAAAATTTCAAAATTTCACCAAATAGATTTAAAAAAAAAAACCTAGTAGTTTAGAAACTACATTCAATTTGCTACAGATTCTATTCTTACATATTTTTGAAATAATATTAATAACTTATTCAAATTTTTACGTCAAGTTTCCTATCTCTAATTTCTTTTGAATTTTTCACCACTTAAGGGTTTGTTTTTTCCATGATGATCCTACACATACCCCTATGTTTCCCAAAGGTGTGGTTGGTGTGTGCTTGATTTGGTGAATTCTTCTATCAATGTTGTAAAGCATTTTCGAACCAATCTACGACACCTTATCAATAAGAAGTATTTGCATTTGCTCCAATTTCTTGCTAAGGGCATTAGCTATGTTTGAATGCAAGGGTAGCATTTTTAAAGAATTGCATGGCAATTGAAAGATTGAATGTGTAGTGGTGTTGTCTACATTGAATGTATCTTTTCCTGTTGAAGCAATACTGATGTGCTTAGGCTTTTATGGATCACTATCTTGTTGTTTATCATAGTATCAAATCATTTCCTCAAAAAATATTTTTGTTGTATAGGTTTTCCCTGTGCCAACCCCTCCTGTCAAGAACAAGTATAGTGCTTTTTTTGGAGCAAGCCTTTTGTCATTAGTACATCCTTTGTATTACTTTTCATTGCTTAAAAGAAGCGAGTGTGCGGTTTATGAAAATAGCTTTTTTGTAAATAGAATCTCTAAGATTTCTATTCCTGATATGCTTCAAGTCATTCATGATGTCATATTTTTGCATCTCATTTTCCTCTATATTTGCATTGAGCATATCTATTATGTCAATTGTTGCGAGGTAATCATTTTCAACCTTTGTGGAAGATTCATCTATGTCACCCCATTTATGAATGATTTGTGCGGTGAACATCTTTTCAATATTTTCAATTTGCTCTTTGTTTGCATTGAATGTTGTAGTCCATGTTTCATATCTAGCTAGAAGAATTTGTTCAGGACATTTGAAAGCCACATATAGCATAATTTTTTCTCTGCAATAGTTTTCAGGATCAATGTGTGGATTGTATCTTACATAGCATATGACTTGTGGCACTGCTCTTCTTTGCATTTTCCCCACTTTTCCAAAGTGGAAAGTGGTGTATTCAGCCAAAGACATATTGTCTAGAGCTTCAAACCATTGCATGCATTTTTCTACTATAGATGTACACATGATATTTTTAGAATCATCTCACTCTTTTTCCAACAGCTTAGGGCTTTTTAACATGTATACTCAGTTTTCCATTGGTGATTTATTGATGAAAACTATATTCCTTGAGCATTTTTGCAATGGAAATGATTAAATAATATGAATGGCTTGATGACTAGACATTTGTTGATAGTTAAGGAAAGCATTTCCTAGTTTATGTATAAATTGCACTTTTCCATCATATGTAGTTGTGCATTCACATCTCATTTTCTAAATACAAGAGACAATGTTCTATCTTGTTTTGTCATATATGAGCTATAGTAAGATGTAGCAGCATATGCATCCAAAATAAATTGTGTATTTGTCTTTGCATACCATAGGTTAGGCACTTTCTTTGCAAATGCATTTATCCAAATGTTAGATGGGTCTTTTTTTAGCATGATAATTTTGTGTGTCAACACCAATCGAAGCATTGTAATGTAGTCAATTTCATTCATTTCCAATTCATATAGGAAATTTTGAAATGAAAATTCCTTTTTGTAATGTTTATTTGCCAATTGTTTAAAGATTTTTTTTCCTTTTCCTTCATTGTCACATTAGGTAGTGGGAGTGGTTCCAAAATAGTTGTTCTTCTCATCAGAGACAAAGGGAAGCTAAATCTACAACTTGAATTTTTTAATCTCTTGTAGCTCTTTATGTGATCATGCATTTTCATTTTGGCAAGATTTGTATTGAGCAATAGTGAGTCACATGAAATATACTTTTCCATAAAGCTTTGTATTTCAGAATTTGAGCATTTTCCATATACAAGAGCATCTATTATCAATAGCAAGAAATGAACATGTTCATTGACTTAGTTTTGGAATTCTATAACAAAAGAATAGTCAATGAATTGTCTAAATAGCTCATGGGTTTTTAGCATCAGCTTTTAGAATGCATTGACTTTGCGATTGAAATAGTAGCTGCAAAGTAGAGAATTTTTCCTTATTTTGAAATCCAAGTCTTTTTATTCTATGGTTTCATTACATTTAGATTTGTGTAGGGCACATATTCCATGAAAATCTTTTCAAAATGGCTCCCAAATATGTTGAACAGTTGTTAACATCACAAAGAAGGTTGGAGGTCCCAATTGTCTTATCATTGCAAATATGTTTTTTTTGTTTTTTCCAAATAATTAGGAGAGGTTTTAATGCTTTTTAATATTCTATAGCCTAATGGGGATCATGATATTTTTTTAAGGTTTGTTGGATTGCACACATCTTTGGCAAGCAATTTCCCACCTTTCAATTCAGCCTTTTGTATGCAAACCCATGCTAGTGAGGACACTTGGCGAATAATAATTTTTATAACCTTCAAAAAAATGTTTGTAATGTGTTGTGAAAATTCATTGTCTTTATGCATGAGCTCCCATCTTGCAAATTTTTGGTATGTCAAATATTTAGCTATGTCTGTTGGGTGCGTTAAACCATAGAAAAAAGTTGGAAAATTCACTTCCTTTGCATACATTTCTTGGAAAATACCAAGAGGTTTGAACCCTTCTAATGGTGCAATTTAAATTATTGGTGTGTCAAGGTCTTTGACTAAATGTGCTTCATTAATCCAATGTATCATTGATTCAGCTATTGGATCCTCATCATCTTCCGACATGCCATCTTCCATAGCTTGTTTTGTTTCTAAACTTATCTCTATTGATGTTTTTCTTTGTCAGTAATTCATGCCATTCTTTATTTATAGAGATGTTCTTTGTTTTGTATAGTAGTGTTTTGGATAGAGTGATCAAAGAATTCATAACTATGGTAGGTCAAACATTTCCTTGTGCATATACATTATCATTTCTAGCTTTTTCTTTAGCCTAACCACTACTATTGTGGCTTCATCCACTTTCCTAGGCAAGGCTTGTTGCACTCTATCAAATTCTATAGGAACATTGATAATTATCCCGAGCAAGCCATATTGTGCTCATTTATATCCCAATTACCTAATTTGTGAAAAATCCATGCACAAAGACACAAGTCTTTCTTCAAGACCAGTCAAACAATGGACAACATCTATTTGGGAATTCGTCTTATTCTTGAAGGCATAGAAAAATATGGAATTTTTTCATCTAGTGTGGACTTTACACATTGTTTGTAAATGGACTGGCCTATCTCTATCTTCTTTTCATATGTCTGATCGAAAGCCAAAGAAAATGCATCTACGAGTGCATTGTCAACTTAATGGATGTTGCGATGGAAATAAAACATGTCACAAATAGAGCATGATTGTATAGAAGTGTTATTTATCATTTGCAAGTATGAGCTAATAGATTTTTGGACCGCGTTTTTTTTGCTATGAGCATTTTTTCCTTTATTTTGCTAATTACTACCATTTTCCTTTTGCAACATTGAAAATCTATATGGTTTTTGTGTCTTTTTTGCAAGGGCACAACAGATTCTTGTTGCCCACTTTCTATTTTCTTCTTTAGAGTGTGTAGTGATTGTCGTTGTCCTATATTTTTAGTGGGTCATAGTATTGATTTTTTTTATTTGCAATGTTGTACTATGAAGCATTTACAATGGGTGGGTGTGCATTGCACATTTGTGCTTTCAAGGAGTGTAATGTCTTATGCATTTCGAGATTTTTTGTAACAATTGTGTGTCTTGTTGCAATTGTTTGTTTTTTACAAGAACTGTTCACATTGTTCATTGCCTCTGATACAAAAAACCTTGACATATCTTGAACAAAAATTAGATCGTTCATAGGGATGGTCTGTGTGAATTTCTCTTTTTCTGTAAGCAATTCATATTGACAATGACCTAACCTATTTTAGAAACAAATTAAGTTCAGATTTATTTTTGGGGTTATCGAATTAGAGTATGATTTCCTCTTGGGCAATGGAGATAATTTCCACATGTGTAGTTTTGCATTAAAAATATGTGATAGCCATAGCAGACAAAATTCAGTTCCTTCAAGTTGGCTTTTTACATATGACATGCCAATTCTAGAAACCAATGACTTTAAATGCAGTAGATGATTATTGTTGTCTACACTACCCCTAGAAAAACCTTCAAAAAAAGCAATTGCATATTTGTTTTGATTTGTCAATGCATTGGCCAATGACTATGCCATAAATCATCACAAAGAAATTGGATGAAATTATTCAAGAAGAAAGAAAGCTATGGCAGTAAACATGCTTTCTCTACATGCACTACGAAATGTAGGCACCCTAGAAAGGCCAATTGTTTCAAACACATTTCCTATTATGTGCCAAATATTGTCGATATTGTAGTTTGGCACATGCAAATGTGGCTGGACATTTTCGATGTTAAAGTATGTGTTTAGTCATGAGAAGATAAGCTCATAGTGGCTAGCAACAAGAGTCATGCCATGGAAAAGAATCAATATTGCAGGATTAGTTGCATGCCCATTGAAATGAAAATACATTGTTTTTTGCATCAAAGACCAAATGTGTATTGGAACGTCTAGCCAAAATGCCAACCATTTTAGAAAAAATGTGTCACCCCATAGCCCAGTCTCACCATTGCTATTTATTTCTATCACTAACAACCTCATTCTTTGAAGGTGTTTTTTTTTTTCATGTACATTATGTAAACTAATTAGCATTTTTGGGTGCAAATAAAGCTCATTAGAATTTAAAGCTATAGGATAACGATTATGAAAATAGTTTTAAAATGATCGACCAAACCATTACATAGCTATTTTGATGTATACCAACAATGCACTAGGAAATGTACTATGTCAAATAAGCAATCACAAACTTTGTAATTTAAGGAGTCTATTAAAAAACAACGGACATGGCACAAAGTGTCATCAATAGATGTATAAAACACATTTGTAGTTGGCTTGTAGGTTTCTACTATGATTGTCTTGTGGGATTGTTTTTGTCTCTTCACACAATGGTTTGAAACCATATGTGTAGATTCAATGCTAATTTTTTTTTTTTTAAATAATTGTATTGACAATTGTTTTTAAAGTAATTATTTGAATGTAATGTTCAATGTTTGAAACATTGAATACATACAATGAAAAAAAAAACAAGCAAATACTTTCCACAAGTAGGTGTAAGATAGAGCTCCCACCTATAGACCTACAATGGCAATTGCATAGCAAGGAAGGAAAAATGCAAATAAATTTTTTTCATATTAGGTTGTGTAGCTGAAATAGAATTTGTTTTGGAGCTAGTAAGTAACATAACAAACATCTAAGAACTACCAAAAAAAAAAAACATGGATATTTATTACTCACATAAATAAACAACAATTCAAATTGTGACGATATATGGCAACAACAAACAACATATACAGTGCACAATCTACAAAAAAGGAACAAAATATATTCAACAATGGTGATTTTGTTCCAAAAAGAAGCAAATGGAACAAGCAAAGCCAAAAAGGAAACAATGAAGTCTACTACCAACATTTTTAAGTTTCCAACTCCATGCATTGTTATAGCATTCATACATATATGTGTACCCATAGGCATATATATAGAAATAGATATATACATATACATATATATATATAGACATATATGTATAAGTGCAAATGCAATCTTGTGGATTGAAAGAAAGCTCTAGACCTTGAATATTTAAAAACCCAAAGCTTTTCCATGCAGGAGAATTTCTATGCTCTTAAATTTCTTAGGTCGAAAAGGCCAATGCAGAATGCACAACATAGAGGGACAGAATATTACTATGTCATGTGTGTTTGCTATGAGAAAGGACATTGCAAAATCCAGTATGGAAAAAAAATCTATGATCTCAAGTCCTAGGGAGTGCCACTCTTGGACTGCTCACAACTATGCTTTATCATTTTCTTCCCTCTAATTGTTGTTTTAAAGAATGCAACATTTTCTTTGGTGGCTTAAAACATAGAACTAGCTTTCCAACATAGCTTTATTGATTGCTGGTTACTACTAGTTGGAACATAACAAAAATGGCCAAAATTTGTACATGGATAGCTAGGGAGTTTTGCAGTTCTATGAAGCTAGCTAGTTTGTATACTATCTTCTTCTTGGTCGTGAATATGATCTTCACAAGTGTTTCTTATTTTTCACATTTGATTCTTGTAACAAAAAAAAAACCCATTATAAACACTTGCACATAGATAATCTAGTACTAATATGTATAGCTACAAATATGAATAAAATTTTCATTTTAATACCTGTTCATCAAGGTGGAGGAATATCATTT
Organism: Sequoia sempervirens; assembly: GCA_007258455.2. NCBI lineage: Eukaryota > Viridiplantae > Streptophyta > Pinopsida > Cupressales > Cupressaceae > Sequoia > Sequoia sempervirens. The sequence goes on along the minus strand of VDFB02358134.1, from coordinate 130,979,319 downwards.
TTCAAGAGCATAATAACAATATAAAGGTAGAACATGACAATAATTCAAAAATTGCAAAGAAAAGTAGAAGGAAAATAAAATTCAGACATGAATATAATTGCAATTTAGTAGATGTCCCAAATTCAAACAGAATATTTTTCTTACAAGTGGAATAGGACGCAAATATATAAATTAGGCATAAAAAAGAAACTGAACTTACAAAATTATACCATAGCATATTAGGCACTTGATCTCTTATGCTTTTACATATGCAACCAATGGTCTCAGTCACAATTGCCACCTAAAAAAAAAGGACCTATCAACCTTAATAATAAATAGAAAATTTGTATAACCATGTATTCCAATTTCCAATGCTCAATAGTAGCAGTAGTTCTAGAGCAAGCAAGCCAAATACTATAAACAATGCCACTTATGTACAAAGACATATGTAGTGAAAATAAATATATAATAAAAGAAATTAGAAGGGTATAAGCCTATCACAATTATGCACATGGCACTAATAATAATAATAAATATTATTGTAGGAAGCTTTGTTATTGGAAATATTTCATGAGTTTTTTGGTATAGTCGTGTCTTGCCATGGACTCATCATGGGGATGCATGGCGTCTTTAGCACTACATTTGCATTTACTATTTGAAAGCTCTCATTTATTGTGAGTAGACTGAAGTTCACCCATTATTAATGCTTATGGTCTGAAGTTTTAAATCTATCAAACAAATTATTATTTGTGTTTTTTTTTCATTTGCTCAAACACATGCCAAATCAGATATATCTTGAATAGGTAGACATCCTTCAATTTCTATCACTTTTTTCATGAACACACAATAGATTTGAATTACATAAACATGGAAGAAAGGTCAAAAATATCATAAACAAATCACAACTTTTCTAAAACAGAGATTCACCTATAGGAACATTGATTGGTAGGGAGCAACAAAGATTAAATAATTTCCAAACTATACATAACAATTCAAACAATGAAATATGTGCCTATTGAAAGGGTTTAAGTCAATTGTATTGGAACCAAAAAACAAGACACTTGTAAGTTCCTATATCTTTTACAATGTCATTCTATAGTTTGTTACATCTCTATGATTTATACGTTAATACAAAATGGATAGGCAAATACAAAGCATTTGCAACTCTGTATGTCTTTTACAGTGTTGGTCTTTGGTTTTTTTACACACTTCCATTTTATGACTTTATATGTATTGTTTATTGTTGGCTATATTTTGTCTGTTAATATCTATTCTTCACAATTCTTGATTGTTTTTGTCAACTAGTTTTTGTTCTTGACTTAAACATTTAACAATATAACTCATCAATGTCTCTTTTTTTTATAACTTTGGTTAACTATAAAGCCTATGTAGGTACAATAATTCAACACATGTTGTTTTGACATGGACTTTTATCACTTCATAGTCACTAATTATCACACAAATTTTGCAATTGGATTGAAATGCAGCTGGAATTAATTAATCTCTTCACTAGATTTAAAGATTGTTGAGAAAAGCATTACTTGCATTTCTAATCATCTTGACAAAGTATTCATTGACCATAAAACCTATTAAAAAATCATACATTTGTAATCTCACATATCCTTTACATTGTGTTTTTTGCATTATCAATCAATTGCTCAGATTGTTTGATGAGATGGAAATCTGCTTCTCTTGAGTCTGAAAATTGCTATATCGTTTACATTGCTATTGGATTTTTTCTTCTATATACTCTATAAATGTTGAGTTCTTTGTTGTCCACCATCCATGAAGCAACTAGTCTATTATTTTCTATAGTAACATTCCAACTGTAGCTAGATCTTGTAAACAAGCATTAGATATAGCAAAAATGTCAAATAAACTAGCATAAATTCTGTAATATTCTGCAAAAATGCAATGACATGCATTCCAGCTAAGTTTCAATCAATGAGATGAGGATGAGAATTTTTCCTATTGGAAATATAGTAATGTGTTTGTATGAACTAGTATATTTTGCTAGAAACCCTAGCCGACATAAACAATGAACAGTAACAAATGAGAAAAATATGGAAAAAACAAAAATGACACTTAAATTTATTATGTGTTCCATGGAACTATTCTACCAAAACATATTCTCACTTCAAGGTTTTTTTTCAAAGTATCCATCCAATCTAAGTTAATTGTATATCCATGAAACAACAATGGTTATCCAAACATGTAACACCTATTCAAGATATTTGCATCGACTTGTCCATGTCTTCATCCATAAGCATTATGCACATGTTCAAGAAATCATTGTCAATATGTCTAGAGGATAAGTTGCATTGTTACTAGTAGTTGTGTTACCTAATTGGAAATTGTCATGCATGATTAAATAGATTTTGTTTACTATTAAGGTTGATAGGTGCCTTGATAGTAGAAGAAATAGCTTACTATTTCAAGACAGTGAGGAGATGTAGCTAGAGAGATAAAAAATCACTTCAAAAAATAGCATTTTTTGTGATTCTAGCTACCTTTGTTGAAAGCATGCTCCCAGAATTTGAAGAAGCAAAAATGATAGGATTGCAACAACTCTGACCACTAGAATAGCAGTAGCTGGCAGAAAATTTTTGGAAGCCAAACAAGATTGAAGTATAATTTTAAAGAGTGACTTATGCAATTGGCACAGAGAATATCAACTACACAAGAGAAGATCTAGAAAGGACATGTGCATAACACATAATAAATAAGAATCCTATTCAGCCTTTGAAATGAAAACTAAAAATAAAGATGGAGTATGCTCTAATACCACATTGGTGCATTTGAACAAACTAAAAAGTCTAGTTAGATAGACAATGGCTTTGTAAGACCATATCCACAATCCTGTAAACAACACAAGAAAATTGCATGAGTGAAAATAGAAAAAGACACGACATTGTCTATTGTGGATTTAATCTTAATCTCTATACATCACATGATGTAAGGAACATCCATGATAAATATATAAGATAGACTATTTGAAATCTAACTCACATCTATCTTTACTTTTTGAATTTCTATCTCTACATTGTGAACAGCATAGGTTGTCATAGCTCCATGTCTGAGTGTATTCTCTTTGTTTAGCTATGATTAGCTTCAAAAATATTCCAAAAAGGGGTCACAATCATATACTATAGTGCATTAATTGAAACTATTTACCATCTCTAAAATGAATGAAATTAAAATTCACTTAACAAACAATGTATGATTTTATTAGTCACAAAATGAAAATAATACCTACATATTTGATCAATGCATTTGGTTGTCCATGTATTGTTTCTCATTCCTTTGTATCCATGGTTTTTTTGCAGATGCATAATCCAATTCAGACCATAACTCCTCACATTCATGTAGTAGTATTTCAAGTTGTATAGCAGAGCATTGATTACAAACAATAAATAGTCAAGGCATAGAACCCTGCAAAATCAATAAGCACTAGAAAAGACACTATGCAATGCATCTTGAAAGAACAACCTTTTTTTTTCAAAAACCACATATATATAGATACACATACATATATATATACATAGACATATATATGTAGACATAGGTGTAGATACATATATATATACACATATATCAAGACATACATACATGTAAGAACATATGCATTGACACATACATATACATGCATACATTTACAAATGTACATATATGTTTACATACATACATACATATATATATATATAAACATCTACATAGAGAAAATGTAAATATATATGTATATACATTCGTATATATATACGTATATACATACACATATGTAACTATATGTGTGCAGAGTTATATATGTGCATATGCACATACATATAGACACATATATACTTGTATGTACACATAGCTTTATATACATATCTACACATGCACATATATGTATGTGTTATTTTGTAGTTTTTTGCATGCTTGTATCTTATAGGTTAATGTCCATTGTTTGTTGTTGTTTGCATTTTGTGCACAAAGACATCACATTGCAACTAAAGTTGAATCTATTAAATAGAAATGAAAATTAGTTTGAAGAAATTGGGATATAATTGGATATAAAATCATTAAATTTGACACCATTCTTGTAGTACCCCTCCATTTTGTTTATGTTTATTGTTAGCATGTTTTCACTTTGAAAGAACTTGGTACTTTGTTTTAATGTATTGATCGTTGACATTAGAGTGATGGTGGATTTATTTTGTGATGTGATGATACATTGTATGGTGGTAATTATTTCTGACATGCTTTATGTTAGCATAGATGTTTACTTCAGATGTTACTGCTATATATATGCTTATGGTAAACTAATTGTTATTTATTTTGTCAGTCTGATGTGATATGTATTGGTGTGGAGAACAGAGTTACATCACTTGCTTGCGAGTGCCCTGTGATTTCTATGATTTTCTCTACATGGTGTGTTTGAATCATGGATTATATATATATATATATATGTATGTTATTTGTTTGATTGCAGGATTGCAAGTACATGACACCGACTCCACCTGGTTTCATAGGTCTAAGCGAGTCAAGACTCAACAGTAATGTTGATTGAGAGGTAGTAACAAGGTTTTTCCTAGTCTAGTCTCAAACCCAGTTATAATATGTTGTCAGTTAGGTCTAGTATTTTTAGTTTTCTTGTCTGGTTTGTTTTGATTATTTGTTATATAAGGTTTATTTTGTGAATTTAATGTTAAATTAAAGTTCTTTATAATTTACTGTTTATTTAAATTAATTTTAAATAAAGAAAATAAAAGCTTTATATTTTATTAATTAATTAAGTTAGTTTATTGGTAAAATAATTTAGTCATTGAGATTAAAATTATTTTATTAAATAAATAAATTAATTAATTAAAATTTTCTTTTATTGTGAGAATAGATTTTATATTCTTTAAATGCTTTGTGGGAAATGAAATTTTAATTATGAAATAAATTAAAAAGGAAATTAGATTTTTGAATTTTTAATTCTTTAAAATGAATTGAATTCTTGATAAGGGAGGAAAGAAAAGTTTTTGTGAGTTGGTTAGAAGATATTTTTCTTCTTTGCCATGTGTGTTAGTTAAAATTTATTGCAAATTTCTTGTTGAGGATTCTCTCGGAAAAGATATTATGAGATTTGGGGAAAACAGGAAAAACACTTCATGGGAAATGAAAAGAACAGAGAATGTTGGAAATATTTTTGGTGATTTCTTTTGGGTTTAATTTTTACTTCAACAGACAATTTTCAAGCTAGAGGAATAGGTTATTTTCTATTTATTTAATTATTTAGTTTTGTGATTTGAAATGATTTCCTGTGTGAAAATTTAAAATTGTAGAAGTTTGTTAATTTGTGAATTTATAAGATTGCCTGAGGAAATAAAATTTTCATTGAAGCCTCTGTTCTTCTTAGGGAAATTATATTGAAAATATTTTTGTAGAAATTCGATTACCTCTCTGTACATTTTATGAAACAAGATTTTATAGTGAAATCAGAAGGCAACATAGAAAATTTTGTTAAACAGTAGAAAATTCTCAAAGGAAATAGAAGAAATTTTTGTAGAATTTTAAATGAAGTTCTCTATCAAAATTTTGTTATGTGTTTCCTATAGAAAAGATTTTGAGTAATTAAATTTTGAAGGAAATCTTCTATTACGGAAAATGAAACCCTCAGTCAAGATTGATTAATTGAAAATCTCTAGAAAAAATTAGTATCAAATTTGAAGATTTCTCAATTTCTATAGAAAACCCTACTGAAAATTTTTGCCCAGTTACAGTATTTTTATTTGTTATTTAAAATTTTTATATATATATATATATTAATGTTCTATATACATATACATATACAAATACATATATATAATGTTTTTATTTGAAAATTGCAGTTTTGAATATCTTTAAAAATCTCTGTACGCAATTTTGAAATCGCCAGACTTTTTTTTAGTTCTAAATAAAATAATTTTTAAGAAATTTGGAATGGAGGTTGCAAGGGGGCTACCCCCACGGCCGACCCCCCACAGGGGAACTAGTTGTGAGGGCAACACTCAGCGCTACCTTCATAGGCAGCGCCGATGCTACCTGTACAGCCATGCCCTCCCATAGGGGGGTTCAGCTATGTAAGCAGCCACCCCTACCATGCTATAAACTTTGTTTATAAATTTTAATTTAAGTTTATTTTTATTTTACTTTTAGGTTATAATATAATAATATATATATATATATTGTTATATATAATATATATTATTATTAATATATGTTATATATATAATGTATATATATATTATAAAAGTTTTTAAATTATTTAAAATATTATGTTGATAAATTTATTTCAGTTAAAAAATATATATTTATATATATTTAAATAGATATTCAATTAAAATGATTAAAATGTTTATTTATTTAAATGTATATTATACTGTTTATTAGTGTATGGAAATCATAAATAGTTATTTAATAATGAAATATAATAAGTAGAGAAATAAAAATTTCATTATAATGCATGATTATGGAATTGGGTAAATAATAGTTTTGATTTGCATATTGAATGGAAGATGAGTATATTTTAGTTGATTAATTTCATACTTTAAGTTATTGATTGACTGGATTTAGTAAATCCCAATATTAGGTTTCTAATTATGCTTGAATTGTTTAAAGTTGTTTTACTCTTATTGGTCAAATTGAGGATTGTATGTGGTTTCAAGTCTTCCAAACGTAATTTCTTAAAGGGAGTTAATTTTTATGATGGTTTCATATTTTGAGTAAACTAGGGTAGTGCACCTGGTTTTGAATGGTTTTTAGACACCTAGTTCTTTGAACAAGATGTGATATTTGCTGTGATATGTTTGGTATTATATGTTGATTTTTGTGCACTTTGCTACCTTAGTTAGTGAACTTAGATTTCTTGTGTTATTTTTAGGGGAGTGGCTCTTTGTGAGGGCCGGCACACAAAGTGGTGTCAGGGTAACTCATGTAGAGTTAGTAAGTTAGTGAAAACTAAATCAACATATTAGTTAGTTTAAAATCTTTAACTAGATTAATTATGCGTCATTCATGGACTCAAGGGCTAGTACAGACTTGAATGTGAGGCGAGAAGGCCTAGAATGGAAAATCGATATCTTGTTATTTTAAGAGATATTTGATTCTGCAATAGATTGCATGTGGGGCCAGGTTTCGTAAGAGGTTACCAGGGTAACCCAAGTGGGGGTTGGAACCTAGGAAGAAACACCAGGGTAACTTATGCAACATTGTGATGACACTCCACCTATAATAACCGTGACCTTGTGAACTTAGCATATTTGATCATTCTGTTCTGGAAGTAATGTAACCAATAAGTTAAGCTTGTACTTGTATAGTTTGTCTATGGTTTACTTGTGTCTAGGGTTTGTAGGTTATGTCTAGGGAACCTTTTCACTATCTCCTAGCATAGGGGGTGGACCTACGGGTACCGCATGGTTGGGTGGAACATGTACTTTACTCTGTTGGGTCCCTAGTTCATGTTCATGGCAACGAGTACTTCATGGATGGAGAGCTCGTATGTGGATATATGTACTTTCTTATTTGTATCATTGAAAACTTTATATTTGTAACACTCCTTAATTGTTAATGAGGTGAACATTTGTAATATGTAATTGTACATTTATATTTGGCCTACCTCATTTGGAAAATGAGTATTATAATGTTATTTCAAATGCAATGTAAGAATCTTATATTTGTACTTTATATCTGTAAATGATGTATTTTAAATGTTATTCAATGTATTCTTTTAAGTTTATGAAAATTAAAATATACATGCAATGTTAAATACTATTGTCATCTATGGGATTTTCAAGTAGTGTGTCATCGCGTTACTTAGAGAATGTTTACAATTAGTTAAGTTAATGTTTATACTTTAAAAAAAATTATTACACTATTGTAGACTATGCAACATTCTTTAGGTTACAAGATGGGCATTACAATTCTAGCCCCAGATCTTGTCAACGTTATGCATTTATGGCAACTGTACTTGCATATATTGAAAACAAACAAAAAATAGATCCTAGTTAATGCAAAACACAAAGCACAAACATACATACACACCTAATTATATGTAGACATAGTTGCATATATATATTGCATATGTATATATATATGCATAAACATCTACATAGAAAAAATGTAAATATATATGTATGTATATAAATTCATGTATACATACACATATGTAACTATATGTGTGGAGAGTTATATATGTGCATATGCACATACATATAGACACGTATATACATGTATATGCACATAGCTTTATATATACATATCTACACATCCACATATATTTATGTGTCATTTTGTATCTTTTTATATGTCATGCCTAGAAATTTTCGCTAGAAAACCCAACCAATTTTTTTTTTTTGTTCTATTTTTTTTACTTTTATAAATGAGATGGAGAATTATTGAGACTTAATCTCGCACTTAACATCATCCCTATTATTTTATTTTATTTCCTTGGAGTTAAAGAATATAATGTCATTTTCCATTAGTGTGTTGGTAAGGATATTTTTTAAAATTATTTAAATTTTACCACCTCATTCTATAAGGTCAATATAGGGTTATTTATGTATATCTATATTTACCCCTTAAGTAATTAACACTATAAAGCTACCATGGAGATATTACTATATGTATTCACTATATATTATTGCTAATTGTAAAACTTACACTATCTATTAAAAATTCTAACAACATAATAATAACTTATTTACCTCACTAATATTACTTCCCTCTAAATGATAAAAATAATTATATCACTAACTAACCCCGTTAAAATAAGTAATTTTATTCTATTTCTATTTGTAATCTCCATTCACCCAACTAATATTACTCCCACCTAAATAATAAATAAAATAATGTCACTAACTAACCAGTATTAACAATAACAATATTAATAATTACTCACAATTTCATCCCTTAATAATAACAATACTAATATTTACTTGCCTATTCCAATAGTATTCAACAATAATATTATTTATAACATTAAATAAAATAAAATAAAATTCTTCTTCTATATTATAAAATATTATTTCACTTCAATTCCCCAAATAATAATAATATTCCCTTGTGTTAAATTTCCTTCCTTTCATAATATTATTAGCATTATAATCCTCCAATGTCTCCAATCTCATTTATGTAAATTTCGAATACAAAATTTATTCAAATTCATCACTAATTAAAGGGTCATCTTATTATTAAATTTAATTTTATTATAAAGGATAGTGAATTCACTTGCTGCTATTACCAAGTGCAGCAATAACGCTGCATATATGAATATAACACTCACATTTAATAATATAAATGTACATCTTTAAACACATCTTTGTGACACTATAAAAATATATAACATATATAGTTTGAGTGGCGTATATTTATATATTCACATTCTTATTATTTATTTTACTTTGATATTAACATAATCATTCTTTTATTTTATTTTTTTCTCAATTGATATCTATAATATTAATAACCTCATTTTGACGGAATGCATTCTTTTACTAATGTTTTTAAACATTTAAAATACTATTATTCTATGTAACTATGTGCAGTTTACCCAGTAAATATATATTTTCCTATCATTGATTTTACCAACCTCCAAGAAATCTAAATAAATTTCATTAACCACACTGGCACTTAAAGCTAGCCATTGGCACGGTAAATTTTACTTTATCATAGTAAATGGGTGTATTACTATTCTCAGAAGAATATAAAGTTGGTTTAATATTCCTGGTGGCAATAAAATATCTTCAAATCTAAATGTACAGTTAAAGCAATTAACATTAAAAATTGGAAGTAAAGTGTATGCACATTAATATTGTATCCCAGGCTGATGTCGCCCTGTAACTAGGCTGGTGAAGTGTACCTATGCCATTTCTATGGCTCCATATATGAAATCTACATAGGCATATATATTAACTGTGGATAGTCGATTTATTAAATGAACTTTGGCAAGAATTAAATACGAGTCAAAAGCTGCCCAGACCTTGCTTTCATCAGAAAAAATAAAAATAAAAAATAAAATAGGTCATCTACACCAACAAGACTAATGAGATGATGACAATGTTTACTCAAGCAACTGGAGGAGGTTGCAGTGGGACAGGGGTAGTTCATCACCATCCTCTACTAGGTCTCTAAAAGGTACAAGTGGATGCTTTGTAGGGATAGGGTAATTTTATTTTATTTTATTGTTGTTTTCTAGAAAACTTTGTAAGACTATAACTATTCAACAGTTCGTTGAAAATATTAATTAGCCGATAGGCTTCTTATTGTGGACTTGCCAGTCCACAGAAGCCCGGAATACCTGTCTCACACCCGCCATACCTGTCTCACACCCTGAAAACAGTTTTTTTTGCTGTTAAACCATATTCTAAGACCGGTAAACCATGTTCAGATCGGAAGTTGTCAACTGACAATTAATTAGCCTGCTGTCAAACTATTTTGAAGTCACGGGGATATGTACTACGCTGTTAAAGTTTTATGCGCATCTTGCAGCTGTAAAATCTTCCAGTCTGACATAAAATATCTTCCCTTTTAATGCATTTAAGTTTATGGATTTTATTTGGCTCTTCGAATATCTTCTAATCAATGCATGCTTTGCTATTAATTCCTGCCGCCTTTCATCACCGCATGAAGTCTTCGTGAGTTGATCAATCTATCAACTCTCTTTTCCCATTCGAAAGCTGCTTTCAGAGGGACAGTCAAAGAGAAGTTTAGCCGAGTCTCACCAAACAAACAGGTTTTTATTAGTTATTGTTTACATTTCCATTGTCTGTTTTGCTGCGTATGAAATCTGAAAGAGTAACTTGCATTATTTATTTTGTTATTAAATGGTCTTTGCACATGAGCACGTCCGAATTTCTGCTCATAATAAATCAATGTGAATAGGTTGTATTAGCTAGCTGGTAAGTATGGATCGATTTTGAACAACACCTTGCACCCATGTGAAATTTCATTACAAAATTTTGACCATCTGCTGCAGAAAAATAAGAGGAAAAAAACCAACGGCAATGATGGGTATGATTCTTTTTTCTCGCCCCTTTCGAGTTCTCTCTGTTGTTTCCTTACCCTGTTTTGATGAATTTACTATTTTGAAGTGGGCGTTCGTTGTTTGATTGGTTTGATAAACTCAGGGATGACAGCGAGGAGATAATTTTGATGGCAAAGGCTCATTATATGCAAGCTCGGGTGGATTGAGTCCTCTATAACCTGGGTGACTGTGTTTTTGTTAAGGTCAGTGGTTACTGTGGTTTTGTTTGTATAGCATGAGCCTAGAGTTTTGGTTACTGTTTGCATAACTGTTGCAGTGGAGTTTTTGACAATGCCTTGAAATTGTAGGATATTCGTTTATTATCTTGCAAATGCTAGAAACAAAGTAAATCATCTTACCCTCCCAATTTATTTTGGCACTTTTGAGCATTGTCATATTTTATCTGTTGTCTCTTCCTTTGACTGTCATACTAAATATGACTCTCTGTCATGTATCTTCTCCTCCTTTAAGACTATCTCACTGCCCATTTCATTGTTTTATGGTCCCTTGAAACATTCGCTAGCCCTATCCATGCATGAATCCTCATGTTAGTTTCAATGACTTTGCATAGCACAATTTTATCTCTATTGTATTTCATCATTGTTTACTGGCATGTGCTTTGGTTGATGCTGACTGTCATTAATCTCTCGTCACTGTCAACACCACTATCATCCCATCTAATCACAGTTATTCTGCCTATAGATTTGGCTTGTTGATTTTGTGGGTGTTGGATCGATGGCTTCTTTAGTCATCTCAGCCTTCAAGATTGTTCTCATCACAATGTTATTCACATGCTGCTTCCTTCAGGCTCAAGGCCGCCCTGATAAGCCCTTCTATGCCTATAGATCATACATAGTTTTTATTTCATTTTCACTGCCCCGTTATCATCATCCCAAGGAAGAGGGCCTGTTAGTGATCATGCCTGTTGAAACTCACAAGCTTGATGCTTTCAAGGGGGATCTGAATGGAGAGCCAAACCAGGTTGTTTATGAATCATAGGGATTCAGCAATAATTACAACCCATTTCACAAACACATCTTCTATTTGTTTTTCTCCTTCTAGGAACCCTGTTGTTATGCATTTCTTTCCTTCCAACAAATCTGCTTGAATTTTTTGTTAAGCCATTAATAAATTTGCAGTAAGCTTATGAAATGGGTATTCCTCTCAGATCGTTTATTTGTTCTATTTTATTTCATTCTATGTAGGCATGGTTCTCTGGAAAGCTTTCTCATGTTGGGAAAACAACTACCAAGCAGTTGAAATATTTCTCTCCCCCCACCTGAAAATAAACTTCAACTCGCAACCAATATTTTTGTTTAAAAGGCTGCAAAAATCTCATCTAAAACTCCTCCTTCAGAATGTTTAGCAAGGTTGTGCAGGACTGATATGGTGGTGGAAGTACATGGGAAGTCATAATAACACTATAGCCAGGCCATCACTGCCATTTTTCTTCTTTGTGCCCCTTCCATTGACTGGGCCCCTTTGTCTTCTCTCTATATGCATTCTTAGTACTTGTTGCAGCAGCTGCTACTCATTCAACCTGGGTTCAGCTAAAACCCTTCACAGCGGCCGGTGTAGTAGCCTTATTACAATCACTGTGTTGTTTCTTCTTTCTTGCTGACAATTGACTAACAATAAATGCAAAAAACTTAGCGATTGTTATACTTAATGAAAACTTTGTCTCACCTAAAGATTCTTGTCCAAGTTATTAAAACGACCCTTTCATAAACTGCAAATATGTCAAAAGTAAAATACACAACTAGTAAATTTCAACATGGTTTACTTACATAAATAATTAAAAAATGCTCATCTGAATGCATACTAATGGCTCCACCAATCCTACATTGATATCTTTGAAGTTTTTGATGAGGTAAATTCAAGTATTTTCATGATTCTGATATGCTATAATAGACAATATATTTTATATTGGATCCAATAAACTTCATAGCTTTGCTTCCAAAAGGAGAATTAGAGTGCAAATATCTGAAATAAGGCAGGTTCACTTCTCAGTTCTCTGGTAAAGGTTCACTTCTCTGTCTTGCCTGACTGCAGTTGCTACTTATGAAAAGAGGCGGCCAAGTGATCTATGCAGGACCATTGGGTCAGCATTCTCATGAACTTATGGAATGTTTTGATGTACATTTGGCCTTCTATTCACTTTATGGTTTCTTGAGACAACTACTGATTAATACATGCTCAATGCCATTGTCAACACATAGCAGAAGAGAATTGTTTGTTCGTTGTGTCATTAATTAGTTTGTGGAAGGTGTTCCGCCAACTACAGAAGGATACAATCCAGCAACATGGGTGTTGGAATTCAGAGCCATACCTGTTGAGCAATGTCTCGGCATTGACTTTGCTGATATCTACACAAAATCTTCACGTTATGAGCAATTACTTAATGATTGAGCTTTTTTTAAGCAAAAGTTGTAGTCATCCTTATATCATTTAGAGGGCTCAAAGGATCTAAATTTTCCAACACAATATGCACAGTCCTTCCCAGTTTAGTGCATGGCATGCCTTTGGAAGCAATATTGGTCATATTGGCGTAATCCACATTATGTTGTGCATTTTTCTTCAACACAATGGTTGCTCTGCTCTTTGGGACCATCTTTTGGCACCTTGGGACAAGGAGGTTTGGCACTCTTTGCACTGACACAATAGTCCAGATCTTCAATTATGGACCTGCAGCCACCAGAGTTGTGTTTTACACATTTTTTTGTGATTTATTAGTGTTTTTCTGCAAGACTACAACATGTTTCAATTTGGCTACCCGTCATACTGGTTGATTATTTTTTGAACATTCTATAATTTGTTTTTTAGAGGCAATCGACAAGATTTATTCAATATTTTGGGAGCAATGTACTATTCTGTAATGTTTCTTGGAGTGAACAATTCAGCCAGTGAACAATAGTCAATTCGAATATTGTGAGAATTTGTAGATTCTAAATAACTTTTATGTTTCAATAGGGTATGTTTGTTTTGGTTTTATTTATAGAATTTAAATTTACGAGAAAATTTAACTTTTATGGTTCATATTTGTACAGATCTTGTTTAGATGTTTAGTTGTGTGATTCTCCATGATCATAAGATCAACGACCCTATTGTGTTTGCTTGAAAGACAATTTTTTTCAATATTAGAACTATGTAGGGACAAGACATAGAAAAATCTAATTAAAGGTTTTGGTGTATTAAAATTTTCATAATTATTTCTAATTTTCTAATTGAAATGGTATCAAGTCTTTTTTTTAAAGTTATAGATTCTAAATAGCTTTTATGTTTCAATTTCTTGTGACGGTTTTATTTTTAAATTTCAGATATGCAATAAAGTTAGACCTTAGCTCATATTTGCATAGGTTTTTGTAGGTATCTAGATTTGTGTGATTCTCATTGATCATAAGATCAAGGACTTGACAACCTATGTCTTAGTTCATATTTGCAAAGGTTTCCTTTAGGTTTTTAATTTTCTGTGTTTCTCCATTATCATAAGTTAATGGACCTTACTAATTGAAGGTTTTGACATAATTATATTTTTTGTATTGATTTTCCACTTTTATTATTGAGATGGTATCAAGTCTTTCTTCTAATTTATGAAGCAACAAGAATGATTTGTGTTATTAGTTCCCATAAGTGGCAAATGAGTTAAATGAATTTCCAAGTAAAAAGAAATGATTGGTTCTCTTGAGGATTTGATTTAGCTATGTGTGCCTGATCTCGAAAAGACAAACATAATTAAAGACTTTGATGTAATTATATTTGTTGCATTTTTTCCACTTTTTTCAATTGAGATGGTATCTAGCCTTTCTTCTAATTAATGAAGCAACAAGAATGCTTTGTGTTATTGTTTGTCATAAGTAACAAATGAGTCCTTGATCAAGTTGAAATAGAAATTGTGGTTTAAAATTCATTTTTTGTTGTTGTATATGCTCTTCGTTGCAGGTACTTCTATGGATACACAAATATGTCATCCAAGAAATGTTGATTTCTTTGTATCCACAGAATGGGCCAATTGTAAGTATTGTGCACTATCACATACTATTAACAAAATGTTTTGTTTCTCATGATGCAAGGGACATCTATTTGTTGATTCGATTCCTCTTTTGATGATTTTATTGTAGGGAACATTAGGCCTACGCATTACCATGTATTACTTGATGAAAACAAGTTTAGTATAGATGATATTCAAAATCTTATTCATACGTTGTCATATGTGTAAGAACCAATGATTTTTTCCTAGCTACTTGCAATGCTATTTCTATTGTAACATATATTTTCTCACATTTATTAAAGAAGTACCACAACAATGTGTTTTTTTAACTTCATTTCCAAAATGGATCTTCAATTAAATTTTATCTTTAATTTCCTATCGGCGTATCCCTTGAACCTCTTGTAGGTGCAAGTGCTAGTTTATAGATAGCTTGGGTTGCTTGTGGTATTCCATATTGTTAAGCTGTGAATGAGACTTGCCTGCCAATAGTGCATCGGTTTCAATACTGGAGAAAATATATACTTGATAAACATACGGATGTTCTATAAACATGAAGAGATTGTCCATGCCAACCAGTCTGCTAATACACACAATAGCATTTTGTATCTTTATTCAGGCTACATTGTATTTTAATGAGTTATTTTCTATCAGAAGATCTATTTTAAATAGCTTAATACCAAACCCCCTCCAGAATTGCATGATGCCTTCAACAGCAATATTGATGATGATAAGACATACTGGTCACCCATAAATTGACTATAATGTCCATTATAATTTGATCAATAAGAAGAGAAGCAGATGTGTGTGAACAATGACTAGTGAGTTTGGTGAACATTTAATAGACAGCAGATTATAAATGACTGTAGGTATACGAAGAACAACTTGTACGATCCATCACTTCCATGTACAGGCCATTTTGAATTTAATAGTTTTATAGCAACAATTGTGAATAAAATAATATTACTAATGCAAGAGGTATGATAACCCTATGGGTTCAAAGGCTGCTAAATAGGTAGGTGGTGGTGTAATTCCCAATGTAATGCGACAGAGATGCTAGATACCAGGCCTAAAATTCCCATGCATACAATCGCTATTAGCTACCCAACGCCACAAATTATAATTGAATACTTTCATTAATTTACTATCAAACTCTTTTCTTTTTACTGCCTCAACAGTCCTATCTTTCTAAGGGATTAGCTTTAGCTGACTGAATTGACAAATTGTTGAACAGATAATAGTATAAGAACAGTGGCTCCACTTTCAACCAGAACAAGAGGTACTAGCCTAGACAAGGAGGTGGATACAAGGAGAAGAGGTACATAGTTTATCTCCTATACTTGATATATATATAAATCAAATTAATTTTAAGAACTAACTGCAAGTCCTATTTGCTAACTCTAAATGGTCTGAGAATACATGTGATCAAGTCTCTTCCCTTTCTAGATTCAATGGCTCCACTTTAAACCAGAACAAGAGGTACTAGCCCAGACAAGGAGGTGGATACAAGGAGAAGAGGTACAAAGTTTATCTCCTATACTTGATATATATATAAATCAGTTTAATTTTAAGAACTAACTGCAAGTCCTATCTTCTAACTCTAAATCGTTTGAGAATACATGTGATCAAGTCTCTTCCCTTTCTAGATTTATTTATTCCTTAGATCTTTTAATTGATTACCCTGTTTTGTTAATTCTAACTTTCTTTTGTGACGCAAAGTGAAGGGTTCAAGAGCAATGATGTGCTATGATATTCACTACAAGAAGAATCTCCACAGCACCAAAAATCACACTTGAAGAAAAACAGTCCCTCTTAAGTTTCTCTCTCCTTTTTTTTTTCCTTTACTTTTAAGGAAACAAGGATTGTACACCATTTTCACAAAATATATATACATCAAAGTGAAATAAATCTTTCATTTCCTTATTATATCTTTATAGATTTTTTTATTTATTTTTAAATCAAGCACATAATAGATATTCACACTACTGCAACACTACTGCAACGATTCATCATGTATTCATGTAATGGTAGTAGAATCTTACGGTGATTGCTTAAAGACACTTCCATTTTCTGTTGATTGTATCTAGAAAAAAAAAATAGAAATAACATCATACTTTTCGTTTCTTTTATATACATAAAAATAACACAATGTGATAATGTATTATTCTTTGATCTTGCAATGGACTTTCTTTTATTTATTTATTTTTTTCTATTTTCCTGCTATCACTACAGACAAAATCCTCTTATAACAGTAAGAGCGTAATACCTATATTTCAGATAATGTTTTAACAACTTAATAATACTCATTCAAGATTGTTTTCTTTTCTATCCACCACAAGGGAATTGCATAATGAAGAAAACTATTATGTGAAATTTTGAATAGATGTGAAACCCATCTTTCTAAAATTACAATATTACCAATATTATTGAACAAAAACAATGATCTACACACTGAGAAACTTAGGCTTTCTCTCCACCCTATCGTAATGGCGTCATGGAGCCTCGTGGGCTCTAGCCATACCCCCGAGCAAGGAATTTCACTTTAAACTCCATAATGATAAATGGAGTCCTTTCTCATTTTTACAAAAGGGATGAAACTAACATAGCACCATTTTCATGTGTCTAGGTTCTCTACTTTCTATTTTCAAACATAATCCATACGTTGTCACCTTCTTACAACAAATAGACAAGTGTAAATGGAAATGGGAAGAACTTATCTTTTTTTTCTTCTAGATGAAGGGACTAATCTCTTGTGACTGTCTTCCTCTCTGAGCCAATGCATCTTGCTCACTATCCTTTCAAAGATGTGGAACCCTCCTCTTCTCATCCTTTCTTTTATCTCAACTTGAGTTCTCCAAAGGAGAAGTGGGCAATGCCCAAATCTTCCATCTTCTTGAGATATATAGGGATCCTCCAAACCTACACTCTTTCCCACAAGTTCTCACACATGTGTGAGTCTTGTGCCAATTCCAAGAACTTTTTGAAGAGTAGAAGGTTGAGAGTGACAAGTCACTCTTCCCAAGCCCCAACATTTTTTGAATTCGCCACATTCATGAATGTGGACTTTTGAGGGGTCTTTTCACACTCCAAGGACAAGTTCACATGTCAAAAAGGTTCCAAACCCATAGGTATAGGTCCTAGGGGTCTATTCTTGTTCAAAAACCAAGGAAATTGACTTAATAAACCCTTTTCAAAACCTACACAAGAATCCATACGAATTTTGATCCTAACCAAGAGTTCCAACCCCAACCAAACTCACATCACATGTCCTGCAATTAGATTCTACATAATCACCCAACCAATAATAAAACCTCAAACCCTTCTAAGTCAAGTAGGGCTACACTTAGAACTTCCCAAAGATGTATTTGATTTGATTCCAACATTTATCTATCCTCCTATTTGCATATTTGATTCCACAAGAATATGTCTTTTGATCTACTCAATGGTCTTCCCTTCTCATACTGAACCTTCCTTTCCTACACATTACCAATAAAACCATAAGCAACAATCGTATATCACATTAATCTGATAGTTGAACTAAGATTTAACCATTTCATTTACAATTTCAACTCATATTCACAATTTATGATTCCTAACCCCATCATTGTAGCATAAATAAAATGTTAGAATGAAAAGAAAGAATATTATCAAATAATCACACTATTTTTCATCCATGATACATCTTACCATCTATTTAGGAACACATAAAACGAATTACAATTTTAGTAATCACATGCAAGGTGGGGCCTTACATTATACGCTTTTATTTTATGGGTTAATGTCTATTGTTTGTTGTTTGTATTTTGTGCACATAGAAACCGCATTGCAATCACACTTGAATCTAATAAATAGCAATGAAAATTATGTCAAAGAAATTGGGATATATTTGGATATAAAACCATTATATTTGGCACCATTGCAGTGAGAGGTCTTGGCAATGCACAAAGATATATATTTATATACACACATACACACATATATATACACATATACAAATACATATGCATATATATATATTAGACAGTGTTAAGTATCTAGCTAAACAACAAACAACAACCCATATTTAAACTCATAGAAATGACCCGAGAAAATGGGAAAACAACACAAAAAATGCTTTTCTCAACATAATTTAAACTTCAAAACGAAGAAATATTAAAAACATAGACTATTCTCATCTTCATCCAATAAATTGAAATGCAACTAACTATTTAACTCGGCAACAAACAAAAACCCATAAAGAATAGCGAGGCATAGACATAAACACACAAAATACCCATAAAATCCCTTTCACAAACCCTAGTTTTCAAAAAAATCCTAACCTATATTCACATTCATACACACAATCTAAGCAAGTTGACAAAGAGCAAAAATAATACTTTCCTCAACAAAATTAGAACTTGAAAACCCAAAAATATTTGAAATACGAACTATTTTCATCTTCATCAGCTAAATTGAAATGAAACTAACTATTTAACTCGGTAGCAGACACAAACCCATTAATAATAGCGAAGAATAAACATAAACACAGAAAATGCAAAAAACAACAAACAATGGATGGCAACCCATAAAATGCAAATATGTAAACCATTATAAAATGAAATTGTAAAATACATACAAGCCTACAAATGCTTTTTCTTTTTCTTCCCATACAATAGATATAAACCCATTCAACAGAGATGGATTTAATGATTATATACCTAGACATCTTCCATTTACTCATACCCAATTTCCATTTCCATCAAAAAAGTTCAAGTGTAATTGCAATGCATACATGCACCCATAAATACACTTCGTCAAACAACCTTGGAAAATGAGAGTACAACTCAAATAACACTTTGGTTGATAGAATTTGAACTTCAAGGCCAAGAAATATTTCAAATATGAACAATTCTCATTTTCACGCAAAAAATTGGAGTGCACCTAGGAACTTCCATTTTTAATCATGGTTAGCAAAGAAAACCAAGGCAAATGGACAAATAACATAAATAATACTTTTCTCAATAGAAAAAACTTCAAAACCAAGAATATTTGAAATGCGAACTATTCCCATCTTCATCCAATAAATTAAAATGCAGCTAACCATTTAACTCGACAACAGACACAAACCCATAAAGAATAGTGAAGGATAGACATAAACACACAAAATACCCATAAAATCTCTTTCACAAAGCCTAGTTTTTCAAGAAATCCTAACCCATATTCACACTCACACACACAATCTGAGCAAATGGACAAAGAACACAAATAATACTTTCCTCAACTGAATTAGAACTTGAAAACCCAAAAATATATAAAATACTAACTTTTCCCATCTTCATCAAATATATTGAAATGCAACTAACTATTTAACTTGGAAAAAGACACCAACCCATTAAAAATGGCAAAGAATAGGCATAAACACACAAAATGAAACAAACAATCGATGGTTACCCATAAAATGAAAATATGTAAACCACTATAGAATGACACTATAAAAGACATAGAAGCCTACAAAGGCATCATCTTTCACTCCCCATAAAATAGATATAAACCCGTTCAACACAGATGAATTTAATGATTTTATACCCAAACATCTTTCATTTACTCATACCCAGTTCTCATTTCCACTTTAAAAGTTTAACTACAATTGTAGTACATAGATGCACCCATAAATACACTCAATTAAACAACCTCAGCAAATGAGAGAACAATGCAAATAACACTTTCGTTGTTCTCATTTTCATGTAATAAATTGAAATGCACCTAGCTACTTCCATTCTTAATAATGGATAGCAAAGAAATCCACTTTAATGAATCACGGTGTCAAGCATTTAACTTGACAATAGATAGCAACCCATAAATGTAAGTAGCGCACAAGAAAAGCTAACCCATATTTACACTCATAGAAACAACTCAATGAAATGGGAAAATAACACGACCAATACTTCAATAAAAAAAATTAAAACTTCGAAACCAAGAAATATTCAAAAGATGAATTGTTCTCATCTTCATCCAATAAATTGAAATGCAAATAACTATTTATCTAGGAAATAGACACTAACCCATAAAGAATAGAAGAGAATACACATAAACACAAAAAATGCAAACAACAACAAACAATAGACATTCACCTGTAAAATGCAAATATGTAAACCACTATAAAAAATAAAATTTAAAACACTATAAACCCTTTCAAAAAATATATTTAATGATTTTATTCCTAGACATTTTCCATTTACTTACACCTAATTTTCATTTTCATCCAACAAACTCAACTGTAATTGCAATGCATGACTGGGCTCAATAGAAATTAACCATAAAATGCACAGATGCAAAGAACTATAAAACTAGATTGTAAAAGATATAGGAGCTTACAAATGCATCATTTTTCATTTCCAAATTCGTAGACAAAATTGAAGAAATCAAAGCATAAAAGATAGAGTAACTTACATACACCACCTTTCTCACTTCCAACACTGTAGATGAAAAAACTCTCACCAGACATAGATTTCAGACTCATCAAACAACCTAAGCATATGACTAGATAATGCAAACCAAACCAAAAATTAAGAGTATAACCCACAGATGATGGTTGCACTCTAGGGTACTCACAATAAATGAAATGACACAAATAGTAAATGCAAATTTATTGTTGAAGATGCCACACATCCCCATGGAGAGTCCATGGTAAGACACAACTATATAGACTCATGAAATAATTCCAATAGAAAAGGCCCCTACAATAATTATTATTATTAAAAAAAATTAAAAAATTCCAAAACCACAAGAAAATTCACACCCGCCAATCACAAAATTGCAAAAACAAGAAAAAATCATTTTTTCTAAATATTCCCCCCAACATAAGCTATAATTTAGCTTTGCTTTTTGGTGTGATTCCCTAAGCACAATTTTAATATGCAAGATTGAGGTGATTAAATGCACACACCACACATCCCCACAAAAAGGCCATGGAAAAACATGACTATACAAACAAACTCATGAAATATTTCCAATAGCAAAGCTCCCTACAATAATAATTATTATTGAAAATATTTACAAAATGCCAAAACCACAAGGAAAATTACACCCGCCAATCACAAAATCGCAAAAACAAGAAAATAATTTTTCTTTTTCTAAATACTCTGCCGAACATAAGCTATACTTTAGCTTTATTTTCCGATGCCATTCCCAAAGCACAATTTTAATATAGAAGATTGAGGTGATAACAATAGTTCCCTGCCTTATAAAGGAAAAGACTAATAAAAGCTAGAATTTATGTCATGTTGTAATAAAAGTGAGCAGGCTTGTCATGTCAGTTAATTTAAAATAGAAGTGGGCTCACCTGAATCGACTCATGTGAGGTAGGTATATTTCTTTTGGCTTGCTATTCCACACAATTTATGAGGGGTAGAAAGCATTAAGGTAAAAAAAAATAGTAGCTAGGCTGGCATGAATAGGAATTTTATAATGGTTTCAACTTGCACAATATTCCTTGCTTATAGTGCATGCTTTCCATTAAAAAGTGGGAGTGAGCAGTTCAAAGCAAAGTGTTTCTCCAACTTACAAGTACCTAGCATTTTCCATGAACGTTGAATTTTTTAGCTAATACCATCAACTTTATGTTGGAATCAAGGAACACTGAGAGGGGGTGTGAATTAGTGTTCTACAAAATTTAACTTTATTAATCTGATCTTTAAACCACTTACAACATTGAACCAAAAGAAAGATGCAAGCACATAAAGCAATCAACCACAACACCAGAACACAAGGATTTTTATGTGGAAACCCTGTTAGGGGAAAAACCATGGTGGAGGTCAATCCACAATTTGAGTACTCAAATATAAGTGTTTTACAAATGGGGAATGCACATACATTCAAACACACTACCTAGAGCTCACTGCTCAAATACAAAAAGCAGACTTACTATCTTACAAAGATTTGGATTACATCTAGAAGATTTGAACTGAGATAAGAGCATTTATTAATGTTTTATTACAGTTTTGGTTAAACACATCAATCGCATCCTTGACCTTTTGTCTGATTTTTCTCTTTTGCTTTGTCTTCCTTTAATTTGCATCACAAATCCTGTTATGCACAAGTGAAACTATGCATAATCACACTACAATCCTTCGAACTTTCACAACATACAATTTTCACTACAAAATGATATGAATGATCAATTAAATATATCCAAAACTAAGGATTTAATCATTCATATGTCAGCTTCAATAAAACATAAAATATTTACCAACCATCGACTCAATCTACAAATGATTTTCAATGTGCACCAACCAAAGTCGGCCACAACATAGTGAGGACCCAAAACACCATCCTCAAACACAAAATACCTTAAATAATTACTCTTCGAATATCCACAACATGCTACATTCACTTAGTCGGTGTTCTTGCACTATTAAACAAAAAATTAATCAACCAGATCTCCTAAGTCATACACCAATTGATGCGATGACACAAAACTTGAGAATAAGATATTCTAGATGCCCAATGGCCTTCCCTAATATCTACAACTCAAACTGATAATATGGTAATGCATATGGATCGACAAATTCAACTTCAGTCGAATACCCTGCTCTTCACTTGATCTTCCGATATGGCTAAATACTAAAGTATAGACCAAATCAATTACTTAGGTTGCCATCAATGACAACACCAGAAGCCATATGCCAACACTTTATTCTTACCATTTACAAATTTTATGATATCTTGACAAATTGATAAATAACACATATGCTCCACTACAATTTACCCACATCCATTATTCACTCTAATAATAAATGAAAATTAATAATTTTAGATGAACAAAAAATCAAGCTCCATAATTAATGAAGATATAAATTTGTAAAGTTCAAATATTTTATGATGGTTTAATTTGATAAATATTTTAAAAGTATTATATAATTTATTTGTCATTTATGGTACTAAAAATTCATAATATTATCTTCTTTTATTTTAAGATGAACTATTTCACAAAACAATTTAACAAATCAATAAGTTAGATGCAACGTAAAATCAATATATTAATAATTTATATTTATTTAAATAAATTTAGCATGTGTAAATTTAACATTTTAAAGGTAAAATCTAATTTACTATTCTAATTTAGTTTAAAAGACTTAACATTTGAATCAAAAAATCCATTTTATTATTTTAATCTAAGTTTAATCGCAATAACTATAAATATAAAAAAATAGTTGCAATGTTGTTGAAAGTGTTCTTTTGCTTGTTGCATGTGTACTTGTAGCAATATACAACACGTGCAACATGTGTCTAACAACTAAATCTTCTCAATCATCTAAACATCTCAACCAAACTTTACATCACAAGAAGTTATAGCCTATTAGAATGGTAAAAAGAAAGAACAAGACTAACTTAATTGTGACATCCTTAAGAACAAATAACTAGTTCCAAGCATAAAAGAATAGTTTAACTACTAAATGTGCATGCATATCTAATTATGAAAATGTTGAGAAATGTATCTTTCTAGTGAGAACAATAATAGAAAGATTCCATTTACAAGATAGATGAAATATAATAATATTATTATTCAAATAATTATAGAATTACTAGTAGAGTTTCATTCATCAAAAAAAGTCTAAAGTAACTAAACAACTTTGTAATCAATTAGAAAATTAAGTGTTATTAATTAGTACTATAATTACATAGATGAAAATATGAATAATAATTTAAAATTTATGTTTCTAAATTCAAGTATCTTACTAATCAAGAAAAAATGAATTTATGCATATTAATAAAATATAAAAGAAAGCAAGTATAACTAAACAAACAACTTATAAAAAACTATAAAAATTATTAAAAAAATTTGAACAAATACATTATACAAAAAATATTCCATAAAAAATGAAGAAAATAAGGAAAAATATCAATAAATAAAACTATTTTTAGTTCACATGACCCTCTTTTCATTATTGTCCTATCATAGTCATGATTTATTTAGTAATATTTGACACTCCTCCACCATGTAATAGATGTATGGTGCTTCCTATCATTGCATAACTTTTATGGTGTCTGTGAATGGTGATCCTAGGCCTGCACAAACATTAAAAATAATCACACAATTAGATCATTATGCAAGTTAGAAACATCATTCCCCATGGAATTCATTTGAAATGCACAAAACAAGAAATAGAATGAAGAACACAAATAAAAAGGTTTTCAAATCCTATTTAATGCAATAAACTCTCAATCCCATGGGGGAATTGGTGCCATTTTGATGTGGAAAATGACCCTTTGTCAATCCCTTGTAAGCTTGAATGATGATTTGATGAAGATTTGATGCTTCCTTGGTGAAATTCTTGCATAACCTAGCTATGAAAGATGAAATGTGGATGAAAATGGATGAAAATGCCTAAGATTGTGAATCCAAATGAGCATGGTAATCTTACATGGATTGTGGATGATCAAATGCAATAGAGGAGGCCTCTATTTATAACAAAAAAGGATGAAGGATTGAAGAATAGGATGAATGTACAATTAAAGATGGACCAATGACATTGTGCCACTGATCAAGATGCTAATGGAAGGAGGCAAAGCACATTTTGGTCAATGTGCATGATAAATGCTATTAGATTCAAATTTGAAATTTGAAAGTGACATATTGGAGGGAGAAGAAAATGGATTTAATGTCACTTGGCTCAAGGCAAAGGACATGTAAGTGGCTTTAAATGCCATGTTGGATGTACAAACCATTTTCAAGGGATTTTTGAATTTGAAGAATATTCCCTTTTTGATGTCTTTTTGAATGAAAATAGAGATTTATTAATTAATTAAGTTGATTTTCATGAGCAAGTTGCAAAATATAGAGGATTGGAGTGATTAAGATTGGCATTAATCAGGATTTGATTAATTTAGAGAGAATTTAGCTGATTTGATAATTTGATTTAGATTTTAGGATTTAAATAAATCAAAATGAGATAAATAATGGTTTAGACTTAATTAAATAAAGTTTTTGATTTATTTAATTAAAGTGGGATGATGTTAGATTAATTCAAATAAAGATTGATTTATTTAATTTAATAAAATGACTTTAGAGATTTAATTAAGTAAAATGAATTATTTAATTAAATAGAGACCATAGGATTAATTAAATAAAGTGATTTATTTAATTAATAGGAGATGATGACTTAATCAAATAAAATTGATTTATTTAATTAAGAGATGAAATGAGATGAATTTAGTCAAATATAGATTATTCAATTAAATGATTAGCAAAGGAGACGATTCAAGACGAAATGGTGTTAGTGAAATTAGGATCAAGTGCATGTATATTTTACATGTCTACACTTTCCCCCCTTTGAAGCAATGTACCCTATGTTGGTTCAAAGAATAACCTTGCAGAAATCAAAGTCAAAAAAATTCTAATTTTTAAATGCTCCACTGCTACCCCAACGAGAAGAATTACGCTGGTATATTGCCCCCTCAAGAAATCGAGTGGAAATGCTAATTTTCTGATTGAGATCATGATAAAATGCAAGGGGAGTGGTTCTACTGATCAAAGGATGAAAGATAATTCTTTAAAAAGATCAAATATTTGAAGTAGACAATTTTGATGATGTATAGACAGTCATCATCCATTGGTAGCCTCATGTATATTTTGAGATATCACAAAAATTTGGATAGAAATGTTAGTAAAGATAGAAGAATAAGATGAATGGAAGAGAGGATCTAACAATTCCATGATTTGATGAGACTTTATTAGAGATGATGATGAGAGTGGATGATGCTTTACTTATCAAGGGCTGGGATTTTAAAAGGACTACTTACCTTATGTTTGATAACACACATAGATACAATGCATCAAGGTATAAGGAACCAGGATGACATTGTATATAGTTTGATGGACTTTGACTCAACAAACAAATAGGAGCATTCTTACTCACACCTGACATACAAAAACCTTGTTAGGATGCACTTCAGAAGTTTCAAACATCTCAGACCAAAACACAGAAAAGTATAACCTATCAATACAATATTCAACAAGTTGTCCAAAACACCTTCCATACACACCTAACAAAGCAAGTATTCGCCAAGGTTATATTACAAGAACATCTAATAAGCACATTAGACAAAAGATAATGATTGTTTCCCCATTCCTTTCTCTCTAAATCATTTTGAGTAGACATCATCAAGAGGTCATTAGAATGAGAATAGTAAGATAAATCAAAAGAAAAGATCAAGTACACAAACAAGCCAATGTTCTTCATACCTCCAGCCAAAGGGATTTTTTTTAAAGATAAGAATCCAAAGTGATTTCCGAAAGATAATTCCCATTGTAGGAAGGATGCATCCTAGGACATGTTAGTGGATGGTGTTAAGTTGTTTTGTTTAGGATTTCAACAATAGATAATTCCCATTGTAGGAAGGATACATCCTAAGACATGTTAGTGGATGGTGGAAAGGTGACAGGTTGTTTGAAAGGATATTGATATAAGGTTGATTGACATGTTTGTGAATGATCAAGAATTTGATTTTACATTTAAAAGTTTGTTGTTTCGATTAGATTTTGCATTTGAATTTTTCTTTTGTTGATTGTTGTGGTTGTTTCTGTTTGTTTTACCAAAGGATGAAGGTGACGATTGTTTTATTATGGATGGAACTTTATTGCGAGTGAAAGCGAAATGGGACAAATGGATTTTTTTTTTAAAATATTTGGATGTTTTTGATGTTTTGAAATGTTATGAGGCTATTTTTTGGATTTTTGAGAAGATTTACAAATGTTTTGATTTTCAAATTTTATAATGTTTTTGTATTTTATGAGATTTTATGAATGTTTTTGGATTTTGTGTCTTGAGGGCTGATCAACTATTAGCCTTGCCTATGTTTAAGCTCAGAGATGACGTATTTTAGATGCCATGTTTTTGGATTTTAATATGTTTTGAATATTTTTGGGTTTTCTTGGATTTTTGAATGTTTTTGGATTTTTGCATGATTTTGATGATTTGGATATGGATTTGTGTAATGATATTAATGCTCTATTTTGGGATCTTGTTGAGAACCAAGCTAAGGTTGATTGATCGGATTGATGGATTGATGATGATAACATTGTTGAGGATACTCAACAATGCAATGATAGTGTTTAACCAACACGACGATTGGGATGGATATCTCAATATGATGAGGAATTGATTGGATAACATTGTTGAGGATACACAACAATACAAGGATAGTGTTAAGCAACACAAGTATTGGGAAGGATATCTTGAGGTGATGATTTTTTGATTGGATTTGATTGATCAGGATTTTGAAGCTTGGTTTGGAACAAAAGATGTTTTGGATGATTTGATGTGATGTTGAAGCACATGTTAGATGCAATTGATATTGATTGTTTGGATTGGTGTTTGATGAAACATACAGCTTGATAAGAAACATCATCTTGTCAAAATATGCCATGGGCTAGTGATTTGGATTTTGGCTCACAAATGCTTGACCAACTTGATTTTACATTTTCCAATGTTCGGATCACCACATAAATTGGAGGATATAGATCAAGATTTATAACTAAAGAAATATTTTATTATCTGCCCCCAGTGTCTAGCAATGTTTGAAATGTCATGGATGGATTCCTAGATAGATGTATGGATAGAGGGATGTAATGCCTCATTGCGCAAACCCTAAAGGAACAACTAAAAATGCAACAATTTTTTTTTAAGAACATAAGGAAAAGTACATTAGGTATTCCCATCATGACAATGTTCTACGTTGCACAACTAAATCCCTTGGGATACAAAAGGTGACATTACCAAACTATCCCATAACAAAGATAATAGATTAAACATTAAATATCCAATTACGTAAATCCATTCATTCACACATCATTGTCTAAACATTTATTCATGATATCCAAACGAATATGAATAACCCATATAAAACCATACATACAATTTACAATGAATTAATCATGAAGGTATTAAGTACATATTTCCATAGATACAACCTAACATGATCAATATTTACATATGGTAATTCAAGAATGATTACATGGTATGATAATACATTACATCAATATGATAGTACATCTCAATAAACCCTTTTACAAAATTACATCAAAAGTCTTCCCAACGCACATGGGAATAATACATCAATAAATAAAATACATCTGGAGTACAAATATATATTTGGTAATAATGAATCCTGGATCAAACTACCTTAGCAAAAATCTGCACAAAATGGTACACCTACATCCAAGGAGACCCAACGAGGTGCATAGTACGTTCCACCCAACCACCCCGTATTGGGAGTAAACAAGGAAGGATCCTCGACCAAGCACATCCAAACTGTAAAGAAAGACTAACCTTCAAACACAAAAAGAAAAAGAACACAAAGAAACATCACATAACAATAATAAGTTTCCAAAACATAACAATAGATCACTTCTAGAGGATTTCAATAAAACAACTCAAAGAAATGCTAGAGGAGAGTTTCATCACATGGCCTTACATGGATTATCCAGAAAACCTATCACAAGGTGCCGCCTCCATCTATGGTTATCCTGACAGCCTATCTCAAGGCGCCACTCCATAGGGTTACTCATGCGAAATCGTTAACCTCTCATGAAGACAAGGAAACGGCCTTGCCAACCACGGCCTTCTCGGCCCACCTTTAGCCTATGATAGCACTAACAGGTGGATGAGGCATCCATATTTATCTTATTCATGTTTAAATACCCACCCCCTAATTAAATTACTTAGGTTATCACTTATTACTCTAACTCTACATGGGTTACCCTGATAGCCCCTTTGTGCGTTGGCACCCACTTAGACCCACTCTTCCTAAAAACCCTAGCCATAAAATCTAACACCAAGGGATTGTACCAACAAGAACACTAAACCAACAAATGGAACATCCACGAGGCATAACCATCTCACCAAAATCATCTGAAACACATCCATAAAATGGTACAACCCATGTGTAAACTCAAGTCACAACTATAGCCAAAACAAATGGCCAAATATCAATTTACAAGATTAAATATAAACATTAGTATCCCCACCTTTGGAAGTCCATAATCAATGACTTAAGCTCCTATAGAAGGATAAACTAACTCAAGGATTTTCCCACAATACAAAATCCCAATAAGAGAAAACCACAATTGATTCAACAAATAATTTCAAGATGAAACATTTACGCAAACAAAGCCATATAACACATTTCAATACACAATGATTCCACCAAATAAATAATTTAATTTCTCAAGAATATTCCATTGAATTTAAATCAAAAGGTTTATTTCCAATTTTCTCAATTAAACTATAACATTACAAACTTTAAGATTATCCAATTAATTCATAATCACAACATATGTATAACCACCTTTATATATATATATATATATATATATATATATATATATATATATATATATATATATATTAAAAACATGCATTTAATTCCATTTATAAAATTTCCCATATAAACTTTTTGTAATTAACAACAATGTAATATATATATATATATTTATATATTTATATATATATATATATATATATTTATATAGTATATATATTACATAAAAATCCAAATGAAATAAAAACAAATTTAATACATTTGAATTTATTTATTTTTAAAATAGAAATTAATAAAGTTCCCCTCCCCATAGTACTATGGGGAGGTACGTAGTCCCTACCGGACTACACCTAGCAGCCTTGACTATTGTGTGTAGCCTGTGGTGGTTGCGTACAACCTGCCATAGGGGTCATGGGTGGTACAGCTTCGGTCGACCACTCCACCCCCTAAAATATATTTTTTTATTATTATTATTTTTATAATAATTTCATTTAACAAAAAAAATACAGACACAAAACCCAATACGCAGATATAATTTTATTTTATATTTCATTTTTTTTAGCATAGAAACAAAAGGGTAAATAAACATTTTATATATATATATA
The DNA here is from genome assembly GCA_007258455.2 of Sequoia sempervirens. Lineage (NCBI taxonomy): Eukaryota > Viridiplantae > Streptophyta > Pinopsida > Cupressales > Cupressaceae > Sequoia > Sequoia sempervirens. The sequence goes on along the minus strand of VDFB02358134.1, from coordinate 130,948,424 downwards.
TTATTCTTTCAAAAATATAGACACATAATCCAAAACTATGTATATAAATATATATTATTTCATATTTCTTTTCCAAAAGACAAGGTATAAAATTTAAATATATATATATATATATATATATTTATAAATATACAAATATATATATATTCTCATTAAACACAAAATAAATAATACATATACATTGAATCCATAGTTCAATTTTTCTCCAACACAATATAAATAAATAGGGTATACAATTCTAATTTTCACAATAAATTGATTTTATTTTCAAAACAATAATTTAACAACTAGATTTGTTGAAGAGATTTCACAAGGATTTACAATAGTTTTCTACATAAGGTTTAAAGGTTAACATAGACAATTTTTTCTAAAGCAAAACCCTATTTCAAATACAAATTCCAATTTAAAGAATGGAAGACATGATTTTCATTTTCCATTATGGAACTTTCAAAAACAAAAGAATTAATAAATTGAAAAGAACCTAGAGTCCTTCATTTGATGACAAATCCAAACACAATAGCCTTCTTCCTTTTGCAAAAATAAAATCCCTCTGCAATTTCTTCTTTCCAATTCCTTTCTTCAACTAACTTTTGGATCAATAATCTATTCTTTTTTTTCTAGAACAATTTTTACAGAGAAAAAAATACCAAACATCCTTTTTTTTTTAACTGTTTTCCCCTTTCCTTCTTCTCACCAAAATATTAATAAATAAAAATAAATCAAACTCTTTCTTTTTCTCAAAAATCCAACCCATCCATTGGTTCTTTTTACTGCTTTAAAATCTCACACTTATCTCACAATTCTTAATTAAAAATTCATTATTTTCACATGATATTATCCTCACAAGATATTCTTTTCTGATTTTCTAATTTTAACATCTTGAAAAAAAAGTTTATAATTATCACCAACATTATTTATTTAAATTAATTACTTACACCTTTTAATTAAATAAATAAATTTTAATTTACAACATTTAATTCCAAAATTACAATTACTCACAATTAATCATATCCATAAAATATCATTAATTTATTCCATATAAAATAATTAACTAACAACTAACCATAATTAAAATAAATAATCAACAATTAAGCCATACAAAGACAAAGACAAGGTCAAGACCATGACACTAAATAACTCACAATGAGGTGATGAACTTGGCACGGGGACACTTCCTTATCAACTCCCTTTTTTAACATCGTACCCATTGGGTTAATTTAATGCTCGCCATGTCCTGTCGAAGCAAGCGGAATCGAGACTTTATTCCTACAATTCCTCCATACAAACAAACATCAAGTAACATGTAAATCTCCATTGCAGACACACCATGAAAGGTAATCGTATGGTAGCAGGTCACCCGCAAGTGAGTGATGCTACTCTGTCCTTTCACCAAGACTCACTAGAAAACCCATCAGAAACCATAGAATCAAAACATCACCACAGATTATTAAAGAAAACCCTAGCATAGGCAAATAATCTAACCATCACATAATGTATCATCAAACATCATAGTAATGTCAAGTTTAGCAAACCAACCAAATTATGAATCCACACACAACCAAGTCGGTGAACTAATCACCATCACAAACCAAGTATCAAACCAACACATAAGAGTATCAAAGAGTATCAACAACATGGGGGTATTACAAGGGATATGGATTATCTTGCAATAAGATAAGGTACTCAAATAGAGGATTCTCATCTGGATAATGCTTCATGGCTCAAATAATGTTGGGTAGGATAGGATCAATGAAAATGACCAATGTCAAGATGTTTACCACAAGCAAGTATGAAGTGTGCACCAAAGTTTGTTAAAATCAAGATAATTTAGAAGATGGATGTAGATGAATGAAAATGGATTGGATAAATGGTTCATGGATGAATGGATTTATTATGGATGAGATGGATGGAATGCTAGATTTATCATAGATGGGATGAAATTTTTTCACCTAAACTAGGGCATGTAGATGTTCAATTCTACACATGACACTTATTTTCCAAGTTTTCATCATGGTACCTATCCAAAGTGCCACCATAGTGGTTTTCATTGGAGGGTGATTTTTTTCTTTACTATTTTCATGGATTTTTATATTTTTTTTTTTCTAAAATATTTTAAGCTCATGTTTAACCACCTAGTGGTGTCAATGTAGATGCTTTTTTTATAATGTGCCATTGAGAATATACTTGAAGAAGCTACTTTTCCAAAATACATGCACTTGAATACAACTTTTGAGATTCTTGATCTTCTTTGTTGATATTGGAGTTAACTTTGTCTTTGTGCACACATCGTGATAAAGTTCCTTCTGAATCCTTATAATGAAGGGTGGCTACCAAAACATGGTCAATTTGAGAATTGGATATCATATATGGATGTGTGGATGGAGTGTGTTTAGGAATTAAAGATGGATCAGTTGATAGTTTCGAACCTTTGACTCTCCAAACCTGGGAAGATGAGCAATGATGGGTGGATACGAAAGTGTGTTTGGAATTAGGGCCAACTACTTGCTATAGTTTTTATGTTGCTTAAGAATCCTATTGTTGAATTTTTGGACATCTTTGATGGATACATTTCCTTTTTTATTTTCCCTCATAGTTTCTTTAACTAATGGAGTTTGATAGGGATAATCTTTCTTTGTATTCTTTAGTATCCATGTGTATTTGATTTGTCCATTATGCTTCAAAACTTCTTTTTCTTTGATAATGTTTTTTGTTCTTTGATTCAAATATTTCTTTTGATGTTGGTCCCAATTTTTGGATGGGGTGATGGGCAGATGAGGATTTATGACGTGGTTGATTGTAGTATTGGCATTGATTTCATCATAAGGATTCTTCGTGCTCCCTATGTTGACATTTTCTTGAGACATAGTTTCCCCTAGAATGGTGGAAGTAGTACCTTCATTCTTTGATTCTACCTATTTCAAGAGCTCTTGTTTAGAATTCATTCTTTGATAAATGACCACTACAGATGACGTTATTTAAATTTGTTGCTCTACTGACATGTTTCCTTGAGTCGATAATTCTAGATATTTCCATATATGATGTCTTTAATCCAAATTTTGGATATATCTAATTTTGATGTTGACAACTTTGTTTGACTGTAGGAATCAATAACCTGCTCTTTTTTGTGTAATAATGTCAGGAGAAAATGAATCTAGTTCTGAATGGAGATCATCTATGTGTCCATCCAAAGTAAGCATCTCATGGGTATATGGAGGAATATGTGTTATGTGGGTGTGATCATCATTTGTGACATCTTGTATAGATTGGATAGTGTCCATTAGATCATTGTAGTAGCCTAGAGATACAAATTCTTGATCTTGAATGTTTTCAAAATTTCTTTCGACATGCTTTGGATCAAGTTCTTGAAATGGGTTAGTTTCAAAGGATGTATTTCTTACAAAGGGTTCTTGGATGTCTTCATTAGGCATAGGAAGTGGCTCAATATCCTCTTGATCTTTGGGTGAATTTGGATCAAGTGTTGAGTTGAAGATTCCTTCAATATCTACAACCATGAGGTTCAAGGATGTCAATATGTCTTGGAAAGGACCATTGCTAGACTTTGGTAAAAGATGTTGATCATGCTTTGGAATGAATTCTTAATGTATGTCCTCTAACTCATTAGGTGATGTAGAGATATTGTCAAAATGATCATTGGTGGAAGGATCACTGATTATAGGATCAAATAATGTTAGCACTCCTTTGAATAGATCATTGTTGGATATTGGTGAGGGATTCTTATCATGATAAAAAAGTAACTCTTAATGTATGTTGAGTTGATCTTCAAATGAGGTAGAAACATCTTCAAGGTGCTCATTGATGTATAGATCTTGATCATTGTTTTCAATAATTGTGGTGGGGAGATTGTCAATGCTATCACTAGTGGTTGAATTTTCATCATTGTCCCCAATAGTTATTATTTTTTGATCAATAAGGTCTTGGATGATATTTTTGAGTCGAATGCAATTTGATTTTTTTGTCCCTTTATTTTGTGAAAATCACAAAGGTGCTTCTCATTATACCATTTTGGTTTCACTAGAGGCTCTTGATAATTCTCATAAATGGGGATCTTGATGAGATTTTCTTGTACCAACAGTTGCATGACCAATTTGATTGGTCCCCTAAGTGGTGTGTATTTTTTCCTGTTACCTTGTGAGATTTGTACTTTAAGTTGACCTTGTGGTGATTGATTTTGGAGATGTGGTGATTGTCCTTTGAGATGTGGTGATTGATCTTTGAGATGTGGAGGTTGGGTTTTGTTTTTATGTTGTTGATCTTGATATCCAGCTTCTTGAAATTGGATATATTGTTTCTAATGTGGTTGTGGATGCAACTCAGTGCTTTGGTGACATGGTTTAACCAATGGAAGCTTGTATTGATTTTGGGGTGGAGATGTCTCTTATTGCAATGACTCAACTATTTTGGTAAGTGTAGCAATTTGATCTCACAAAATTTGATCTTGATCTTGATCTTGACTCCCTTGATATAGTTGATTTGGTTTTTGTTCAAGTAGGTTTGGGATGCATACTTGTGGTGTTTTCATGGGATCATGAAGAAATTTATTTTGTACAATGTTTTGATTTGGGATGATGTTCATATTTGGCATTATGGGTTGAAATTGAACACTGTTGTGGTTGTGAATCACATTTCCTTGATTTAGGTAACTTTTATTTTGCATGGTGTTACCTTGACTTGAATCAATACATGGAGTTTTTAACATATTTTTTGGACTTTCAACAAATTTTGGATGATTCAAAAACATATCTATCCCAAAGTTTACCAATTGTGTATTTGAAATGTTCATTCTTGGTAAACTTGTACTTGGTATATTCACATTTGACATGTATGGATTTGTTGGGATAATGTTGTTTATTTTAATACTCATGCATTGATTGTTCCATTGATATATTTGTAGGTTTGCACTTGGATTTAAATCTACCATCAGGAAAGGTGTTCCAAAATTTTGACTGGGCATACTCACATTTGTTGTACCATTGAGGTTTGTAGGAGATAATGATCTTATGTATGGATTGTATAAATGTGTGTTTTGATAATCCATTGGTTTTTTAAGGCTTTGATAGTTTGGTTGACTTAGATCACTCATGATGTATGGAACAAGTTTATATTCCATGTTCCTCTTGTGTTTTGACCTTATTGATCTCTAAGAAAATTAGGAACAATGATGAAATGAAGGATGAAAGGGGTGAATGATATGGGTGTAAAACTTTTTGGTAACTTTGGATCGATGCTAGAATTTAGGATTTGTGATTGGATTGGTTTTTATTGGATAATGAGATTGTAAACCCTAATATGTTAGATGTGATCTTATGATGAACTTGTTCAAAAGGGTGATAATTTAACTAAGTGTGTGAGGAAGGATTCATCAACACACACCTAACTAAAAAAATGATTTTGATTTGGTTTAAGGATGTACCCAACTCTAGATATTGATGTTTCCAAAGATCTAAAGTTGTTTGTGAGATGGAGATTATAAATGTTTGGGATGGATGAAGTGTTTGATTTTATCCTAAATGAACCTAAGGAGAACCTTGTTTACAAGACCAAGATAGTGAAGAACATGCTTTACCAAAAGACCAATGTTTTTCTTAGTTCAAACCCTATGAGTAGTTCAAACCAAAAGACCAATGTTTTTCTTGGAAGATCATAAGACAAAAGATAAAAAGCACATGTGTGGGGTTCAATTTATTTAATCTTGGTTAATGAATTGCTTTAACCACATCCACACTTCTTGTTTTATCTTTCAAACTAAATGTCTATGTGTCAATTTATTTTCATCCCACAAAGTCCATTATGTGGAAATTGAGAAAATAAAAGTGATAGTTCCATAATGTTGACTTTAGGAAAATAAAATTGAGATATAAATCCAAATACTTAGAAGCCTCTAAGGATAGAATCCCTAGGGAAAGTGATAGCACTTGGATTTGTCAAAGGTATTTGCTTCTCCTAAAGGGTTTAAATTTCTATGGTCATGTTGAATGTTTATTTTTCCAATTTTTTAGATCAAGCAAAGTTTTTTGATTCCAAAGTGATGCACAATCCTATGGATGAAAGACAATATTTGTTGATCTTCCACTTGGATAAATCTAGATATGCCTACTCAAAGTGGATGATTAGATGCTTGACCACATAGGCTCCCCCTTATAGTGCACCCTCTTCTCAATTCATCCAAGAATTAGTACCCATGAAACTCCCATGGCATACTTCTCATCTCTACTAAGAGCCATAAAAATGTGGGACAACTTCAAAATGACCATTCTTTCACCAACAAATAGATCAAGGATTTGGTCTTTCTAAAAAAAAGGTTCTATAAAGGAATACCATTCGTGCGGGACCATCCATATGACAAGAGACCATTTTTTCCCTTCTTGTCAGAAAAATCCTCATGATAATTGAACTTTCCTCAAGTATCCACACTTCTATATTGGTTGGAAGTCGCTTGGCTTTAGCGCATTCCTAGTTGGGTTGTTCCCTTGGGTGATTACTTTTTCCCCCAGGTAAGCCCTCTAAGAATAAACAATAGTGAGAAAGTACATCTGTAGTTTGATCAATCTTCATTGCAAAACAAAGAGAGAACACACGTGATATAATCCACTCACACTTGCAATATTTTGTTCAATTTTAAGAATCCAAATGCAAGTGTGGAGGTAATCACTTATACAACTTAATATCACAAAAATCCTTTTGATTCTCAAGATCTATGTGAGGCACAAGAGAAGTGAATATGTCTTTTACATGATATCACTTTGGATAAGAGATTACAAAACATAAGTCACATGTTCATTTTAAACTTCAAAGAAAGAATGAATTCTTTTTAAGCACCGAAATTGAAGTGTGAGATATGATTGTTCAATTGTTAAGCCAAAAAAAAAATCTAGTAATTTTCCTATGGTTCTTTTTAATCCTTTTGTCTTGTTCTTTTTAAGCCCAAATGAATATTATTGAGTCCTAAAACTTGAAGATAACAAAGCCTTTAAGAATGGGATTATAATTTCCCCCAAAGTGTTTAAAAACAATTGTTACAATCATGTGATAATTATTTTTCTTTCATTTCCATGCTCCATGATACTTTAAAACCTCTAATACAAGCTCCAAATGTTAGATTAAATCAAGAAAAAAGAAGATATGAGGGTTAGATAAATGATTAAGCATAAAAGCCCTAAAATTTAGACCAAGTTTCATTGTGATTTGACATTAGGTGAAAATTTGAAAATTTTAACTCTATCAAATTTGATAAACACCTACACCATTGGATATCTTAGGAAATTATACCCCATTTCAAATTAAAAAACTCTAAAAAAGACCAAAATATGACCAAGATACAACTATTTTAGATTTGAGTGAAAAACTAAGAAAGCAAAGGTTGTTTGGGTTCAAACAACGACGTTGGAATTAAAGTGGCATTGTTTGAGGATTCGAGTGGTTCTCTAGTGAAACTAGTGGCATTGTTTGGAAAAATAGAGACTGCAAATGTGTTAAAATTTCCTCCAGTGGCGTTGTTTGACCTCTAGTGGTGTTTTTTGACCTAGGAAGACAAAAAACATAAAAAACAACAAAATTTGACTAAAAAACATGTTAATTTCTTCAAATCTGCCCTCCCTCTAGTGCTAAAATGTGAATGGTGATCCTAGACCTACACAAACATGAGAAACAATCACACAATTAGATCATTATGCAAGTTAGAAATGTCATTCCCCATGGAATTCATTTGAAATGCACAAAAAAAAAGGAAGAACAAAAATAAAAAAGATTTCAAATCCTATTTAATGCAACAAACTCTCAATACCATGGGGGAATTGGTGTCATTTTGATGTGGAAAATGACCCTTTCCCAATCCCTTATAAGCTTGAATGATGATTTGATGAAGACTTGATTCTACCTTAGTGAAATTCCTACATTACCTAGTTATGAAAGATAAAATGTGGATGAAAATGGATGAAAATGCCTAATATTTTGGATCCAAATGAGCATGGTAATATGACATGGATTGTGGATGATCAAATTAAATAGAGGAGGACTCTACTCATAACAAAAAAGGATGGGGGATTGAAGAATAGGATGATTGTGGGATTAAAGATGGACCAATGACATTGTGCCACTTATCAAGATGCTAATGGAAGGAGGCGGAGAACATTTTGTTCAATGTGCAAGATAAATGCTATTAGATTCGAATTTGAAATTTGAAAGTGACATGTTGGAGGGAGAAGAAAATGGATTTAATGCCACTTGGCTCAAGTAAAAGGACATGTAAGAGGCTTTAAATGCCATGTTGGATGTACAAACCATTTTGGAGGGATTTTTTGAATTTGAAGTGTGAAGCCTTGAGTTTTAACCTATCTAACAATGAAAAAAAACTAAAATGAAATGTAAAAAACACAAGGAAAACATAAAAAATATTAGCCTAAGGAATTGTTAACACAAAGAAAAATAGATGAAAGAAATGGTTATACCTTCTCCATGTTGTTGAATCCCTTAGTTGGACCTTGATTCTTTTAAATTATTGTGTGATCCTTGTATGGCTATGCAAGATGAACAATGTATGATGAGATGCAAAGGATAATGGCTAAAATGACTTGGCTAAGTGAAGAAAAATTCTTGCAAATTGAGTGAACAAAATGAAAGCATAAGGGTGCAAAATGACTAAGTAATGAGAATGTCTTAGAAGAGGGGTATTTCTAGAGGAATTTGAATTCTCTAGAGAATTCAACAGTTGAGATTAAGCCACCAAGGCCAAGATGAAGGGATATGGTGAGTTGAGCACTCACAAGCCCTAACATCTTGACATGTGGAGGGTGAAATGGTCTAGGATATGATGATCTGTAAGTGAGGTGGAAGGAGGGTACATGATGTGGAGGAAGGACAAGTACTTTGTAAGTACCTTGGGGGGTGAGAAGATTTCTTCAAAAAGGAACTCCTTGTCCCCAAGTGAGGATGAAAGTGACATTTGAAGAATTTTGGAATTCCTTAAAAATCTCCATGAGAAATGAGAGAGTGGTTGGAGAAATAAATGTAAATTAAAAATTCACATGCTTGGGAGGATCTAGTGGATAAGAGAGGGTTTCCAAAAAGGTGGGAGTTTGTCACATGTGAGTGAGGTGACAAGTCAAATGTTCTAGAAGTTGCATGGGGATAAGGTAAGCCTTGGAAGGATAAAATAAGAATTAAAAATTCACATGGGAAAGAGAGGGACCTAAGATGAATAAATGTGAATTAAAAATTTACATGGGAAAGAGGGTCAATGCTAAGAAAGGAAAACAAAAATTTTGACTAAAAAGGCGTGCTAAATGTGGCTAATGACTTTGATTAGGTTGTGCAAACACATGATTATGAAATTTAATAAAAGATTAGAGTCAAGTGGGAGATTATGGAGGATGTGCCATTAAGACTTGATTAAGGGGATGCACATCCTAATCATGAATTAATTAAATTAATATAGATTAGAAAGGGATTATGGAGGATGTGACAAGGAGAGAGAAAAAAAAATAATTTTAAATTTATTTTATTCAAAAAGATCAAATGATTGAATTAAATAAATTGATGTATTTATTTAATTTAGAGAGGAAAAGGTGTAAGGAAAAGCATTTAATTGTTAAATTAAATACTTTAGGGACTTTAGAAAAAAAGTATAATATTAATTAAATAAATTAATATTGATGGAATGGATGAATAAAAAGATGAATTTGACCAAATGGGAGTGATCAAATTTGGATGTCTACATTTTTCCCCTCTTCGAAATATTGTTAGAATAATAGTGTTTCGAAGAAAAATAAAATGTAGATGGTGATGGGACTCGATGCCCCAACATGAAAGGGGTTGAATGAGCTACCCAAACAAGGGGGGATTGGAAGGATATACCCCAATGACTGTGTCAAAAGAATGGAGGAAAGGTGGTAGGGTATGCCCCCTCGAGAGGGTGGTTGGGGAAGAAAAAGGGGCCCCAGGTGACTTCTCGATAGGAAGAAACTAAAGGTACCATTGGATAGAGCTCAAATAAATGGGTAACTTTGGTTTTTGAGTGGATTCAATCAGACATACGGTTTGCAAATGGTGGTCCCAAGAAGTTATGGAATTAGTTGGAGAATAAAAAGGTTAAATAAAAGGAAAAAATGGCTTTATTTAAAAAAGGGAAAAGAAGGGGAAAAGAGATTAAAAGGTAATTTTTAGAAATTACCTCACCTAATTTGCACTATAGCATTTGAGAGAATAGGAGAGGAGAGGAATAAATTGAGGAGTGACGATGCCAACAAATAATGAGACATATATCATCCACTGAACGGATGAGGTGCAAAAATTCTACCACAAGTACGCAATTCCCTGCTAGGTTAGTAATGAAAACCATCCTTGTGCATTTTAAGAATTTTTAATATGTTGTTGAAGAATTTATTCAAATTTGAACATATGGGTTTTGTTGGTGGGTGAGGGTAAAAAAATGGGTAAGAGGCAGATTAAAAAAAAAAGCGTAGTTTGCTAGTTTTGGGTAGGCGAGGGGGGAATTAGTATAGTCACGGCAGGGCATGGCCACCCTGCGGGTGGGGGCATGTCTTCCCTAACCCAAGGTGATTCCGCTCAGTGGGTAGGGGTGTGGCCACCCCAATCTAGAGTGTCTCTACCCCACTGTAGGGTGGGTCCATCCTGACAAGGGTGAAACAGGGAGGGGAGGAAAAAAATGAAGGGCGAAGGAAGAAAGATATCTTGGGGCGAGGAAGAAAGTGAGCTAATAGGTTAGTGAATGTGCATGCAAATTTTGGACCGAGTACGGACTCATGAGTGACATTCAAAGGTACTAGTAGTGACTTATGTAGCGATGATCGATGTGGCTCATGTAGCATTGGAGCATGTAGGGTTATTGTATTTTCTTCATTTTCTGACACTGAGAGGTCATTGAGCGATGCTGACGACGTTGATAGAGAGATGGAATTTGGTGACATAAAACTTTCATCTTCCTATAGGGGAGATGACAGTGACCCTTGGGGATGTATGGTGCATCCTAAGGTTGTTGATAGTAGGGCAATTAGTGAGTGAGGTGGAGTCCAAAGGGGAAAAGTTAGATCACACCATCTGGGTGCTATTTGGACATGATGATCTTCCCATTCAGAAGGGGCAATTAGATTTGGATAGATGTTTTTCACTAAGGATGCCATCACTACCACTATACCTAACTAGGCTAATTAGCAAGATATTTTTGTTGGACTGTAGTAGGAAATTTTGTAGTCTATGGTTCATGGAGTGATTCAAAATATTGTCAAGTGGGAGAGGGATAGTTCTCATGGGGTTCATGTGTATTAGCTCAATTATATAGGGATATGCATGGGATCTACTACTAGAGGTCGATGAGTTTGACACACATGACTCTTTTATAGATTTGGGAATGGAAGCACATCATGGTGGCGAGGCTGCTAGTGGTGAGGAGAGGGAGGTTGGATGATAGAGAGAATGTTGCCTGGGAGTATAGAGAGGCGAGGGGTTGGGTATTGCATTATGACATGCAATGAGATATGGACAGATGGAGGAGGGTGTTGGATGACTTGCAGGTGGTGGATATAGTATAGTGGCCATATATGGATCGACGATTTAGTGGATGGGAGGAGGAGGAGAGACATCAGGGATTTTTTTATGAGTAGATGCATCTTGATTGAGAGTCTTGCATAGTTGAGGCTCATCGACTAGACAGAGTAATGAGGTAGTTTGGGCTAAGATAGGATATTCTCATAGCTCCTACCATATTTCATCTTTATAGAAAAGAGTGGCCATGGGAAGGCCCCATTTCACCTAGAGCAATGAGACAGGTGTGGGTGACAGTAGGTCAGGAGCCCTACCTAGGGAAGATTGAATGAGAGCAGGATGCAGGGGTGACGTACTATTATCTAGGGTAGTTCCAGAATGTGTGATGGTAGAGGATTACACCTACAATGCCCATTACAGAGTTGTTGGGCTTCAGATCAAATGATGAGTCTAGATTGTAGAAAAAGATGGGAGAGAGGGAAAGAATTGAGCTGAGGTGCATAGGCCAATAGGGCGGAGTTCAGGAGGATGGAGGATCGGAGGCTGTAGGATAGCCAATCAGGGCATCGAGGAGGGAGTGTGAGAAAGAGATGATGGAGGAGATAGAAGCAGAGGTGGTGATGATGGAGGAGCCAGTGTTGGAGGTGGTAGTGGGAGGGCAGTAGAGGAGGATAGTGGATGAGGTACATCTAGTCAGGGTAGCGAGGAGGAGGAGATAGTGCAAGAGATGCCAATATGAGATTAGGGATGATCAGTAGCATGAGGAGGCCGAGAGGGAGGAGACAGTTGACCCCGAGAGAGGGGTGATGATAGTAGGGCAGTAGAGGAGATCACATAGGAGGAGCCAACCATGCAGATCTCAGGGAGAGAGCGGGGCTGAGCAGATGGAGGATGTAGAGGTATTGGGAGAGAAGGAGGTACCTGAGGAGAAGAGGAGGTCCATAAGATGGCAGTTTAGGATGGTGAGGCATGGTCAACTGTGGAGAGTTTGAGTCCGCCCCCATTGCAGAGTGTCGTGAGACATAGAAGGAGTAGGAGTGTAGGGGTGATGATGATGCTATGGAGGTTGATGTATATGTTCCTGGTGTGGAGGGTGTGGAGGTTTTGGATATAGAGCCACTAGCAATGATTCCTTATGTGGCACTAGAGGATCCCACTCTATAGCTGATAGGAGTCAAGGTGAGGCTTCAGATTATAGAGCAAAGAGTGAGAGCACTTGAAGCTAAGCTAGCGAGGATATGGGTAGAGATTCAAAGAGATTATGGATATATGGTTGACCACTTACTTTCATGGGTAGTGGTAGTGAAGAAGGAGAGGGATGGCATGCAAGTAGACATACATGGAGTATAGGGTAATTTGGCTAGGGTGAGTTGGGATTGTGACAAGTTACAAGTAGAGGTCATCGTATTACAAGCCAGGGGGAGCTAGAGGAGATAACAGATCAGGGGTTAGGAGATATTGGATAGCAGACAGAGGATCTCCAGTGGGAGAAAGATGAGCTTCATGATAGAGTGTATTTTTTAGAGTAGACAGTCAGAGATATGGGGTTGATGCAAGAGAGAGAGGATGAGGTGATGGGTTAGGCACATATGATAGAGGTAGAGAGATATGTAGCATAGGCATAGGCATAGGCATAGGCTATGGAGGTAGAGAGGGATGTGGCACAGGAATGAATTCAAGTACTGTAGAGTGAGAGGGAGGTGATAGAGGCACAAGTACAATCTTTTCAGAGGAGGAGAGAGGAGGTAGTAGCATAGGTATCAGCGGTTTAAAGAAAGCAAGATTCAATAGAGTTGAGATTATAGGCTCTGCAGAGGGACAGGAATACAACAGTGGCTCAGGCACAAACTACACAGAGATTGCAGAGGGATTACATCCATATAGGGATTGTAGAGGGAGATGGATGCATCAGTGGCATGAGCAGTGGTTGCAGAGGAGGTGAGAGATTGAGTACAAGCAGAGCTGGCATAGCGACAATTGTCTCAAGAGGCATGGGAGCAAGAAAGGAGAGCTATTACTAAGGACTAAGATAGGTATCATCAAGAGAAAAATTCCACTTGGGTTCAAGTTGTTGAGTAAGGAGAATATGAGGGAGGAAAAAATTTGGATGGCTGCATACCTCATGTAGTTCCAAATCCATCACAACAGGCATTCCAATATGTTTGGTAGGAACCTTAGATTTCAGCGCCATCCCAGTCTTTGGGGACATGGGCTTGAGGTTTCAGCAAGTCATAGGGGTTTTCTCCAAGTAGGAGGTTAGTACCTAATTCTTCATAGAGATCAGATGTGGGTAGCTCATTCAGTAGGTGACTGGCTATTGAGTTTTTGACAGGTGCAGGGTGGATGGATAGTATAGAGTTGTAGTTATTATTTTCGGAGCCTTGTACATTTATTTTGATTCTATGGTGTCGTATATGATGGACATGTATTTTCATGATATGGATGGATATGGTGATATGATGGAATTTTGGACTTTGATATATTTATATGATATATGACAGCCCTTATTGACATCATGTTCATGTGTCGAATGGATGATTTGATGTATGCATATGTTTTATGGTTGGATATATGATGATCATGATGGCATAATGTATGTATATGTTTATGATAGTTTATGTAGATGTTGATATGGATGAGATGATGTTATGTATGAAAACTAATGTGTGTAATGCAAGATGTGATGTATGTGTTGTGACTTTATTTATGGTGGACCTAACTCTTTGTCATGCAAGTGGCAATATTATGTGAATTATATGGATATTAAAACAAACCTATGATGTTTAGAATAAAAAATCATGATTAAACTAAAATGGATATGGAAACGGAAAAAATGTAATTAACCTATAATATGTAATGTGAATGATAGCACATGAAATGCAATACAACATTAACATAAATGTCAATAAGGACTTATACAGGAATATGTGTAGAGGATGAGCATAGTGGAAATGGAGGATGGGCATAACTTTGCACCTATCAAGAACCCTTGGTATCTTGAGAAGAATGGGAGATAGAGGGAAAAGTATTTGCACAACCAAAATCATAGGGTGAATGCAATGCAAAATTATCATGAAATGAAATCCTAATCTAAGTTTTCCATCTTTGGAGCATTAGATTTTGTTATAGCATAAGAGACCAAGTGCCAGGCTATAGTGGACCAAGGAAAGTTAGCATCTAATGCATGAAATAATCACAACAAGCAAGCAAGCTATCCCAACACCCCAAAGTGACAAAGACTTTGGTCAGGCCAGGCATTTGGATAACCACAAGCATAAAGGAATGCCCCAGCGTAACACAAGATTTCATGAATCTTGGTGGATACTATGTGGGACAACCTAGCAAACAACAACAATAAAAGATTAAGATATGCCCCTATGTGAATTAGTTAAAACACACCATAATATGATAAATCATGACAACCTTAAATAATTGTAATAGGGAGCTCAAATGATAAACAAAAACCAAAAGCATCAAAAGATCACAATCAATGTCAAATGTCCTTTTCCATAAGATCAAGAGGATGGATGAGGTTGATGAGGTATGTTAGGAAAGGATGCATACTATTGAGACCAAAGATGGATACTAAACTAGAATGACCAAAATGATGCAAAATATCAGATACTAACCAAATTTCTCAATATTGGAGGATATTTTTTGTTAAGAGCCAATTAGATAGGGACATACCTAATGACACGACACAAGACACAAGATACAAGAAACCAAACTGACACACCCTACAAACCTAGAGTCTTAGGGGTTGATCATAGATTAGCCTTGCCTACATGAAAGCGTAGATCCCTCATAGTTCAAGAAAAGACTGTGGATAAAGCAAAAAAAGGACAATGGTGACCCATGATGAATAACACAAGACATGACAAAAATATGCCCCGGGGGAGGATCAAATGATCAACCTTACCTACATGAAAGCATAGGGGAAATGTAGTTCCGAAAAGACCATGGATAAAAGCGAAAAGGGACCAATGAAGACAAGTGATGGAGGACTATAGCAAGATGGTCCAAAATTCCCCAGGAGTGGATCAAATGACTAGCCTTGCCTACATGAAAGTATAGGGGTGACATAGTTCAAAAAAGACCAAAAGGACCAACAAGACAAGATGGAAAATAGGTGAGACTGACATGATGGATGATCCTAGATGATGACATGAACTGACTGATGAACGATCAAATGACATAAGCTCAGATTAGGAGGAAAAATATCAGGATGATGGATAGCCAATGTGGATCATCCAATGCTCAACCAAGATATATACCAAGTGACCAAGGAAGGTATGAGAGAATATGTTGGGATAGGATGGATGGAGTCATAAAGTAACTAGGACACAAGTTAGATAATGAATAAGCCCTTTACAAATGGCACCTGTGATCAAATTTTCACCAAATGTACTTATCCAAGGCACCACTAGAGGTGGTTTTCACCATAGGATGAATCATTTCTCTTTACTATTTTGGATTTTTTTTTTGTATTTTGATAATTTTTTACTTTTTTTGTATTTTTGTGCAAATAGGGCCACTAAGAAAACTTAGGTATAAAACATTTTCAGATGTATGATATTAATAGGCTCTTCTAGGGGCTATCTTTCAAGGGTGGTGAGTTTGTATGCCCTAGATCCATACTTTGCAATGATGATATAGGGACCCAACTAGTTTGCTTCAAGCTTGCCTTTCTTATCTTGATCCTATTGGGTGCACTAGTTTTCTTTAAGGAAAAGGTCACCAATATTGAATTGATGAGGGCACACATTCTTTTTTTAGTTGCATTTGAGATGGTTTTGATAAGCCTGAAGATGATCATAAGTTTTGATCATTCTTTCATCAAGTAATTCTAGCTGGGAAAGCCTTGCAATACGGGTGTCTTCCTCATTGATAAGGTTCTTGAAAGAAATTCTCAGTGATGGGATCTCAACCTCGATCGGCAAGATGGCTTTGGTGCCATATACCAAATAAAATGAGGTGGCGCTAGTAGGGGTATGGATGGAAGTGCAATACGCCTAGAGGGTAGGATGAATGTGGAGGTGCCAATCTTGACCAGTGTTATTCACAAAAATTTTAAGGATTCAAATCAAAGTCTTGTTAGTAGCTTCTTCTTGACCATTTACCTTGGGGGTAATAAGGTGTGGACCAACAATGTTGAATATGAAAGGCATCACAAAGGTCTTTCATGGCCTAGTTTTTGAAAGGTTTTATGTTATCAGAGAGGATGGTGGATGGGATGTTGTTTCAACATATGATATGCTAAAGGATGAATTATGAGATATAAGTACCAGTGATTTGTGAGAGTGGTATTGCTTCCACCCAATTGGTGAAATACTCAATGATGGTGATAATGAAGGTGTGGTTGTTAGAGGATGGCAGGTATATCTTGTCGATTAGGTCAAAGCCCCACTGAGAGAAGGGAGATGGTTTGAGAAGAGGTTGAAGATCTTGTACCAGTGCATGAATAAGATCTGCATGTTGCTGACATGGTAGGAATTTCTTCACAAACTCACAAGTGTCATGTTCCAATGTAGGCCAATAATACCCAGCTTGAAGAATATTTTTATCCAAGGCCATACCATTGTAATGTGCCCCACAAACACCACTGTGTACTTTCGTCAATGCAATATGGTCTTTAGTCTCATCTAGACACTTGAGAAGGGTTCTATCATACCCATGATGATAAAGTGTATCACCAATGATGATATATCAAGATGAACATTGGATAAAGGTTTTGCATTGGTTTCATGTAAATTTGGGGGGTAAAATATTAGCATGCAAGTAGGCATAGATTTCTTAGTACTAAGGGGAAGGAGGACCCACAATGTCACACACCATTTTAGTCTCAAGGATGTCATATGTTGGGATTAAGATTTTTTCAAAGAGGAACTCACATTCTATTCAATCCTTAGGTATGTCAATCAAGGAACCGATCATGGCCATTGCATCAGTAGCTTTGTTCTTAATTCTGAGAATTGGATCAAACTGGATAGAGGTGGAGGATTTCTTAAATTCATAAACAATGTGTTTGTAGGGTAGAAGCTTCTCACCATTTTTTAGAAATTTTTCATTGACTTGCTTGATAACTAGTTGAGAATCACCAAAGACTCTTAGTTGGGTGATATTCTATTTAATTGTGATTCTTAGACCAGTAAGGAGAGGTTCATATTCAGCTATGTTATTAGTGCATGGGAAAGATAGTTTGAATGACTTTGGAATGTAATCACCTTGAAGGGAAACAAACAAGATGCCTGCCCCTAATCCATTATGCGTGTATGACCCATCAAAGTATAATGTCCACATGGTTGCTTTGGCTACTGTCAGGACCTTTTCATCAGGAAACTTTGTGATTAGCAGATGTTTATCAATTGGAGGGGCATCAAATAACTAATCTACTATTATCTATCCCTTGATAGCTTTTCAATCCACATATTCTATGTCAAACTCACTTAGTGTTGATGTTTTTTTTATGCACTTCTCAACATAGGAAGTGCGTAGGTGCACTACCTCTCTTTAAAGACAATCTTCCCCAATCAGATTCTAGAACACTATCCCAACGTCTCTAATGTCAGGCCTTGAAAGTGTTTGGAATATCTTAGTTGATTTATGTGATTTGTTGGAATCATAAGGCAGACTTACGGATGAGTTACAAAGTGTGGGAAGTTGGGCCTACAAATGCAGTTTTAAAGTGTTGGAAGTGAATGAACAATGGAAGCCCACTCAAAATAGCAAACTAAAACCCACCAAATTCATTTGATTTAGCTTCATGGTGATTCTTGAGATCCTACTCTAACCAAGGACTAAAAGAAATAGCAAAAGGAGAAGGGTTAAGAAATTTGTTCTAATCCTAAGCTATGAATGAACAGTAACAATGGTGGCTGCTACAGTAGAAAAACTCCCTAAACTAGGTTTTACTTGGCCAAGAGGAACCTACAATTACACAAAACTAGTGAAATCTTCTAAGGACTACAAATTTTCAGATTGCACATGCACATCATGCACATGCGATTGAACTAAGTTGTAGCATTGAAATCAAGAAGCCCAAGCTATTCTTACATAGCATTTTGTCATCAACAAGTGCTAAAACTATGGGATAAAATTTCATCAAATACCATAACAAAAATTTCCATTATCACTTCCATTCAAGAATCTACAACTAAACTAAAAAGGGAAGTAGAACCATGCATACAAGATGAGCAAAATCAAAGAGATCATCCATAAAATCATGCAATGTTGTCTTCTATTGCTGCAAATATCTTTTACACCAGCTCTCCAATGTCTTACAAATGAGGGGAAAGCCCCTATTTATATTTTTCCAAAGCCCAAATGAATGGCTAGGATTGATTCAAAATGAGTGGTCCAGATTTGTTTACATTATGGCTTCACCTAGCCCCCAATACTCAGCAATTTAAAATACATCTTTAGTCATTTTCCTATTTTTTCATCTAGTACTCAAGTGTTGTAGCAATTTTGTCATTTAGTTGATTTCCCTTTTCACTATAGCTAAAACTACCTGAAAGCTGATCTTTGCTTGATGCATTTGTAACATTGTCTATTGGATCAAATGGGCCCATTGACGATTGGCATTAATGTTTTGGTTGCCCCTGATTCAGGCGGACAACTCCCTTATGCTCTCTTCAAAACCACACCCTTGCATTTTTTTCATTGACTTCCTTGGCACAGACCTTCTTCTAATCCCGACCCTGTTGGTGGGTGCTAGGGGGAGAGGTGAACATGAAATGAATGGCAACAAGAGCTATGTCCATAACTTGTTTATCTTTCTCAATGGGTCTCTTCATGGACCTACGGTAGGCTCCTTGAATCTTGCGTACATGAAGTGTTGTAAGTGTTTTCATACACAAATCAAGACAAATGTTAGTCAAATCCTACAAACTCCTTGTTAGAGCCATCCATGCATCATCAAAATATCATAATATTCATATTTGGAGCTCATTCAAACCATAAACATTAATGTGACCCAAGGGGACAAGTAGTGAATGAGGGATAGCAAACTGGAAGGGAAGTTCCTGGGACTCACAAAACATAGCAAAACCAAGATTCTTCAATTATAGTGCATGGGAAAATGGGAATAAAGAGCACTTGTTTGAAAAAAGTGGAAGCTTGGAAGGGGAAATTTGGAGGGTCATCACCATTTGAAATGGCAATGAGCATGCGGTGGCCCAGAAGGAAAATCCCAGATAGCAATAGAGGGGCCGGGTTCTGGAGGTTGGGTCGTCAGGGGCTAGTGGATGTTTCAAATGGCTATGAAGGGATGGAGTCCCAAAAATGGCCATGGAGGGGTCAGATTCTAGAGGCCGGGTCGCTGAGAGCCGACAGATGTTCAAAACAACCAAGGAGGGATGGAGTCCTAGAAACGGCCACAGAGGGGTCAGGTTCGAGAAGCTGAGTCGTTGGGGGCTGATGAAAGTACAAAACGGCCACGAAGGGGCGAAGTCCCGAAAATGGCCACAGAGGGGCGAAGTTTCGAAAATGGCCATGGAGGGGTCGGGTCCCAAAGTTTGGGTCGCTTGAGGGCTGGCGAAAGTTCAAAATGGCCATACAGGGGATGGATTCCAGAGGCCAGGTCGCTAGGGGCAGACAGATGTTCAAAATGGCCATGGAGGGATAGGTTTTGGAGGCTAGGTCAATGGGGGTTGACGGATGTTCAAAATGGCCAAGGAGGGATGGAGTCCTAGAAATGGCCATGGAGGGGCCGAGTCCCAGAGGTTGAGTTGCAAGGGCGCAGTGAAAGTTCAAAATAGCTAAGGAGGGACGAAGTCTTGGAAATGGCCACATAGGGGCCAAGTTCTAGAGGTCAGATCGTCGAGGGTCGATGGATGTTCAAAAAAGCCAAGGAGGGATGAAGTCCAGGAAATGGCCATGGAGGGGTTGGGTTCTGGAGGTCAGGTCATCAAGAGCTGACAGATGTTCAAAATGACCACGGAGGGGCCAAGTCCCAGAATGAAATTTTTGTAGCTTAACGAAACCTTGGAAGCTCACTTAGGCACCACTAAATCATCCTAAATCCATAGGAAACTTATCCCCAAAGTCAAAAATGAAGGAAAAAGTGAATCAAGTGAGTAGGGAAATTCAGCCAAGGAAATTCGATAGGGCGGACCCAAAGGACCCGAAGGACATAGAAAATTTGTGAGGTGAAATATGGTTGACTTGAAATGATACTATGAGGCTCGCTGACCATTTTAAACACCAAAATTAGGGGCACACAAATTGAGGCAGCAACAAAAAGTGACTCAACAAGACAATAGGAAGAGAGAGTCCCCTATTCTAAATAGGGCGTGTGTGCAAAACATCCACAATAAATGGCAACTCGCTAGGGAAATGCTCTAGAGCATTTTGATGACAAACTAGAATCATGAACCTAAAATCTCTAGTTTTGACCTTCACGGTAGGGAAAACAAACCAGATGCTCAACCAAATGATCAAAACCACTAGCCAACCCAACCTTCAGTATGTTGAAAATCCAAGTGTCTGTACTTGTGTTAATTCCTATCCTTCACTTTCTACAAGAACCCAAGCTCTGTCAAGTTAAGCTACGTAGTTTATTCTAACTCCAAAATCATTCGGGACATTGTCTCACCTCTAGACCAGCGTCCACAGCCTCGATGAGGTTGTCATTGTGATTCTCCTAAACATTTCTCTACTACCAGCCAGGCGTCCATAGCCTTGGTAGAGTTGTTCAAACACCCCTAAAAAGTTTAATTTTCTCTTTCTTTTAATTTTCAAAGTTTTCTTTATTTCTTTCTTTTCTCTTTTTAGCTCTTTTATTTCAACTTATAAGCATTGAAGCTCGCACTCAGGGCTAAGAATCACAGTGGCACTGAGTAGAATTTTAGATTTTTCACTTAACTAGACTTCACAAAAGGCCCTATAGTGACCATTGAATTCTTAAGATGTGTAAGAGCTGTAATATTTCAAAATACGTCAAAGTCAAACTAAACCAACAACTTATCCTCTTTGAATCAAACACCCATATCACTTGACACTAACAAAAGATCCTCACCATCCACTCTGAAAGCTTGATTAGAGTTTAACAAAGAAATATGTAGAACAACCCCAAGTGATTTATGCTTGTTGTGCATAGAGATGTGCCCAGCTAAAAGCAGAGGGACCAAAAAGTGAACACCAAAACTAACCAAAGCATAACAACAAAAGAAAATAGTAAAGAAACTACCCTAAAGCAAGCAAACTATAGCACACCAACTAACCCAAGGAAAGCAAGAAAGCAGAGTATTTATAGGAAACCTACACTACTCAAAATGGGCTATGTACAAAGATATTTACAAAATGCTACGTTCAGGCAGGGCAAGCTGACATTAACACTCATTGGATTTTTTCATGCATGCACAAGGAAACGAGAAATTTTTGTAGTTGTTAACCATGCAAATTTATCCTTATATTCAGAAAAAGGAAGTTCAACATTGCAGCACTCAAGTTCAATCACATCATCATGAAAAATAAGTAATTGAGGAGGCTCACTAAACCCATGGCTAATCCATAAGCAATTTTTACTTCCCACACTCCCATCATCAAAATGATAAATGTAGTTATGAAAATTAACAGGGGCAAGGAAGGATAGAACCTGGATGTCATCACATGGAGGTGGTAGCATTTGACAGCCAAGAGCAAGCATTGCATCATTAGTCATCATGTTGGTAGCCTTGAATGGAGGGACTGGATGGCGCAACATTTCTAATCATGGGAATGGATAGGGCTGGGAGGATGAGGAAACAAGCACCTCTTCCAAGCTATTAATGGGATCTATAGCCCCTATCGATTGTTTTTTGAAGACATAAACCTCATCTTGTTGATCTTCTACAAACCTAGTGTCCACTTTATTACTATCCTCAAAAGGTAGCACACTGTCCCACTTTCTTTCCCAAGTGTTGTCCTTATTTATGTGGTGTTCAATTTCATGGGACAATTACATGCATGAATTTGTCCTATTGCAGCCATTTGAATATGAAGGAGGATCAACAACGATCATGGGGGAAGGAATCCAAGTTGCATCTTCTATTTGGTCGAGTGCTTCATCTTTGTTGGTAGCTATCTCAACACCTCCACCTTTTTCTTCTTTTTTTGTTCATGCATCTCATCATGACGTTCTCTCATTTCCCCTTGTTCACTATTACTATAGATGGAGAAGGAACCCCTCTCCCAATCTGTAGACTCTAGTGCATCACTGTTCAAAGGCTCAAGGAGTATGTATTCATTGCTACCATCTTCTGGGATGTGCTCTTCCTCAGCATGAGCATACCTCCATAGTACAGTGGTGCAGGAGCACCTGGGAAAATATTATTTTTCCTGGAAGTTTTGTTTAAAGTTATAGAAATTGTTTTGTTTTTGGTCATGTTGACCAATGTTGTTTGCAATTGGTGGATTAGGAATAAAACTTGATCGTTTATGATTAATGGATTAGGAGGTGAAAATCTTGAATGGGTTTTGGAGCTCTAATTTGTCTTGGTTACCAACCTAGTCAAATGTTTGAAAACACAATGGGTTTTATAAATTGCATTATTAGGTCATCTTTGAGCGCGACCCAAGAATCTAAATTGTTTGGAAGGCCTATTTAAGGCATGCTTCAACCTTGTGTTATGGTTGGAGGATATAGTGTTTTGGAAAAAGTTTGCAATATTGAAGAAAATAGCGTTCAAGAGACAATTTTTCTGTTCTTTGTGTTCTTCTTGAGTTTTAATGGAATAAACTCACTGTCATTGTGTTTGTAGTATGTAGTGTTCATATTATACAATCTTGGTTTTCCTTTCCTTTGCTTTGTAAATCATTTTTCATCTTTTATCTGTTCATAGTTTGTTTTCAACATTTTCAGGCCTATAACAAGCAGTTTTTAAAGAATGGAGTCCTAGGGCACCTTCCCACCTTACAAATTGTACGGAATTCTAGGATTTGTGTCTAGGCTCTCCCCTTGTAAATATGGTATCTTTTAGGGTTTGTGGCAGTGCAGGATGAGCTAGAAAAGCTTTGCCCTAGGCGAGCCAGTGCAGGTTCGGTTGGGGCAGACTTGGAGTAAGAGTAGCATAACTTGCAGGGGAATAAAGATTTTTGAGAAATTATTTTTGGAGAATTTATGGGAAGGTCTTGGCTATTCTTGGAGGTTAGGATGAGGTTCCAATAGGCCATTTGGAGGGAGAACTTTTCACCAGTCCAAAATCAACTAGAAAAGTTAGGAAACCCTAGGTTTTTAACCATTTTTGTGTTTGAGCTGTGTACAACCTGTACAGACTCAAAACCTCAAGAATCTTTAAGGTTTGGGCATGGGAATCACAAAATCCAAATTGAAAATCCAAGTCCTTTGGTGGGTTTTGAATAAAATTTCATTTTTCTCTGTGAAGAGGCCTAATTGGGAGCTTTAGGATTGTAACCTTTTTTTAACCCTAGGAGGGGACTTTACGAAAGCGATGGTTAGTTGGAGTCTTGTGTTGGAACAGGAATCCTAGTTTGACCTTTTTAAAGCTATTACAACATCTACACACCCCTACAAGAATCAAGTTAAGTGTGGAGAGGAGTTGGTCTTTAAGGAAGACTAAAGGCCAATGGAGAGTATATGGCCCAGCACCAAGGTTGGGCTTGGTAGAAGGACAACTTGCTGATGGAAGAGGGGTTGGGAAAACAATCCAAGGGCACCTAGTCATGAGTAGGGGCCTATAGGTTACAGAGGTGAAGCCAAGCACCAAGGGGGTCTTATAAGGAAAGACCTAGAGCAGGAACCAGTGATTGGTTCTTCCAACCCCACTCCCTATTAGATTGGTATCAGAGCAGGTTAAAGATTTGGGAAAGAAACTTATATGTCAAAACTTGAGCCAAGTGAAACTACCACCATGGTGAAAAATGCACAATTGGCCAAGATGTTTGAAGGTTAGGAGGAAGAAAATAGGTAATTGAAAGAAAGCATAGAGCAGCTGGAGCAAGCATTGAACAATGTGAAGTTGGAAGGAAGAGTTCCAAAGGAAGAAGAGGTTGCAGAGGAAGATAAGACCCCTAAACCTAACCCTGTTTTGCAGGAGGAGCCTTTCTTGAAGGCATTGAAAGCCTTGAGTGGAAAATCACTTGAAGGTATACCACTTTTTAGTGGAAAAATGGAACCTGATTTAGTCATGGAATAGATAGAAGGCATGGAGAATCATTTTTAGTGTGATGGAGTCACTGAAGCTCAGAAGGTGAAGGTTGCTAAGTCAAGATTGAGAGGATCAGCCTTGACATGGTGGAAATTCATTTAGACAGAGAGGGAAAAAGAAGGAAAACAACCCATATCAACTTGGAAAGGAATGGTTGCTAAGGTAAAAGAAGCCTACATGCTAGATGACTATGAGATTCAACTACACAAGAAGAGGAAAATTTTAAGGAAGAAAGACCAAGATGTAAACACCTATACTGAAGAGTTTCAAAAGCTTTGCATGAGGTCTAATGTGACAGAGGATGAGAGTCTCAAAGTGGCTAGGTACCTTAATGGTTTGAAATGGAACATTCAAGAAGAGATGGCTCTTTTGAGTCCTAAAATAGTGCATCAATGTTATCAGTTAGCTATCAAGATTGAGGAAAGGAACAAGAGGAAACATGATCAGTCTTCTAAGGGTAGAGGTAAAGGCAAAGATCAAAGAGGACAGCGTGGTGGTTACCAAGGTAGAGGCAATGATCAAAGGAACCAAGGAGAATCTACGCTCACTGAGCATGGAGTTGAAACATCCTCAAGAGGAGGATTTAACAGAGGAAGAGGACCTCAAGGAGGTTCAAATAGAGGAAGAGGAGCAGGCAGAAGCAATTCTTATTTTGCCAACATGAAGTGTTATCATTGTAGTCAACTAAGTCACCCTACTTATAGGTGCTCGGAGAAAGCATCCTCTTCTAGCAATGAAAAGAGAGTGGCCTATGCAAAAGAGGACACCATGAGTCCTAAGGCATCTAAAATTAGTCACATAGAGTCTGAGGTAGGAGAGAATCTGATGTTTAACAGAGTTCTAATAAGGCAGCCAATCAAAGAGGAACCTAAGCAAAGAAGAGCTCTTTTTAGAGTAAGATGCAAGATACTTGGGAAAGTATGCAAAGTCATTGTAGATTTAGGTTCAACAGACAATATAATCTCAGAGGAGGCAGTAACTAAGCTGAAATTGGAGAAG
Source organism: Sequoia sempervirens (assembly GCA_007258455.2). NCBI lineage: Eukaryota > Viridiplantae > Streptophyta > Pinopsida > Cupressales > Cupressaceae > Sequoia > Sequoia sempervirens. The sequence goes on along the minus strand of VDFB02358134.1, from coordinate 130,922,760 downwards.
TCACCTCATACTAACCCCTACAAGGTCACATGGCTGAACAAAGGGCAAAGTGTTTTAGTTAATGAGCAGGTAACAGTGGAATTTTCAATTGGAGGTTACAAAGATAAGTTGGTTTGTGATGTACTACCCATGGATGCATGCCATCTACTACTGGGAATACCATGGGAATATGACAGAAGTGCCATTTATGATGGGAAAGAGAACACCATCTCATTCAAGAAGGATGGAAGAACCTTCAAACTATAGTCACTGACAGAGGAAGATGAAGGACAGTCAAAGGTACCAAACATCATGTTGAGCAGTGGCAAGGAGTTCCTTAAGGACCTACACCAAGGGAATGAAGGATATGTTATCATGATGCAGCCCAAAGAGGAAGAAAAGGCTAAAAAGATAGTCTTACTAGAAGCAGTCCAAAGGTTGCTTGATAAGTACAAGAGCATAGTTAGTGATGGTACACCTACAACTCTACCTCCAAAGAGAGCTATAAGTCATCAAATTGAATTTATACTAGGGGATTCATTCCCTAACAAGGCAGCATACAAACTCACACTAGAGTAGAACCTAGAGGTAGCTAGGCAAGTGCAAGAATTGTTGGATCAAGGATTGATTCAAAAGAGTATCAACCCATGTGCAGTGCCAACGGTTTTAGCAACAAAGAAGGGAAGTAAGTGGAGACTTTGTACTGATTCTAGAGCAATAAATAGAATCACAATTAGGTATAGGTTTCCAATTCCTAGAATAGAAGACTTGATGGATTGCCTTGGAGGAGCACAGTATTTCACTAAGTTGGGTCTTAAGAGCAGGTATCATTAGATCAGGATTAAGGATGGTGATGAGTGGAAGACAGCTTTTAAGACAAATGATGGGTTATATGAGTGGAAAGTGATGCCATTTGGCCTCTCAAATGCCCCTAGTAGGTTCATGAGACTAATGAATGAAGTGCTTAAGGATTTCATAGGGATCTTTGTGATAGTATATCTTGATGACATACTAATTTTCAGTAAGACAGCAGAAGAACACTTCAAGCATGTGGAGATGGTTCTTAAAAGGTTGCAAGAAGAGAAGTTGGCAATCAATCTTGAGAAGTGTGAGTTCTTCAAGCAAGAGCTTGTGTATCTAGGATTTGTAGTATCCAAAGGAATGTTGAAGATGGATCCAAGCAAGGTGGAAGCCATCCTAAACTGCCCTACACCAACCACAACAATAGAGGTAAGGAGTTTTCATGGTTTAGCTCAATTCTATAGAAAATTCATAAGGAATTTTAGTGGCATATGTGCACCAGTCCTAGATACTATCAAAGGTGGTCTGAAAACAAAGTTTAAGTGGAATCAAGAGGCTGATAAAGGATTTGAGAAACTGAAACAAGAAGTGGCAACTCAACCTATTCTATTGTTGCCTAGTTTTGACAAGTTGTTCACAGTTGAGTGTGATGCTAGTGGAGTAGCAATAGGAGTACTTAGTCAAGAAGGTAGGCTTGTAGCCTTCTTTAGTGAAAATCTCAATGAAGCGAAGCAAAAGTACTCTACCTATGATCTAGAATTATATGCTTTAGTGCAGTCCCTTAGGAAGTGGAGGCATTATTTGTCACCCAAAGAGTTTGTGGTCTTCACGGATAACCAAGCACTTAGTTATATCAACACCCAAGAAAAACTAAGTAATATGCATTTGAAATGGATGGAATACATCCAAGCCTTCACATTCACTATCAATCATAAGAAAGGACAAATGAACAAGGTTGCAGATGCATTAAGCAGAATATTGCTGATAGTGCAAGAGATACAGCTAAAGGGCATTGGATTAGAGAGTTTCAAAGACCTCTATGGTGAAGATGAAGACTTCTCAGAAGCCTCCAAGGTATGCTCTGATTTTGAGAATCATTTTCATAGCCAATATTCTGAGTATACATTGCAAAATGGACTATTATTTAAGGGTAATCAGTTATGTGTTCCAAGAGGGTCAATGAGGGAAAATCTGATTCAAGAAAATCATAATGGAATTCTTAGTGGGCATTTTGGTATTAATAAAAATTTAGAGCTAGTGCAAAGGTTCTATTACTGACCTAAGTTAGCAAGAGATGTCAGAAAATATGTGGAATAGTGTGTTGTATGCATGAAAGCTAAGGGAGGAGCTAGCAACACTGGTTTATATCAACCCCTGCCCATTCCTAACAGACCATGGGAGTGTGTGAGCATGGATTTTGTGGTAGGCCTTCCCAGGACCAAGACTGGTTTTGATAGTGTTTATGTGGTGGTGGTACTCATGATTCCAACTACATAGCTCATCTTTTCTTCAAGGAGGTTGTTAGGATCCATGGACTACCTCTAAGCATTATTTTTGACAGAGATGTGAAGTTCATGAGTCATTTTTGGAAGACTCTATGGAGCAGATTGGGTACAAATCTATCATTTGGATCAGCATACCATCCTTAGACTGATCATCAAATAGAGGTGGTTAACAGAGTGCTAGGAAATCTTCTGAGGTGCTTAACTAAAGAATATGGACAGACATGGGATATGGTGATTTCTCAAGCTGAATATGCCTATAATGACAGTGTCAACCGAACTATAGGAAATAGTCCTTTTGAGGTTGTGTATGGGATTCACCCAAGAGTAATTTGTGAACTTAGAGACCTTGGATCTATGGAGAATAGGATTGTACATGTAGAGGACTTCACTCAGACCATGAAAGTGATACATGAGCAGGTCAAGAAAATAGTTACAGCAGCAACCCAAAAGTTGAAGAAGAAAGTTGATCTGTCAAAGAAAGATGTATAGTTTCAAGTAGGGGAATATGTTATGGTCCACCTTAACAAGTCAAGGTTGTAGAAGGGAATGTCAACCAAGTTGCAGATGAAGAGAGTGGGTCCCTGCAAGATATTATCCAAGTATGGACAGAATGCTTACAAGGTGGAATTACCAGCAGACCTAGGCATATCCCTAGTGTTTAATGTGGTTGTTTTGATAAAGTATAAAGGGAAATTCAAGGATCTGGATTAGGACAGTAAGGAGGTCTTCAAGGCCATCAAAAACATGTCCATAACAACTCCATACAAGCTACAAGTAGAGAAGATCTTGGAGTCAAGATTGAAGAAGACTACAAGGCCATAAGGTGTACATGGAGCATCTTGTCAAATGGAAGGATAAGCATGAATCAGAAGCTACCTAGGTAGAAGAAGCAAACTTTAAGAAGTAGGGAATTGATATGTCTCTTATCCCTCCTTTGATTCCTTAGTTGTTTGTGCTGAGAGGGGGAGAATGGTGCAGGAGCACCTGGGAAAATATTAGTTTTCCTAGAAGTTTTGTTTAAAGTCATAGTTTTGTTGTGTTGTTTTTGGTCATGTTGACCAATGTTGTTTGAAATTGGTGGATTAGGAATAAAACTTGATCTTTTATGATCAATGGATTAGGAGGTGAAAATCTTGAATGGGTTTTGGAGCTCTAATTTGTCTTGGTTACCAACCTAGTCAAATGTTTGAAAACACAACGGGTTTTATAAATTGCATTATTAGGTCATCTTTGAGCTCGAACCAAGCATATAAATTGTTTGGAAGCCCTATTTAAGCCATGCTTCAACCTTGTGTTAGGTTTGGAGGATATAGTGTTTTGCAAAAAGTTTGCAATATTGAAGAAAATAGCGTTCAAGAGATAATTTTTCTGTTCTTTGTGTTCTTCTTGAGTTTTAATGGAATAAACTCACTGTCATTGTGTTTGTAGTATGTAGTGTTCATATTATACAAGATTTGTGTGCCTTTATTTTTCTTTTTAAATCATTTTTCATCTTTTACCTGTTCATAGTTTGTTTTCAGCATTTTCAGGCCTGTAACAGGTAGTTTTTAAAGAATGGAGTCCTAGGGAACCTTCCCATTGTACAAATTGTATGGCCTTCTGGGATTTGTGTCTAGGCTTCCTCCTTGTAAATATGGTAGATTTTATGGTTTGTGGCAGTGCAGGAGGCACTAGAAAATCTTTGCCCTAGGCAAGCCAGTGCAAGTCCGATTGGGGCAGACTTGGAGTAAAAGTAGCATAACTTGCAGGGGAATAAATATTTTTGAGAAATTATTTTTGGAGAATTTAGGGGAATGTCTTGGATATGCTTGGAGGTTAGGAGGAGGTTCCAGCATGCTGTTTGGTGGGATAAATTTTCACCAGTCCAAAATCAGCCAGAAAAGTTAGGAAACCCTAGGTTTTAACCATTTTTGTGTTTGAGCTATGTACGACCTGTACAGACTCAAAACCTCAAGAATCTTTAAGGCGTGGGCATGGGAATCACAAAAAAAAAATGGAAAATCCAAGTCCTTTGGTGGGTTTTTAAGAAAATTGCATTTTTCTCTGTGAAGAGGCCTAATTGGGGGCTTTAGGATTGTAGCCTTTTTTTAACCCTAGGAGGGGACTTTAAGAAAGAAATGGTTAGTTGGAGTCTTGTGTTGGAATAGTAATCCTAGTTTTACCTTTTTGAAGCTATTACAATGTCTACACACCCCTACAAGAATCAAGTTAAGTGTGGAGAGGAGTTGGTCTTTAAGGAACAGTAAAGGCCAATGGAGAGTATATGGCGTAGCACCAAGGTTGGGCTTGGTAGAAGGACAACTTGTTGATGGAAGAGGGGTTGGGAAAAAAAACAAGGGGCACCTAGTCATGAGCAGGGACCTATAGGTTAGAGAGGTGAAGCCAAGCACCAAGGGGGTCTTATAAGGAAAGACCTAGAGCAGGAGCCAGTGATTGGTTCTTCCAACCCCACTCCCTGTCATACAGTTCCCAATGGAAAGAAGTCATCAATTGAAGATGCCTCATCAAGGGGACCAAAGTCTACTATGAAATTTTTATCCAAGGGCTTGCCAAAAAGCCTATCATTCATGGTGTGTAAATGCTTGCTAAGAGGAAAAAATTCTTGATGACTGGTGGACAACATTCCTATTTGATCTAATTCATTGCTCAAATTTCTGAGACTGTATTATTGTCCTTCTATTATTGTCCCAACATCCTCTCGACACTTGCCTTTAGTTGAGTCATCACTCGGTTTAGGCTCTTGGTCTTCTACTTCAATCTGGGCAGCAAGTAGAGGAGGTTGGGCACTTGGCTACTTCACTTTTCCAATAACTTTTTCCTCAATAGCACCTCCAAATCCACTTAACATTTTAGCTCAAACCAATCCCTTGCTAATCTAGAGATGAGCTGGTCATATCATTCTTCTATTGGGTCCTCATCATCACTTAAAAAGGAAGCTTGATGGTAGTAGCCATGGCAAGTGGTTGTTCCCATTCCTCCAAACTTTCATTTTCAGATTCTCGATCATTGTCATTGACGAAAGAGAGGTCTTCTAATCTGATTTCACTTATACCTTCATCATCATTTTCTACTGCTCCAAGGTTGTCAACCTTTTCTCCTTCCTGTTCTTCAACATCTTCATTGTTTGTCCCAGCATGTGATGCTGCAGACTTTGTTGATCCATCCTCAACTGCCAATGGTTATTCCTCTAGACTGGGGGGTTTCTCTTTGCTGGTAGAGGAAAGGCTTTCCAACTCCCTTCTAACTATATTTTCATCATAGCTCTCAACTATCCTATGGGAATCAACTTCTTCCTTTTCATTTTCAACTTCAACATTCATTGTCCCAACACTAGCTTGTGTTGAATCCCTTGGTTCCTCTTCAATGTGATGTCCTTTGGATGTTGATAGCTCTTTTGCCTCATGGGGTGACTCGTCCTCCTTGATAGTTGGCTACTCCAACTTATTCGAACAACCCTTGGCTTGAGTGATGATGTTTGTGCATGATGAGCAAGTGAATTCAGAGTGGGGTGCATTATGAAATCTGCACCAACTAGGCATCAATATTTCCTCCAATCTTGGTCCATCTTTGTTGTCCAAACATTCCTGGACCAACTCCTTGAACGCCTTGGCTGCCATGGTTTGCAATTCTTCATGTGGGTCTTCGGGAGCCAAGGGTTGGTATATTTCCCAAAAGGGAATTTCTTCTTTTAAGACTCTTTCAACTCTCTCCAAGAATGTTAGACACCCCAATCCATTGTGTCTATGAGTGCAATGAATCCTACACTTATTCGCTGATGTGAAATACTAAAATGGTTTCCTCAGTCTTCTATTTAAATCTACATGTAGCTGAGTGATGTCAATTTGTGCATGCTGCTCCATTTTGAGTCAACTTCTACTTGCCTTAAGAATTTTGTAATTTTTTGCATTAAAATAGATCTCTCTATCTCAAATTTCTTCTTTAAAAGTGATCTTTTCAACTTCCAACTTTCAACTTTGTAGCCTCAACTTGCCATTCCCTCCTTCTAGCACCACTTTTATTGATGTGTTTTTTATGCACTTCTCAACACAGGCAATGTGTAGGTGCACTACCTCTCTTGAAAGACAATCTTCCACAATCATATTGCAAAACACTATCCCAAGGTCTCTAATGTCAGGTCTTGAAAGTGCTTGGAATATCTTAGTTCATTTATGTGATTTGCTGGAATCACAAGGTACACTTAAGGATGAGTTACAAAGTGTGGGAAGTTGGGCCTACAAATGTAGTTTTAAAGTGTTGGAAGTGAATGAACAGTGGCTTCCACTCAAAATGGAAAGCTAAAACCCATCAATTTCATCTAATTTAGCTTCATGGTGATGCCTGAGATCCTACTCTAACCAAGGACTAAATGAAATAGAAAAAGGAGAAAGGTTAAGAAAGTTATTCTAATCCTAATCTACGAATGAATTGTAACAATGGTGGATGCTATAGTAGACAAACTCCCTAAACTAGGTTTTTTTTGGCCAAGAGGAACCTACAGTTACACAAAACTAGTACAATCTTCTAAGGGCTGCAAATTTTCATATTGCACATGTGCATCATGTACATCCAATTAAATTAAGTTGCAACATTGAAATCAAGAAGCCCAGGCTAACTTTACACATCAGTTTGTCATCAACAAGTGCTAAAAGTTTGGGCTGAAAGTTCATTAAATACCATAACAACAATTTCCATTATCACTTCCATTCAATAATCTACAACTAAACTAAAAAGGGAAGTAGAACCATGCATGCAAGATGAGAAAAATCAAAGAGAACATCCATAAAATCATGCAATGTTGTCTTCTATTGCTGCAAATGCCTTTTACACTAGTTTTCCAACCTCTTAACAATGAGGGGAAAGCCCCTATTTATAGTTTTCCAAAGCCCAAATGAATGGCTAGGATTGATTTAAAATGAGTGGCCTATATTTTTTTACATTAGGGCTTCACCTACCCCCAAATATTTAACAATTTAAAATACATCTTTAATCCTTTTCCTATTTTGTCATCTAGTGCTCAGGTGTTGTAGCAATTTCATCATTTAGTTGATTTCCCTTTTCACTGTAGTTGAAACTTCCTGAAAGCTACTCTTTGTAGCTTGATGTTTTTGCAAGATTGTCCATTGGATCAAATGAGCCTATCGATGACTGGCATCAATGGATTGGTTGTCCCTAATTCAAGCAGATAGCTCCCTTATGCTCTCTTCAAGACCACACCCTTACATTTTTTCATTGAATTCCTTGGCATAGGCCTTCTTCTAATGCCAACCCTATAGATGGGTGCTAGGGGGAGAGGAGAACATGAAATGAATGGTGAAAAGAGCTATGTCCATTCCTTGTTTAGCTTTCACAATGGGTCTCCTAACAAACCTACGGTAGGCTCCTTGAATCATGTGTACATGAAGTGTTGTAAGTTTTTTCATACACAAATCAAGACAAATGTTAGTCAAATCCTACAAACTCCTTGTTAGATCCATCCATGCATCATTGAAATATCATAATATTCATATTTGGAGCTCATTCAAAACATAAACATTAATGTAGGCCCAAGGGGATGGGCAAGGAATAGGGGACAACAAACTGGAAGGGAAGTTCTTGGGACTAACAAAACTTAGCAAAACCAAGATTCTTCAATTATAGTGCATGGGAAAAGGGGAATAAAGTGCACCAAGACAAATTTCCTTAAGATTGGATTCATTTGAAAAAATTGGAAGCTTGGAAGAGGAAAACCAAAGGGTCATTGCCCTTTGAAATGGTAATGAGCATGCGGTGGCCTAGAAGGAAAGTCCCAGATAGCGATGAAGGCTCCGAGTTCTGGAGGCCAGGTTGCTGAGGGTCAACGGATGTTCAAAATGGCCACAAAGAGGTTGGGTTTCAAAGGTCAGGTCGCCAGGGGCTGACAGATGTTCAAAACAGGCAAGGAGGGATGGAGTCCCAGAGGTCAGGTTACCAGAGGCTAGTAGAAGTTTAAAATGGACATGAAGGGGAAGAGTCCTAGAAACAGCCACAGAGGGGCCGAGTCCTAGAGGTCAGGTCGTCGAGGGCCAGTGGAAGTTCAAAATGGTCATGGAAGGATGGATTCCTAGAAATGGCCATAGAGGGGCTAGGTCACTAGGGGCTGACAGATGTTTAAAACAACCAAGGAGCGATGAAGTCCTGGAAATAGCCATAGAGGGGTTGGGTCCCAGTGGTCGGGTTGCCAGGGGCCAGCGGAAGTTCAAAGTGGCCAAGGAGGGACAAAGTCCTGAAAACGACCATCAAGGGGCTGAGTTCCAGAGGCTGGGTCGTCGAGGGCCGATGGATGTTCAAAACAACCAAGGAGGGACAAAGTCCTGGAAATGGCCACAAAGGGGCCGGGTTCCAGAGGCTGGGTCGGCGGGGGCTGACGAATGTTCAAAATGGCCATGGAGGGGCCGAGTCCCAGAATGAAATTTTTGCAACTTCCCAAAACTTAATGAAACCTTGGTAGTTCACTTAGGAGCCACTAAAATATTGTAAATCCATAGGAAACTTGTCCCCAAAGTCAAAAATGAAGGAAAAATAAAATCGAGCGAGCAAGGAAATCTGACCAAGGAAATCTGGTAGGGTGGACCCGAAGGACCTGAAGGACATAGAAAATTTGTGAGGTGAAGCATGGTCAACTTGAAAAGATACTATGAGGCTTGCTGACCATTTTAGATGCCAAAATTGAGGGCATGCAAAATGAGGAAATGACACAAAATGACCTAGCAAGGCAATAGGAAAAGAGGGTCCCCGTTCCGAAAGGGGCATGTGTGCAAAACATACACAACACTTAGGAGCATGACCCATTTAGTCATTCACCCTATCAATATTTTTCTTGATAGAAGATACTTAAGTGGGTCTAATTTTGAGATTAACTTCACAGGGTGACTGAGCATATAGTGTCTGAGCTTTTGGGAACAAAAAAAGATGATTAGGCAAGCCTTCTCTATTGAAGAATAATTGAGTTCATAGCCAACTAGGGTATGACTGATGTAGTAGATTGCTCGTTCTTTGGATGATTCATTGTGATGTTCTAATAATTCCCACAGTGCCACTAAAGTAGCAAAAATGTACAACAAAAGCAATTTCCCAGGGATCAAAGGCATGAGAATAGGAGGATGAGCCAAATATTCTTTAATCTTATCAAATCCTTGCTGACATATAGGATCCCGTTTGAAAGATGTATTCTTCTTCAACAGGTGTGTAAACGGTTAACATTTATCAGTTAGCTGGGCTATAAACCTTCTAATAGACTACAAATTTCCCTAAAGACTTCTTAATTGTTTCAAATTATGGGGTGGAGGCATATCCATGATTGCTTTGACTTTTCCTAGATCTACTTCAATACGTCTTCTAGAGATGATGAACCCCAAAAAATTTCTCGATGTTACCTCGAATGCACACATTTTTAGATTTAAGAACAATTTGTAGTGTTCCAAGCACTCAAAGATCTTTCATAGGACTGTGGGATGTTCAACTCTAGTTCTGGATTTTCCTAGAAAATCATCCACATAGTCTTCCATAATATTATGGATGAGGTCATGGAATATGATAGTCATTGCATGCTGGTAAGTTGCTCTTGCATTTTTAAGGCCAAAGGGCATGACATTGTAGCGTAATGTTCCCCAAGGTGTGGTGAAAGTTGTCTTATGTTGGTCTTTAGGTGCAATTATGATTTGATTATATTTGAAAAATCCATCCATGAGGGATAACATTTCATGTCTTGTTGTTAAGTCTACCAACATGTCAATATTTGGTAAAGAAAAATCATTCTTTGGACATACTTTGTTAAGATCTCTAAAGTAAGTACATACTTTGGCATTCCCATTAGGTTTGGCTATTAGGACGACATTGGAAATCCATTCAAAATAATCAATGGTTCTTATGAATTGGGCCTCCAACAACTTCTCTCATTCTTTCTTGACCAAAAGGCAACTTGTGTATGCATCTTGCGAAGTTTTTGTTTGACTAGCTTGGCATCAGGATGGACGTCTAAATGGTGTATTACCAAAGCTAGATCTAACCCTGGCATGTCAGAATATGTCCAAGAAAAGTTGATCTTTTTGTTCTTGAGGAGCTGAACAATTTTTGCATATTCTTCTTTTGATAGTGACTTGGCCACATGTTATTTTAGGATCTTCTTTGGTTCCCAAATTCACTTCTTGTGTTTAGGATGGATGACTATTTAGATAGTTGTGTTCCTACAAGGGGAAGATGAATGTCCTCATCTTCAGGCACCTCATCGAGGTTTTCCCCATCAAATACGCCCTTTTTTTTACTTTTTTAGGGTCAAGAAGCACCTCGAGGAGGTTTTCACCAAGTGGCCCTTTTTTATTTTTCTTATTTTTACTTTTGTGACTAGGGCATTCATCCTCCCCCAATCCCATAAAGTTGACATATTCATCTAGAGAGACATTGATAGGTGTGCTATCTCGTAGGTCCCAGTTAATAAGTTTGGGATGCTTAAGGGAAAGGCTTATGGTAAAGACGGATAGGCAATTGAACATGGATGAAAGGTCCATGTGATCCATATCATCATATGCATGTATGATGGACTCTTCCTTAGGTATGTCTTCCAAGGGACCATTATCCACACTAACATTGTTAGAAGTATTGGATGATATTGTAGGAACTTTTTGCTTTTTGTCATATCCTAGGCCTATATTTCACAGAAGCTTATGTACCTCAATAGGTTGTTTCCTCCCTTGTTCTTCTTTACCTAAACCTCCACCTTGATATTTATGTTGTTCTACAAACTTGGTAGGCCAGGGGTATGCTTCCTGAAAGTATTCCTTCAGGGGAGTATCTAGTTGGGGCTCTTCACAATATAACCACAGACTGATATCATCTTCTGGTGCATTTTTTCTTAAACTAGGGGACCGGAAAGTGCTAGTGGGCATATTCTTGGTAGTGAACATAATGGTCTTATCTTCTTTCTTTTGTATAGACTGCAAAGGTTGACTATATGTGTGTGGTGATGGTGGCATGGTTGCCACATTTAGAGCTATATGCATTTCATATTCACCACAACCCTTGTCAATGATCTAGAGTTTAGTGATGGTGGAATCAGTGGTGGAAGATGGAGTGGCTAATGTGGTGGATGATAGATGGGAAGATGACGAATGAGGTGGCCCCATTTCAACTCCAGGATAATAATGAAAATGGGAAAATGAGGCTTCTATGGCACAACAATACTCAAATGGTTGTGATTTCGCATAGATAGTCACCTCCTTTCCATTAAATATGAAATTTAGGCATTGATGATATGTGGAGGGGATAGCTTGCATGGTGTGGAGCCATGGGTAGCCGAGGACGAGGTTGTATGGTAAGTCCAGATCAAGGACATGACATGTAGTGTACTGAGTCACGGGTCCAACCTGGATGGAAAGACTAATAATCCCTTCAAAATCTGTTTCCGCAATATCATAAGCCTTGATTGTAATGATTTGATTGATTAGGTCCGCTTGTGTGTATCCTAACTACTTTATGAAATGTAAAGTGCATAGATTGAGGGCAGAGCCATTATCTACCAAGACCTTTTTTACATTATGGTGGGCAACGAGGACTTCAATGTGTAGGGGACAGTTATGGTTGGAATTAATGTTTGGCATGTCATTTTGGCTAAAGTGTAATTGGTAGGATAGAGCTAGATGTCCCACTAAAGCTTGGAATTGTGTAGGATCAATGTCGTTTGGTACATGGGTTTCCTATAAGGCTCGATTCAGGATCTCTTGATGCACAGGAAAGGACTTAAGAAAATCCCATTAGGGGAAATTTACATTAAAAAATGGGCCTCCTAAGGAAGACATCATTAGCTTTTTAAGTTATCAAAAATCAACTAAAAGATGACATCAACCTGTACGGTGATATCATTCAAAAAAAAATTATTTATTTTATAAAATAAAACTTTCTAAAATCTTATTTATTAACTCATGATGGTTAATTTAACTCTACATATCCTATTCTATCTCATTCATCTTTCTAAATATAAAATATTCTTTTTGTTTTTTAGATTTATATTCTTAAGTTCTATATATAAATTTTATATTTTTTAAAAAATATTTTCATTCTTTAAAAAAAAAATATAATTTTTTTAAAAAAAACATTTAAATATCATAAAAATATTTATGAAGGCTTTTAATTTTCTCCATTTTTTGCTTCAACCATTTTAATTCTTTTTGTTTTTGTTTTTGTTTTTTCTAATTTCATTTTTATATATATATATATATATATATATATATTTTATTTTATTTTTTTTTTTTCTATATATTTACACAAACAAAATCAGTGCTCTCATCTCCACCTATAGAATGCCTATCGACATAATTATTAAACTTGTTATAAACATATTTAAAATAATAAATCTAAATCTATAATATGAAATTTGATTTAATATATAAAATTTATATAAAATAAAATATACTTTACCACTATTTATGTTGAGAGGCACTCTACAATCTTCATGTAAATATATAGAAAAAATAAAATAAAATAAAGGAAAAAAATAAAGGAAAAAAATAAATAAAACAAATTAAAAATTGTTCTAAAAAAAACTACGAACCAAATAAGTTGGAATAAATTAAAAAATACCAAAAATAAATTAGACAAAATAAAATAAAACCAAAAACAAAAATTGGAAATTATTGGAAGGAGAAAAGTTGGAGAAAATCAAAACTATGGAAAAAATAATTGGAAAAATTAAAAATTAAAAACCAAAAAAAATTGTAAAGGAAAGAAAATAAGAAAATCAAAGAGACTATGGAAAAAAAGATATCCTCGGCATACTTTTTAAAATATAAATATACTATTAGAAAACCTATAAACATGTTTATTTAAATTAACGTACATAACATAATAAATCTAAATCTATAAAATTATATATATATATATATATATATATATATACTAACTAAAAACTAAAATATCTAAAGTTACTTTTACTTTGCCACTTTTTAAATAAAAACAAATAATCAAGAAAAGAAAGTGAACTTGAGTTTTTTAATAAATTATAATAGAAATATATGTTACCACTTTTAAAAAATCATAGACTTTAGTTTTTTAAGGAATTATAATAGAAACTTGTGTCCCCACTTAACTCATATAGTTAAGAAATTTATATTTTTTATAGTGAAATAATTTATATTATATGAGATAAGTTTAGTTTTTTTAGAGTTCCTTAGGAGGCTCATTTTTTATGTCAATTTCCCGTAATGAAAATTGAGATATGTGTGGGAGTCTTTCCTAAGTGATCAAGAATGTTATAGTACGAATTTATAGGATTTTTTTGGGATGGGGTGGATGTAGAGGTTGCGGGGACAGTAATGCGGTTTCTTCTGGTAGCAACAACACATTGGGGATCTTTGGCTTTGACATGTATCATGGATACGCGGGGTTCTACTTGCTCAATGTAATGGATAATTCCATCATAATGGAGGGGCACATTCCTATAACTTATGTTATTTGTACTGTTGTTTTGGGGATTGTTATTGGACGTGCTTGTGCGTTGATTATGGTTAGGGAAGGAATTTTGGTAAATCTGTAATTAAGCATTGGATGATGAGGCTTGACTGGAGTCAACTTGGATATCTCCTCGATTGATAAGATCTTGGACATATGTTTTGAGACCTTGATACTTATTGGTGGAGTTTCCTTTGATTTTTTGGAAGTCACAATTCTCCTTATCTTTGTACCAATTGGGTTTGGGTTTGGACTCATCAAATGGCTTGGTGATAGGATAGACAATTGAATTTTTTTCCTGTAGGAGTCTATTGAAAATGGTACTTAAAGACTTGCCTGGTTGAGTGAACTAGTGTTTTTTGTTCCCTTAAATGTTCTAGCTTGACTATTAAGGGGGACAAGGTGCCCCCTGTGGTACTAATATGATGTTATGGGAAGATGGTTGGTTGGAGGCAAGTTGTTTCCTCTGAGAGGTACTAGCTACCTGAACATGTTTAGTGTTAGTGACACCATCATTCACAACATTCTTGTTCTTGTTCTAGTAGCATGATTTATCTCTGGATGGTCGTTCCTTGTCATGATTGTGTATCTTGATATGCCCTTTAGCGATAAGGGCTCATTCAAGCATAGGTCCTTTCTCCACTACCTCAATGAAAGTGGTAACACAATGTAGCTTGAAGTTATGGGCCATGTTAGCTTTTGAGTTCTCGACAAAGAGAGTGACCATGTCCTTTTCTTTAAGAGAGTTTTTCATTTGGCTTTCCAATGAACGCCACCTTTGGAGGTAGCTGGCAAAAGTTTCACCCTCATGTTGCTTCTCTTTGAGGAGATCCAAGGTATCAGTGTCCTCTAGATTGAAGAAGTAAGAAATAAACTTTTCTAAAAGATCTATGAAGGATTTGATGGACCCTCATTCTAGACCCATGAACCATTCTAGGGCATTCTTTGTCAGGCTCTATGGGAACAAACACAAGAGGTAGTTGTTGTTGTGCATAAATTCCTAAAACTAGGAGTAGAACTCTTGCAGGTGGGCTTTAGGATCCTTGTTTCCCTTGTATCTATTAAATTTTTGTATTTTTAAGTGTTTTGGGAAGGGAATCAATGAGATGGAGGGGTCAAATGGATGGGGACATATATCTTCAAATATAAGAGATTGTTTACTAGTCCCAACTTGGAGATCTTTCGGAGAAGCTTTGATTTCAATTAGGTCTGCATTAACTGGTGATGTAGGAGTTAAGGTTGGTGGGTTGGATGGATATGGGTGGTAGGATGTTTGTGGATTCTGCTTAGATAGTGTTTGAAGGTTGATATATGGATTTTAATAGTGAGATGATGATGTCCCTTGCTGGTATGTCAAGGGTACTTGTTGGTATGGGGGTTGTTTTTGTGAGGTAGAGTACAGATTGGTCTGATAACGATATGCAGAATAATGTTGAGGAGCATAAATGAGGTGTTGTGAATTAGTTTTCTAGTATTGGGGATATTGTTGTGATTGTTGAGAGGCCGCATAGGGTGGTTGTTGTTGTAATTATTGTTGGTTAGTATAGGAATAGTGTTGGGGAGGTTTTTTATGTGACGTCAGATGTTGCATGGGCTAAGATGGAATGTTTTGTTGTGGTTGTGCTTGTGGCCGTAAAATAGATGTGAGCAATGAGGATATGGTCAAGACAGGAGGTCGAGATGGATTACCTTATGATTGATGTGGTGGTTATTGTGATGAAATCAAAGGATTATGTGGTGGTTGTTGCTGATGAGGGAGTTGAGATGATGTGGAGGTGGTCTGCAAAGGAGGTTGTTGGGTGACAACGAGAATATTTGGTTGGGATGTACTTTGTGGAGGTATGTTAGATTGAGGAGGCTATTGGGATGTGAATGGAGGCAGTGGGAGATTCGTGGCCCCAAGAGGTGGAGGAAAGGCGGTGAAAGGGTTGCTCCTAGCATTTACTGGAGGTTGATTTGAAAGGGGTGGTGCAGTCAACATTAGTAGCAGATGTTGCAGAACATTTTGTGGCATATTGTAAGTGAAAGGGTCATTAGGATTAGATACTTGAGGAGCCCCGGTGATTGAGATTAGGGCGAGTAGAGGATTGTTTATGTGATAAAGGACGATGTTTCTAAATTCAAGTTGATACCAACCCTCCACTGGAGGCATATTGGGGATGTATGAATCACTTGGTGTGTTTTGTGAACTTTAGGGTACACTAGGTGTGGAATTTCCATAATTGGATAGGTCAACGCCTAATGGGGGCTTAACACCTTTTTCAATTAGGTAGGCCAAGATTTCTTCCCCATGTTTTCAAGAAAATGTTCTATCATTTGCATATTGGTGGGGTTGCTAAAATGTTCTTCAAGTGTGAGTTCAGGTTGTTTAACCATATTCTCTTCACCATGTGGTGAGTTGTTCTTATCTTGGGTGTTAGATTGTGATGAAGTGCCATTATGAGGGTCTTGTGGAACATTTGCAATGTTGTTAGGATCTTGAGAGGAATTTGCCCCATTGGTTAGGATCTTGAGGGATGTTTGGTTTGGAATCTTGACCTTGTTGTGCCATTTGTTTCTTAGTTTGTGACCAAGTTTGAACAGACATAAAAAGGAAAGACTTAGTGTAAATGTGGGGATGATGGTTGGTTTATTGTGTGATTGGACAAAGATTGGTTAGATGATTCGATGAATTTGATTAGAGGATTGGATTGGTTTGATTGGATAGATTAGATGATTGGATGAATTTGATTGGATAAGTGTGACTGGATTGATTAGATGATTAGATGGGTTTCATTGGATTGATGTGATTAGATTGATTATATGATTGGATGGTTTTGATTGGATTGATGTGATTGGATTGATTAGATGATTGGATGGGTTTGATTGGATTAAGATTAAATGACGGGAGATGTAAAGGATTCTAAACCTAGTCAAGAAATCGACTAAAAGCGTTGACTAACTAGATTGATGGAAAAATAGATGATCACGGCACCAAATCCACCTCAAGATGGAAATGGATTGATGTGGATTGAGGATGGTAACTTATGACACCGAATTCACTTCAAGATGGAAGTGAATTGATTTGGGCCAAATTAGATGATTGATGTGAAGGATAATGATCAAATTCAAATGCCAAGGTCAATTCAAATAACAACCTTCAAGACAAGGTTTAGGTGGTTTGATGTGCTAAGGAGGTTGTAAAACTGACTAAAGTGCAGATTTGATGATGCAAATAATAAGGTTTTAGGTTCCTAACGATGAAACGGATTCGCTAGGTGATGACACGAGCTCCCCAAATGGTAGAAAAGGTTAGTTAGAAATGGAAATGGATGTCCCAAATAGGTAGACGGTTTAGCGGAATGGGTGAACAAAGGCTTGGAGTGGTTAAATGGGGGTTTGGAATGGCTAATCGTAGGTTGAGAATGATCAAACAGAGGTTTGGAATGATTAAACAGAGGTTTGGAATGATTAAACAGAGGTTCAGAAGGATTAAACAGAGGTTCAAAAATGATTAAACAAGGGTTAAAAAGGATTAAATAGAGGTTCAAAGGTTTGGAATGATCAAATGAGGAAAAATTGAGTGTTCAGGGGATAGGTTCGCCCCTCTATAGGGAAAATTTTCCCCTTTGCAGTAAGTTGTAGGGGTGTATCCGCCCCACTGCAATAAATAGGAGGGCATGGTTGTCCCTCTACGCTAAATAAGAGGATGTATCTACCCCTCTATGGTAAAGAGGAATTGTTTTAGATGGAAATGACTATGGCAAGGACTTAAAATGATAATGATAAGGTTAACTTGTCAAAAGTTTACTGGTTTCTCATAAGAAGACACTCCAAACAAGCACAATCCTATGATTATTATTAAGGGTATGGCCAACAAAGGTCTTAATCTAGGATGTATAAGGCTTATAGGGAGTCCTCAATATACTCTTGGTACATGAAGCACAACCATGAACACCAGCCTGTCACAAGCGTGAGTCAGGAACCCCAGCAAGATACTGAAAGGCTCGGACCAACTCTTCAAGTCTATCTAGGACACCCTAGTTTCGACGCTCCACCAAACATGACGTGACTAGATTTGGGTACAACTTTGGCTCTCCCCCCTTTATATACCCCGTCATTACACATGGTTAGGATCGTCCCTTGGGATGATGAAATCCCCAAACAGGTCCCACTAAAAAGAAGACACTAATCATTTCCAACTACTCCCCAGGCTCATATGAAGTGTAAGGGAAAAGTGAAAAAAAACTAATGCCGCCTTGGGTGACACAAAAATAGACACAAAAATTAGTAAATGTTACTCCCCCTAATTAAACTATGTTCCTAGATTAATGAAAAAAACAAGGACAACTTTTAAAATTTGAGCAAATGGATGGCCCTGCAAGCAAATGCTAGCTATTTTATCCTTTGTTCTTCATCAATTACATAAAAATATGCTACAAAATGTTAGAAAAAACACAAATATCCTTGCAACAAACAATTTTAGGGGGTTATAATTTAAAATAGCAAAAAATTGGAGCAAAAACGAAGCTAAAACGGTCGTTTTACCTCTCAAACTATGTTATTTTGCGGTGTATCCACCCCACTGCAGTACCTAGGAGGGAATTTCTACCCCTTTACAGTAAACTAGAGGGAAATTCTGCCCCGTTGTGGTGAACTATCAAAAGACAGGACTCAAACTAGGGTTCTAGTCACCCTTCTACAGTAAAATGTCAAAAACAAAATTCAAACTTGGGCGTAGTTTCCCTTCTGTAGTAAAATGTCAGAAACAGAATTCAAACTGTAGTGTAGTCACCCTTCTGTAGTAAAATGTCAAAAAAAAAAATTCAAACTGGGGCATAGTCACCCTTCTACAGTCAAATGTCAAAAACAAAATTCAAACTGAGGCGTAGTCACCCTTCTACAATCAAATGTTAGAAAGAGAATTAAAAGTGAGGCGTAGTTGCCCTTCTACAGTCAAATGTTAGAAACAGAATTCAAATTGGGGTGTTGTCACCCTTCTACAATAAAATGTCAAAAATAGAAATCAAACTAAGGCATAGTCACCCTTCTACAGTAAAATGTTAGAAACATAATTCAAACTAGGGCATAGCTGCCCTTCTGTAGTCAAATGTTAGAAACATAATTCAAACTGGGGTGTACTCACCCTTCTACAATCAAATGTCAAAAACATAACTCAAGATGGGGCATAGTTGCCCTTCTGTAGTAAAATGTCAAAAACAGAATTCAAACTAGGGCATAGTCGCCCTTTTGCAGTCAAATGTCAGAAACAGAATTCAAACTGGGGCATAGTCACCCTTCTATAGTAAAATGTTAGAAATAGAATTCAAACTTGGGCATAGTTTCCCTTTTGTAGTAAAATGTCAGAAATAGAATTCAAACTGGGACATAATCTTATGTAGTAAAATGTCAGAAACATAATTCAAACTGGGGCATATTCACCCTTCTACAGTCAAATGTTAGAAACAGAGTTAAAACTGGGGTGTAGTCACCCTTTTGTAGTCAAATGTTAGAAAGAGTTAAAATTTAGCATAGTCACCCTTCTGTAGTAAAATGGCAGAAACAAAATTCAAACTGTGGCATAGTCGCCCTTTTATAGTCAAAAGAAGGGTGTATCTACACTTCTGCAATAAACAAGAGGGCATAGTTGCCCCTCTACAGTGAATAGGAGGGCATAGTTGCCCCTCTGCAATGAATAGGTGGACATAGTCACCCCTCTGTAATGAACAAGAGGATGCATTGCCCCTCTATGACTTGTACCTACAAACAATTTTAACAACAACAAATGTGAAGTAAATGGGTCCCACCGGGCGTGCCAGAAATGTGAAGCCTTAATTTTTAACCAATCTAACAATGCAAAATAACTAAAATTCAATGTAAAAAACATAAGGAACACCTCAAAAAGATTATCCTAAGGAATTGTTAACACAAAGAAAAATAGATGAAAGAAATGGTTATACCTTCTCCATATTGTCGAATCCCTTGGTTGGCCCTTGATGCTTTTAAATTATTGTGTGCTCCTTGGATGGCTATGCAAGATGAACAATGTATGATGAGATGCAAAGGATAATGGCTAAAATGTTTTGGCTAAGTGAAGAAAAATGCTTACAAATTGAGTGAACAAAATGAAAGCATAAGGGTGCAAAATGACTAAGTGTTGAAAATGTCTTAGAATAGGGGTATTTATAGAGAAATTTTAATTCTCTAGAGAATTCAATGGTTGAGATTAAGCCACCAAGGCCAAGATAAAGGGCTATGGTGAGTTGAGGACTCACAAGCCCTCACATCTTGACATGTGGAGGGTGAAGTGGCCTAGGATATGATGATGTGTAAGTGAGGTGGAAGGAGGGTACATGATGTGGAGGAAGGACAAGTACTTTGTAAGTACCTTGGGGGTTGAGAAGATTTCTTCAAAAAGAAAATCTTTGTCCCCAAGTGGGGATGAAAGTGACATTTGAGTAATTTTGGAATTCCTCAAAAATATCCACGGGAAATGAGAAAGTGGTTGGAAAAATAAATGTGAATTAAAAATTCACATGCTTGGGAGGATCTAGTGGATAAGAGAGGGTTTCCAAAAAAGTGGGAGTTTGTTACATGTGAGTGAGGTGACAAGTCAAATGTTCTAGAAGTTGTATGGGCATAAGGTAAGCCTTGGAAGGATAAAATGTGAGTTAAAAATTCGCATGGGGAAGAGAGGGACTTAGGATGAATAAATGTAAATTAAAAATTCACGTGGGAAAGAGGGTTAATGCTAAGAAAGGCAAATGAAAAGGTTGAATAAAAAGACATGCTAAATGTGGATAATGACTTTGATTAGATTGTGCAAACAAATGATTAAGAAAGTTAATAAAAGATTAGAGGCAAGTGGGAGATTATGGAGGATGTGATATTAATCCTTGATTAAGGGGATGCACATCCTAATCATGAATTAATTAAATTAATCTAGATTAGAAAGGGATTATGGAGGATGTGACAAGGAGAGAGAAAAATGAAAAATTTTAAATTGATTTTATTCAAAAAGATCAAATGAATAAATTAAATAAATTGATGTATTTATTTAATTTAGAGAGGAAAAGGTGTAAGGAAAAGAATTTAATTGTTAAATTAAATATTTTAGGGACTTTAGACAAAAAGTATAATATTAATTAAATAATTTAATATTGACGGAATGGATGAATAGAAAGATGAATTTGATCGTATGGGAGTGATCAAATTTGGATGTCTACATGAAGAATATTCCCTTTTTTATGCCTTTTTGAATGAAAATAGAGATTGGTTAATTAATTAAATTAATTTTCATGAGTAAGTTCCAAAATCTAGAGAATTGGAGTGATTAATATTAGCATTAATCAGGATTTGATTAATTTAGATAGAATTTAGCTAATTTGACAATTTGATTTAGATTTTAGGATTTAAATAAATCAAAATGAGATGAATAATGGTTTAGAATTAATTAAATAAAGTTTTTATTTAATTAATTAAAGTGGGTTGATGTTAGATTAAATCAAATAAAGATTGATTTATTTAATTTAATAGAATGACTTTAGAGATTTAATTAAATAAAATGAGTTATTTAATTAAATAGAGACCATAGGATTAATTAAACAAAGTGATTTATTTAATTAATAGGGGATGATGACTTAATCAAATAAAATTGATTTATTTAACTAAGAGATGAAATGAGATGAATTTAATCAAATACAAATTATTCAATTAAATGATAGCAAAGGAGATGATTCAAAATGAAATGGTATTAGTGAAATCAGGATCAAATGCATGCATATTTTACGTGTCTACAGTGTCATAGGGACTATTTCTTATACATTGTCCCTTAGAAAACTTGGTTATTTCACCTTGAATGTCTTTCTAGGTGTTTGTCATATCCCTTTGACTTACTCTCTTCACAATAGTTATAATTGTAAATTTCTTCTTTAGGAGACCATGCCAATTCACCACTAGATTACCCTTATATCCTCATGTTATGACTCCACCATTTTTTCCTCTTGACTAATAGTTATTTTCTCAATAGAATCTCAACTTCAAAATGGCTTTGTTATGGTCTTTTATCATTTGTTATTCCACCTTGAGAAAAATGTCATACATTGTAATGAACGAATTTTCTTATGTCTCTTTTCTTTATGACAGTAATCTCAAGAGTTTTCCTTTGTTTACTAACACTTGCATAGTCATCAAATGTATGAGTGACCTTTAAATGCCCAGGTGAAGTTTTATTACACAATGTGTTCTTATGTTGTTTCTATTTCTTTCTAGCTATTGTAAAGAACATGATGATTTTCATGATTCATACCATGTTCATCATTTCCTATGATCATCTTGGAGAGCTATATTTGATATAACCCATTATAGATTGCCATATTTTTCTTTCGAAAAACTATATGGTTTGATATATTTAGGTCCACTGTTATACCCCATTATTGTGTACCTTTCCACAAGGACCTCTTATAACTACTATGAGGAGTTCTTGGAACTTTTGGACTATCATTTTTAACTCTTGGATTATCACTATACCTATAAAATTGGACTCTTTTGCATTCCTTTTTGTTTTCCTTTGTCTTTTTTCACAATGATTAACTATCATTGGTGACTACTATCTCCTATCCTTTTCAAGTCTCATGTACTCAAATATTACACCTCTTCTCAATTTTCATTCTAACATAATTGTTGTCTTATTGGTCTCTAGATTCTATGTCATTTTATTACTTTCTAACAATATCACCTAGGCACTATCACATGAAGCTTGAAGAAGAATGAAATTGTCTTCTATGGCTCCATAGACTCTTAACTGTCCCTACTCACTGTTACATTTTTGGCTACTAACACTAGGTTTACTCTTTTATCATGTATGATTTTGTTTATATCATTTAGAGAAAGATTATATATTTCCTCTACATAGTCGAATACGCATGCCACGTATGCACTAAGAATCATCTTATATTCATGGCATCCCCTTCAGATGCCACCACTACCTTTGATTGTGTGTACCTTAGAATTTTAACCTACTCTAATGTGCAAAATAACTCAAAAATGCAAGTGATAAAAGACTAAGGACACTTCAAGATTAGCCTAAAGAGTGATAAAACAAGAAGGAAAATGGATAAAATAAGATGCAAATGATTTCACCTTCCTTGCTATTGATGACTCCTTGGTTTGCCCTTGCTTGGAATTATTTTGTGTGCTCCTTAGATGGTTTCTTGAGTGACTAAATGCAAGATTGCATGTGCAAAGTGATTAGAATGAATGGCTAGATGATAGTGGATTATTGAGAATGCAAATTGGCAACATGTAGTTATCAAATGGCTAAGTGTTGAAAATTCCCTTGAGGAGGGGGTATTTATAGGAGAACTTGAATTCTCTAGAGAATTCAATGGTTGAGATTGATCCAACAAGGTCAAGATGAAGGGCTATGGTGGGTTGAGAACCCACAAGCCCTCACATTTTGACATGTGGATGGTGAAGTGGCCAAGGGGATATGAGATGGAGGTGAGGTGTCAAAAAGGTACATGAGGTGGAGGAAGGACAAGTACCTTGCAAGTACATTGGGAGATGGGAAGAATCTTGGGTGAATAAAAGTGAATTTTAAATTCACAATAATTGGAAGAATCTAGTGGATAAGACAATGTTTCCAAAAGGTGGGAATTTGTCACATGTGATTTGATGTGACAAATCAAAGGTTCTAGAAGATGTATGGGAAAAGGGGATTCTAGGAGGAATAAAAGTGAATTAAAAATTCACATGGGAAAGAGAGGAGCCTAGGGTGAATAAAAAGGAATTAAAAATTCCTTGGGGGATGGGGAGAGTTGACCAAGGTACTAATTAGGTTTGACTAATCAGTAATTAGAGGATAATTAGGGGTTAATTAGGATTAAAAGCCAACTTGCAAAAGTTGGAGGATGTGACACATCCTAATCAAGGATTAGGCATGTGCACATCCTTAATGAAGAGATTAGGAAATGGATTAGGATTAGATGAAAATGACATGTGAGAAATTAAATAAATGTAATATTTATTTAATTTATTTGATGAAAAGAGGATTAAGGAGGGTAAGGTATTTAATTATTAATTAAATACCTTAGGGATTTCGCAGAATTAATGATATTAATTAAATAATAGTAATATTACTTAATTAACTCGGATAAGAGGATGTTTAGATGAAAAGTGATAAATTTGGATAAATGAAGTGTCCAAATTTGGATGTCTACATTTTTCCCCTCTTTGAGATGGTGTTATGAAGTAGCATCATTTCAAAGAATATTAAAATATAGAACCCAAAAGGAGATGGTTAGGTTGGAAAAGATGCCCCAGTCATCAAAGGGATGACTAAGAAGAAAGATAATGGGGGTGAAGATGAAGAGTAGGGATTGAGGATGCCCCCTTGAGAGGACATGCGGGTTGAAGAGAACACGTGTGTGCTCTTGAAATAGATGATGTGATGCAAGGGGAGATGAGGAAGATGATGCAAGGTGATGGGTAAGAGAGGATGAAAAGGCGCCAGGAGGTTGGGAAACAAAAATGGATGCAGAGATGAAGATGATGTTGCCCCAATCAAGGTACAAGCCAAAAGGGGGTGAGGATGGATGGAGTGTTGTCAATGAATCACGAAGATAGGGGAGGATACATCCCACTGAGTGGTATTGATAAGGGAAGGGTACATCCCAAAACACCACTAAAGGATAGGGAAGAATGCCTCCCAATGATGATGATAAAAGTGTTGTTGATAAGGGAAGGATACATCCCAAAACAACACCAAAGGGATATGGAAGAATAAAATGGGATGATGATGATGATGAGGAGGAGGAGGAGGAGGAGGAGGATTGGTCCATGCTTGTAACAAGACTGAGAACAAGACCAAGGATATGATTAGATGATTCAGGCTAAATGGAATGGATGGGGATAGGATAGAGATGTGAGATAAGGATGAAGGATGAATGGAGGGGGGGATTTGTGATATATAAGAGGATGGGGGATATATGCAAGATGATGGAATGGAGAATGAAATGCAATCCTAATGCAATTTTCCATCTTCGGAGCACTGATTTTTGCTATAGCATAAGACACAAGACGCCAGGGTATGAAGAACCAAGGCGCATTAGTGTCTAATGCATAAAACAAACACAACAGACAAGAAGGCTATCCCAACACCCCAAAGTCACAAAGACCTTGGTCGGGCCAGGTATTGAGATAACCACAAGCACAAAAGGATACCCCAGCATAACACAAGACCTCAGGGATCTTGGTGGGTACTACATGGGACAACCAAGAAGACACAATCAAACAAAAGAGCAAGATATGCCCCTATGTGGACCAATCAAAACACACCATAATATGATGGATTATGGGGGCCTTGACAAGTGATGATAGGGAGCTCAAATGATAAACAAAATCCAAAAGCATCAAAAGATCACAATCAATTTCAAATGTCCATTTCCATAGGATCAAGGGGATAGATGGGATTGATGAGGTCTATTAGGAAGGATGCATCCTATTGAGACCGATGATGGATACTAAGCTAAAAGATTAATATGTTGTAGGATATTCAAAACTGATTGGATTTGTTGATACAAGTGGGCCTCATTTGTGAAGAACTGGCTAGATAAGGGCATAGCTTGATGACATGACACAAGGAAGACAAGACATGATACTGACACACCCTAAAGACCTAGGGGCTTGGGGGCTAATCAAAGATTAGCCTTGCCTACATGAAAGCACAGAGCCCTTGTAGTTTAATAAAAGGTTGTCGATTGACCATGGATAAAAGTAGAAAGAGGAGGATGAATGATGATGACAAATGACAAGGAACGAAGAGACAAAAGCCAAGACTAATGATAGATGATATAGGAGTGGACAAAGAAAGCAAAAAGACTAACACGAGATGATAGAGGAGCGGATGGACAAAGCAAAATGACCGATGATAGATAATAGAAGAGAAAAGTGGACAATGAAGATCGATGATGGAACCCCGGGGGCAGATCAAATGATCGACCTTGCCTACGTGGAAGCGCAAGGGCAACGTAGTTCGACAAGACCAAAGGCAAACAATGGGTAAAGGATGATAAGATGATAGGATAAGTGGATAAAAATATGGGACCGATACGACAAGATAGGATAGACCTATTGGATTGGATAGGATGATGACGATCACATAAAGCTTAGGGATGGGATAGTTATCCAAAGCATTAAAATGACTTGGGAGGATGATATGATAGATAGATGAGTGATGAAAAGTGGTAGGGGATTGGAAAGATGTGCAAGAGAAGCAGGAGTGATGATGATGAGATAAATGGCATTGGGTTGCATGGGGGGAGGCCTATAGCCAGATACCAATGACAAGGGATTGTGAGATGGGATGAGGATAAAGATGAAATAATGGATAGAGATATAGGGATGGGGGATGGGAGGGATTGTTTGGATGGATGGGAATATAAGGATTGGAAGATGGAAAGGGACTAGGATAGATGGACAATAAGGATGGGGAGATGGAAGGATGATAGATGGATAGGGATGGGGATGAAAGGGAGAATAGATGGATAAGGGACGAAGATAAGGATGGGGAGATGGAAGGGATGCTATGATAGATGGATAGGGAGATGAAGGGATGTTATGATAGATGATGTCTCCAAGGAGTATGTCACAAAGGAAGCAGATGCCCCCACTCTAGATATGTCACATATGAGGAGGCATGAGGGATAGAAGACAAGTGGATGGGAAAATAAAGGAGATAACTAGATGAGGATAGGATGGGTGAATAAGGAATATGATAGAGCATGGATAAAGGGAATGTATACCAATAGGTGTCCAAAGCATGCATAGATAGGTGCCCCTATTTTGATCAAGATCACAAGAAGGATGGAGGACATGGGAGATAAATGGGATATGATGGTAGGATGCAGAAGATAGGTGGGATGGGGGGGATTTATGAAGAGGATAGATAACAGAAAGACGGGTGCATAGCTGTAAGCATAGCGGATGGAGGGAATGCATATCAGGAAGTTGCCCCCAAGCGTAGATGGGGATTTACACATGATGTCTGTTTGCCAAGTTTTCATCATGGTATTTATCCAAGGTGCTTGTTTGCCAAGTTTTTGCCATTGGATGGATTATTTCTCTTTACTATTTTTTTTTTTTGATTTTTTTTTTTGGATGTCATGCAGAAGGAGATGGGTAAGGATAAGGAAGTGGATAAGCAAATTTAGAAGACATGTAATAAGGATCAAGGTGTTAAGAGCCCATGTTTGAAGTGACTGTTGGATGTTGGTACAACCTTATTAGGATCATCTAAGAGGATGAATTAGAGTGATTTGATGGGGAAGATACATGGGATAATGGATGGGATGTTGCAAAGGGTATGAATGGAATGATGGGGGGGTATGTGATGGGGAGATGTGTTCAAGACCAACATTGGCACATGTGGTGGTGGGTGTGAAAAGATAACATGATTAAGGTATGGAGAATGTGGGGATAATGGAGGAGATGGAATGGTGAATTTCGGGACATAAGGACCCAAAATAGACTTAGGAGATGAAAGGAGTGTATGATTAGCTTTTGGATTAGCAACTTTGGATGTTCTTATAGATTTTTCATGTGATGGCATTGCATCTTTTTTCTTTGGGATCCACATGGTTTTGATCTTTGCTTTGGTGGGTCTTTGTGGTCTATGGATTTGATGTATATTTAGATTTTTCTTTTCTTCACCATGTCTTTTGGAGGGGACATGGGGAGCCATAGATTCATATGGATGCTTAGATTTATGCATTTTTTCTTTAACAGCCAAAGTGCTTTTAGTAGCAATGGGATGAGTGTGAGGAGATGGATGATATGGAGTGATGGGGATAGGAGGATGGGGATTATGTGTAGATGGAGGATGTTTAGGTATGTGCCTTTGTTGATCCTGACTAGGATGTTTATGATGGATGACATGGATAGGTGATGAATGGATGAAAGGATGAGATGGAGGAGGTGATCTTGGGATATATGGACCCAAGATGGATGGAGTGAATGAAGGATGGGATATGGTGGATGGAGGGATGTAAGGACCCAAAATGGATGGAGAAGATGAAGGAGGGATATGGATGGTGGTTTTGAGGTGATACGATAGAGGAGGAGGGATGGCAACATATGATCTAGTGGGGCGATGGGAAGAGCCGAACATTTCTTTTGGAAAAGGCTTGTTGAGGATGTCTAGAGGTTGTACCAACATCTTTAGATTGTGAGTCTTGGGAAATAGGTCCAAGACCTTGCATGCAGACTTGTTCTTTGACTTGGATGGGCTCTAAAATACCTTGCTCATTAAGGCCTAGACCTTTTCCTTGATAGTTCATTTTCTTGAGCATGTGATCCATGATAGGATTTGTGTTATTCTGAAAACATGATGCGAGTCCATTATTAGGTGGAGGATGATGGGTGGTAAATACACTATGTTTTTCTTCTGCAAGGAGGCCACCATGGAAGAATGTGAGAGTACCAAGGGGATATGCAAGCGGTGTAGGTATAGCAGTTTTAGGTGATGATGGGGGATCATGAGAGGGAGATGGTGGGATAGCAGCATGTGGATAGGTGATATTAGGAGAGGGATTAGGGGATATGATAGGATTTGGATTTGTGGTAGTGGGATCATGTAATGGAGATGGAGATGGAGTGGTAGAAGCTTGAATGACAAGGGGATCATGGGATGGAATGGATGGGGGACTGTGATCTTGAGGTGGACTAGATAGGATGGTAGGATCTTGATCTGGAGAAGGGGATATGTTGGCATGCTTTGGATTAGACTCTTGGCATGACTCATCTTGTGTGGATGGCATGATAACAGAGTCTTGTTGGGACTCTTCAAGTGGGGAAGATGGAGGGATGGAAGATCCATGAGGTTCATTGGGATGGGTTTTGGTGCTACTAGGAGTGGCAGGAGTTGATTGCATTTGGGTATCTTCGATGGAATGGGTAGATCTAGGAGTAGAGGGAGTGGATTGGAATTGGGTGTCTTCGATGGATTCGGTGGTTCTCATAGTAGGAGATGTGGGTTCAATGGATTTAGTGGGTCCAATGGTTTCAATGGTTTGATCAGTGCTAGGGGTGTAACAACAATGATAGGTGTGGTATGGAGAAGGCTCTCATCACTAGTTACCATGGATGATGGATTGGGATGGCATGGTTCCATGACTTCAAGATGTGGAGTTGGGGGTGGCTTCTTCGTAATGAGTCCTTGGATAACTTCTAAAATGAGAGACTTGCATATGGTTGGCTTGGCTAGGGTGGTAGAAATGGATGAGGGATTATGGATTGGTGGACTAGGGTTAGATGGAGGAATGGGATTGAATGTAGGACTATGAGTAGATGGGGGATTAGGAGTGGATGGAGGACTAGGAGTAGATGGATGAATGGGATTGGATGGAGGACTAGGAGTAGATGGAGGACTAGGATGGGATGGATGAATGGGATTGGATGGAGGACTAGGAGTAGATGTATGAATGGGATTGGATGGAGGGTTAAGGTAAGGATATTGGAGTGGTGAATTAAGATAGGGGGACGTGGATTGTGGATTAGGACAAGAGGATATAGGTGGTGTAGTGGAACAAGAGGGTGTGGGGGATGGATTATAATAAGGGTATTGGGATGATGGATTAGGATGAGGAGACATGGATGTAGGATTAAGGTAAAGGGGTGTGGATGTAGGATTAGTATGGGAAGATTGGGAAAGAGGATCACGATAGGGGGACATGGATGGGGAATTGTAATAGGAGTATTGGAATGGAAAATTAGGATAAGAGGATGTAGATGTTGTATAAGAGGATGATGTAGATGAAGGACATGACAAATATAGGGATGAAGAGGATACTGGATATCCATTGTCAAAGGTGGCATAAGGAGCATGATTAGGCATGTATGAAGACATAACAGGATAGCTCATAGGAGTAATTGGATTTTGGAAAGTGGGTGGAGAAAGCTTACTAGATATGATAGTGTCAAAGGGATCTATGTCATATACCTCTTGATCGACAAGACTTTCGTTATCGTTATCGACATAATTAGGGTTTCCCTTGACCACTATTGATGGAGGATAAGGACTCATGATGGTGAAGGATAAAGAGGATGGATAAAATATTTTGGATGGGAATGGATTAAAGCTCAAATTGAGATTTTGGTCAAGCTCAGATCAGGATTACACAAAAGCTCAGATTAGGATGATTGGATGATGCGGTGGGATTGATTTTAATTTTGATGGGATTTAGTAAACAGATGATTGGATCAGGTAGATGATTTGATGAATTTGATTAAAGTACTAGATCAATTTGATTGGATAGGATCAAATGATTAGATGAAGATGATTGTATGTATCTGATTAGAGGAATGGACTGGTTTGATTAGATAGGAAGAAACAAAAGGTACCACTAGATAGAGCTCTAAAAATTGAGCAATTTTAGTTTTTGAACGAAGTTGATTCGACGTACGGTTTGTAAATGATGGCCCCGGGAAGTTAGGGGCGTGTCCACCCCGCAGTATGGGGCGTGGCCACCCTGGGATGTTCAAATTATTGATATGAGGAAATGGAAGGTAGCACTAGATAGAGCTTGAAAAATTGAGAAATTTTTGTTTTTTAGCGAAGTCGATTCGACGTACGGTTTGTAAATGACAGCCCCGGGAAATTAGGGGCATGTCCACCCCGCGATGCAGGGCGTGGCCGCCCTGGGATGGTCAAATTCTTGATAGGAGGAAATGGAAGGTACCACTAGATAGAGCTTGAAAAATTGAGCAATTTTGGTTTTTAAATGAAGTTGATTCGACGTACGGTTTGTAAATGACAGCGTCAAGAAGTTAGGGGCGTGTCCACCCCACGATGCGGGGCGTGGCCGCCCTGGGATGGTAAAATTCTTGATAGGAGGAAATAAAAGGTACCACTGGATAGAGCTTGAAAAATTGAGCAATTTAAGTTTTTGAACGAAGTCAATTTGATGTATGGTTTGTAAATGACAGCCCCGAGAAGTTAGCGGCATGTCCACCCCGCGATGCGGGGTGTGGCCACCCTGGGATGGTCAAATTCTTGATAGGAGGAAATGGAAGGTACCACTGGATAGAGCTTAAAAAACTAAGCAACTTTGATTTTTGGACGAATTCAATCCGATGCACGGTTTGTAAATGATGGCCTTGGGAAGTTAAAGGGGCGTAGTCAGCTTTCTGCAGTAAATCAGGGGCATAGTCAGCTTTCTGCAGCAAAATCAGGGGTGTAGATAGCAAAATCAGGGGCATTGACAGCTTTCTACAGTAAATCAGGGGTGTTGACAGCTTTCTGCAGCAAAATAGGGGCGCTTCCGCCTTTCTGCAGCAAAACAGGGGCGCTTCTGCCTTTCTGCAGCAAAAACAAGGGCACTTCCGCCTTTCTGCAGCAAAATAGAGGGTGCTTCTGCCTTTCTGCGTTGATTATGAGTGGTGTTTGGTGATGTAAATGATAAAATTATGGTGTTTTTTAGGTGAGGGTATGGACTTTTGAATGGATTAGAGAGAAATTAAAATAAACGGGTGGATTGAAGATAATTGTGGAGAATGAACGGGGATTTAGAATGGTTAAAACAACAGTTTGGAATGATGAGATGGAGGTTTAAAATGGTCAAATGGAGGTTTTTGGAGGTTTAGAGTGACAAAATGGAGGCTTATGATGATAAGATAATGGTTGGGAATGGTTAAATGATGGTTTAGAGGCTAAAATGATCCAAATGGGGCTATTTTGAGTGTTTAGAAGGGCAAATTCGCCCCTCTATAGTAGACCATGGGCGTAATCGCCCCACTGCGGTAAAACAAGGGCATAATTGCCTCACTGCGGTAAAAATAGGGGTGTAATCGCCCCACTGCGGTAAAAATAGGGGCGTAATTGCCCTACTGTGGTAAAACAGAGGCTTGGTTTGATGCAAATGACTATGGCAAGGACTTTAAAATGACAATGATAAGGCCAAATTGTCAAAATTTCACTGGTTTCTCACAAGCAAACACTCTCAAACAAACACAACCCTATGATTAGTGCTAAGGGTATGGCCAAAGAGGTCTTAATCTAGGATGCACAAGGTGTCTAGGGAGTCCTCGATATACTCTCGGTATGTGAGGCACAACCATGAACATCAGCCCATCACAAGCATGAGTCGGGAACCCCAGTGAGATACTGAAGGGCTCGGACCAACTTTTCATGTCTATCTAGGTATCACCCTAGCTTCGACGCTCCACCAATTACGACGTGACTGGATTAGGGTACAACTTTCACTCTCCCCCCTTTATATACCCCGCCGGTATGCATGGTTGGAATTGTCCATTGGGGGGATGAAATCCCCAAGCAGTCCCACTATAAAGAAAACACTAACCATCTCCAACTACTCCCTAGGCTCACACAAAGTGCAAGGGGAAAGTGAAAACAAGCTAATGTCGCCTTTGGGTAACACAAAAAAACAAGCCGCATGCAATGAATATTACTCCCTCTAATTAAACTATGTTCTTAGATTAATACAAACAGCAAGGATAATTTAAAAAATTTGAGCAAATGGATAGTCTTGCAAACAAATGTTAGATGTCTTATCCCGCTTTCTCCATCAACTTCACAAGAATATGTTGCAGAAGGTTAGCAAAAAACACATGTATCCTTGCAAGAACAATGTTAGGGAGAAAATAGCAATGAAAAACTAAAGTCAAGATAACAGTTTTTACCTTCTAGGGGGCGCAGTCACCTTTTTGCAGCAAATCAGGGGCATAATCGCCTCACTACGGTAAAAATAGGGGCGTAATCGCCTCACTGCAGCAAATCAAGGGCGTAATCACCTCACTGCGGTAAAAACAGGGGCGCAGTCGCCCCACTGCGAAAAAGTGAGCACAAATTTCAGCCCAGGGGTGCGTAATCGCCTCACTGCAGTAAATATTAGCACAAAAAACAATTTTCAGCCAAGAGGGCGTAATCGCCCCACTGCAGAAAAGTATTAGCATAGAAAGTAGTTTTCAACCAAGAGGGCGTAATCACCAAGTATTAGCACAGAAAGTAGTTTTCAGCCAAGAGGGCGTAATCGCCCCACTGTAGAAAAGTATTAGCACAGAAAGTAGTTTTCAACCAAGAGGGCGTAATTGCCCCACTGCAGAAAAGTATTAGCACAAAAATTTCAACCCAAGGCGCAGTCGCCCTTCTGCAGTAAAATATTAGCACAAAAACAATTTTCAGCCCAAGAGGGCGCAGACGCCCCACTGCAGAAAGTGTTAGCACAAAAATAATTTTTAGCCAAAGAGGGCGCAGACGCCCCACTGCAGTAAAGTATTAGCACAAAAAAAAATTTCAGCCCAAGACGGCGCAGATGCCCCACTGCAGTAATATATTAGCACAAAAAAAATTTCAGCCCAAAAGGGTGCAAACGCCCCACTGCAGTAAAGTATTAGCACAAAAACAATTTTCAGCCCAAGAGGGTGCAGATGCCCCACTGCAGTAAAGTGTTAGCACAAAAATAATTTTCAGCCCAAGAGGGCACAGACGCCCCACTGCAATAAAGTGTTAGCACAAAAATAATTTTTAGCCCAAGAGGGCGCAAACGCTCCACTGTAGAAAAGTATTATCACAAAAACAATTTTCAGCCCAAGAGGGCGCAAACGCCCCACTGCAGAAAAGTATTATCACAAAAAAAAAATTCAGCCCAAGAGGGCACAGATGCCCCACTGCAGTAAAGTGTTAGCACAAAAACAATTTTCAGCCAAAGAGGGCGCAGACGCCCCACTGCAGTAAAAATAGGGGCATAGTCGCCCCACTGCGATAAAACAGGGGCGTAATCGCCCCACTGCAGTAAAAACAGGGGTGTAATTGCCCCACTGCGATGTGTTCCTGCAAAAATCTCAACAACAACAAACATGAAGTATAGGAACCTGTTTGTGGGTCCCACCAGGCGTGCCAAAAATGTGTACCTTAGAATTTTAACCTACTCTAATGTGCAAAATAACTCAAAAATGTAAGTGATAAAAGACTAAGGACACTTCAAGATTAGCCTAAAGGGTG
This sequence comes from Sequoia sempervirens, assembly GCA_007258455.2. Taxonomy (NCBI): domain Eukaryota; kingdom Viridiplantae; phylum Streptophyta; class Pinopsida; order Cupressales; family Cupressaceae; genus Sequoia; species Sequoia sempervirens. The sequence continues at coordinate 130,889,022 of VDFB02358134.1, read as the reverse complement.
ATAAAACAAGAAGGAAAATGGATAAAATAAGATGCAAATGATTTCACCTTCCTTGCTATTGATGATTCCTTGGTTCGCCCTTGCTTGGAATGATTTTGTGTGCTCCTTAGATGGTTTCTTGAGTGACTAAATGCAAGATTGTATGTGCAAAGTGATTAGAATGAATGGCTAGATGATAGTGGATGATTGAGAATGCAAATTGGCAGCATGTAGTTATCAAATGGCTAAGTGTTGAAAATTCCCTTGAGGAGGGGGTATTTATAGGAGAACTTGAATTCTCTAGAGAATTCAATGGTTGAGATTGATCCAACAAGGTCAAGATGAAGGGCTATGGTGGGTTGAGAACCCACAAGCCCTCACATTTTGACATGTGGATGGTGAAGTGGCCAAGGGGATATGAGATGGAGGTGAGGTGTCAAAAAGGTACATGAGGTGGAGGAAGGACAAGTACCTTACAAGTACATTGGGAGATGGGAAGAATTTTGGGTGAATAAAAGTGAATTTTAAATTCACAATGATTGGAAGAATCTAGTGGATAAGACAATGTTTCCAAAAGGTGGGAATTTGTCACATGTGATTTGATGTGACAAGTCAAAGGTTCTAGAATTTGTATGGGAAAAGGGGATTCTAGGAGGAATAAAAGTGAATTAAAAATTCACATGGGGAAGAGAGGAGCCTAGGGTGAATAAAAGGAATTAAAAATTCCTTGGGGGATGGGAGGAGTTGACCAAGGTACTAATTAGGTTTGACTAATCAGTAATTAGAGTAATTAGGGGTTAATTAGGATTAAAAAGCCAACTTGCAAAAGTTGGAGGATGTGACACATCATAATCAAGGATTAGGCATGTGCACATCCTTAATGAAGAGATTAGGAAATGGATTAGGATTAGATGAAAATGACATGTGAAATTAAATAAATGTAATATTTATTTAATTTATTTGATGAAAAGAGGATTAAGGAGGGTAAAAGTATTTAATTATTAATTAAATACCTTAGGGATTTGGCAGAATTAACGATATTAATTAAATAATAGTAATATTACTTAATTAACTCGGATAAGAGGATGTTTAGATGAAAAGTGATAAATTTGGATAAATTAAGTGTCCAAATTTGGATGTCTACATAATGAATTTGGATATATATGCATGATGGTGATCCTCAAGAAACCATGACAAAGAGGGCTATTCCTATTCAATACCAACTTTAGATATAAACCCTCTCTCACTGTCATAGTAGATGTAAACCCTTACCTTGTATTTTCTTTAGAATGGTATAACAAATAGGGTGTCCTAATGTGTGTGGACTTTTCCTTATTGCATGGAAAGTCACGATCAATTTTTTGGCACCACAACATGCCCTTTTATCTTGATCACAATGCATATTCATGATCTTCACTCTATCATTCAACTTTATGACTATTAATAAGGATTTGAGATAATGTTTAGACACTTGATTGTGATCACATGAGGATTTAGCAAAAAATAGTCTAGAGGAAATGTAAATGCAATATTAAAAGGGAGATATATCAATGAATTAATTTTGGGCCTTATGAGACCATTCTTTTCACTTTTTTATTGACAATGTGACAATAAAATAAAAAGAACAATGTTCACTTAATCTAATATAAATAGGAACTATTGAAAAAAATTGGGAAATATTGAAAAAAATTGTTGACTATTGACAAGCCTCATACATCCTATGAAATCACATGTCATTGGACTCATTCTAATACATATTTAAAATATTCAAGGCTACCCATGATGAACTCCTATGCAAAAACTCCTTTTTACTATGTTTTGATATTATGACAATAACAATAGAACAATGCATATTGTTTGTTACAAAAAATCCATGTAGGGATCTCACATATATAACCCTCTTATTATAGACCTCATGCAATTAGCCTTAGAAAGAAACATCAAATGGCTAACTCAAATCATTAAAACCCTATCTCAATGAGCATACCAAATGATAGCTCGTTTTCACTTTCATGGATAATCCTTGGCTATCCATAAAGAAGCTACTATTCTTCATAGAACAAGGCCTTTTTCATCCCTTCTAAACACTTCTCTAGAAAAATAACATAATATCATCATATCAATTACAACTTGGCATTTCCTTGTGATAGTAAGAGGGTTTTAGTAAAGAAGACAAACTTGTCCTTTTCATTAGATTTCATGTGCATTTGTTTACATGAATGAAAAATAGTGATCTCCAACGATCTAAAAATCATTATCAATACTTTCCTCTTTATTATTCTCACATTACCATGTTACCATGCCTTGTAACAAAACTACCAAACTTCAAAAGCACATTGTATGCATTCTTATGTTCTTGAAACTAATCCTAAGGATGTTGGATTCAATACAATCTACCTTCTATACCTCCATTTAAGGATTGAAAAAACCCTAACGACCATGGTAGTTTGCAAACATTATGAAAGATACCTAAAAATGACCATGTCATAATCCTCTTTCTTAGAACCTTTGCAAAACCCAAGTTTAATTAAGTTCATGTAATAATGTTTGAAATAATTATTTATTAAAGGTAAAGATGAAATATATTAGACATGGATAAATAATTAAATTTAATTAATTAATTAATTCCATAGTGTAGACAAATAATGTACTAATTGACAATATACACCTGATCCTGATTTAATTAACATCACTTCGTCCTGAATCATCCCCTTTTCTAACCATTTAATCGAATAACCTTTATTTGATTAAATTCATCAAATTTCACCTCTTAATCAAATAAATCAAATTTATCTTATTAATTCATCATTTCTCATTAATTAAATAAATCATTTTATTTAATTAAATCTCTAAAGTCATCTAGTTAAATTAAATAAATTTATCTTTATTTGATTTAACACTAACATCATTCCTTTTTAATTAAATAAATAAATCTTTTATTTAATTAAATCTAAAATCATTCTCTTCTCATTTTGATTAATCCAAAAGTCTAAGTCAAATTGTCAAATCATCAAGTCTCATCACTTAAATTAATCAAACTTGATTAAAATTAACTCTCTAATCACCTAAATCCTCTAGATATTACAACTTGCACAATAAATCATTTCTTTTGATTTATTAAATCTCTATTTTCTTTCAAAAAGGCGTCAATGTTGGAATATTCTCCAAATTTAAAAATCCTTCCAAGTGGGATTTGTCCTTCCAACAAGGCATTTAATTCATCTTACATGTCCTTTTTCCTTGAGCCAAGTGGACATAACTCCATTTTCCTCTCCCTACAACTTGTCATTTCACTAATTTCAAATTACACCTAATTGCATTTATGGGCACATTGATCAAAATGTGCACATCCTTTAACCATTCACATCTTGACAAGTGGCATTTGCCCATTGGATGTTGAATGATCCCACATTCTTCCATTTTGCTTATTCTTCCATCCTGTTATTCTATAAATAAAAGGATTTTCTTCTCATTTTGGATCCACAACTTAGAGAAAAATTAATCTCTTCACATTGAGAGCTAATTTTATCCATATTCATAGCATTTGTCATCATCTTAGCTAGTTTATTGAAAATTTCACCAAGAAGTTCATTGTTCTTCATCAACAAGTGGATCAATCTTCATCAAATCATCACAAAGCTTGCAAAGGAGTTGGGAAAGGGATAATTTCCACATCAAATTGGCACCAATTCCCCCATGGTATTGAGATTTTTCACGTTTAAATAGGATTTGATAGTTATCCTTGTATTCTTCATTTATTTCCTATTTTGAGTATTGTAGATGAATTTCATGGGGAATCTTAGTTCTAACTTGCATATGGATCTAACTATGTGTTTTTTTCTCATGTTTGTTTAGGTTTAGGATTGGGGTTCACATTTTCGCACTAGAAGGAGGGTGAACTTGAAGATTTCAACATGTTTTTCTCAAAAAAATTGTGGTTTTTTGTTAAATTTTGCATCTACAGGAAACTGCACCACTATGAATCCAATGACACCATACATCATCATTATCAATCTAGCAGCACCATACAGTGATGCTTCAAAATCCAAACTACACTGCTTTTCTTTTCCCACCCAAAAATTCAAAATTTTAAACTCCACTGCTAGACCAATTTGTTGTCACTAGGTTTCCAAACTCCAAACTGCGCCGCTAACCAGAACAGCACAACAATTGTGCTCTCTGGTTTTATTACAAAGAGCCACTATTAGTCCAACATTGCTGACCTTTTCAAACTCTGCGCACTTGCAGACTATGCCACTGGGGTGGAGTAAAAAGCTCAAATTCAATTAATTTTGACATGTGCTTTTTTATTTTGGATATTTTGAACGTCTAACTTGTTTTCTCTCTCTGTATTTCTTGGATTTAATCAGTTTGCAGGTTGAGCCAAGGAGGGAACAAAGATGAGTCTTTCACCATGACATCATAATCTCATTGTATTAAGTGTTGTTAAACACTTTGGGAGAAATTATAATCCCTTTTTAAGGATTTGACTACCTTCATGCTCTTAAGACACTAAATTTATTTTGTGCTCTAAAAAGAACACTAAAAAAGCTTTCATCTTTGGTACAAAGGGCTTAAAAAGAACTTTAGATGAATTTACTAGACTTTTTTTAAAGGTTAACAATTGAACAAGCAACTTTTAGCTTTCCTTTTGGTGCTTAAAATGAATCAAATCATTGCTTTGAGGGGTTAAAATGAACAAGTTCTATGTTTTGTAATCCCTTACCCAAAATAATATCATCTAAAATATGTATGCGCTTCTCTCATGCCTCACGGTGATCTTGAGAATCAAAAGGATTTTTTGTGATATTAAGTTATGTAAGTGATTGCCTCCACACTTCAATTTGGGATTAAAATTGGACAAATATTGCACGTGTGAGTGGAACATATCACGTGTTTTCTCTCTTTGTTTGCAAACAAAGATCAATCGAACTACGGATGTGTTTTCTTGCTTTTATGTTATCTTAGAGGGCCTACCTTATGGGAAAAATTAATCACCCAAGGGAACGACCCAACCAGAAACACACTAAATCCAAGCAACTTCCAACTGGGAAATAAGTGTGGGTACTTGAGAAAAGTTCAAGTATCATTCAATTTTTTTCTGACGAGAAGGGCAACAATGGTCTCTTTCCACATGGATGATCCCCCAGGAATGAAATGCCCCTACCAGAACCTTTGTTTAGAAAGGCCGAAATCCCTATCTATTTGTTGGTACAACAACAATCGTTTTGAAGCCATCCCACGTTTTTATAGCTCTTAGTAGAAATGAGAAGTATGCCATGGGAGTTTCATGGGTATTGATGCTTGGCTGACCCAAGAAGAGAGTGCACTTTAAGGGGGAGCCTATGTAGTCAATCATCTAATAATTCACTAAGAGTAGGCATAGTTGGATTCGTCCAAGCGGGAACTCAACAAATATTGTCTTTCATCCATAGGATTGTGCATGATTTTGGAAACAAAACACATTTCTTGGTCTCAAAACACAGAAAAATAAACATCCAACATGAACACCAAATTTCAAAACCTTTAGAAGAAGCAAATATATTTGAAAAAAATCATGTTTTGTTGCTTTCCCTTGGGATTCTTATCGTTAGAGGCTTCTAAGCATTTGGATTTTATCTCAATTTTCTCCTACTAAAGTCAACATTAAGTAAATTTTTCCTCAATTTTCCTTGGTTTCCACATAATACACATTGTGGGTTAAGGGGAGATTTGAGACATTAGACATCTAGATTCAAAATCTAATCAAGAGAGTGTTTGTGGTAAAACAAAGTCACTAAGAGAAGATAAAACAATTGGACCTCACACATGTGTCTTCTCAAATGATTTCACAAAAAATCAAGATTTAGAAACCCAAATCCAAGGTTCTTAGTCCAAAATATCACCAAAAGCATCTCTCAATGCTCTACAAATTCAAACAAATATTTCTTTTCAACTTTTACAAACGTGCATCAAGAAACAATCCTAATTTGTATGAGTTTTATTATAAAAAAAATCTAAGTCTCTTTCAAAAATTTGAACATCTTGTTTAGAGTAAAGTATGTTCTTCAAAACCGAGGTCTTGTAAACAAGAGTATTTTTAGGTACACATAGGATCAAAGTCAAACCATCATCCATCTTTCAAAATTTCAACCACAATCATCTCACCAATAATTCTTGAAAATCTTGAAACCATCCTTCATGCTAGGCTTTTTATCAAATCCATTAAATCAAAATCCTTGAAACAAAATTCATGAATCCTTGAATCAAACATCAAAACATCTTATTCAGCTAGGTATGTGTAGATGCATCCTTCTCCATGTACTTAGCTATATTATCATCAAAACCATCTTTTTTGGTTAGGTGTGGATAGATGCATCCTTCTCCCTACATCGAATCAAATTATCATTTTGTTAGAAAATCTATCCCATAGATAAACATCCAACATCTTGGGGTCCATTTGATCATTATCCAAACAGATCCAAGAATCCAAGAATCCAAACCAAAATCAAGGTCAAATTCAAGAATTGAAAATCAAAATCAAACAAATCAAAATCCAAGAATCAAAAAAGCCAAAAATCCCAAAATTCTAGCATCTTCTCAAGATTTTCTAAGAATTCAATCATCCATACCATCCATCTTTCACACATATTTCATCATCACATCTTTGATCTTTAATCATCCTATATTTTCTCTTTTGAGCTTCATTTTATGGGTCAAACAAGATTACAACACAAGAAGAGCATGGAGAACAACAAAGAAACATCAACTTCAAGTGACCTAAGTCAAACTACACCCGAGTTAAATCCTATTGAACCAAGAAACCCACTATCTAATCTCTCTCTCATCACACAAAATCCTTAAGATGAAGGGAAAGTGGAATACATCACCAACTCGGGGATGACCCAAGATGAGATCACTGAAATCCTTCAAAACCCCGACAACCACAAACTTGCCAAAGCCATGATAAGATTAAACCCTTCCCAATACATGCTTGAATTGGTGAAGGAAATAAACTACCTCCTAATTTCAATATGAACACTATTATGGATAGGCCATTTATTCGTCTTGTACCATTCACCTCACCCACTTAGAGCATCATCCAACCCATTCTACAATCCATGGCATACATTGCCACCACACAACCTATTGTTAACAAGGGGAGTGTTTTGCTCAATGCCCTTCAAAAACATCCCCTTGCCAATACCTATAACTTGGATGCCAATATCGTCATAGGTACATCAAGTACCACCCCTCAAAATCCACTCCACCAATATGTCCCACTCACATTCCATGACACCAACAATACATATTTTCACGTAACACCGACACATGCTCTTGATGCCCAAGTTTCCTTACCATTGGTGCAATCATGCCTTTTTGAACCAAGTGGACTTTTCAGGACCTTATCTTCATTTGCTCTGTATAACTTTCCACCAATTTCATCACTACCTCCCCCAATTTTGCCACCATTTCCAACATCAACATCATTTCTTGGTTTAGGGATTCCTCCTTTACCTAACAAAAATCATTCAATCTAGGTCAATCCACTGATCACTAATCAAATCATTATATCAAATCCTCTAAGTGTACCATTAATATTGCAAAAATAGATGGTATCCAACCAAGCAACAACATCAATCCCTACAAATCAAAACACGGTCTCCTAAGGACCTAACACCTCAATCACAACAATGACTACCATCATCACTAAAAACACATCTCAACCACTCATCACTGCATCCGGCACAATTCCAAATCCACCACCACCATTGCCAAAACCAAATATGGCAAGCCAGTACAACATCGCACTACAAGATCACCAAGCTTACCAAAAGGCACTTCAACAGTACCAAGTTTTTCAACAAGAAACACAAGCCACACAAGCCACTCAGGCTACTCAAGCCTCTCAAGCCACCTAGCAAGTGCAAGCCCAAGTGTTGTTGTAACAAAAACAAGCACAACAAGCAGCACAAGCCCAAGCATTGTTACAACAAAAAGAAGCCTAGCAAGCAGCACAAGCTGCTTAGGCTACACAACAATCAACACAATCTCAATGAGCGCAACAAGCTGACCAAGTGCAATCCCAAGTGTTGTTGTAACAACAAGTTGCTCAGGCTGCTCAAGCTGCTCAAGCTACCCAACAAGTACAATCATAGGCACAAGAATAGTACCTCGCACAACAACAAGACACCCAGTAACAAGCATATTAGCAAGTGCTAAATCAATACCAAGAACAACAAGAAGTAGCCTAGTTACAAGCCCAACAACAAGTCTTAGTAGCTCAATAGAAACAAGCCCAACAATAGGAATTATTAGTGCAACAACAACAGGACCAACAACAAGTGTTGTTGGTACAATAGCAATTACAAGCATACTTGGCACAACAATAAGTGTAAACACCCTCCACCAACAAACCAACCAATCCACCCATCCCTCCAACAACTCAACCACCTCAAAACTCCTTCATTCCTCCCCATGATTTGAAAGATAATGTATCAGCACAAATCAAATTCCTTTCACAACAAGTGCTTGATCTTCAATCAAGGAAAACCACCAAGCCACAAAAGAACTTATGACCCTACTTGTTTGATAGGAGAATTATAATGAAACCATTCCCAAAGGGATTTGAGATCCTAAAATTCTATAAATATCATGGGACAGGGAACCCTGAATATCACATCAAGGAGTTCCAGGTATACTGCATGGAAGTCGCCTACAATGAAACATATTTGATGTGATTTTTCCCTCAGGGCTTGGAAGGATCCATTATTGACTGGTTCTCTTGTCTCTTAAGAATCAAAAAAATCCAAGAAATTGTGGATGCATTCATCCAAAACTATGCTTTCAACATAGCCATAAATGTAAGCCTTGAAGAACAATTGGTTATGAAACAATCCAAAGGAGAGACATTTGCTTCATTCTTGCAAAGGTGGTGATCAAAATCCACTAGAAGCAAATGGGCCATGCCTAAAGAATAGCAAGTGTGCACCATCATTGCAAACCTTGATGAAATCTCATCCTTCCATCTCAAGATGCAATGCATCACAAGCTACGATCATCTAATCCCTAAGGTGCTCAACATCAAACAATCCCTTATCTCATAGGGGGGAAATCCATCTTATCAAGAAAGCCACCCATTCACTAGCTATAATGATAAACCATGCACATGGGTGAAGAATAGAAATGTTACCAACAATGGTGTTGTTGATGCAAAATTTGTCATCAGTGCACCTTGGAAAAACACACGACCACCCCAACAACAGCCCTAAAACAAAAATCAAAATAATTGACAAGGTAACACTATGACTCAGTAACTGAACAATCAAACAGTCAACAACATAAACGATCAAAGGGGACCACCCCTGTGAAACAAGAACTCCCCCAAGCGGAAGTACACAGCCCTTGGGGAATCAATTGAATCCACCATGAAGAGATTGGTGGAGGAAAAACTCATCACAGTCCCCACCTACGAAAAATATCAAGATCCCTTGGTAAAACCACCATGGTACAATGAAAATCACCTTTGTGATTTCCACAAAATCAAGGGACATGCAACTGCCAGCTGCATGAGGCTCAAAAACTTGATTAAGGACCTCATAGATGACAAAATCATAGATGTGGAAAAACCAATGGAAATCAAAATCTCAAGATCTGCACAAATCTGATGCCCAATCATAACAACAAGGGAAACAATAACAATGATAAGAAAAAATGGGCATTCAAAAGTTTAAATCCTATGTATGACCATGTCGTTGCATCTTTAGATGAGTACTACACTATTATCACCATCAAAGGAGCCTAAGTTGATTGTGGAGTCACCACAAGAGGTAAAAAAATTACCATCGCAAGACCATCTCATCCAAATAGGGCATCCACTTCCAACCCAAGATTTGTTCACAGTGGCTATAATGTCCTCAACCAATTAAAGAGAACCCCAGCACAAATCTCCATCATGGAGTTGTTAAAAATCTTACTAGCCCATTAAAACATCCTTGAAGAGGCTTTGGCTTCATCTTTCATCCCCACTGATCTTGATGTTGATAATTTCCAAGCTATGGTCTCAATATCACCACACCTCACCTTTTAACTTTCTCATAGCAAGATCTTCCAACACAACTATCTCACAATCGTGCATTTCATCTTGAAGCTTACCTCCATAAAAACTAGGTCAAGAGGGTCTTGGTGGATGGAGGTGTAGGGATGAACCTCTGCACCCTTAAATTAATGAAAATATTGGGCTTCTCTGAAGATGTTGTATAGAAAGGAAAAGGCATAACCATTAGAGCCTATAACGATCAAGAAAGGGTATCTCAGGGCACCATCCAACTCCCTATTCAAGTAGGGTCTGCCATCATGGAAACAACTTGTCAAGTCCTCAACCTAGAATTGCCTTATAACATCCTTTTGGGGTGTCATTAGATTTCAAAAGATGCAAGTTATCGCTTCCACCTTCCACCAATGTATAAAATTCTTGTACCAAGGGCAAGAGGTCATTGTCCATGGTGATCCTGAACCATTCTATTATTGCAAAAATTTGGAAGCAAAATATTACAAAATACCCCAAGTGCCCAAGAACGATGAAGGCCCTTTAACACAATAAATAGACCCATCCACTGTGTCTCCTCCACTTCTATGACAAAGACACCCAACATTCCTGCCATCTCTGACATAAGGTCATAATACAAGATAATGGGTGTGGGGATTACACCATTCAAAAGAATTCTTTCATGGTAGGAGAGTTACCACAATCTCCCAGATCGCGTGGCCAACCACAACCCACTAGCACTCCACCCAAAATATTCACAACAAGCCCCTCTAACTTCAGGAGTTGGGGGGACTTGGGCTAAGAAGTAGTAGAAGAAGACCCACTAGAATGTTGTACCAAGATAACAAACCTGTAGCTGACCGTCCTACGGATGACAACAACAAAGGGTTACAAATGCTACTCACCATGGACTATAACATAAATAAAAAAATTGGGCAGAATGATAATGGTCTTTTGGAACCCCTCATTGTTGAGAAATGCATGAGGAATCTTGGCCTTAGTTGTACTCCTCCTAGGGTAACCATATGTGGTAGATCCATCCCAGTTAGAAGGGACAGAACACCTCCTCAGGTATCAATATTATACCCTAGGTCATCAATCATTGCCCAATGCTTACCAATATCTACAAGGTTTCCTTTAGAAAATTTCACCTTTGACATAACTGATGTGTGTAGTAGTGAGGATGATGAACTCAAGAGAGGCATACATGCATTATTCGAAGAATCTAGCCTCTTTATGATTATCACCCTATCTTTTAAGTTTGAAAACCAAGCCAATGAGATAAAACTAGTATACCCCCAGCTCATCAATTACGACCAGCGAGGACCGCCAATTCTAGATACATTCAAAAATGATGAGGTTCTCTTGGAATTCATGGGACTAAGGGATAACATCCCATGTGGGGATCACAAGGTAGGATTTTTCATCGATCTATACATGCATGCATATTATGGGGAGATGATTGAATCCCTTAGTCACAAAAGCGAAAACTAAGAATAATCTCTAGGTCTTTGAGTGAAAACCACACTGTGGCACTCTTAGACCTAAAAAAAGTAAAAATAAAGGATTCATCCAATGGAAAAAAACCTCTCTAAGGCACCTGAGGATGGGGGATTCAGTCTTCCTCTCAGTGCTCTACATCAAGAAAAGGTAGTGATTCTAGCTAAGAAATGCAACCCAATCAAATTCGGGATAGAGGAAACTTCTCACATCAAATTTTATGCAGAGTCATTACTATTAGAGGAATAGGAGCTCCTAGCTTCCTTCTTGAGAGAAAGGAAGGTTAAATTTGCATGGACCTATGCTGACATGCCTGGGATTGATCCAAAGATAGTGGTCCATTATCTAGCAATATACCATGTAGCCAAACCTATGAAACAAAAGTTAAGAAAAATGCATCCTAGATTTTCTTGTTGGTCAAAATGGAATTGAAGAAGCTAATTGATGCAGGATTCATACGGCTGATCGACTACCCAAAGTGGGTATCTAATCTAGTAACTATTTCTAAGCCCACTGGGGGCATCCATATCTACACAGATTCCAGGGACCTAAACAAAGCATGTCCCAAAGATGACTTCTTGTTGCCTAATATTAATATGATTGTAGAAATGACTACGGGATATGAGATGCTCTCACTGATGGATGGTTTCTCCGAGTATAACCAAATCATGATTTCCAAGGAGGACCAACACAAAATGGCTTTTACTTGTCCATGGGGGACATATTGCTAGAATATGATGTTGTTCAACCTAAATAATGTCGGAGAAACCTACCAGAGGGCCATGACATTGATCCATAAAACTATGGAAGACTATGTTGATGACATACTAGCAAAATCTAGAAATAGGGACCACATAACAACATTAAGTTCCATCTTCGATAGGCTTGAGGAATACAAGGTACATCTAAATCCAAAGAAGTATGTCTTTGATGTACAATCAAGAAAGGTGTTGGGATACATTATGTCCATGAGGGGTATTGAAATAGATCTCACCAAGGTAAAGGAAATCCTTGAGATGGAGGCACCTAAAATATTGAAATAGCTAAGAGGCCTACAAGGAAGACTCCAGTCAATTTGTTGGTTCATAGCTCAATTAGCAGACAGGAAAATACCATATTATCACCTAATCCAATAGGGGGTAGTGTACAAATGGGATGAGAAATGCGACCAAGCCTTCAACAAGATAAAAGAATATCTACTCACACCTATGATTCTCATGCTACCAATTCCAGGAAAACCTCTAATCCTCTACATATCAATAACAGTGGTAGATATTGGAGCTCTCCTAGCTTAGCATGATGAAAATGGAACAAAGAGGGTCATCTATTACATCAGCTGTACAATGGCAGGGAATGAGTTAAACTACTCATTCATTGAAAAATCCTATCTAGCAGTAGTCTTTTCCTTGCAAAAGTTCAAACACTACATGTTGGCACACAAAATCAAACTCATCACCAAGATCGACCCCCTCAAGTACCTACTATCCAAGGAAATTCTCACAGGAAGGATGGCCAAGTGGATCATGATCTTATCTAAATACGACATTGAGTATGTGGAACTGAAGGCAATCAAGGGCTAGGGGATGGCAGATCAACTTGTAGAAGCACCCATGTATTCAGAGAATCCACTTATATCAGAGTTTCCTGATGAATCCATCTTCAACTTAAACATATCCAATCATAGGAAACTATACTTTGATGGTTCCTACACATAGCATGGATCAGGAGTCAGAGTCTTCTTCATCACCCTATAGGGGGATTGCATACCCAGATCCTACAAGTTGGCATTTCCCTGTACTAACAACATTGTAGAATATGAGGCTCTAACCATAGGTCTCAAAATAGCAGTGCAGTGGAACATCATGGCTCTCAAGGTATATGGAGATTCATAGCTAATAATCAATCAAGTGAATGATGAGTACCAAACAAAGGATGATAAGCTAACTCCATACAAAACTTTGGTGGAGAGTCTCAAGGAATAATTCATTGCCATCACATTCAAGTAGATTCCTAGAGCAAACAATAGAGTAGCAGCTGCCATGGCAACAATTAGATCCTTACTAGACATCCCTCATAATGTCTTGAAGCATGGATTCCTAGTAGGGTAGCTTCTTGTACCCGCATTCAAGGTACCAAAGTCAAAAAATTTCTGTGAAATCATTGGTCCCAATGATCCCTGGTACCATGACATTTACACCTACTTGTGAATAGGAATCCTCCCTATTGACTTACCCTTGAGCCTAAAGAGAACTTTCATCAAAAATACATCCCACTTTGTGATCCTAGGAGATACCCTGTATCATAGGAGCATAGAAGGAACCATGTTACGGTGTTTGAATCTTGAGGAGGCCTTGACCATTTTAATTGAGGTGCATAATGGCATTTATGGTTCACATTCAAGCGGTATGACCTTGTCGAAGAAGTTACTGAGAACGAGGTACTACTAGCCCATAGTGGAAAGGGAAGCACATGACTACGTCAAGAAATTCTTACAGTTCCAATAGCATGGAGATCTCATCCATGCTTTGGCTCAAGAACTTCATCCCATCATCACACTATGGCCCTTTTTCTAGTGGGGGCTCGATCTCATTAGAAAAATAACCCCTACCTCATCCATTAGTCACAATTTTATCATTACCACCACTGAGTACTTCATAAAGTTGGTAGAAGCCATACCCATGACCTACATAACCAGAAAGCATATATCAAAGTTCATCCTGAACTACCTCATATGTCACGATGGTGTCCCACAAGCCATTTTCTCAGATAATGGGACACCATTCAAGAATTATAATGTCTGTGACCTATGCTACAAATTCAAAATACAACATTGCTTTTCTATGCCATACTACCCTCAAGGGAATGGCCAAGTTGAGGCCACAAATAAGACCATACTAAAAATATTGGAAAAGATGGTCAATGCAGCTAGCCACGACTATAATTTGCAATTAAATCCCACCCTCTAGGCCTATCACACAAGTATCTACACACCCACAGGTGCCACCCCATTTTCCTTGGTGTACGGGTCAGAAGTCATATTACCCATCGAGATTGAGATCCTGTCACTAAGAATCTCACTACAAAACCGCATCACAGATGAAGAGTATTGGGTTTCATGACTGAATGAGCTAGAGTTACTAGACAAGTGATGTTTGAATGCCTTGAACCATCTACAAATTTACCAAAACCACCTCAAACAAAATTACTACAAGAAAATCAGAATCAGGACCAGAAAATCAGAATCAGGACCTTCCATGTCAGAGTACTAGTACTAAAAGAAAATAAGAACATACCCAATTCAAATAGCAAGGGAAATTTTGAGCCTAATTGGTTGGGTCCCTTTATCATCACAACAAGGTATAAGTCAAGGGAATATCAGTTGTCAACACCTGAAGGGGAACCTTTGTAGGATCCCATGAATAACTCCCATCTCAAAAAAATTTATGCCTAATCTTGCAAGGTGTAAAACCAAAAATACAAACACATGAGAAAAAGTCTTGAAAAAATGGTCACCTTAATGAAAACCTGGCAAATAGGTGTCTTCGTGACAACAAAAAAATCCAAAATCCAAAAAAAAAACGGATTGAAAAATAGTAAAAAGAAAAATCGTCCTCTAGTGAAAACCACCTCAGTGGTGCTTTGGGAAAGTACCTTGGTAAAATCCATGCAAAAAAGTAGACTGTGTAAAATAAGCGCTCTCCATCAACCTTGGTCTCCACAACTTGTTCTACATCACTCATCCATCTATTACATTTCATCTGCATCCTTATATCACCCATCCACATCCACACCATTGCTTGGTTTTGTGTTCGTGTCATGATCCCTCCTAGAGCTACTTAGCCCATTCCAAAGGTCAATTTCTTGCCTATATTGGAGTAGTCTATCACATCACACTGGGGGCATGTCTAGCATTGGATCAAATTCGTGTACATTCTTGAGGTCTTAAAATCCAAAAGTCCAAAAACATCAGAAAATCTAAAAATCCAAAAACATTAGAAAATCAAAAAATTCCAAAAACATCAAAACATCAAAAAATCCAAACACATCCAAATCATATCAAAAATCCCAAAAATAGGTCAAAAAATTAAAAAAGTAAAAAAAAAAAAAAACAAAGTCCTTTATTGAACTATGTCATCTCTAGCTTTGAACATAGGCAAGGTTGATCTTTGATCATCCCCTAAGACATCTAGGTTAATCTTCTAGGAGTCCATCATAATAAACTAGCATTTCATCATGTTTATATCTCCATTTGTATATTGGTCGGGTCATCAGTCGAACTACATGGTCTCTATGTGTATAACATAGGCAAGACTAATATTTCGATTAGCCCCCAAAACCCCTAGGATAGGTCTTATGGTTAGGTGTTTGGTCAAAATCTTAAAAAATATGAAAAACAAAACATTGGAAAATCTCAAAAATACCGAAACCAGCCTCAAAACATTTCAAAAAGATAAAAAACATTCAAAAAATCCAAAAAATTCATCCATCCATCTCATCTCACTATCACCTGCAATAAAACATCAACCCTAATAAATCGTCATCACCCTCAACCTTTGGTAAAATAGTCAGAAACAAGTCTAGTAGTCAAAAGTGAAAACTTAAAAGTCAAAGTCCCAAGCCTGAATCAGCAAGTAAACAAGTTGGTCAATTTTTTGTATCAATAGCTTATCATCCAATCAATCCAATCATCATCTGATATCATCATGTCCTAGGATACATCCTTCCTACAATGGACATCAACATTAGGCATCATTGTAGTTTTAGTCTTGGCTAGCAGTATGAAGAATATTAGCTTGTTTGTTTACTTTATTTTATTTTGTTGGATTTATCTTATTGCACTCATTCCAATGACCTCTCGATGATGTCTAAATGAAAGATTTAGAGAGATAGGAATGGGGAAATGATTATTATCTTTTTTCTATTGTGCTTGTTGGATATTCTTGTAATATAACGTTGGTCATATGTGCTTTTTTTGGTTTGTAGGGAGGGTGTTTTGAATGTCTTGTTGACCACATAGGAAGGCTTTCTTTTTTATGTTTTGGTCTAAGATATTTGAGATATCTGAACTGCACTCTAAATAGGGTTCTGTATGTCAGTTTTGAACAGGGATACTCCTATATGATTGTTGAGTCAAATTCCATCACACTAGGTGCAACACCATCCTGGTTCTTTATACCTTGATGCATTGCACCGCGTGTGTAATCAAACATAAGGTAAATGGCCCTTTGAAAATCCCAACTCTTGGCAAGTGAACATCATCCATATCATTCTCATCTCCAATAAGGTCTTCTCATATCACGAGCTTGTTGGATCCTCTGTTCTTCATCTTTCTTTTCTTTTTTCTTCTTTCCACACTAACATGCTACCATGGCAGTTAATCAAAACATCACATATGCATCCATCCTACATCCAAAAAACTATTAACATACTACATGATGCATATCATACCATATAGGAAATATAAATCATATCACATACATTGCATCTCCATCATTTGCATAATATAGGTTGGTTATTCTAACCATCTCATCAATTGCACATTTGCATTCATTACAACATCATCATATTCATAAATCATATAAGCATCATTTGCATAAATCATATCACATAGGCATCATCACATCATCCATTTGCATAAATCGCATAAGATCATCATGACATAAGCATCATCCTATCATATCATATGCATCATCATGTCAATCAACCTTTTCTTTTTCATTATCTTTCTCATGCACGATATGAATGCATTTATGGAATACATGATGATGCATATGATATGATATGATGATGCTTATGTCATGATGATCTTATGTGATTTATGTAAATGAGTGATGTGATGATTCCTATGTGATATGATTTATGCAAATGATTCTTATAAGATTTATGAATATGATGATGTTGTAATGAATGCAAATGTGCAATTGATGAGATGGTTAGAATAACCAACCTATATTATGTAAATGATGGAGATGCAATGTATGTGATATGATTTATATTTCCTATATGGTATGATATGCATCATGCAATATGTTGACAGTTTGTGGATGCAAGATGGATGCATACGTGATGTTTTGATTAACTGCCATGGTACCATGTTAGTGTGGAAAGAAGACAAAAGAAAAGAGGATCCAACAATCCTATGATCCAATAAGCATCATCATATCATATCATATGCATCATCATGTCAATCATTACATGCATAATATAGATTTTTTAGTCTAAGCATTCACATATCATAATCATTGCATTTGCATTATCCTACCATAACAAACAAGATACCAAAAAAGAAAGCATCTCATCACATAATCATGGTACATCACAAAACATCACATTTGCATCTTCACATAGGACATAATATAGACACATTAGGATCATTTGCATTGCATCCATACATCAACATCATCATAAAAAGTACATAGAAAGATACTAAAAAAGAAATGCATTCATAAATCACTGCATCATAAACATCATTGCATCGCATATAGAAAGTAAAAGCATCCATCGTGCATAAATAAGATAGAACAACATACATCAAATCAAAGTAATATCATCTCATATATATCATCAAATAATACACTGTCATGGTACAAAATTGGGATCAAAATATACATGTGTGTATGTCAATATAGTATAATGGCCCACTGGGCTATCAAAAATGAGCCCATGAAGTGTAAAAGAATAAAAGAATATTGTCTCTGATCAAAATGGAGCTATCACTGTTGGCTACTCCCATCCCCAGGCGCCCTTTCCCCATGATCCTCTAGGGATCTAAAGTCTATCCTCTATGAAAAATTAGGGACCCGAGCTAGTCTGGGCACTACCTGACGATAACGTAGTCTATAATGATCTTCCTTTCGAACCATCTCCTTGTATGCCTATAGTGATACTGTGCTCCTAGATGAGGATGTTAACATGCTCTTCGGCTGTTGTCTCCTACCTCTCTAAGGTAGCTTGTAACTCTACAGCCTACCACTACTGGATGGCCTTATCCCTCTTCGTTGTAAGGGCCAAGACCTGTTGTCTCACCTGATCTTTCTTGGCTATCAGAGTGGCAACTTGTGCCTATAACTACAAAATTTTCCCATCTTTGGGGTATGGCTATGGTGGTGGTTGGACAAGTGGCTAGTCCTAATCTCCATCCCTAGGTGGTGTCTGCTTCCTGTCCTAGTCCTGTAAACCCCAATCCTAGTCCTATTGGACCTGATCCTAATCCTTCCCCTATCTAAGGGGACCCCTATCCTAATCTTCATCCCATGGGGGTAGTCCCTAATCTAGATGTGGACCCCCACCTCCTTGGTCCCCATCTCTGTCTCCATCCCCTTTGCCTCCCTTGGCCCATCTGCCTACTTTACTCCTGGGATTTCATTATGCCACCGTTGCTCCTAGCAATGTCAATTTAAGAGGTGGTCGAAACCAATCTCTATAAGCCTTTGTGAAACTCGCCTTTTCCTGGCCCTGATCATATGGCCACAACCTAGCCACTAGCTATCAAAAGCTCTGCACTGCCTCATCCACTAGAATGTAGCAGCCCCAAGACTACTCCCTCATAGTACATGTGAAGATCACCATGTACTAGTCATCAGGATGATCCTGTGGCTTGCCAAACTGCCTTTGAACTTGGCCTGATAGGTATCTCTCCACCATGGTGTGCTCATGACCCTACATAAGCCTGTCTTGACATGCAAAAAATAGCTCATGTGTATCATCGTACTAGGAAATCCATCCAAGATACAGTTGCCATGTAAACTCCTGCATGTCATCGATGTCTCTCCTCCAATGAGGAATGTCATGTTGACTAGTGTGACTAAAGGAAACTCCTCTTTGATATCTCCAGATGACTGGATCATCCAGCTCCATGTCAATGGGCACAAATCTGACAAGATGAAGCACTGAAATGTGCTCCCAGGCCTAGATGTGTAGGAGTATGACACTAACCCCAATGGATCGGCTATCCAAATATGCCACCTCGTGAAGATCTCTATCAAGAGAGGCTAGTAGTACTGGCCCCCAAGGAAAGCATACTCTCCCTCTGATCATGCACTCCCAAGTGAGACCCCATCTAACATTGAAGTATTTTCCATGCCGATCTGATGCCACAAGCCCTGATATGATGGATGCTACAACCAATTAGAATGGTGAAACGATAAACCTATACCACTCCAGCTCAATCTAACCCTCTACAAAGATGATCTCCTCAAGGTCCATCACATCATAGCATGCATCTTGCTTGGCATCCACATCATAGATCACTCACTCTCCATGGATCATTAGTTGCAAAATATGCCAGATGTTCTCCAAAGTGATGGTCACCTGGCTAGTGGGAAAGTGAAAAGATGATGTCTCACTATGCCATCGATTTGCCAGTGTGGTCATCATGCCCAGGTGTGTCCTGACTGGGCATGTGTAAGAAATGTACCAAAGACCAAGTTCCCTAGGTGCTCCTATAGTCACTTGTGCATCTCCTCTAATATGACAAAAAGAACTAGGGACCTGTGCTCATGAGAATGGAGCATCTCAGCCTCCTCCTGCATCAACAAAGTCACAATGTCAAGTTTTGTAAAAAAAAAAATATTGATCCTGGTTGAATTTTTCGCCATTGAAATAGCATATGTGAACTGTTTGCAATGGTGGCATGGTTTGAAATTTTCAAATTGTGTCGTTGGAAGAGTTTGACCCTCATATTCATCGCCATGGCATAGTTTAGGTGTGCCACTATTTGACCCCCAAACCCTAAATCCTAAAGTGCTTCATCGTGGCGCCATAATCATATGTGATCCAATTTGGAGTTTGAACCCAAACTCCAAATTGCACCACCATGTCACTATTCGTGGCCATGGCACAATTTAGAACCACATGACACCAAAAAATAGTATGAAGTAGTGCTATACAGAACCACTTGACAAACTTGGACTTCCTAAGGCTATTAAATGCACTCAAGCTCAAAAAATGAAGTCAGGTCAAGATCACTCATCGGTGGTCCTACGCTAGGAAGCCATTGGTACACTTGCACTTGCTCTGAGATGTAACATGGAAGCACTCGTGCCATCTTTTGATGAGGGCGCAACCCGAGACTTAGAAAATAACCAACAAACAAGAGAATAATTTTATTATTCAGAAAGTGGAGCTTCTTACATGCAGACGATCTCAAATCCCCAAGTTCTACAACACATGCAAGTTACAGAAAGCTACAGAATAACCCTTTCGCAATATGCGAGCTTGTCCCCAAAAAGTTACCCAAAAATTAGAAACATGCCCATAAATAGAGCTCCTCTTTTGTTTGGAGCCAAAACAACATTCAAATTTGAGTTTTGGCGCCGAAAAATTACAACTTGAAGTTTAAATTTCAAAAGAACATTTGCAATTGTATCTTCTAGAAAGTGCGCCAACTTCCCGGGGCCATAACTTTTGATCCGGGACTCTGATTCACGAACCGTTTGAACCGTTGGAAAGGTCACGAAGTCGACAACATGCTCAAAATTTTCTACACCAATTTTAGCAAGTTTCAGGGCTGATCCGGGAACTCTAAGTGCCTCAAATCTCACTCGAAGATTTTCAGGTGCAAATCTGGGAAACTAAAACTGCAATATCTTTCCACCCAGGAATAGAAAATAAAAACCATAAATTGGGAATTTCATTATGATGAAAAGGGTATCCAAAAATATAAAAACATCTAAAAACTGAGAAACTTGAAATTTAACTATTTTTGGGTGATGCAAGATTGCCCTTACACCACTGGATGCTCTTGCATCATCTTTCAAAGGGGTTAGAGCTCAAATCGTAGGATTCTCTAAAGACTATGTGTGCAAATGAATTGGAAGTGGCCCCTCGAGGCCTATTTAAGCTTGAAAGTTAGGGTTTTTTTACTCTGTTTAGCCATCCAGCCAGGGTTTTGGACCCTTGATCCCGTTTCTATCCAACCAAAGACTGTTTTGCCTTATTTTTATGTCTTTTTACATTTTTCATATTTTGGAGCCTTTTTGGACCCATTGGACACCTTGTCCTTATTTTTCATGAGATCACCCAAAAATCCAAATTTTCATCCGATCTCTCGAGGGGATAGTATATTAGCATATTTTGTCCATTGGGGCAGCATTAGGGCATTTTGAAATCAAAATATTTTTGGCTTTTGATCAAGACATGTTTATTCTTTGAATCAATGCAACAAGTGCATAGCTTCAAAGAGGGGCAAAATGTAGACACGTAAAATGTACTAATTGATGCTATACACCTAATCCTAATTTAATTAACATCACTTTATCTTGAATCATCCCCTTTTCTAACCATTTAATCGAATAACCTTTATTTGATTAAATTCATCAAATTTCACCTTTTAATCAAATAAATCAAATTTATCTTATTAAGTCATTATTTCTCATTAATAAAATAAATCATTTTATTTAATTAATTCTATGGTCCTCATTTTTAAATAAATTATTTTATTTAACTAAATCTCTAAATTCATCTAGTTAAATTAAATAAATTTATCTTTATTTGATTTAACACTAATATAATTCCTTTTTAATTAAATAAATAAATCTTTTATTTAATTAAATCTAAAATCATTCTCTTCTCATTTTGATTAATCCAAAAGTCTAAGTCAAATTGTCAAATCTCATCACTTAAATTAATCAAACTTGATTAATTAACTTTCTAATCACCTGAATCCTCTAGATATTGCAACTTGCACAATAAATAATTTATTTTGATTTATTAAATCTCTATTTACTTTCAAAAAGGCATCAATGCTAGAATATTCTCTAAATTTGAAAATCCTTCCAAGTGGGATTTTCCCTTCCAACAAGGCATTTAATTCATCTTGCATATCCTTTTTCCTTGAGCCAAGTGGACATAGCTCCATTTGCCTCTCCCTCCAACTTGTCATTTCACTAATTTCAAATCACACCTAATTGTATTTATGGGCACATTCATCAAAATGTGCACATCTTTTGTCCATTCACATCTTGACAAGTGGCACTTGCCCATTGGATGTTGAATGATCCCACATTATTCCATTTTGCTTATTCTTCCATCATGTTCTTCTATAAATAAAAGGCTTTTCTTCTCATTTTGGATCCACAACTTAGAGAAAAATTACTCTCTTCACATTGAGAGCTAATTTTATCCATCTTCATAGAATTTGTCATCATCTTAGCTAGGTTATTGCAGATTTCACCAAGGAGTTCATTGCTCTTCATCAACAAGTAGATCAATCTTCATCAAATCATCACAAAGCTTGCAAAGGAGTTGGGAAAGGGCCAATTTTCACATCAAATTGGCACCAATTCCCGCATGGTATTGAGAGCTTGCATGTTTAAATAGGATTTGATAGCTTTCCTTGTCATGTTCTTCATTTATTTCTTAGTTTGAGCATTGTAGATAAATTTCATGGGGAATCTTAGTTCTAACTTGCATATGGATCTAACTATGTGTTTCTTTCTCATGTTTGTGAAAGTCTACGATTGGGGTTCACACATAGTAAAATTAATTATTAAAAAAATCATTATAAAATAATGTATTAAATATTCATACCACATCAAATTATAATTGTTACATGTAAGATGACATGATAACCATTTAAAATTCTTTTAGTTAATGATGCAAATATTATTTGAATATTATATTAATTTTTATTTTTAGGCATATGGTTATGGAGTAGATAAAAGTGATGGCACTTCACATTTTATTTTGAGGGTGTTACATATTTTTATTATTGACATTTTTTAATGACAATTTGAGGTTAAATGTTTTTTATGATTTATGACATGATATATTAATTTTAAAATAAAACTAGTTTTGGGTGCAAGATAAAATGGGGGAATAAAACTAAAATTATTATTTTTAATTATGATGATGGTGTTTAAAATTGAAGGTAACTTTTGTAGCTTTAAACTTGTAATCCTATGAGACTGTAGATTAAATTAAGTATTCTTTGTCACAATTTCTTTGTGGGTGATTAATCTTATTAATTCAATTTTACTAATTGTAGAAGTAGATAGAAGATTGTAGAAGAATGAGACAAGAAGATAGGCGTGACACAACATATACATGGAGAAACCCTTTCAGGAAAAAACTCCACCACTAGAATCAGTAGTGCTTGTATTATTTAACCTTAGTACAAGATTACAATATTTGTTTATCAATTCTTGATTGGTATGCTTCCTTTACCTTCAACTTGCTTCTTCACAACTTGTAAATAAACTCTGATAAAACTCTCTTCAACTCACTACAATTAATAGACAATTGTGAGCCTTGAAAACTCCAAAGAGTTGTCAATTACAAAGCACAAAGCTTATCTCAAAAACCTATGATTATCTTGTGCAAGTAGAGTTCTTCCATGAAAAACAATGTCAAACCAAGCTCTTCATTAATTTGGGCATCCCAAACTAAAGTCTTAATTAATTGATGATTATGATGATATCTTGTAAGCTTCTCCTCAAAGTTAGTGCCCAAGAATAGGCCCCACTTAACTAAGCCTTGTAAATATCTTCTCATGCAAAGGTGTCAACTCTAAGATGCCAACTTGGGTGCCCAAGGTTGGTCCAAGTCAATCTTTTTTAACTGAAACATATCTCTCCACCATTAATGCAAATATCATGCATGATTGATCATCTCCTGTTATCTATCATGCAACTCAAGTCATTAATCATGTAACTCAAGTCAACTCAAGTCAACTACATGCAACTAAAGATAAATAAACCATAGCTGATCTAAACTGAACTGAAACTTCTCCTAAATAAGCTCTAAATTCCCTGAAAATCACATATCTAGATAAAGTAATTTTTTGGGTTAGAGGATTCCAAAGCTTGTAACCTTTTACATTTTCACCATAACCTATTAATAATCATTTATGATCCAACTTAGATCACTTTTCTTTATGCACATGAACAAAGGCCTCACAACCTGGAAAGATCCTTAGATGTGCAACACTAGGTTTCCTACCTAACCACATTTCATAAGGGGTTTTATCTTCAATAGATGAACTAGGGGATCTATTGATTAAATAACAAGTACTTAGAGTCTTGACCCAAAGGCACCAATCTATCTTAGCACTACTTAACATACTCCTAGCTCTTTCCATTAAGTTTTGATTCATCCTTTCTACTACTCCATTTTGTTGAGGTGTATATGGAGTAGTTTTCTATCTCACAATTCCTACATGCTTACAATAATCATCAAATTCCTTAGAACAATATTCACCAGCATTATCCGACATCAACACTTTTATCTTATGATCTGATTGTTTCTCAATCAAACCCTTAAATTTCTTAAACTTATTAAACACATGGGATTTGTTATGCATAAAGATCCAAGTCTATCTTGAGACATCATCAATAAATGTGACATGATATCTAAATTTTCCAATAGATTCAATATCCACATGACCCATAACATCCAAATGAATAATCTCTAATAATCTTTTAGCTTTATTTTTTCTATTAGGAAATGAAGATCTAGATTGCTTTCCAAATACACAATGCTCACAAAAATCATTTTTTCCAATTTTATAATCAGGAATATCGTCAACCAATTTCTTATTAAAAATGGTCCCATGACCTTTTTCACCAATGTGGCCCAATCTATGGTGCCACAACATATATGTATTTTCAACTTCAATTACATTGGCCAATTTATTCAAATTGGAGGTATCAAGCTTAAAAAAATTCCCTTTCTGAGATCCTTTAGCAACTACTATATTCCCTTTCACCAATCTGCAAAAACTTTTATCAAATGTCACATTCATTCTAGAATAATTGAACTTAGATAGAGAAAGTAAATTTCTAGCAAATCCTGGAATATGTAAAACATCATTAAGGGTATTGACCCTACAATCATTGAAACACAACTTTACCACTCCTTTTCCCACAATATTTGTTGTGTTATTATCTCTAAAGAATACATTTCCTCCATCATATGCAATATACTTCATGAACCACTCCTTTTTAGGAGTCATATGATAGGAGCAACCTGAATCAATAAGCCAAGAGTTATCACTAACAATATTAGTTGTAATGATCAATGCATCATTACCATCATCTAAGGATTTCTCTGTAGAAGAATCATAACTCTTTTTCTTGTTCTTACAATCCTTCTTTGCATGTCTAGGTTTTTCACAATTCCAACACGTTACCTTACTCTTACTAGGTGTTTTAGATCGTCCTTTAGATTTACCCTTTTCTTTCTTGTCTTCCTTAGATTCCTTTTCCTTAGGCCTACCTCTTACAAACAAGGCATATTGGGTTCCCATTTTAGAATTCCTCCTCATCTCCTCTGATAGGACAGTAGGAATTATATTTTCCATCTTATGATTTTTACCACTACCACTAATAGCAACAATTAGATTTTTCCAAGATTCTGGTAAAGAACAAAGTAACAAAATGCATTTATCTTCATCTTCTAGCTTTACATCTATAGATGCTAACTGAATTAGAATAAAATTAAAATCATTTAAATGATGTGCAACAGAATCACCATCTTTCATCTTGAAAGAATACAACTATCTTTTCAAATACAACTTATTAGTAAGACTTTTAGTTTGATAGATATCACCTATCCTCTTCCACAATTTGTATGCAGTAGTTTCATCTAAAACATTCAAGAGAACAACATCAACAAGACATAATCTTATGGTCAGGCCTCTTGCCTTCTTAGCAAGCTTATCCCAATCCTCATCTAAAATTGTTGTAGATGGATTTTTATCACTACAAATAGCTAACCACTAATCTCTCTCTTCAAGGAGATCCTACATTTTTAATTTCCACATCTCATAACTAGATTCATTGAATCTTTCAATATCTAAACAAGAATTAGAATTCATTGTAACAAACTTCATTTACAAACCTACAATAACACAAAAAAGCTCCCACTATAGCCAAAAAACCTTCAAAATTTTAAGAGAAAGGCATCCCAAACTCTAACCAACTTTTAGCTCTAATACCAAATGTTGAAAATTGAAGGTAAATTTTGTAGCTTTAAACTTGTAATCCTGTGAGACTGTAGATTAAATCAAGTATTCTTTGTCATAATTTATTTGTGGGTGATTAATCTACTTAATTCAATTTTAACAATTGTAGAAGTAGATAGATGATTGTAGAAGAATGGGACAAGAAGATAGAAGTGACACAACATATATGTGGAGAAACCCTTTTGGGAAAAACCTTCACCAATAGAATCAATAGTGCTTGTATTATTTAACCTTAGAACAAGATTACAATAATTCTATATCAATTCTTGATTGGTATGTTTCCTTTTCCTTCAACTAGCTTCTTCACAACCTGCAAATAAACTCTGATAAAACTCTCTTCAACTTGTTGCAATTAATAGATAATTGTGAGCCTTGAAAACTCCAAATAGTTGTCAATTACAAAGCACAAAGCTTATCTCAAAAACCTATGCCTATCTTTTGCAAGTAGAGTTCTTTCATAAAAAAACAATGTCAAACCAAGCCCTTCATCAATTTGGGTGTCCCAAACTGAAGTCTTAATTGATTGATGATTACAAAGATATCTTGTAAGCTTCTCCTCAAATTCGGTGCCCAAGAATGGGCCCCACTTAACCAAGCCTTGTAAATATCTTCTCATTCAAAGTGTTAACCCCAAGATGCCAACTTGGGCACCCAAGGTTGGTCCAAGTCAATCTTTGTTAACTAAAACTTATCTATCCACCATTAATGCAAATATCATGCATGATTGATCATCCCCTGTTAATTGAAAGTATTAACCTATTATTTTCCATGTAACTAAAGATAACTGAACCATAACTGAACTAAACTAAACTAAAAATGAACTAAAATTGAAGTGATATTGCCACTCCACATACATTGTAATTATCAATCCCTATTTTGTAGGAATAAGACATGCATTACATAAGAGTTATCAATCCACCAAATAGTTAACTAAATCAAGGTGTGTCCCACCTCCCATGTGGGCGCCCTATGTGCTCCTATTTTGTAGGAGCTCTTCTTGGGCATCCCCACATGTTCCTATCATTTTGGAATAATTACAAATGTCAATTTACATGTTCATTTCATTCAATTTTAATCTCTTTCTTATCCTAGTTTTGGGGAACACTTTCCAAGGACTTAGGAGATACATGAAATATGTTTAGGATTGCAATTAAATGACATCCTATTCCCAACAATGGGAGTTACACATTATTATTGCATGTTCTATGACAAGAGGGATACTTGCACATTATTATTATTTTATGACAAGAATATTTCTATTTAAGACATGTTCTATGAGAAATGGGGGTCACATAGCCAATTTGAAAATGAACCTTTTATAGAAATTAATATTTTATTCTCTCAAAATTAAAAAGGCTCCTATAAAAATAATGATGAAGGCATTGGGAAATCTTTCCTTTGGAATTTTTTGGAGAATTTTTATTGGAGGGGAGATAAACTCAATGGAAGGAAGACAACTGAAGTTTTGGTTCAACGCAGAAAGGATTAGATTTTATTTTGCGTTAATTTCTATAATTTATTCCTCTCTTTAAATCTTTCATTTGCTTCAAGAAAATCCCCCTAAATTAATGTTCTTGTCTTTTGTGAATTTTCCTTTCTCCTATGTTAAATCCTTTTATTGCTTCAAAAAAAAAAATCACTTTGAATTTCTTGCATGTGATCCCTTTAAAATTCGATCTTCCAATATAATCCCTTTTAAGAAATTTTGAATCTTCTCCAATTAATATTTCCTTGATTCTTTGATTTTACATCCATTTAAAATTTTCTTCATTCTTCATTTAATTTTTTAAAAATTAATAATTGAAAAATCTCTCTTGAAACCCCAATCTAAATGAATTCTTCTATGTGCACCCAAAATTAATTGAGACAAAATATTAAATTTTTATTATGAAAATTCTTAAACCTATTCATTAATTTTATTCTTCCTACTTTTTATTATTTAAGTTAAATTTATTTAAAAATAATAATGTAAAACTATATTTAAATAAAATTTAATAAAATAATAAATAAAACATTTTTAAACTAATTGAAATTTGATTATGAAGATGGTGTTTTGGTCTGCAACTGCAACGAGCCGAACTAGGGCATATGAGCCCTAGCTCGTGTTTGCTTTCTCTGTTTGTGCGAAGTTTGGGGTGGGCGTTTGATTCATTCTGTGGGGGGGTTAATTTTTTGCTACGGTTGTCCTTTGAAGCTCCGACCTAGTTGTGTTTGGCCATTTTTCCTATGCATGAGGGTTTCCTCTGATCTGCTATGCCTAGGGCTGAACCTTTCTTGTGCATGTCCGTCCCAGGCCTTTTGGCGGCTATGTCTCAGGGTGAGCCATCTAGGGTTGCGCCTGACATGGATTTTCGTGTTGCGGTGGGCTTGAAATTGCCAAGACAAGGAGCGAGGGTTTTTAACAACACCCTCTTCTCTCCGAATATAGGGTCTATGGAATTGAATTCATCTGGTGGATCTCGGATCTCAAAGATTAACGGGTGCCTTGAGTGCTGCAAAGAGAGACCTAAATTGGTGATTCGGATTGAGATGATTGCTGAGGATATTGAATATTATTCAAAGCATTCTCTGTATTGCAATTTTTTGGGAATGAGAGTGTCTCTACAATTTTTGGAAACTTGGGCTCGGAGGACTTGGGAGCCAAAGGGTGAAATGGAGATCATGTTGCTCGCAAATAATTTTTCCATGGTCACATTTATCTGCTTGGCTGATTGCAATAGGGTTTTTCAAGGGGGGCTATTTTCACAACTAGGTTGGGTTGTTCGTCAATCCATGGCATGCAGGCTTTAATCCCTCTAAGGAGCTTCTGAATCATGTTCCAGTGTGGGTTCGGTTGCCCATATTTCCAATTGAATGTTGTCGTGAGGATGTTCTACACATGCTTGCTCCGATTCTTGGGAAGCTGATGGGGTCTTTGACACAAACCCTAGGTAAGAAAGTAATGAATTTTGCTCAAATTTGTGTGGAAATTGATTTGAGTAGACCTTTTCTAGATGCTTTGGATATGTGTGTGGGTTCCCATTCTTGGGTGCAGCAATTGGATTATGAGACCCTTCCTTTCCGATGTCACCTCTGTCATGAGTATGGTCACCTATTGTGTAGATGCCCGAAGGCTAAGCTTGTGGTGCCTCGGCCTCCACCTCCTCCTCGTAACACCCCTGATGCTGATAAGGGGAAGAATCCTATTTCTATTGAGGGGGTGGACGCTAAGGGTTATGGGCAGATGTTGAGGGTTATGTTCTTGTTAAGGCTCGTAACTAGAATAGAGGTCAAAAGAGGACTTTGATGGAGAGACAAGATGAGGATACTTTTAACAAGTTTGAGGTCCTGGATGATTTGGGTCAGCAAGAAGTTAATCCAGGGTTAATAAGTGTGGATCCGGGTGTGGTGGTTTTTGGCCTGGAGGATCACACTTCCATTACTCCTACTCCACAGGAGGAGTCTGCAATGCCTATGGTCACTGATGTGCAAGTTGGGGCTCAGGTGATGTTGGGTCCAAATTTTGAGATGGGGTAGGGGGATGGAGGAACTTCTTTTCCTGCACAGAATGTTGGATAAGATGTGGCTAAGAGTAGCAAGCCTTCTCCTCAACTATGCATTTTGCAAAAGGATGGCAAGAAGGTGGGGTCAGAGAAAAGTGCTAAACTTGGCAGGAAGAAATATTTGGAAAAGATTAAGATGATGGGGATACTTTGGTGGAGTCAGGGTCTGTTAAGACCCTAGATTCTCATTTTTTGACTCCTTTGAAATGATCATTATTTCATGGAATGTAAGGGGCTTGAACAGTGGCCCTAGACAAAAAGCTATTCGTGAGTTGGTTAGAAGTCATTCTCCTGATGTTCTTTTTCTTCAGGAGACCAAGTTATCTATTGAGTGCATGATGGTTTTAGCACCTAAGTTGTGGAAGAATGGTCAATGCCAGTCTATTGGGGCTCAGGGCTCCTCGGGGAGTGTGGCTTGTTTTTGGAAGATTCAGCCTTTATGGTGGTTATCCTTCAAGTCCTCTTTATCCATGGTTGCTTTGTGTCCTGAGTCAAGAGAGTCTGTTCTTTTCTCTAATGTTTATGCTTTTGTTGAGTTCTAGGGTAAACTTCTTTTATGGAAAAATATTCATTTTGTTCATAGCCTATTTCCTTATTTGCCATGGATCATTGCAGGTGAATTTAATGCTATTACTCAATTAGCTGAGAAACAGGGTGGTATTGCAAGACTAGAGCCTTCTGCATTGTTGTTTCAGGACAATATATCGGCTCTCAATCTTGTGGATATCAAACCTAGCAATGGTCAATTTACTTGGAACAACAGAAGGGTGGGAGACAGTTGCATTGCTAAACAGCTGGATCATTTCATGGTCTCCTGCTTTTGGGTTGGGGGGAATGTGGTCCTCTAGTTCTGAGATATTAGATTGGAGAGGTTCAGATCACTGGCCTATTAAGCTAGTTATCTCTTTTGCCCAGATGCCTCAGATGCCAACCTTGAAATTCCAGCTAATGTGGTTGTGGGACCCTGACCTTTATGGATGTGTTGCTGATTGATGGAGGTATGGTAAACCTGCTTATGGTACTGCAATGTATAATTTTGCTAAGCTCCTTCAATATGTTAAGTATCAGCTTAAACGGTGGAACAAACAATGCTTTGGAAACATTTACCATGTGAAGCATGTTGCACAAGCTGAATTGAATGGTATTACTAGGTTGATTAGGGAGGATGGGGTGTTTGAGGATTTTTTACGAGATGAGGCTAGGGCATTGAAAGCTATGGAGGAGTGGGAGCTGAGGGAGGAAATCTACTAGAAGCAAAAAGTTTAGATTGAGTGGCTTCAAGAGGGAGACAAGAATACTGCCTTCTTCAATTCGGTGAAGGATAGACATCATGGTAATTCTATATCAACTTTGGTCACTGAAAGGGGAGAGGTTCTTTTTTCTACTTAGGATATCTCAAATGAAGTTGTGTAGTATTTTGCTTCTTTATTCAAGGAGGACTCGTAGGGGGACTCGGTTTAAGAGGCTCAGGTCCTCTTTTGTATTCCTTCTTTGGTCTCTTGGGAAATGAAGGAGCATCTTATGAGTGATATTTTGTTGGAGGAGCTAGAGAAGACTATTTTCTAGATGAAGAAGGGTAAAGCTCCTAGTCTAGATGGTTTCCCGATTGATTTTTTCCAAGAATTTTGGGAGATTATCAAGATGGATTTATTGGCAGTCATTCAAGAGTCTCAAAAGAATAAGAAAATGCTTCAGGCCCTAAATTCTACCTTCCTTGCTCTCATCCCCAAGGATGATGGGGCTGATCGGTTAAGTCAATTTTTCCCCATTTCTCTTGGCAATGTTATTTATAAAATTATCTCTAAGTTGATTGCTGATAGGCTTAAAAAGTGGCTTACACTGTTGATTTCTAAGGAACAGATTAGTTTTGTGGTGGGCCGCCAGATTTTGGATGGGGTGGTTATTGCTACTGAGACTATTTATTCTATGGCCAACTCCAAAGATAAGGCTATGTTCATCAAGCTGAACATGGCTAAGGCTTATGACAGAGTTTGATGGTC
Source organism: Sequoia sempervirens (assembly GCA_007258455.2). Taxonomy (NCBI): domain Eukaryota; kingdom Viridiplantae; phylum Streptophyta; class Pinopsida; order Cupressales; family Cupressaceae; genus Sequoia; species Sequoia sempervirens. Next base: position 130,857,012 of record VDFB02358134.1, on the reverse strand, counting down.
CTTCCTCTGAAAGGTTCTGGGGGCCTTTGGTTTTGAGGAGTGGATTCACTGGGTTATGAGTTGTGTGACTTCAGTTTCTTTCTCTATTTTGATTAATGGGGAGCACTCTAAACTCTTTGGTGCTTCTTTTGGTGGAAGGTTTGGGTCGATTGATAAAAAGGAATGTGGAGGGGGGTTTCATTCAGGGATGGCAATGGGGAGGTGGATTACCAGTGCAATCTCACTTACATTTTATGGATGACACTGCTTTGATGGGCTTGGCTACTGTTAGGGAGGCTTCAAACATGCGCAAGGTGTTGGATGTTTATCTTGCTGCATCAGGCCAGTTAATTAATGAGGGCAAGTCTTCCATTTTTTTCTTCAATACTCTGAACTCCATTCAAAGGAGAATTGCTCATATTCTCATATTTCAAATTGGGGATCTCCCGTTGACCTACCTTGGAATTCCTATTTCAGTTGGTAGGCAATCTAGGGATTCTTGGCAAGCTATTATGGAAAAATTTCATGTCAAAGTCACTCATTGGACCCTTCGTCGGCTGTCTTTTGTGGGTCGGGTTTAGTTGCTCAAATATGTGGTTTAGGCTCTCCCTCTTTATAATTGTATGATTCAGGTGGTGCTGATGGGCTTTGTTAGGGATCTTGATTCCTTAGCAAGACAATTTTTATGGGATGGTAGTTTATTATCTTCCAAGTGGAGCCTTGTTAGATGGGATGTTGTTTGTAGCCCAAAATAGTTTGGTGGTCTTGGGTTAAGGCAGTCATTGCTATCTGGAATGGCTCTAGCTGCTAAATTGTATTGGCATTGGTGTGTGGAACAGGACTAGGTGTGGGCCAGAATTTTGACTCAAAAGTACTTTCCAAGGATTCCTCGGAGTGATATCCCTCATTATAGCTTGATAGGGAAGGGATCTATGATTTGGAATACTCTCAAGAAAGGGGTTGCACTCATTAAGGGTGGGTTATTCTAGATTTGCAAGAGCAGGTCAAAGGCACATTTTTGGCATGACGCTTGGGATGGTCACCCTCCCATTGTTTCTCAGTATCCTCATTTTCTTACATTGTGCTAGAGGTTCTGTGAAGCAGGATGGTCGAGGGTGTGCGACTTTAAGTCTCTTTCCTTTCAGGGGCAGTTGGTGGAGGCGAGATGGAAGAATCCAAAGGAATGGCCTGTTGTTGGTATGGAGGAGGAGTGTGATGAGCGTCATTACATTCTTTCTTGTCGAAGTTGTAGCTCCCTCATGGATGACGATGTGTTGGCTTGGTCTCCTAACCCCGAGGGTGCTTACACTATTTCTTCTAGGTATCAGGAGTTGCTTTCCCAGTAGTTTGAGGGGGTGGAGGTTCATTGGTGGAAGAAAGTTTGGAATAAGTTTTCTTGGCCAAAGTGTAATTGCTTTATTTGGACTTTGTCTTGGAATAGGTGTTTGACTTGGGATAATATTTGGAAGAGAGTTTTTTCAAGCCTATCTAGGTGTGTTCTCTGCGAGTGTGGGGAGGAGGACTCTCCTCACTTGTTCTTCTATTGTTCCTTCACCTTATAGCTTTGGCATTTCTGGTGGGGTGTTTGGAAAAGCCCATGCATTCATGCCTCCTCCCTGGTTGATTTTTGGATTAGTCTGGGGAGGCCCCCCTCCTCGGCCTCTTTCTTGCAGGATGTTTGGTATGTTGGTCCCATCTTTCTGCTTGGAAAGTTTGGTTGGAAAGGAATCAAAGAATCTTTTAGGGTGAAAAATTGGGGATTCAACAGGTTTGGTTTAGAATTGTGGGAATGATCGAGGAGACAGTCAAAGCTAAAAGGGAGATTGTGTTGCCATTAGAGAAAGGGGATGCTGAGATGGTTGATCAGTTGGGAATTCAGGGGCTATCTTCGGCTTTTGCTTGTGTCAGGAGAGGTAAGCCTGTGAAGCAAAAAGTTTAAAGGGTGGCGAGTTGGTTGCCCCTCCTGCTGGCTTTTTGAAAATTAATACGGATGGCTCATCTAGGGGAAATCCTGGACCCCCGCTGGGATTGGCGAGGTTGGTAGGGATTCTTCTGGATCAGTGGTTTTTTATTTTTTCTGCTAATGAAGGGATACAGATTGTCAATAAGATGGAAGGCTTGGCTATCCTCTATGCCTTGAAGTGGGCATATGCTTTATGGTGGTGTAAGGTTATTTATGAGTCTAATTCTCAAGTCTTGGTCAATTTACTTCATGTAAAGAAGATTTCTGATGTTATTTGGCAGTTGGCTATGATGGTGCAACAGATATTACAGGTTAGCTCTTTGATGGAGTTAGTCTCTTATTCCATATTCCAAGGGAATGGAATAGGGCAGCTGATTGTTTGGCCAAATGGGCGTTGGAGAATATAGATGGTGGAGAGATTGATGGGTGGGACCAGATTTCCTGTGAGTTATGTCAGGAATTGGAGAGGATTCTTGTGGAGGATGGGAGTGCTATTGGGGAAGGGTGATTTTGTTCCTGGCTTTTCTTGTGGTTTCTATTGGTTCTTGGGGCTTTGGCCCTTTGCTGTTATGTAATGCTTTGTTCTGATTTTCAATAAAGTTTTTACCCCTTTTTATTCAAAAAATAAAATAAAACATTTTTAAGCCTTTTAAAGACCCTGCATGTGTGCCCTTGATGGCAGCTTCCCATATTGATACTTTTAGTTTTCATTTTATAAAATTTATAATAAACTTTAAATTTATATGTTATTCAAATTAAATATATTTATTTTATAATTAATTTTTGATAATGAATATTAATGAATAAAAATTTAATTTATATTTATTTTATTAACAATATTAAGCATGTATTTACATAATTTAATTAAAATATTTTTTTGATAAAAGGAAAAAAGTTTGTATATTATATTAATATAATATTAAATAATCACAAAAATACTTTTAGATAGCAAAGATTATGTAGGAGTTTTACATGGAAGAATATTTAACAACCCATCTGCCAAATTTTCATCAAAATGTCCATCTTTGGACCCTATACAATACAAACTGTCAACATTGAATTTTCTCCTTGCTCCTCCTGCACTACTGCCTTGGCTTGGATGACTGAAACAACTTGTGAACCATATCAAGCCAAGTGTCGTCTCATTATTCATTTCCATATGCCGTCTTTGACCCACTCACAACACTGTTTCACCTTCCCTGTCATCGCCATATCAAGGGGACTTCAAATCCCTTCCCTTCAAAACAGAGGTACTTTTTTTCTAATTTGCAAAGATGAGCAATATAAAAAAGGGTTAAATTAAATAATTTTATATTTAAAAAATATATACATATAAATGGGAAAATATGGGGATGACTTATTATTTCTAATTATTGTATTGATCAATATAATAGAGTTATTTCTTTTATTTTAACTTTTATCAAATTTACTTGATAAGTAAATGAATATCTACTAATTTAAGATTGTGAATTAATTCAATAAATGTAATTAATTAGTTATTGGTAGAAAATTTGATTTTATTTACTTCTCCTCAAAATGGATCAAAGTTTAGTCAATAATTTTTATTGGAAGTTTCTAAATTGCACAAGATCTTAAAAGCAATGAATCAAGTATTCATTTCAATCAATAGATTTATAATTTACCCATTTTGATTCTTAGTAATCTAATTATCCCATGCAAAAAGGAAATTACCTTTAGTATAGAAATTAAAATTGATGCATGCGAAAGAAATTTTCTCAAATATAGTAGTTTAATTGTTACATGTAATTACTTAAAATGATTAATTAAATTGGCATTTACTTTCAAATAAATTTATTAGTGTTCATTTTCAAACTTAATATTGTTTAAACATATTAGTGTTAATTTAATTTTTGTTTGAATTTCAAAAGCAATTAGGATTAGTTTCTAAAATTTATTCTTAAGTAAATAGTTTCTAATTTTCACATAATGTTGTCTTAATTCATTTAATTTGCAATAATATGTTGATAATTAAAGTAAGTTTAAATTTTCAATTAGTGTTAGTTTAAATACATGTTCAAAAGTAAAATTTATTCCACAAAGGAAATTTGTAATTTATTTCAAATACTTAGCAATGCAATTTTTGGGTTCAAAGTGGAAAGTGCCAACAAAAATGCATAAAGGATGGTCAACATCAATCCACCACCTATCCCAATAATTATTCCTTGCCCCTTTGGTAGTGGCAACAATGCATAAGGAACCTATTACAAGCATTGTGTAAGGGTGCATTAGTTTGTGGGTCACTAAACAATGCACACAAGTCATATTTCAATATTTATTTTTGTCTTATTTTCTCATAAGATATTTTTTTGGAATATAATTGTCATTTTTCTTCCCTCTTGTTTGACCAAGCATTAATTTGGCCACTCATAGAATCCATGTGAGAGATGATCGATTCTAGTGAAATGGCGAAGGGTAGATTTATGGGAGTTTGTTCCTAATGGATTTCTCAACCTTTCAATTATTGCCTTAAGTTCTCTCTTGTTGTTTTCTATTTGCACTAATATGTTACCTTACATCTCAAGAAGATGTCAAGGTATTGTTAGATGTGTTTGTTGCAATTATCTTCAACAAGGTTTTTATGAATTGGTGAATGAGGGTTTTCATCAATTGGTGGGGCATTCTCAATTCCTATAAATTAAAAAAAATCCACTCAAAACCATTTCTATCTATCGATTTATACAAATGCTTATACTAAAAAACTAAGAAAACTTACCTCATCAACCTTGGGGACATAGTGGTGGAATTTTTGCGGTGATTTCGTGGAGAATAGATGGTAATATGGTTTTCACAACATGATCTTACTCTAAAAGTGTTGCAATTTGTTGTTTTGTTGTTGAGACATCGAGTTCAAAAATTACATAAGTTGTTAAACTTTTCACTTAAAAATGTATAATTATTCTCATACTTGAAAAATATAACTTAATTAAATTGAAGATATACAGAAGTTATATTTTTAAAAACATATACACCTACAAATTACTTAAGAAGTGATAAATGAATTTTTTGAAGAACAAATATAATAATGTTAATCTTATGGTAGACATTTTTGTAAAATTTTAATAATTTTAATTAGATTAAGGTAAAAAAATTAAAGACACCAACTTATAAATATTCACTTTTCATTTACACTATAATGAAAAAGATA
>VDFB02358134.1:130817417-130851804 GCA_007258455.2 Sequoia sempervirens | reverse complement strand
TACAAACAAATGCATGTCATGACATTCCATCACCATAAGATCACATTTATTCTAGGAATTTTTTCAAAAATTTCATTGCATTCTCTATGGTATTATTGCTTACTATTATGCTTTGATAGATATTTTCCAAGCATCCATATAATTTGTTGGAAAGCACCTATTTTAGGCTTTTGGCTCTAACAACAATTAGGTGGTAGTTTGATAAAATTCTTTGGTACACATGTATGGAAAATGTGTCATGAAAGGTGGTGAGCTATTTGAAGAAATTCCTTGAAGAAATGTGAAATTGCATGGTGAAGGAATAGCAGAATTCCATCACCATGAGACCACATTTATTGGTATTTTTCAAACAACTCATTTTCTTGTCTATGTTCTCGCTTAGTATTATTCTTTCATATATTCCTTCCAAGCATCCATAACATAGACAAGGTAGTAAATTGTTTGAAAATATGCCTCAGTAAAAAGTGGTCTCATGGAATGCCATGACAAGCAAATTCAATTGGAAGCTACTCCTACTTATTAGTTATGCTATGTGAAGTAATTGCATCACTGCTTATGTTGACTTTCTAAACAACTATATTGTAGTTTAAATTTTGTCATCTATGAACATCTAGTTATTAGTTATGGAATGTGAAGTAATGCTTTGAGTTTGAAAGATGTGCAATGGAACATAATCAACAATATGAATATAAACTACACAAATATATTAAGTACAATTCATTTCTAAACTCTTTATTCTATTACTTGCATGTAGGTTTGACTAAATCCATTGGCATTGGGAGGTGTTCTGACGAAACCTCCAATATTAGCCTATTCAACATCAAAAATCACATATTAAAATACCATTCATCAAAAAATGCTATTAACATGTAATAAATTTATAATTGTTTACTAGTTGCATAACTCAACAATAGGTGCAGTGGAAAAATAAGTAGGTGTAGGGCTAGTGTATCCAATACCAACATTGTGAACCAGCAATTTTATTAAAATCATAAGACTGAATTAGTTAATCTTGCATTTCAAAATCAAAATATAATAAATTAAATTCAATGAACATGCTAACTTTTACCTGAGTATCAATTCCATACACCTCATGCAAAATGTTAGCTTCCCTCTCCATCTCCATATATGTAGATGGATCTAGTGTAGCAGCCTCTTGAGTGTCGGTGGGGTCATATGAACAAGTCACCCCACAATATTGACACAAATGGGTTAAAAGGCCACCACTTCAAGACTCCCCAGGATGGCACTGTAGAATAGGGTTGGCATGTTGGATGTCACTCTGGGTCAAAGAGTTGATGGCCTCCAAAGTCTCTATGTCGACACTCTCCTCCATGACGGAAGGGAAAACAATGCTCTCATGAGGCGGCCTAGTGAGAGGTTGTCTCCCTTGTTGTGTAGGATCCTGCTATGCATTGGGTCTATCTTGAGTTGACCCCCCACCTCTCCCCTATAAGTCCCTCATACCAAAATAATTTGGGATTTTTTTCAAGATGAACTCACAATATAGTTTGGGACTTCATAATTGTTGCATAGTGGGTAATCAAAACTCAGGTACCACCTATCATAAAAACATTCCTAATATGTTGGTGATGGAACCCATGAATAGGAAACCTCTTCGCATTGAGGGTAATATTTTAATTTGTGCGAGGGTCAGTGAATAATGAGCACAAATCACCTTTTGTAATTTTTAAATCTTTTACATCTTTATATGATAATTTATCCGTGTAATAAGCCATATTTGTTGCCTCCTATATTTCTAGCTAGTAATTGTTTGCTGATTGAATCTACATTTTTTAACATTTCTTTCTATGAAGTTTCCAGGGTCATTCTTTCCACAGTTGAACCATTTGAATCACTCAACCTCCTAATTAAATCCTCAATTTGTTTTTAATTATTCTTAATTTCACTCATTAAATTTTGCTAAGTGCCAGGAGGGTGTTGCGGGATTGGTGGAGGAGCTTGTTCTTGTGGTTTATTAACATGAGGATTTTGTTCCTCTTGTTGTTGTTGTGCTTGTTGAGGATTTTGAGGTTTTACAGGTTGATTAACATCTCCTACAAATTCAAAAAATTAATATCAAATACAACCTAAAACTAACAAATTTAAATAAAAAATAATAATCCTTACCTCTTAGACATGCTCGTTGACATGGTAGCATCATGGCAATGAAACAACAACCGTTGATGAATAATTTCACAAAATAGCTCCTCCTAGAATGTGAGCATGGAATATTGGGGTTTTGGCTGCGGGAAACAAAAAAACACAGCGAGAAGTGAAAATGAATTCGTTTTCTTTTCTTTTATCTTTTAATAGGTTATAATGCAAGTCCATTATAATGTGCTCGCATTATAATGTGCTTGCGTTATGGGCTTGTTGTGGCTGAGTCTCAGGTTCGACACACCAAGCCATAATGTGAGTGCATTATAATGCGCTCGTGTTATGAGTTTTCAATTTTTTTTAAAAAAAGATGCCACAAATTGACTACCCATCTTCATGCACCCACCCCATGATCCATGTAGATGGATTAGATGATTGGGATTAAGGGATGCATTATTTGGTCCATATGTGGTGATGTGGAATTTACCCAAATTTCTAGTCCTTAAGTCTCTCCTTTAGCTTTCTAAAGAGATCAAGGTCCCAAGAGTGTGTCACAATCAATTTGATAGTGTTCAACCTCTACCCCCCTTCAAGGTCTCGCTTCTAGGTGGCCTTTAGGGGCACTTTAAGATTTCCTTTTGGTGGTGCTTCTAGGTGACCAACTTCAAATAATTCTAAATGGTTTCATTTAGCAAGGTTCCTCAGCTATCTTTAGTGATTTCAACCACCCATGAAGAAGATGAAGATAAAGATGAAAAGAGTTTGGATCCTCTCGACATCACTCTAGACCTCACTAATATTGGGGTAGATCAAGTGATAAGGACCTGCTAGGTCCCCCTTCTTCTACTACTCTCACCGCTTACTGAATTTTTACTTTATGCTTTATTTTCTCTAGGCTATGCCTTGTTTGAAATCTAAGGGCTTGATTGCTTATCCACCCACCATAATTTTGAATATGTGTACTTTTATTATCTCACTTAGTAGAAATGCCAACACCTATCATCAAAAGAAATATCTAATAATATTTTTTATATTTTAAAACATGTTGATTGCCCCATTTAATTTCAAAATACTATAATTAAAATAATATATTATATGAAAATACTATAATATAAACAATATTTAACATTCCTTCAAATGTAAATTATATATATTTTTAAATATTGAATATGTAGCCTTATATAAAATGTGACTAAATTTATATTTTCAATGGTTTCAAATGTGAATATGAATGTTAAATTGTATTTATATATAACTTGGTAATAAGAAAATTATCATTTTTATTTATAAGTAAAATTAAATACTATTTATTGATATTTTTTTCTACTTTCTTGATTTTTTATCAAAAAAAATATAATAAAATGTATATTTGTTCAATTTATGATATGTTTTATTTTTTTTAGAAGACATTTGCTTAGTTGTACTTTTTTATTTTGTATTTTAGTAATTTTTTTTTTTCCTTGATTAGTAAAATAATTAGAGTTAAAAGAAAGAATTTAAAGTTATTAATCATATTTTGATCTACGTAATCATAGTGATGGGTGATCCCACAATAGTGGTTTACAAGTTTTGGCCAAATTGGACATTGAAATTATTATTTTTAGCTAAATCTTCACATTCAGGCACCTATAAGGGCTAAACCGTGAGGAATTTGAAGATGATGTAAACTAGTCTCACCACATTTTTTTGTAGATTCTAAAAATATTTTTCTCAAAATTTTTGGAATCAAATTGCACTTTTTTTTCATCTCCCACAAAAACTATTTGTTTTTTAGAAAATAACATTTTTAAAAAGTCACACACACCGTATAATTCATAACTTTTCTTCCTTCAAGGATAAAATTCTAATTCTTTTGAATTTGGATTTGTACCTCCAATATCTAGTGATTCCACTTAGTTATATAGTTTTTTATTGAATATTTTTTTTCTTTAATCAAAAGTTTCAAAGCCAAACCAATTACAATTCAGCCATAGTCGCGATCATATAACATGTAACTTTTATTGTATGTATCAAAATTCATATTTTTTGTTGGATCAAGGACTCCAATATCTAGTGCACTCATATCTTTCAATTTTTTTTATAATCTTCTATTTTTCCCATGTGCATATGAGAGCTTCATTTTTCAATTAGAAACTTATATTAAAAGTTAAAATAAATAGATAATAGAACCAGAAACATATTCATTATATTATTTGTTGGATATGGCTAGTTTTGAGGCTACCTGATACCAGTTGGGTTTGTGAATTCTCTTCCATTTTCATTTTCAAATCGAGCTTCGAAGTGCAAAATTCTAGACAATTTTGGTGCCTCAGAGAGTGAAGGTGAAAAAAGGTGGTTCAGTCAAATCACTGTTCGGTTGAACCAAAAAAATATTTTTGAATGAACATAGGTTCGGTCGAACCACTTTGAAATACAATAAAAAAATGCACTTTAAAGGGGTTCAGTCAAAACTAGAAAATAGGTTCAACTGAACCCCTTGACACGGATCCATTTCATCGTTTGTTTTCCTGATTTTTTGTTTGCAATTTGTTTTTTTTTTGTTCTCCCATTTTTTAATAGTTGTATTTTATAATATATAATATACTTTTTTTTAGGCTGAGGAATCGGGTATACGACCCCTATAGCTGCGGTCTTTCAGTAAACTTTAGCGTGACCAGCAGCCCAGTAGCGACCGCCCTCGGTACCACCGGAGACCCGAGACTAGGAGCTTGTGACCAGCGAGCATAGCGAGATGCCAGCCAACCAATGAGGCCCCGCCCAATATATAATATACTTATTATTACAATATATTATAATAATAATATATAATTATTATTAATTATATATTATTATTATAATATTAAAAGTATATAATAAAAAGTATATATATTAGAAATGGCTGAAAAGCATTTTGGGATGAGTTTTGGATTGGGTAGTTTACTTGAGGGTAGGAATGATTCAAACAAAATTCTTTTCTCTGAGATCTCATCTAACAATATTGGAATGGCACAGCCTTGTTTCGTTGCCCCTCAACCAAGCTCTAATATGAACACGAACATCTATAGCTCCACACCCAAGCTCTCCTTGATGCTGGTAGGTGTTCTCTTCAACTGGAAATCATAAAAACATGGGTATTGATGTGGAAATGCGTATTAATTTGATTTTCTTAGGGGCATTTTGTTTGTTTATAGATATAAGTAAGTATATATTTATGATGGGAATTTTTAGACAAACAAGTAGCTTGGAAGGAAAAGGTGACATGTTTGGCAACAACGGTGGAGAATCTTAGCTTGGGATCTACAGAGAGATGAAGAGTATGAGAGCAGGTTTGGCAATGACAACATGGAAGGGAATGGATCTGGTGATGAGTAGGAAGATAGCCATCCCAAAAAGAAGCACTATCACATGCATACTCCTCAACAGATTCAGGAGATGGAAGCATATGCCCTTTTTTCACTAAAAAAATCAGTACTTGTCATCCATTGAGAATTGTTGTTTCTGACTTTATTGCTATTTTGGGTTTGCTACAAGATTTTCAAAGAGTTCTCTCACCCGGATGAGAAGCAAAGGCAACTTCTAAGTAAGCAATTGGGGCTTACACCACACTAGATTAAGTTTTGGTTCCAGAATCGGTGAACCTAGATGAAAGTATGTGGGGATTAAGAAAATGACTCTAAATTTGTAGTAATGTTGCAAAATTGATGAACTTTAGGGTTTCATGCTTTATTCCTTAATTTTTTCTAATCATGGCTTTTCAAATCTTGGATTTTCAGGCTCAACATGAGGTGGATAATGGAATATTTGCTTGGAGACCGTAGGTAAGAACCAGCGGCTCATATGAACCAGCAGGACCTGGTGATGTAGAAGTGGGAGAGGTTTCCGTTAGGGTTCGGGTTAGGGTAGAGGAGGTGGGAAGGGCAGGGAGGAGTCGGGAAGATAAAGGATAAAATTACAAAAGGTTTAGGGTTAGGAGTAGGAGAGGGAGATGGGGTAGGAGGGAGAGATTTGAGAGAGAGAGTGGGGAGTGGGAGAGAGATAAATGGTATGGGGTACAAGGGTTTATGGTTTAAGGGTTAATGGTAGAGGGGAGAGAGGGGCTATAATGCCCTATCGCGTGAACCCCAAAGGAAAACTAAACAATATTTACCATATAATTTCTTTTTTAAAGTAAGTCTAAACATACATGAGATGCACATTAAGTCATGAAACTTAATTAAACAAATCCATTAACACTTACATCCCTTGGGGCACACAAGGAGTCATTACAAAACTTAAATCCAAACAACAATAATAAAGAATGAAAGCCATAGATATAATCCATAACAAAGTAAACATTTTAACAAATGTAACACATACATGACAAAAAATTAATAAGAAGCCAACCACATACATATATATGAATAAACAAAAACTCATAATGATAAACTCTCAATCATCATATAAACTCAAGGGACATGTTTCCATAGATACAACATATCAAATAACAACTGCCATGGATCAAAGGACGCATATGGTTTATCAAGGATAACATAATAAAATACATCCATTACATTACATTACAATGTTTCATAGTTACAATGATACAAAGTATTCCTCACATGAGCAGAAACCACATGAAAAGATAACATGATACAGTTGAAGAGATAAGTAAAAAGTATCACAATTGGCTCCAAGATAGATACAACTCTAGAGTCGCACATGACACCAACCTGTACCTCTTGATCCTTGATTGGGGACCCAATGGGGTGCTTCACATGTTCCACCTGACCATGTGGGTCTAAAGACCCACCCCTTGTGCCAAGGAGCTGACAAGAAAGAAGCCACAACCAAGAACATCCAAACATGGAACCATAAGACTCAATGTCATACAAGAGTAACATGAAACCCAAGGATAGTCACATCATCAATAAACCATGACCTAAAACATGACATCTAAACATGATGACAGTAAATTATTTCATAAGAACAATAAATATCAAAAGTTATCATCAATAAACTCATGTCATAACACCAATAGACCACTTCTAGAGGATTTCAATAAAAACATCTCAAAGGGAATGCTAGAGGAGAGTGTCATCACATGGCCTTACATGGATTATCCAAACAACCTGTCTCAAGGTGCCGCCTCCATCTATACATGGATTATCCATACAACCTATCACTAGGTGTCACCTCCATCTATGGTTATCCTAACTGGCTATCTCAAGGTTCCGCTACATAGGGTTACTCATGCGAAACTATTAACCTCTCATAGAGATGAGGTAACGATCATGCCAACCATGGCCTTCTCAGCCCACCTTATTCTATGATAGCACTAACAAGCAGACGAGACATCCATAATTATCTTACTAATATTTAACTACCCACCCCCTAATTAATTAATTAGGTTATCACTTTTAACTCTAACTCTAACGTGGGTTACCCTGATAGCCCCTTTGTGTGCCATCCTCCATGTAGAACCACTCTCCCTAGAACCCAAAACATAAAATCCAACACCAAGGAGTTGTACCACCAGAACATTGAATGAACAAATGGAACATCCACGAGGAAAAACCATCTCGCAAAAATCATATGAAACATCACCCACAAAAATGTTACTACCCAAGCTTGAACTCAAAATCACAATTAATATCAAAATTTTGGCCAAGTTCAAATGAATGAAATTCTCACAACACAAATTTTCTCAATTCCTCTAGAAGTCCAAAAAGATCAACTCTCCACAAACGAGAGTAAAGAAACAATATAGTTCCAACACGAAAACTTAACATTTGAAAAATCTCCTCAACCAAAATGACTCAACAAGAGACCAAAATAATAAGGAACAATCAAAATCATTCATTAATCCAATACAAACTCAATGAATAAAATCACATCCAAAACCCTATGACTCAAGAGGGTGGGCGCAACAAAATGAAAACATCAAACCCACCTTTAAACACATGACTACACTCAATACTTAAACCTTAAAGAATGATAAACATTCGAGTAACATAAACAAGAAAAGAAGTTTTCTAATCATATTTACTAAATATTCCAATAATTATTTTAACTCATCTTTTAAAGTTTGACTAAGGGCCAAGAGCAATAAACTTTGAAGGATATTTAAATCATCAATACAACCTTCTAAGCATAAGCTATTAGGAAACATTTTAATAATAAAATACATTCTATTTATCTTATCCAAAATAAACTCATTTAATTGAAAAGACCCTAAAGCTATCCAAGTGTATATTTATACATAACAATTTTGCCTTTAATTACCATTCAAGTATCCATTTCAAGGTATTCTCAAAACAATCAGTTTACGTTATATTTATGCGCTCACGATGTAGCTATATAAAATATTTAAAGGGAACATAATTTGACCTTTCATTTATATTTTACATCATTAGGGTATGTGTAGGATCATCATGGAAAAAACAAGCCATTAAGTGGCAAAAAATTTAGAAAAATCAGAGTTAGGCAACTTGACGTAAAAATTTGACTAAGTTATCTATATTATTTCAAAAATATGTAAAAATAGAATTTGTAGCAAACTAAATGTAGTTTTTAAACTACTAGGTTTATTTAAGAAAAACAAAAATCTATTTGGTGGAAATTTAAAATTTCAATGCAATAGTACTTAAATTTCAAGGAAAAAATAAGTAGGTGTCTATCTGACCACCCTAACCACAATAAAATGATAATACTATTTTATAAGATTTTATATATAAGTAGAGGACTCATGTCCCGATGTGATACATATTTTTTTGTAATTTTTCAAAGCAACAATTAATTCATGATTTTTTATTACAACTTTGAAAAATATAAAACTGTGATGTCCTGACCACCTTAACTAGGTCAAAACTTCATGATACTTTTTTTCTCTTTATTTCTTAACTTTTATAGTATGTGAAGCATAAATGTGATGCTTGTTTTGATCTCAAAAACGTGATATCGCTTGAAAGCTATATTATTTTAACCATCCTATCTCGTAGTATATGCTTTTAATTGTTAATCTAAATGAAAACATAAAACACCAAATGAAACATTAATCTAAAGAAATTGAAAACAAATTTACAAACAAAATCTTCAGAACCGTCCCATTTTCCTCTATCTACAGTGATTCTTTTGAAGCTTTTGCTCTCAGATTGATGTAAGCTTCTCCAAATGGCTACTGCAGAACGAGTATGCAAAAGAGAACTATTCTAGATGCTGATGAAAGTGAAAATGTAGATGAATATGGACAGGGGCTGTAGATTATGTACAGGGGCTGTGAATTAAAAATGTCATGATTCTACTGCTATTGCTATGATTCCCATACATTTATGCCATGAGAGTACCTATGAATGCTAATGTTACTTTCAGTAATTTGGCTATAGCCCATTTTGCTTAAACTTCTATATCTTTGAGCTCCTGCAGCCGTGATTTATAGATTTTGCAGGCTTCATCCTTGGCCGGGCAAGAAATCTATGGCTATGAATTGTCCGTAAGCTCTGAAATTCTGGGTGAGGAGATTGAGGAGGCTTGAGCCGGGGAGGTTGAGAGGTTGGAGAGAAGAATGGAGCTTGTCTTCAATCCACAGAACAAGCCTCAAGACGTGAACGAGAAATTCACTCTTCATTTTCAGCAGCTTTGTTTCCTGGAGTTGAAGATAATCCCAAATTAAATAAATATTTAAATTGTATTTTAATTTTATATTTATTGCTTTTGACATTTGATATTTGATTTTGAAAACTATAGATATTAAATTAATTAAATATTTTGGAATATTTAATTGTGATATGACTTTAGAAGATTTTTGAAATATTTAGAAGAATTATAATATTTAATCTTTATTTGAAATAAAATATTCAAACTAAGATTATATGATAATTAATATAAATAAATTATAATATTTATTTAATTAATTAAGAAATGAAATCATGAACAATATAAATAAATTATTTAAATTTATTTATACGTAGATAGAATTCGAAGATTTTAATTAAATATTAAAAATATTTAATTAATTACCAGACAATATGATATGACCATTTTAAGGTGTATACATTTTTCCCCTCTTTGAAGTGATGTGTTTTACGCATTGCTTCAAAGAATTTTGAATTTTGCCCCAAATGTTGATTGTCAAAATAATGATAAGTATATGCCCCCGCGAACGATGAATCGATAAAATTTTGAGTTTTCGTGATTTTTTTGATTTTTTATGATTTTTAAAATTTTCAATTTTTATGATTTTGAAGATGTCGATTCATCGTTCGAAACTAATGATATGAAGAAATTGATGTGGAAAAACGTGAAATGAAAAATTGATGACCTAAATTGCCCCTGCTGTGATAAAATATGATAAAATGCCCCAATTTTGTGTATTGAGATGCCCTGATTTGATGATGTTTGTCTGATAAATTTGTTCCTAAGGTTGTTAGAAAACAAATAATAGTTGATAAATTTGCTTTTAAAGTTGTTAAAAACAAATAGTTGTTGATAAGTTTGCTTCTAAGGTTGTTAAAAACAAACATGATTTGATAAATTTGTTTTCATGATGATGAAAAACAAATTGTTTGTTGATATGTTTGCTTCTAAAGTTGTTAAAAACAAACAAGATTGTGATAAATTTGCTTTCAAAGTTGTTGAAAGACAAATCGGTTGATATGTTTGCTTCTAAAGTTGTTAAAAACAAACATGATGTTGATAAATTTGTTTTCATGATGATGAAAAACAAATAGTTAAATGATGTATTCTGATTGGATTGATTTGATTGATTTGATGATCCATTTTGATTTGAATAATGGTATGATCTTCTGATGTTATTGACGATTTGATCTTCTGATGTAGGAACAAGTGGTGTGAGACCAACAACATCTGGGGGTAGCACCTCATAGTGTTTTCATGTGATCAGCTTTGATTTTTTTATTGAGACATTGTATACTTTGCCAACTTTTGGGAAAATCTACAAATGCAAAATGCAAATTCTAATATGAATGCAATCTATACTAACCATGCAAGATATCCATACAATATTGCCATTTGGAGAGCTTATTTGTGCTTTTTTGTATCATCATAGAGCATTGAAATGTTGAAAGTTAATACAAGCATCAAAGGGTATGTTAGCACCAGTGATGACCTGAGTATTGCTTTCATGATTTTGATATAGCAAGTTAATACAAGCATCGAGGTATAATTGAACCGAGATGACCTGAGTATTGCTTGCATAAACAGACAAAGACTAACCACCATCTGATGCAAGTTTGGAACTGTCATCAATGATAAATCATCACGTCTCACGACATATTTGCAACCGATAAATGATTAACCTCCAGATAGCAGACAAAGAAAAATCATCCTCTTTCCTTGCCACTCTAGTTCAGTACATCATCGAGTGTGCTCCAGAGAAATGATATCAAAAAATTAAACAACCATTTTTCAAAAATGAAATACTATGATTCCAAACATTATTCAGATTAGAGATCATCCAGATATGAGTCATGATAAGGTACGCAACTGAAAGCTACTGCGATATGGATCAATGGTTGGATGTTTTGGTTGTATTTTGGTTGTTTTGTTTTGTTTTGTGCGTGATTGGCTTCGATGTCATTGTTTTACTGTTGAAAGTTGATTGCCCCCAATATGCCCCACGTTTGCCCTAGGTATTGACACAACTTGCTGAAATGAATGTGTACAATAATCAAACCATGGTAAGACATTATCGCTCAAGGAAAATGATGATAGCATAGTACTGGTGTGACCCTAAGATGATGGAAAAAGATGCATGAAAATGAAGGCCAAGAAGCCAAGTGCAGAACATGAACTAATAGATGGAGAGCTACAAATAGCATTTGTTTTTGATGTTTTCTAATGATTTTTTTTTTTTTGTTTTTTTGGATTTTGATTTTCTTTTAATTTTTTTGGATTTTGATGTTTGGAGGTGTCAAAATTTGAGTAGCCTTTGTGCTAGATACCAATGACAAAGGGGAAAACCAAGTCTAGGTGCAAGGGTGGGTGATGGGATAAAGGATAAAATGCTCATGATAGATGGATGGATGATATGGATGTATATATCATAAGAGAGCAAGGATGTGATCTCCAAAGACTATGTCATATAGGAATAACATGCCCCATTCTAGGTACAAGACTTAGGATTTTTCATGAAAAAAACTTATGACAATAAGATAATGATATGATTGTTTGGAAGGATGAGGTATGTCAAGAGATACCCAAGACATGTTTCAACATTTGGCCCTATATTTTCATCAAGATCAAAAGGAGAATGGTGGATAAGTGGACTCAATCTGATAAGTATGTATGAATAGACTCAATATGATGGTTAAAGATGGTAGGTAGGATGGAAATGATATGACATGAAAATGATAGGTTGGATAGATAAGACATTGTGCTCCCAAGTGTAAGTGACATAGAAGATCAACCTACACATGACGCCTACTTGCTAGGTTTTCATCATGGTACTTATCCAAGGCGCCTGTTTATCAGGTTTTCACCATTGAACGAAGGGATTTTTCTTTACTTTTTTTTTTTTCTTCTTTTATTAATTTTTCTCTTGACTTTTTGACTTTTGGATAGAAGGGGAATATGGATAGGAGGGACTCAAGTTTCTAGTTGCATGAAAGTTGGTAGTCCCACTAGATAGATGTCATTGCATGGACCATGTCAAATGTCATTATGCTCATAGATGTTGGTAAGGAATTGCATGAGTGTGAGATGGATTAGGTAGATGGAAGATTATGAAAGTCTTATGTAAAAATGGATGGGGAATAGCAGATTATGATGCAGATTATGTAGGGAAGATGACAGGGATTATATGGGACTTATGCAAAGGATGAGTGGGGAGGCTTAGCCAAAAGAATGGACCATAGGAAGATGGTGGGGGGGATATGTAGGATAATGCATGAAGGATGGGGAGATGGAGGTAGGTGGAATTGTTGTGAAATGGAAGGGAACCATGACCAATGGTTGCACACACTGTGATAAACGTTTAAGCTTTTGATGTGGATGGGGTGTAGGAAGCAATGAAGATGTTTGCTTAGGAGGTGGTGGATGAAGTGTTTTTGGTACCCACATAGGCTTAGTATTTTTATGATTTTTGTTTGGCTTATGAGACTTAGGAATTTGAGACTCTTTAATAGAGTGGGAATGTGAGGTGGAAGTGGATGGTTGGGATTTTTGTGATGTAGATGCCTCATTTGACTTGATTTCTTTTTGCTTAGGTACCCAAACCAATTTAGTTTTGGCCTTTACTTTTGGAGGTATGGGCTTATATAACTTTTCAAATGTATTTTGCTTTGAATTTTTGTATTGATGTCCTAAGGCATGAGAACCCTTAGAATTTTTTACTTTATAGGTAGAGGCATTGAAATTCTTGCTTTTGAATCCCATGGGTATGGTGGAATGGGTGGAAGCTTCATGTTTATACAATGTGTGCATTTGTTGGTCATGATTATGAATGTTAGGGTATTTATGGATAGATGGATAAGAGGATTGAATGGTGGGGATATTAGGTGTTGGGAGAAGTGGAGGTAGATTAGATGGATGGATATTAGGAGTTGGAAGCAATGGTGGTAGAGTGGATGGTGGAAGGTGTATGGTCACATGCTTTTGACATTTGTAGGATGATGGAGGTGAAATGGCAACATACGTTTTAGGGATATGATAGGCTTTATGATGGAAAGTGGACTTAGGAGGCATGGAGGAAATACCAACATCTTTAGGTTGTTGTCCTTGGGGTGTAGGTCCAAGGCCATAAGAGCGTGGAGGGACTTTGACATGTATAGGCTCCAAAATATCTTGTTCATGAAGGTCTAGACCTTTACCTTGGTGGTTCATGTTTTGGAGTGTGCAATGGACAATGGGACTAGGTGTAGGTGAAACATTAGACATGAGTTCTTTATTGAATGGAGAAGATAATGTTTGTTGTTGTTCTAAGGAAGAACATTCATGAATGAGGGTGGAAAGACCAATAGGATATGATGGAGGACTTGCAATGGGGTCGATAGTGGGCGACGGAGGATCATTAGGATCTTGATTAGCATTGTGTTCACATAGATCCAATGTATTTGTTTGATCTTCTATGTGTGGGGAGGTATATTTCTCATCAAGGGAAGTGGATGTTGATGGATCATGGATGGGTGAGGTGGCAAGCTCTTGACCATGGAATGTATAAAGTTGGCTAAGAGGATCATCATGGTCTTCTTGATCATAAAAGGGGTCTTGATCAAAGATGGAAGATTGATCATGAATAGTATTAGGTATGTTAATGAATGGAATCATTAGGAGGGTGTTGATCTTTATGTGGATGAGGGGGTAATGTTTCCTCATGTTTAGGATTGTTCTCTTGACATATCTCATGACTTATTTGAATGGAGGTGGAAGGGGATGACTCTTGAATTGGATCAAGTAGTTGTGGATGACATGATTGGCTTGAAGGACTTGGAATGATGTTTGTGGACTCTTTTGCATGTTCAAGTATATGTGTTGAATGGCATGGCAATGTTTGATTCCTTGCTAGTAGCCCTTGGGTCACATCCTTTGTAGGTGTATGGGTGGAAGGTGTTGGCTTAGGGTTTTGGTTTTGATTGGATGATGGTATGATAAAGTTATAGGGTGCATGAACTAGATTGGTGTTCCCCTTGTCAAAAGTGGCATTAGAACATGAGGAAGTTTGGCCTTGTTGCAAGGTAGAAATTAAGTTCACATGTGTTTGTTGTAATGTGGCTTGATAGGTTGATGTGGCATTGGCATGCGAAGAAGTGGATGGATTAGATTGGTATGAGGTGGAAGGGTGATAATGAATGGATAGGGGATGATGTTGTGGTTGTTGAATTTGACAAGTGGAAATGAATTGATTGGCTTGAGCTAGGAGGTGTTGGATTTGAGGTGATTTAATTTGTTGAAAGTTTTGGAAGAGGATTTGAAGGCTTTGTATGGTTTGATGGTCTAGGGGTTTGGGTTTTTGGTGAAGTGTTTGAAGGAGGTTTCGAAGTTGGGATGCTAGGGATTTGTGTTCTAATGTGGGCATGGTGTCACACATGTGGGTAAGCTCTTGTACATCAATTTGTTCCTCAAAGTATGCAACATAGTTCATGTCATCATTAGAGGTGGTAGGAGAAGCCCCTCGAAGTCTGATTTTATGTTCTGGTTTTGTTTCATGATTTGAACTAGAGAAAGGAATTCCTTGAATGATGATCTCGGGCTTAGGTTTTGTCTCATGATTTGGCCTAGAGGGATAGCCCCCTTGGGTTATGATTTTGGGCTTATGATTAGGATTGGGCTTGTTTATGATTATGACCATTTTGACAAGTGGTGACTAGGAATAGGTTGGTGATGGTGATGATGTGGAATGATTAGATTAGATGACTTGGATTGATTAGGATGAAATGAATAGGATGTGACTAAGAAGAGTGATTAGGATGAATGTGATTGGATATGAATGTGTTGGAAGAATGTGTAGAGTGACTTGCATTTGGATTATTGATTGAAGATGATTTGATTGTTTTGATTAGATGAAATGGTTTTGATGATGATGATTGATTGATTGGATTTGAATGGCTGAATGATTGGATTGAGGTGAGGGATTGAATTGATGAAATTAGAAGAATTAATTGGATGGATTGATTTTATTGCTTGGATTTTTGTTGGATATTTGATTTTTTGGGAAATTTTGTTAAGTTCCAATCTCTAAGCATGGGAAAAGTATTGAGAACGTTATTGGACCAATGGTATGAATTTTTTTTTTTTGAGTGATTTCAGTTGTTGTTCTTCATGTTCATTTTGGATGATCTCTTTATCTGAATTAATGTGATGGAAGACACAACAAACATTTTGAAAACAATTATTCTTTAAGCCCTATACTAACATGAAGTGTTTGATCAAGAAAATGTTTTTCATCAAATGTTTTCACGGGTTTTGTACATGAAAGACAATTTCAGACAGACTCACTCTTAAATGCTCAAATAGGTCATTCTAGTAATCAACAGCCCACATCTTAGAACTGCGTCGACTCACACAGCCATGTCACCCCCGAAAGGGCGCCCGTGTTTTTGTCTTTTCCAGGTGTGTACTCAGAGTGACGGAAGTGGATACCGGATCCCCTGAGCAAACGGTCCTTGGCAGTTATATGGTGAGTATCTTAGGGGCAGATTCTTCCCTCCCCTTGCACTGTGATTATCAGAATGTTTGGCAACTGACTCGGCTGGCCACTATACTAGGTTCGTAGTAAGGATTTTCGTTCGGTGTGGCAATAATAAACTCCCTCAGGAGACCTCCCAACCTTTAGAACAAAGGCTTTGGGGATGGTTATCTTGCACACTACCGGCAAAAGAGGGTTTCCCCAAATTCGCTTTAAATTTTATAGTGGGGCGAAATAGCCTGGATTTGGCTTGAACCCACTTGAGTCGTTCCTCTTGGGTGAGTACTTTTTCCCACAAGAGCAGGCTCTCTATAAGGTTTTAACAAAGTTGTAAAATGCATAAAAGGAAATAGGTGAGTTTGGCATTTTGATCACCCAGTTAAGGGGAGAGCATAGGCCTATCACCGAAGACAAAGCAAACAAGGATTCAGTTTTTAAGCACCAAATGGAAATTTTCTAAACTAAGTGAAGATGTTGCTTCACATAAACAGAAAATTCATTTTAAGCCTAAATTGAAAAATGAAGTGTCTATCCTAGGATTGCTTTATTTTATGCTTTAGATGACTACCCTAGGATTGCTTAATTTTATGCTTAAGATGACTACCCTAGGATTGATAAATTTTACTTTAGATGACTACCCTAGGATTGCTTCATTTGAAATTAAGTATCTATCCTAGGATTGGTTCGTTTTATCTTTAAAAATTTACTAACTGTCCGCGGTCGCGTCGGAGTCAGTCAAATTAAATTACAAATTACATTTTACAGCCTTTTCAAAAGTGCACTATAACAAACATCATAGGCGTTGTAGGAATCTTCAAAGGTGTTGTAAGAATCTTCAAGGGTGTTGATTGATCCCAATGCTTTTCCAGCTCCGTATGATTCACCAAAAAGTCACCAAGACAAGAAGAAACACATGCATGCAAGCAAAAGTGTATTAAATCCCAAAACATGCAACTTTTTTTTAAATATATGCAATTTTGAAAGTTTTAACTTTTTAAAATCTAATAAAAACTCACACCATTAGATAGCTTATGAAATTCTACCCCATTTCAAAAAAAAAAGCTCTGAAAAAGACCAAAAAATGACCAAGATACGGCCATTTTAAGATTTCCTATGAAAATGTTGTTTGTATGCGCTGCAAGATGACTTAAGGGCGCTGCAAAACTTGTTATGGGCGCTGCAATAAGTATTACGGGCGCTGAAAAAAGTATTACGGGCGCTGCAAAAAGGATTACGGGTGCTGCAAAACTTGTTATAGGCGCTGCAATAAGTGTTACGGGCGCTGTAACAGTCTTCAAATGCGCTAAACTGGAAATGATCTTCCGAAACGTGTTGTTTGCGCTATTCCGCTATTTTTTTCCTGTAATCAGTCAAAAGAAGCTGCAAAAAGATGTTAAAAAGGGGGCAAAAGCCCCACGGTGGGCGCCAAAAATGTGTATATGCTTAATTGTTAATCTAAATGAAAACATAAAACACTAAATGAAACCTTAAACTAAAGAAATTAAATTAAATTTAAACAAACAAAATCTTCTTCAGTGCCGTCCCATTTTTCTCTATCTACAGTGATTCTTTTGAAGCTTTTTGCTCTCAGATTGATGTAAGCTTCTCCAAATGGCTACTGCAGAACGAGTATGCAAAAGAGAACTATTCTAGATGCTGATGAAAGTGAAAATGCAGATGAATATGGACAGGGGCTGTAGATTATGCACAGGGGCTGTGAATTGAAAATGTCATGATTCTACTGCTATTGCTATGATTCTATGCTATTTATGCTATGAGAGTACTCTATGAATGCTAATGCTACTTGCAATTTGGCTATAGTTTACTTGCTTAAACTTCTATATGATTTTGGAGCTCCCGGCAGCTGTATTTATAGATTTTTGCAGGCTTCATCCCGGCTGGCAAGAATCTATGGCTATGAATTGTCTGGTAGTTTGAATGGTGAGAGATTGAGAGGTTGAGAAGAAAATGGGGGAGGTTGAGAGGTTGGAGAGAAGAATGGAGCTTGTTCAACTCCACGGAACAAGCCCGCACAGAACAGAGAAATTTAATTTTCTGCTTTGGCGCTTTGTTTCCTGAGTTGAAGATAATCCCAAATTAAATAAATATTTAAATTTATTTAATTTTATTTATTGCTTTTGATATTTGATTTTGGATTTTGAAAACTATAGAAGAATTAATTAAATATTTTGGAATATTTAATTGTGATATGACTTTAGAAGATTTTTGAAATATTTAGAAGAATTATAATATTTTTAATCTCTATTTGAATAAAATATTCAAACTAAGATTATATGATAATTAATATAAAATAAATTATAATATTTATTTAATTAATTAAGAAATGAAATCATGAACAATATAAATAAATTATTTAAATTTATTTATACGTAGATAGAATTCAAGATTTTAATTAAATATTAAAAATATTTAATTAATTACCAGAAATATGATATGACCATTTTAAGGTGTATACACTATCAAACTAGACTTTAGTCATAATTCAAATAGAAAATGAATAATAATTAGTTATTAAATGTAATACCCCTCATACTATTTAGATTTATTATTGTCTTTGCTTTGCTTGGATATTGTGATGATACTGTTATTGTTTGATGTGGTTAGTCAGATACTATGAGGATACTGTTGTTGGGTGATATGGTTAGTTAGATGCTAGATGATGTTGTTATTTCATTTTGGACATGATTACTTTATATGACATTATGGTTGATTATATCAGTTGATTTTCTGAATTATGATATGATGCAGTGATTTAATTTAATATGTTATGAGATGATTGTTAGTTAGAAATGTAATCCATTGATTATGTTATAATTGTTAGAATAGGTGTGACGA
The DNA here is from genome assembly GCA_007258455.2 of Sequoia sempervirens. Taxonomy (NCBI): domain Eukaryota; kingdom Viridiplantae; phylum Streptophyta; class Pinopsida; order Cupressales; family Cupressaceae; genus Sequoia; species Sequoia sempervirens. The sequence continues at coordinate 130,832,750 of VDFB02358134.1, read as the reverse complement.
AGGACAATATAGCATCACTCATTTGCGAGTGCCCTGCTATGTTGAGATTCCTTCTCACAATGCAGTATTTTGATTTAATGCTCTGATATATATGTATATATGCACATGTACACAATTTCGTTTGTATGCAGGACTGCAGGTACAAGTCTCGATTCCACCTGCTTCGGCAGGATAGGGCGAGCACCAAATAACCCAACGGATAAATGTTGATACAGAGGTGACAATGAAGTCCTCCCGTTCCATGATGTCAGGTTGTCTCAATTGTTTGGTATAGTTGTTTTGTGTATTTGTCGTCATTGTGTGTCGTGCTATGTGTTTTGTCTTATTTTATTTATGAGGGCATTTATAGTTATGACTTGTCTTAATGATTGAAATAAATTATTCATTTTAATGTTGGATTTAATGGAATTTAAATATTTAAATAATTTAATTATTTTGAAAATCATATATTGTAATTAAATAATAATTAAGTATTAAATATAGCTTAATTATTTTAATCAAGTAAATTGGTGGTGGATAATTATGTGAATAATTTATTTAAAATAAATAGGTAATGTGAAGTGCAAGAAAAGTTGCAAAACAGGAATTAAAGGAATAAAAACAAATAAAAGAACAAAAAGACAGTGTGAGCCAATAGGAATTGAGAGTTGGGAAAAAAGCTAGTTTTAAAGAATTGATTTTTCTTTTAATCTGGGATTTTTGGAGAGCTTTGAAGGGATGAGCATTATATTTTATTTAATGAGGAATTTTTAAGGGTTCACACACACAGAGAGATTTTGGTTACAGAAGTTGTGCAAGAGATTGGTTGTGTATTCTGAAATTTTAGAAAGGGTATTGAAATCTTCTGTTGTATCGGGAGGAGAGTTTTAAAGAGAGATTGTCAATCTGTTTCTGGTGAATGTTCTAGAGAGTCTTCTGAACAACAAAACAGGATTGAAGTTCGAAGGTGAAGTTCTGTGGAGGAGATTTGGAGGCACGATCAAGGAACACTTCGAGGACGTCAAAATCAAGCAGGCATCCTCAGACTTTCGAATAAGCATTGGACATCAGGTTCTTCTTATACATTCTTTCTAGTATTTGCTTTCATCTTTGTGCTTCAGAGAAAACAAAACAAAATTTAGTAAATATGGTTTATGTGAAGGAAGGAAAATAAACTGTTATTCAAATTAAAAATTAGTGAAGGATCTTAGACCTGAAATCAAGAAAAATATAGTTATTGTTCTGTTCTCAAATTTGTCAAAAACAAAAGAAACCCTATCATCTGAAATTTCCAACTCAACAAAAAAAATAGGATTTTAAGAAAACAATATCTTTGTTAGAAATAATAAATTTGGAGGTTTTGGGTACATCTGTATATGGCTGAATCAATTCATTATTCTGTAGTTTCTTCTATTATATTATTTACATTTACCCTTTGTTATTTTAATATATATATATATGTTATATATATATCTCTATATCTCTCTATATATATATATATATATATCCCTCGTATTATATCTCTGTATATATATATATATATATATATATATATATATATATATATATATATATATATCTCTCTATTTTAATATATATCTCATATATATATATATATATATATATATATATATATATATATATATATATATATATATTTTCTCATATTTTAATATATATATGTGTGTGTGTGTGTTATATATTAATATTTTAAATTACCCCTGGTATTTTTGGACCTGTGTGTCGGCCGAGGCCGTATTTTGTCAGAAATTTGTATTATAAAAAAAAATAATGAAATATATGAGAAACTTTGTTCTAAAGTTGTCTTTTGTTTTAAAAAATAAAAATAAAAATAAAAAAATAATATTTATATGTTTTGGGGAAAGGAAGGGGTCGTACCCCGTCCCTCCCCCTCTCCTGCACACGGCAGCCCCACAGGACTGTCGCCGCAGTCCTAAGGACTGCCACAACAGTCCAAAGGACTGTTGACTGCGCAGTCCTTTGGGACTGCTATCTACAGTCCTTTTGGACTGCGCGCCCGCGTACCTGTACGCCTGGGCAGAGCGGTCCTTATTAATTTTGTTTTATTTTTTTTATTTTATATATATATATATTTATTTATTTATTTATTTGATTATATATATATAGTATATATGAATTTATTTATTATTAAATGGTGAATATTTAATTTGTCAAATTTAATAATTATAATTATGTTATTTAATTTATTAAATATAATAATTATAATTTAGTTTTTAAAAATATATATGATTATAAATTATTTTTTTTGTAATATTGTTGTAGTAGGTTTTAAATATATATATATATATACATATAATTTTGGTATATATATTTGAAATGTTAAATAATGTTTTATATGGGTAGTTGTATATTTAAATAAGGCATTATTTTATTAAGGGTTTTGGTTGAACGAATCTTTTTTTTTTAACAAGAATTAGCTTTTGGTTGTGATTGTGAATTCTTTTGAGATAATCGTATTTAGTTATGTATTTGGGTTTGGAATCAACTTATGATGCCACCTTGCAAAATGTAATGTGAGTTTTATTTTTATGTGTTCTTGTCGTTTAGTGATGTCTATGTGGGAACCCGTTGTTGAGTCTGTAACCTTGTTCCAGAGGCTTGTTGTTTTAGAGTGTTATTCTCCTCTTGTTTATGCTTTTTGAGCGTTATTGGTTTTATGTTGGAAGGGTTGAACGGTTTGGTAAGACTTTTGACTTGAGTAATCGTGAGAGGGTTAATGCCTCGTGTGTTTAGATTGTTTTATGCTTTATTAATGATTAGTTCAACCCTTTCCTGTTTTGGAGATATGTTAAGAGTTATAGGGAGAGTGGCTCTTCGTGGGCGCCGGCGCCTCAGGTAAGAGGAAGTGCCAGGGGAACCCACGTAAGAGTAGTTAAACAAGTGATAACCTAAAATAGAATTTAGGGGGATGGGTAGTAAAACATACAAGATAAAGAAAACTGGATTCCTCGTCTATGCATTAGGGCTACCGTAGACTAGTGATAGACTGAGTAGGCCGTGGTCGGCAAAGTCGTAGTCTCGTCTTCATGAGAGACCATCGGCTCCGCATTAGCTACCCTATGGTGCCAGCGCCTCAGTAGGAGGAAGGGCCAGGTGATCCATAGATGGGTGCCGACGCCTTGGTTAGGAGGAAGGGCCAGGGGATCCCATGAGAGCTATGCGATGACACTCTCCACTAGACGTCCTTGTTCTTGTTTCTTGTTGCCTCTGGATATTGTTATTTTTATGTTGTTCTGATTATAGGGTTAGGGAATCCATAGGTGGGTGCCGGTGCCTCAGTTGGAGGAAGAGCCAGGGGATCCCATGAGAGTTATGTGATGACCCTCCCTACTTGACACCCGTCTGACTTGTTCTTGTTGCCTATTGGAATGGTGTATTGAATGGTTGATTCAGAGTTATTATGGAATCGTGTTCTTTATATTGGTTCTGATTTATTTGGGATTGTATTTTGGGTGTTGGTTTGGTTCTTCTGGATGTTATCTCTTTATGATGTTTCTTTGAATTCTTGTGAATTGAATCTTGATTGTTAAGTGATAGTACTTCATGTTATCATGATGAGTTCTTGGTTTAAATCTTGTCATGTGATTTGTGAAATTTGATGGTTGTTCATTGTAAGCTTAAGTTGTACTTGTTATGTATCATGTTGTTGTTGAGTCGGTTGGCATTCATGGTCGGGTTCACTTCCTCGTCACCTTTGAGCACGGGGGGGTGAGTTACTTGTAATTCACATGGTTGGGTGGAACGTGCTCCGCACCCGTTGGGTTCCCCATCAATGTCTTGTCTTCTCAGCTTTCCGCAGTGGATTTGTACCAGTGATCAGTTGTACTTCATATTTCATTTCATTTGTATCAATCCCTATGTTGGGAAATTCAATGTAATTCAGTATCAAAGATTGTAATGTAATATTTAAAACAATGATGTAATAGTTAGGGTTATTTGTATCTTGTTAAAAGATTTATCATGGATGTAATTATGCGATGTTTATTATGCTCGCATCATGATTTCAGATGTATCATTGTATATGGTTATCATAAATTAAATGGTTATGTTATATTCTTTATCTTTATTTTGTTTAGTTGTTGCGATGTAACCTCGCGTGCCCCAGAGAACCAAGTGTATTAATGTTATGTATTATGCTATGTGATTTTGGTTTAATGTTGTTACATATTACTTTTATTAAAAAAAAAAAATTATTCACGTTATGTGTGTGTTCTTTGGGGTTTGCACGACGGGCGTTACATTAAATTCAAAGTAAAGCATAATTTATATTGGTGGAAAGCTGTGAATCTTCTTAAAAAACCCTTTTCATTTCATGAATTTTGGGTAAAGAAAAAGTTGTTAGCCACATAACCTACACATACCCATCATATTGCCACTTTTTGGCCCATCATGATCCTGCACATACCCATTATAAAATATTTTTAATATAATTAATGAGCTTGAAGTAGACACCACACTATGGATGTCATCCTAATTTTGGTTCACTATTTTCTACTATGATAATAGAAGTGCAAAGACTTAGTTGATCGTATGAATAACAAGATCTACTACTTATAAGGTCTATCTAATGGATGGAAAATCCTATTAGTTTCAAATACAATGAATAATATTTGCACTTGTAAGGAGGATATAATGATTATTCCCAATGCCATGAACTAAGAGAAAAGGTTTCAAGAATGCTCATGATAAAGAGGATATGATTGATGTTCAAAAAAAAAACCCAACATCGGAGCACAAACATCACCTATTTACATCATATAAAGGAGACTTAACAATTAAGTTATCCTGAATGGTTCATTTACACACCCAATAGTAAACTACCAGAATAATTAAAGAGCTATAAATAGTAATACCTAACCAAGAAACTTCCATAAAATTTATATAATATATAAATATGTTTGGCCACATGTCCTATCTTCACCTTTCTAACAAAGTCTTTCCTATGATTTAAATTCAATACTCTATTTCTACTCAATACGTGCAAGCATCTATAGATATTTATATGCACATTTGTGGTAATTGAAAACATTTCCACAGGATAAAGATTGATATGATAGTATTCTTAAGATTCTTGTATTGAAGTGATATGGACTATATTTGTATTATGATATTTTCCCAAATGAATGATATTATGGATATTACATATCTGTTCGAGAATATTATTCATAAATTTTATGGAAAATTAGAAAAGTAAATAGTATAGGGAAGAGGGTAAATGAATGGAAAAAATTTAAAATCCAAGAGAAGAAAATAACATATCACTTTTTGGAGGAATATATGAATGGGCAATGGAAGACAAAGAGACCAACGAATATGGAAATAGTCATTCAAATTAAAGAGAGAGAGCACTAGGCAGATGAAGAAGAAAAAACGTGATTGAGAGAAGAGGAGACTCAAATGCTAACTAGTGTGCTAAACTCTAAAAGAAAACTTGACATCAATAGAGAGTTTATTTCAAAATATAAGTTCCAAAGAGCATGACCTAACATCATGAAGTTTGCTCAAACCTAAAAAGCTACTTACACGGTAGTTATTTGTTAACAAGAGAGTTGCACGACATCTATTTTCATAATTAAAGATGTAGGAATGACTTGTAGTGCCATCAATGGAAATATCTACAAAATCTTACTATTATTATTTATGAAGAAGCAAAATATGTTTTAGAGAATGGATGTGGCATAGGGATAATAAAAAGAAAATGTCGAATAACAGTGGCATCCTAGAGTGCTATAATCTGCACAAAAATGGATTTTACAAGGAAGCTCTCAAAATATTTGAATTAATGAAGAGCACTAGAACACATCCTAACATTGAAAGCTTTGCTAGTGTCCTGGGCACATGCAGTCGTGCTGGTTTAGTGGTTGAGGGGTGCATAGTTCCACACTTTAGTAACCTTAGTTATATTACATATATAGTTGATCACCTAGTGTGTGTGGTTGAGGTTCATGCCCATGCTCGCTATCTTGGGGATGATCTAACCCAGTAATTATAAGTTTCATCTCCCCACCACTAAATTGCAATAATAAATGGTCTAAAAAGGGATAGAGGCTATGCTGGATGAAGAAGTCTCAATTTAAATGCTCACACTAATTCATGAGATACCTTGTGATTTTTGAAAGGGAGAAGCGTAGAAGATGCATGAATGAAGGTTGAACATGAAATAGATTTGTATCTATCCCCTAAAACTATTGGATTACTCACGTATAAAGTGAACTTTAATATCTGTGAGAGAGATAATTGAACTTTTTCTACTAGAAACTAATGAAGAAAACATGGAAATTTTTATAGTAATTCATTATTGCATTTATCATTTCATTTCATGAGTAGTGGTAATCGCAAAAATTGAAATATTAAAGGATTACATAACAAAAGTGCATTAGAGGCTACATGATTTAGACTAGAAGCACGACAAGGGAGTTACCTCAATATTGAGTAGCACGAGGGTCTCTCTCTCAATCTTTCTTATAGGAGATGAATGTATTCCTATGATCTTTTCCATGTGGAGTCTTTTCTAACCACCTTCCCACCATCCATCCACTATCTCCCTATTTGCACAACTCCCATGAATATTTCCAGTGCAGAATCCACCTCCCTAAAATTCACATGTCCAAATTTCTTGCAGACCCCAAAATTTATTTTCAAAACCAAAAAGATGAAAATCCATCCTCCCCTTAACCCCCTTTCATTCCCATTAAATAAAGCTTAACACAAGATAAGTTTTCAAAAACACAAGATCCAAGGATTTGGTAAGTTTCTCCATTCAAATCCTGTTTTATTTTTTTTGTTTTCTTTCCAACTTTTCTTGCTTTTTTTAACACTTCAACTTACAAACCTATCTCCTTATCCATTTAAATTACTTTATTAAAATAATTATCTTTTCATCTTTTTAAAACTTTTACACTTCAATTCTCAATCTTATCTCCTAAATTTGTTTTAAAGAATCACCTTATTTTTGTAGTTAAACACTTATCCTCACATAATAATAATGAATTAATTATCAATTATAATTAAATATAATATATTTTTCTTACAATGGAATCAATTTATTTATACATAATAAATATTTTCTCTATATTTCATAAGCTTAATTTATTAAATAATTATTTTTATTTTCCAATTTCATATAAGTTCCCTTGTAGGAAAATTTTAATTTACTTAACTGATTAACCAAAAACCATCATGTTTACCACAAAAATCAATGACACAGTAAATGACGAAGCACAAATAAATACCTACCCCAATATCCAGAAGGTAAATGATGGAGAGGCTCTACAGGGGCAAGTGGGAGAGAGATAAAGGGTAGGTGATATAAGGGTTAAGGGTAGAGGGGAGAGAGGGAGATACTTGAGAGAGAGAGTGGGGAGTGGGAGAGAGATAAATGCTAGGGGGAACAAGGGTTTATGGTTTAATTGTTAAGGGTATAGGGGAGATAGGGAGAAGGGGTAGGAGGGAGAGACTTGAGAGAGAGAGGGGGAGTGGGAGAGAGATAAAGGGTAGGGGGTACAAGGGTAGAGGGGAGACAGGGAGAGGGGGTAGGAGGGAGAGAATTGAGAGAGAGGGGGGAGTGGGAGAGAGATAAAGGTTAGAGGGTACAATGGTTTATGGTTTAAGGTTTAAGGGTGTAGGGGAGAGGGGAGCTTGAGATAGAATTAGTGAGTGAGTGAGAGAGAGGGTTTAAGGGTTTAAGGCTTAATGGTAGAGGGTAGAGGGGATCTAAATATAGGAGTGAGTGAGAGAGAGGGATATGGAGAGTGGCTCTAGGAGGGAGAGAGATAAAGGGTAGGGGGTACAAGGGTAGAAGGGAGAGAGGGAGAGGGGGTAGGATGGAGAGACTTGAGAGAGAGGGGGGAGTGGGAGAGACATAAAGGTTAGGGGGTAGAAGGGTTTATGATTTAAGGGTTAAGGGCGGAGGGGATTGAGGGAGAGGGGGTAGGAGGGAGAGACTTCAAAGAGATAGGGGGAGGGAGAGGCATAAAGGTAGGGGGTACAAGGGTTTAGGGTTTAAGGGTTAAGGGTAGAGGGGAGAGAGGGAGAGGGGTAGGAGGGAGAGACTTGAGAGAGAGAAGGGGGAGTGGGAGAGAGATAAAGGGTATGGGGTATGAGGGTTTATGGTTTAAGTGTTAAGGATGGAGGGGAGAGGGTATCTCAAGATAGAATTAGTGAGTGAGTGAAAGAGAGAGGATTGAAGGGTTTAAGGCTTAAGGGTAGAGGGTAGAGGGGATCTAGATATAGGAGTGAGTGAGTGAGAGGGATACAGAGAGTGGGTCTAGGAGGGAGAGACTTGAGAGAGAGAGGGGGGTGAAGCCACATAAGTGGTTTACACTTTTGTGGAGGAAGGAAATTTCAAAATTTCCACACTCTTCATAGCAAAGTGGTTCGGCCGAACCATATGGCTTGACCGAACCATTTGACTGGTTCGGCCGAACCAGTCACCGAGCCTAATAAAAAATTCATATTTAAGGTGGTTCGGCCGAACCTGGGTTCGGCCGAACCCCTTGAATATGACAAAACCAAAAAAAGTTCTTTCACTTTCACACTTTCACTATGAATTACCAGTCACTGTCCCTGCATGCGGCGAACAGAATCTGAATGGTGACCCAACAAAATTTCTCACCGGTGAAAGCAAATTTGGGGTCCTCTCTTCAAACTTCATCATTCCAATTCGCATATCGACCACTATTGAGCACGAGGTATTTAAAATTCCATTTTTTTTTAGTTCAAAATGCATGTATTTGTTTAATTTTGAAACCCTATATGCAAATTTTTTAAAATTTGTTGAATTCAAATTGCACTTGTTTGATTGTTTGAAAGTTTTTAAAGCATTTTTAATATAGTATTTTGCTTCCCCATTTTGCATAATCCAAGGGTTTGAGTAAGGAAAAACGAGTTTCCTCCGAAAGTTAGTGCAAAAAAACATTATAATAGCTCTCAACATAGTCTAAAAAATGGAGATAAATACATTCCTAAAGACTAGAAATGTAGGGTTAAGCTCACAAAATAATTTTAAAACTACAAATTTAGGGTCAAACTTGTAGATGAAAATGCAAATTTCATACATGTAGGAGTGAACCGTGAAAGTCATAGCTTGATTTGTTAAGGTGTTATAATATTAAATCTTATAAAAAATCAAGAATCATATAATTGATTATGTACATTAAAATAAAATATCTCCATATAACAAATGAAGCTAGTTCAATATCTTCATGTAGTGTGTACAAATTGAAATATAATTGACTAAAACTATAAGTTACTCTTATTGAACAATTTCCTCATGTAGTGTGTATAAATGGAACCATTGATTGAAAATATAAATCAAACCATCAAGAACAAAGACTTGATTGTGTCTTCATGCCCTCAATTAATATCATTTACAAAGTTTGGTCTTGGAAACCATAAAATTAACAATTACATTCTCTACCCTATTATTTGATGTATTATAATGCAATTTTCTATACTCCCAAGCAAATTCAATGGTCACAAGTTTGTAGAGACACTCTAGAAAAAGGTCTATCATGTGTTTAAAATACTATTCATATTGTAACACTAGAGATTCTAAGTAATATGAGAATCCCTACATAATTTTATATAATGTATTTTCATCATCACTAACTATAGTAGACTAGTTTCTATCACTATTCAATTCATCTTCTTTCATTAGTCCATCATGACTTGATTATTCATCCTCCTTTATATTTAGAGAATAAGAACAATATATAGAACCACTACAAAATCTTCACACATATCACTAAAAGTTGATGTTTGGTATAAATGTATCCACATGCAAACAAGAGCCACCTTTGGACATTACTATTATCAAAAGGACAAACCTTATTAGAGCGAGTGCAAAAAGATGTGGGGCCAAAAAGTGGCCACCCCACCTTTTGGCCCCATCATATTAAGTATCAAGCATTAATGTTGAGGTACGCTATTCGAGGAAACTTGAATGATGAGTAAGTGAAGAGAGAGTGGGACTTTATTGTTCACAAAGTGGGAAGAAATAAAGGCAAAGGAAGTGGAAATGGGAAACATGTAGAGAATATGGCAAAAATGGTGGAAATCAAGGAAAGATTAAAAGGAAAAGAAAGAGGGAAAAGGGGAGGATAGAGGCAAAAGGAGGAAGAAGGTAGTGCAAATTATACATTTTTGAAGCTTGTGAAATTCGAGTATGTAAACCTTATTGTTTTTACTTGGTGGTAATGAGGTATGATTTTTTATGAAGGTTCTTTTTAGTATTTTTATATGTAATGTAAGAGAAAAAGCTATTCTTGTATGAAATTCTAGAAATCATGTTAAAAAGCATTAGCTTGTAATTTCTACTATGTGAATGGAAATCTATTGCTCTACCTAGGACATTTAGAAGCTTGTGTTGCATTCATGAAGCCAAACATAGTAGATATTTTTTTTACTTTATGTGTGTTATTGGAGATAGGGTTTTAGTATATAGAACCATACAATAAAATGGGGTAATTCCTTGTTTGAACTAAAAACCCTACTATTTTTTAGTGAAGGGATAGCTAGCTATAACATTTTGACTTTCACTTGTGAGTCTAAACACCCATATGGGTTATTGTTGCTTTGTCTTATGGATTATGGTAGTAAATTCTTAAGATGTATGTAAATCTAGAAGACCAATGTTGAATCTTTATTTGTTGATAGGCTAAATAGAGTTAGAACTAGTATGGGTCCATTACATGTATGCCATTCAACATTCATGCACATCATATATATGTGAGAGAGATAGTGATAAAGAGAGATAGAGATAAAGGGTAATATAGATAGATAGAATAAGCACAAACCATTTGCTATGAATATGCACAAAATATTTATATATTGATCTTGATAAGGTCATGAAGACATACATAATACATCATGAAAATATCATATACAGTGACATGAGGCCAACATTGTCTCTTAGACTACAAAATATCACCAATATATATTCATGAAAATAGTTATGAATGTGCCATAAAGATATAAAAGTGTTTATGTATGTGTAGCAAATGCTATTAATGAAACATTCTGCCTCTCTTTGCTTGACTAGAAACTGAACTTCGATCCCTTGAATTAGTTATTATCTTGCATTGTGTTGATTGTGTGTTCCCCTAACAATTATGAAACTCAACCTACACACACAAACATATTATAAAATTAGTGATTATACCAAAATTTATAAATAAATAAAATATTGTTTTAAAATGATATTAAAATAATAAACACACTTACAACAAACTAATACTCAACATCATCAACAAAGGGTTGTCCTCAAAAGAGGATGCTTACAAAACAAAACCAAAATGTGTGTGTATCCATATATACATATATATACATGTATGCATACACATATACATATACATACATGTATATACGTATACATAAATATACATACACACATACATACATACATACATACATATGTGTGTGTATTTATGTATACGTATATATGTATACATATATATATATACATATAGAAAATAAATGTATGTATATACATATATACATGCATATATACATATGTATGTATACATGAATGTGTCTACATATCTACATATACATATATACATATATACATATTTAGATATGTGCATGTGTATGTATACATATGTAGATATATTCACATATACATGAATATGTATGTATAGTACATGAGTAATTTTTTTAATGAAAACCATGTTTAGGAATGAAAATATCCAATCCCTTATGCTTATAAACTAAAGTTTGCAATGCTTATGGTTCTTTTGGCCTTATAGATTCTTGAATCATTTTATAATATAAAACCAAAATATAACCTACTTTGGCTCTAATAATTGTAAACCCTTTAGGAATTCTAAATTGTTGCATCTTGTCTTGATTTTCCCACCATTGTTATTCCTTTTGAAAATTTTACAAATTAGGCAAAGAATCCTTGCACTTATATAGAGGATCCTTATGTATGTTCTTAAAATTATTTAAGGTTAAATGACTTAATCTAAAATAAAGGCATATACGGATCTCTTGCAATTGTAACCTCTTTACTAGTGTTCAAACATATTTGATACCTTAATGGCATGACATAGATGATATTGCTTGATATTGCTTTATCCATGGATACCCAAATAAAATATGAGATACATCTAAAGAAGAAAGAATATGACATAGAATAAGAACTTCCCTCATCTTTTAGACCAAAAAATTAAGGTAAAATAATGTATCCTATAGTTTCAATCAACATATCATTAGTCACTTTTAAATAAACCCTCAAATATGCATATGCTTGTTGATAAAATGATGATAAAACAAAAATTATTCAATGCATACATTTTGTTGGTGAGTAAGATCAATAAACACACCCTTACATGGTTCATGATCCACACAAAACCAAATGACCATTATAATTATTTGGTAATATCTCACAATGTGAAGAAGGTGTCAAAAAAATTAGCATACCTAAATCGTAAATTGACTTGTCATAAAGTGGGTGGGTAGCTTAGTGGTGGAGATTTGCATCCTAACTAGTTCATGGAAATTTCAACATGAGGAGAATTAATAGTAAAATAATAATATCTTTTGACAACATAGGCATCCAAGTACTCATTCCAAGATTGTTGAAGATACAACATTAATACATTAGGATTTCAATTAAATATCACACTTTCCTATAAAAAAATCCCAATTGATCTATCTTTTGGTAGTGCATTTAGTTTGATATATTTTTCTTCCCCATACTTACAAGATTCCTTTATTATCGAAGCTTATTTACTCTAGTATGTTATCCTTGGTTCTCATATGAACTATATATATATAATTCAATCAAGATCCTCTTATCATTACAAATTTAAACTTAGCTTATTTTTTCTCCCAATTTCTTCTTAATGAACATATGGTCTTTCTTCCTCTATTAGCCTACTCATGCACCATCACCAACCATGAATGAATCTCCATGAAGCTAAATACCCATTTGTACTTGGTTGGTGTAAGTTGGGATTAGTGTTCCATTCACTTAAAATCTTATCTTTAATGTTGCTTTTTCTAAATTCTTTCTAAAGGGCATAAATTACAGTCGATAGAGCTTTGATTTTAATATTTTCTTAAAATTAAAAATATTAATGAGTTTGATGCATTAAGCTAAAAAATATCAATTTGGACACCATTAAAACCCTCGAGAGACTCTCGCAAAGTGAAAATGAGCTCCAAAATTTTATAGTGTGATATGTGAGAAAAAATGAAAAGGTAAGCAATGGGCTCAAGATATTATTATAATAAAATTAAATAAGGAGATCGTGATGATTATTGTACTAGGAGTTACATTGGGAAGAGTGGAGCATCTTTTCATAATAGATGAGACTTATTGTAGTTGACATCTTCATCATAAAGCACTAGTATTGGGAGTGGTTACTATCAAGGTTATGGGATTTAAGGTCCTATATCATTAGTTCGTTTATATTTTGTGTACATGTTCCAATGCATAGTGGGGCATGGGTTCTTTTCTTGTGGACCATGATTTTTTTCCACTCATTACATAAATTAATTGATCATTTCTTGTTTCCCTTGCTCTATATATAATTTAATGTATGACATAAGGTTTAAATAGTGTTATGTAGAAATAGCCAAAACATTAGACTAAAGAAGATTGAGTGGATTGGATTGTTATAATCTTGTTATGAATATTAATAAAAGTTTCATATCTCTTTAGTAGTGGGATTTTTTGAAAGGGTTTCTCCATATTATAATTCTAGTGTTCATGAGGTTTGAATATTTATTTATTTTCTCCACTATTTCATTAATATTATTTGGTATATTGTATGTTTGATTAGACTTAAAGTGCCTCACCATTAGTTGATACTCCTACTATATATTTACCTTGTTTGCAATAGTTTAGTCCATGTCAATAGTTGATTTGCACCCTTAATAACTTGGTGGGAATATCAAGTATTTTTTATTAAATATAATCAATAATCATTGTAAGAGAAATTTTAAATCAACTATTAGTCTAGAATGATTATTTGAGTGTTAGGTAAACCATTTAAATTTAACCTTCATAATATTACTCTAAATATGTAGTTTTACCAACAAAATGAATGATATTTATGTCTATTACATGACAATTACAAAATCATGACTATAATTCTTTAAATTATACTCATAATCTAATTTAATACTCATAAGATATTAAATCATTGTTTTTCTCAAGAGACGTGTAATTAAATATCAAGAATATTCTTTAGTTTATTAGTCCACAAAATAATTTTAATATAGTCCATAACATTCAATTTTAAAATTCATAGAGTTGTTGGGATATTATCATATCACTAGCTATGGAAAAATTTAGGAAAGGGTGGGATATTACACTGCCCCCTATATTTGTGTGTTTTAGAGAAAATTAGCATGGAAGGTTTGCATTTCTCACAAATAAGAAAAAATCCTGAGAATAATGTACAATATTCTACTATATGTTTTCATATTGTTGAGTTATGCCTTGCAAATTAAATGTGTATCTTTTCCTCTACAACATTCCATTTATACATAGAACTATGGATTAATGGTTTTATTATATTATGATTGAATTATGCCTCATGTTGGAAATTCCTCTATCTCTTCTTTGCTAAAATACTTTGGAACTAATAGGATTCAATTGTGTTTTATGACATAGGTCTATATTACCACAATGATGTATGTATAGGTGTACATTTTAACTTGGTTAGCTTTCCTAGCAAGTTCTTCATTACAACAATCACTCCACCTTGTCACTCAATCAAGCCCACTAGAGAAAATGCTTCCTCTTAAAAAACATAACATTAAGTACCAAAACATGATTCAAGTACCAACACATTCAAGTACCAAAACATTAAGTATGATGATTGGGATGAGAGGATCAACTTGGGGAGGATTATTATAACATCATTAGTTGGAACTTTTTAATTTCATCTCTTTGTATTTCGTGTTGTTTTTAATATTTTTAATTAGAGTGCAGATGATGTTAATATACATTTAATGATGCATTTTTGATGTGCTATAATTTTTTGATGTTCTCAAGGCTATATAATTGAAGTTCATTTATGTTAACAACTATTAGATTAAATATTTTTATCCCCAATTATTTTCAAATGATTTTATACTTTAATCTTTGTATTCTTATTCTTTCTTTCATCGTTTCATTTAAAATTTGAACCATTTAAGGATGTTATGTTATAGATTATAGTTGTCTTCCAATTCTTTTTAAATCAAGTTAATAGTATGAAAATATTATTGATGAGTAGATGAATTAAATTACAAGTTCTATTTTAGATTTGTATTCTTTTATCTAGATATATTATTTACCAAAGTCTTATTGTTTTT
>VDFB02358134.1:130791696-130817317 GCA_007258455.2 Sequoia sempervirens | reverse complement strand
ATTGCCCATTCATATATTCCTCCAAAAAGTGATATGTTATTTTCTTCTCTTGGATTTTAAATTTTTTCCATTCATTTACCCTCTTCCCTATACTATTTACTTTTCTAATTTTCCATAAAATTTATGAATAATATTCTCGAACAGATATGTAATATCCATAATATCATTCATTTGGGAAAATATCATAATACAAATATAGTCCATATCACTTCAATACAAGAATCTTAAGAATACTATCATATCAATCTTTATCCTGTGGAAATGTTTTCAATTACCACAAATGTGCATATAAATATCTATAGATGCTTGCACGTATTGAGTAGAAATAGAGTATTGAATTTAAATCATAGGAAAGACTTTGTTAGAAAGGTGAAGATAGGACATGTGGCCAAACATATTTATATATTATATAAATTTTATGGAAGTTTCTTGGTTAGGTATTACTATTTATAGCTCTTTAATTATTCTGGTAGTTTACTATTGGGTGTGTAAATGAACCATTCAGGATAACTTAATTGTTAAGTCTCCTTTATATGATGTAAATAGGTGATGTTTGTGCTCCGATGTTGGGTTTTTTTTTTGAACATCAATCATATCCTCTTTATCATGAGCATTCTTGAAACCTTTTCTCTTAGTTCATGGCATTGGGAATAATCATTATATCCTCCTTACAAGTGCAAATATTATTCATTGTATTTGAAACTAATAGGATTTTCCATCCATTAGATAGACCTTATAAGTAGTAGATCTTGTTATTCATACGATCAACTAAGTCTTTGCACTTCTATTATCATAGTAGAAAATAGTGAACCAAAATTAGGATGACATCCATAGTGTGGTGTCTACTTCAAGCTCATTAATTATATTAAAAATATTTTATAATGGGTATGTGCAGGATCATGATGGGCCAAAAAGTGGCAATATGATGGGTATGTGTAGGTTATGTGGCTAACAACTTTTTCTTTACCCAAAATTCATGAAATGAAAAGGGTTTTTTAAGAAGATTCACAGCTTTCCACCAATATAAATTATGCTTTACTTTGAATTTAATGTAACGCCCGTCGTGCAAACCCCAAAGAACACACACATAACGTGAATAATTTTTTTTTTTTAATAAAAGTAATATGTAACAACATTAAACCAAAATCACATAGCATAATACATAACATTAATACACTTGGTTCTCTGGGGCACGCGAGGTTACATCGCAACAACTAAACAAAATAAAGATAAAGAATATAACATAACCATTTAATTTATGATAACCATATACAATGATACATCTGAAATCATGATGCGAGCATAATAAACATCGCATAATTACATCCATGATAAATCTTTTAACAAGATACAAATAACCCTAACTATTACATCATTGTTTTAAATATTACATTACAATCTTTGATACTGAATTACATTGAATTTCCCAACATAGGGATTGATACAAATGAAATGAAATATGAAGTACAACTGATCACTGGTACAAATCCACTGCGGAAAGCTGAGAAGACAAGACATTGATGGGGAACCCAACGGGTGCGGAGCACGTTCCACCCAACCATGTGAATTACAAGTAACTCACCCCCCCGTGCTCAAAGGTGACGAGGAAGTGAACCCGACCATGAATGCCAACCGACTCAACAACAACATGATACATAACAAGTACAACTTAAGCTTACAATGAACAACCATCAAATTTCACAAATCACATGACAAGATTTAAACCAAGAACTCATCATGATAACATGAAGTACTATCACTTAACAATCAAGATTCAATTCACAAGAATTCAAAGAAACATCATAAAGAGATAACATCCAGAAGAACCAAACCAACACCCAAAATACAATCCCAAATAAATCAGAACCAATATAAAGAACACGATTCCATAATAACTCTGAATCAACCATTCAATACACCATTCCAATAGGCAACAAGAACAAGTCAGACGGGTGTCAAGTAGGGAGGGTCATCACATAACTCTCATGGGATCCCCTGGCTCTTCCTCCAACTGAGGCACCGGCACCCACCTATGGATTCCCTAACCCTATAATCAGAACAACATAAAAATAACAATATCCAGAGGCAACAAGAAACAAGAACAAGGACGTCTAGTGGAGAGTGTCATCGCATAGCTCTCATGGGATCCCCTGGCCCTTCCTCCTAACCAAGGCGTCGGCACCCATCTATGGATCACCTGGCCCTTCCTCCTACTGAGGCGCTGGCACCATAGGGTAGCTAATGCGGAGCCGATGGTCTCTCATGAAGACGAGACTACGACTTTGCCGACCACGGCCTACTCAGTCTATCACTAGTCTACGGTAGCCCTAATGCATAGACGAGGAATCCAGTTTTCTTTATCTTGTATGTTTTACTACCCATCCCCCTAAATTCTATTTTAGGTTATCACTTGTTTAACTACTCTTACGTGGGTTCCCCTGGCACTTCCTCTTACCTGAGGCGCCGGCGCCCACGAAGAGCCACTCTCCCTATAACTCTTAACATATCTCCAAAACAGGAAAGGGTTGAACTAATCATTAATAAAGCATAAAACAATCTAAACACACGAGGCATTAACCCTCTCACGATTACTCAAGTCAAAAGTCTTACCAAACCGTTCAACCCTTCCAACATAAAACCAATAACGCTCAAAAAGCATAAACAAGAGGAGAATAACACTCTAAAACAACAAGCCTCTGGAACAAGGTTACAGACTCAACAACGGGTTCCCACATAGACATCACTAAACGACAAGAACACATAAAAATAAAACTCACATTACATTTTGCAAGGTGGCATCATAAGTTGATTCCAAACCCAAATACATAACTAAATACGATTATCTCAAAAGAATTCACAATCACAACCAAAAGCTAATTCTTGTTAAAAAAAAAAGATTCGTTCAACCAAAACCCTTAATAAAATAATGCCTTATTTAAATATACAACTACCCATATAAAACATTATTTAACATTTCAAATATATATACCAAAATTATATGTATATATATATATATATTTAAAACCTACTACAACAATATTACAAAAAAAATAATTTATAATCATATATATTTTTAAAAACTAAATTATAATTATTATATTTAATAAATTAAATAACATAATTATAATTATTAAATTTGACAAATTAAATATTCACCATTTAATAATAAATAAATTCATATATACTATATATATATAATCAAATAAATAAATAAATAAATATATATATATATAAAATAAAAAAAATAAAACAAAATTAATAAGGACCGCTCTGCCCAGGCGTACAGGTACGCGGGCGCGCAGTCCAAAAGGACTGTAGATAGCAGTCCCAAAGGACTGCGCAGTCAACAGTCCTTTGGACTGTTGTGGCAGTCCTTAGGACTGCGGCGACAGTCCTGTGGGGCTGCCGTGTGCAGGAGAGGGGGAGGGACGGGGTACGACCCCTTCCTTTCCCCAAAACATATAAATATTATTTTTTTATTTTTATTTTTATTTTTTAAAACAAAAGACAACTTTAGAACAAAGTTTCTCATATATTTCATTATTTTTTTTTATAATACAAATTTCTGACAAAATACGGCCTCGGCCGACACACAGGTCCAAAAATACCAGGGGTAATTTAAAATATTAATATATAACACACACACACACATATATATATTAAAATAGCAGTATATATATATATATATATATATATATATATATATATATATATATATATATATATATATATATATATATATATATAACAGAATATATATATTAAAATACTTGAGGAGATATATATATATATATATATATATATATATATATATATATATATATATATATATATATATATATATATATATATATATAAATAACAGAGATATAATAATAGAGATATTATATATATATATATAACAGATATATATATATATATATATATATATATATATATATATATATTAAAATAACAAAGGGTAAATGTAAATAATATAATAGAAGAAACTACAGAATAATGAATCGATTCAGCCATATACAGATGTACCCAAAACCTCCAAATTTATTATTTCTAACAAAGATATTGTTTTCTTAAAATCCTATTTTTTGTTGAGTTGGAAATTTCAGATGATAGGGTTTCTTTTGTTTTTGACAAATTTGAGAACAGAACAATAACTATATTTTTCTTGATTTCAGGTCTAAGATCCTTCACTAATTTTTAATTTGAATAACAGTTTATTTTCCTTCCTTCACATAAACCATATTTACTAAATTTTGTTTTGTTTTCTCTGAAGCACAAAGATGAAAGCAAATACTAGAAAGAATGTATAAGAAGAACCTGATGTCCAATGCTTATTCGAAAGTCTGAGGATGCCTGCTTGATTTTGACGTCCTCGAAGTGTTCCTTGATCGTGCCTCCAAATCTCCTCCACAGAACTTCACCTTCGAACTTCAATCCTGTTTTGTTGTTCAGAAGACTCTCTAGAACATTCACCAGAAACAGATTGACAATCTCTCTTTAAAACTCTCCTCCCGATACAACAGAAGATTTCAATACCCTTTCTAAAATTTCAGAATACACAACCAATCTCTTGCACAACTTCTGTAACCAAAATCTCTCTGTGTGTGTGAACCCTTAAAAATTCCTCATTAAATAAAATATAATGCTCATCCCTTCAAAGCTCTCCAAAAATCCCAGATTAAAAGAAAAATCAATTCTTTAAAACTAGCTTTTTTCCCAACTCTCAATTCCTATTGGCTCACACTGTCTTTTTGTTCTTTTATTTGTTTTTATTCCTTTAATTCCTGTTTTGCAACTTTTCTTGCACTTCACATTACCTATTTATTTTAAATAAATTATTCACATAATTATCCACCACCAATTTACTTGATTAAAATAATTAAGCTATATTTAATACTTAATTATTATTTAATTACAATATATGATTTTCAAAATAATTAAATTATTTAAATATTTAAATTCCATTAAATCCAACATTAAAATGAATAATTTATTTCAATCATTAAGACAAGTCATAACTATAAATGCCCTCATAAATAAAATAAGACAAAACACATAGCACGACACACAATGACGACAAATACACAAAACAACTATACCAAACAATTGAGACAACCTGACATCATGGAACGGGAGGACTTCATTGTCACCTCTGTATCAACATTTATCCGTTGGGTTATTTGGTGCTCGCCCTATCCTGCCGAAGCAGGTGGAATCGAGACTTGTACCTGCAGTCCTGCATACAAACGAAATTGTGTACATGTGCATATATACATATATATCAGAGCATTAAATCAAAATACTGCATTGTGAGAAGGAATCTCAACATAGCAGGGCACTCGCAAATGAGTGATGCTATATTGTCCTTCGTCACACCTATTCTAACAATTATAACATAATCAATGGATTACATTTCTAACTAACAATCATCTCATAACATATTAAATTAAATCACTGCATCATATCATAATTCAGAAAATCAGCTGATATAATCAACCATAATGTCATATAAAGTAATCATGTCCAAAATGAAATAACAACATCATCTAGCATCTAACTAACCATATCACCCAACAACAGTATCCTCATAGTATCTGACTAACCACATCAAACAATAACAGTATCATCACAATATCCAAGCAAAGCAAAGACAATAATAAATCTAAATAGTATGAGGGGTATTACATTTAATAACTAATTATTATTCATTTTCTATTTGAATTATGACTAAAGTCTAGTTTGATAGGATGATTAAAAATATATATAGCTTTCAAACGATATCACATTTTTTTGAATCCAAAACAAGCATCACATTTTATGCTTCACATACTATAGGATTAAATAAGAAAAAAATGAATATCATGAAGTTTTGACCTAGTTAAGGTGGTCAGACATACGAGTTTTTATATTTTTCAAAAGTTGTAATAAAAAAATCATAATTAATTATTTACTTTGAAAAAAATTACAAAAAAATATGTATCACATCGGGACATGAGTCCTCTACTTATATATAAAATCTTATAAAATAGTATTATCATTTTATTGTGGTTAGGGTGGTCAGATAGACACCTACTTATTTTTTCCTTGAAATTTAAGTACTATTGCATTGAAATTTTAAATTTCCACCAAATAGATTTTTGTTTTTCTTAAATAAACCTAGTAGTTTAAAAACTACATTTAGTTTGCTACAAATTCTATTTTTACATATTTTTGAAATAATATAGATAACTTAGTCAAATTTTTACGTCAAGTTGCCTAACTCTGATTTTTCTAAATTTTTTGCCACTTAATGGCTTGTTTTTTCCATGATGATCCTACACATACCCTAATGATGTAAAATATAAATGAAAGGTCAAATTATGTTCCCTTTAAATATTTTATATAGCTACATCGTGAGCGCATAAATATAACGTAAACTGATTGTTTTGAGAATACCTTGAAATGGATACTTGAATGGTAATTAAAGGCAAAATTGTTATGTATAAATATACACTTGGATAGCTTTAGGGTCTTTTCAATTAAATGAGTTTATTTTGGATAAGATAAATAGAATGTATTTTATTATTAAAATGTTTCCTAATAGCTTATGCTTAGAAGGTTGTATTGATGATTTAAATATCCTTCAAAGTTTATTGCTCTTGGCCCTTAGTCAAACTTTAAAAGATGAGTTAAAATAATTATTGGAATATTTAGTAAATATGATTAGAAAACTTCTTTTCTTGTTTATGTTACTCGAATGTTTATCATTCTTTAAGGTTTAAGTATTGAGTGTAGTCATGTGTTTAAAGGTGGGTTTGATGTTTTCATTTTGTTGCGCCCACCCTCTTGAGTCATAGGGTTTTGGATGTGATTTTATTCATTGAGTTTGTATTGGATTAATGAATGATTTTGATTGTTCCTTATTATTTTGGTCTCTTGTTGAGTCATTTTGGTTGAGGAGATTTTTCAAATGTTAAGTTTTCGTGTTGGAACTATATTGTTTCTTTACTCTCGTTTGTGGAGAGTTGATCTTTTTGGACTTCTAGAGGAATTGAGAAAATTTGTGTTGTGAGAATTTCATTCATTTGAACTTGGCCAAAATTTTGATATTAATTGTGATTTTGAGTTCAAGCTTGGGTAGTAACATTTTTGTGGGTGATGTTTCATATGATTTTTGCGAGATGGTTTTTCCTCGTGGATGTTCCATTTGTTCATTCAATGTTCTGGTGGTACAACTCCTTGGTGTTGGATTTTATGTTTTGGGTTCTAGGGAGAGTGGTTCTACATGGAGGATGGCACACAAAGGGGCTATCAGGGTAACCCACGTTAGAGTTAGAGTTAAAAGTGATAACCTAATTAATTAATTAGGGGGTGGGTAGTTAAATATTAGTAAGATAATTATGGATGTCTCGTCTGCTTGTTAGTGCTATCATAGAATAAGGTGGGCTGAGAAGGCCATGGTTGGCATGATCGTTACCTCATCTCTATGAGAGGTTAATAGTTTCGCATGAGTAACCCTATGTAGCGGAACCTTGAGATAGCCAGTTAGGATAACCATAGATGGAGGTGACACCTAGTGATAGGTTGTATGGATAATCCATGTATAGATGGAGGCGGCACCTTGAGACAGGTTGTTTGGATAATCCATGTAAGGCCATGTGATGACACTCTCCTCTAGCATTCCCTTTGAGATGTTTTTATTGAAATCCTCTAGAAGTGGTCTATTGGTGTTATGACATGAGTTTATTGATGATAACTTTTGATATTTATTGTTCTTATGAAATAATTTACTGTCATCATGTTTAGATGTCATGTTTTAGGTCATGGTTTATTGATGATGTGACTATCCTTGGGTTTCATGTTACTCTTGTATGACATTGAGTCTTATGGTTCCATGTTTGGATGTTCTTGGTTGTGGCTTCTTTCTTGTCAGCTCCTTGGCACAAGGGGTGGGTCTTTAGACCCACATGGTCAGGTGGAACATGTGAAGCACCCCATTGGGTCCCCAATCAAGGATCAAGAGGTACAGGTTGGTGTCATGTGCGACTCTAGAGTTGTATCTATCTTGGAGCCAATTGTGATACTTTTTACTTATCTCTTCAACTGTATCATGTTATCTTTTCATGTGGTTTCTGCTCATGTGAGGAATACTTTGTATCATTGTAACTATGAAACATTGTAATGTAATGTAATGGATGTATTTTATTATGTTATCCTTGATAAACCATATGCGTCCTTTGATCCATGGCAGTTGTTATTTGATATGTTGTATCTATGGAAACATGTCCCTTGAGTTTATATGATGATTGAGAGTTTATCATTATGAGTTTTTGTTTATTCATATATATGTATGTGGTTGGCTTCTTATTAATTTTTTGTCATGTATGTGTTACATTTGTTAAAATGTTTACTTTGTTATGGATTATATCTATGGCTTTCATTCTTTATTATTGTTGTTTGGATTTAAGTTTTGTAATGACTCCTTGTGTGCCCCAAGGGATGTAAGTGTTAATGGATTTGTTTAATTAAGTTTCATGACTTAATGTGCATCTCATGTATGTTTAGACTTACTTTAAAAAAGAAATTATATGGTAAATATTGTTTAGTTTTCCTTTGGGGTTCACGCGATAGGGCATTATAGCCCCTCTCTCCCCTCTACCATTAACCCTTAAACCATAAACCCTTGTACCCCATACCATTTATCTCTCTCCCACTCCCCACTCTCTCTCTCAAATCTCTCCCTCCTACCCCATCTCCCTCTCTCCCCTCTACCCTTAACCCTTAAACCCTAAACCCTTGTACCCCCCACCATTTATCTCTCTCCCACTCCCCCCTCTCTCTCTCAAGTCTCTCCCTCCTACCCCTTCTCCCTCTCTCCCCTCTACCCTTAACCCTTAAACCCTAAACTCTTGTTCACTCTCCCACTTCTGCAATAACAATAGGTCCTCTGCAGTTGGTTCATATGGTATTTCTTATGGGTTCTTTAATTTCCATGTTCTCCAAGAAAATATTCTCATTATCCACTCATGTTGAGCCTAAAAATTGAAGATTTGAAAATCCATGATTACAAAAATTTAAGGAATAAAGAATGAAACCCTCAAGTTCGTCAATTTTGCAACATTATTATAAATTTTTAGTCATTTTCTTAATCCCCACATACTTTCATCTAGGTTCAATGATTCTAGAATGAGAACTTAATTTACCATGATGCAAGCCCTAATTTCTTACTTAGAAGATGCCTTTACTTCCCATTCAGGTGAGGGAACTCTTTTAAAATCCTGTAGAAAACCCAAAATAGCAATAAAGCCTAAAAAACAATTCTCAACAAATGACAAGTATTGAATTATTTAGTGAAAAAGGGCATATGCTTCCATTTCTTGAATTTTCTGAGTATGCATGTGATAGTGCTTCTTTTTGGGATGGTTATCTTCCTACTTATCACCAGATCCATTTCCTTCCATGTTGTCACTGCCAGACTTGCTCTCATACTCTTCATCCTTTGTAGATCCCAAGCTGAGACTCTCTACTGCTGCTACCAAACATGTCTCCTTTTCTTTCCAAGCTACTTGTCTATCTAACAATGCCTATCATAAATATATACTTAAATATCTATATACAAACAAAATTCCCCTAAGAAAATCAAATTAATATGTATTTCCACATCAATACCCATGTTTTTTATGATTTCTAGTTGAAGAGAACACCTACCAGCATCAAGGAGAGCTTGGGTACAAAGTTGTAGATGTTCATGTTCATATTAGATCTTGGCTAAGGGGCAATGAAACAAGGTTGTTCCATTCCAATATTGTTAGATGGTATCTTAAAGAAAAACCTTTTGTTTGAATCGTTCTTATCCTCAAGTAAACTACCCAATCTAAAACTCATCCCAAAATTCTTTTTAGCTAAACATTTCTAATATATATACTTTTTAATTATATACTTTTTATTTTATATGTTTTAATTATATACTTCTAATATTATAATAATAAAAATTATATATTATTATTATAATATATTGTAATAATAAGTATATTATATATTATAATATAAAAACAATATAATTTAGATTTATATTAATATTGAAAAATGGGAGAAAAAAAAATGGTAAAAACAAATGTTAAAATTGATTCATGTCAAGGGGTTCAACCGAACCCCCATGAAATACAATTTTTAATTATATTTCAAAGTGGTTCGGTCGAACCCATGTTTGATTAAACATATTTTTTTGGTTCAACCGAACAGTAGTTCGACTGAACCACCCTTTTTTCACCTTCACCCTCTAAGGCACCAAAATTGTCCAAAATTTTGTACTTCAAAGCTTGATTTGAAAATGAAAATGGAGGAGACTTCACAAATCCAACTGGTATTAGGTAGCCCTCAGAACGAGCTATCCAACAAATATAATTTTAATATGTTTTGGTTCTTTTATCTATTTGTTTTTTAACTTTTATTAAATATAGGTTTCTAATTGAAAATGAAGCTCTTTGTTATGCACGTGGAAAAATAGAATATTATAAAAAAAAATTGAAAAATATGAGTGCACTAGATATTAAAGTCCTTGATCCAACAAAAAAAAATGAATTTTGATACATACAATAAAAGTTACATGTTATACAATCACACTATGTCTGAATTGTAATTGGTTTGACTTTGAAACTTGATTAAAGAAAAAATATTCAATAAAAAACTATATAACTAAGTGGAATCACTAGATATTGGAGGTACAAATCCAAATTCAAAAGAATTAGAATTTTATCCTTGAAGGAAGAAAAGTTATGAATTATACGGTGTGTGTGACTTTTTAAAAATGTTATTTTCTAAAAAACAAATAGTTTTTGTGGGAGATGAAAAAAAAGTGCAATTTGATTCCAAAAATTTTGAGAAAAATATTTTTAGAATCTACAAAAAAATGTGGTGAGACTAGTTTACATCATCTTCAAATTCCTCACGGTTTAGCCCTTATAGGTGCCTGAATGTGAAGATTTAGCTAAAAATAATAATTTCAATGTCCAATTTGGCCAAAACTTGTAAACCACTATTGTGGGATCACCCATCACTATGATTACGTAGATCAAAATATGATTAATAACTTTAAATTCTTTCTTTTAACTCTAATTATTTTACTAATCAAGGAAAAAAAAAAATTACTAAAATACAAAATAAAAAAGTACAACTAAGCAAATGTCTTCTAAAAAAAATAAAACATATCATAAATTGAACAAATATACATTTTATTATATTTTTTTTGATAAAAAATCAAGAAAGTAGAAAAAAATATCAATAAATAGTATTTAATTTTACTTATAAATAAAAATGATAATTTTCTTATTACCAAGTTATATATAAATACAATTTAACATTCATATTCACATTTGAAACCATTGAAAATATAAATTTAGTCACATTTTATATAAGGCTACATATTCAATATTTAAAAATATATATAATTTACATTTGAAGGAATGTTAAATATTGTTTATATTATAGTATTTTCATATAATATATTATTTTAATTATAGTATTTTGAAATTAAATGGGGCAATCAACATGTTTTAAAATATAAAAAATATTATTAGATATTTCTTTTGATGATAGGTGTTGGCATTTCTACTAAGTGAGATAATAAAAGTACACATATTCAAAATTATGGTGGGTGGATAAGCAATCAAGCCCTTAGATTTCAAACAAGGCATAGCCTAGAGAAAATAAAGCATAAAGTAAAAATTCAGTAAGCGGTGAGAGTAGTAGAAGAAGGGGGACCTAGCAGGTCCTTATCACTTGATCTACCCCAATATTAGTGAGGTCTAGAGTGATGTCGAGAGGATCCAAACTCTTTTCATCTTTATCTTCATCTTCTTCATGGGTGGTTGAAATCACTAAAGATAGCTGAGGAACCTTGCTAAATGAAACCATTTAGAATTATTTGAAGTTGGTCACCTAGAAGCACCACCAAAAGGAAATCTTAAAGTGCCCCTAAAGGCCACCTAGAAGCGAGACCTTGAAGGGGGGTAGAGGTTGAACACTATCAAATTGATTGTGACACACTCTTGGGACCTTGATCTCTTTAGAAAGCTAAAGGAGAGACTTAAGGACTAGAAATTTGGGTAAATTCCACATCACCACATATGGACCAAATAATGCATCCCTTAATCCCAATCATCTAATCCATCTACATGGATCATGGGGTGGGTGCATGAAGATGGGTAGTCAATTTGTGGCATCTTTTTTTAAAAAAAATTGAAAACTCATAACACGAGCGCATTATAATGCACTCACATTATGGCTTGGTGTGTCGAACCTGAGACTCAGCCACAACAAGCCCATAACGCAAGCACATTATAATGCGAGCACATTATAATGGACTTGCATTATAACCTATTAAAAGATAAAAGAAAAGAAAACGAATTCATTTTCACTTCTCGCTGTGTTTTTTTGTTTCCCGCAGCCAAAACCCCAATATTCCATGCTCACATTCTAGGAGGAGCTATTTTGTGAAATTATTCATCAACGGTTGTTGTTTCATTGCCATGATGCTACCATGTCAACGAGCATGTCTAAGAGGTAAGGATTATTATTTTTTATTTAAATTTGTTAGTTTTAGGTTGTATTTGATATTAATTTTTTGAATTTGTAGGAGATGTTAATCAACCTGTAAAACCTCAAAATCCTCAACAAGCACAACAACAACAAGAGGAACAAAATCCTCATGTTAATAAACCACAAGAACAAGCTCCTCCACCAATCCCGCAACACCCTCCTGGCACTTAGCAAAATTTAATGAGTGAAATTAAGAATAATTAAAAACAAATTGAGGATTTAATTAGGAGGTTGAGTGATTCAAATGGTTCAACTGTGGAAAGAATGACCCTGGAAACTTCATAGAAAGAAATGTTAAAAAATGTAGATTCAATCAGCAAACAATTACTAGCTAGAAATATAGGAGGCAACAAATATGGCTTATTACACGGATAAATTATCATATAAAGATGTAAAAGATTTAAAAATTACAAAAGGTGATTTGTGCTCATTATTCACTGACCCTCGCACAAATTAAAATATTACCCTCAATGCGAAGAGGTTTCCTATTCATGGGTTCCATCACCAACATATTAGGAATGTTTTTATGATAGGTGGTACCTGAGTTTTGATTACCCACTATGCAACAATTATGAAGTCCCAAACTATATTGTGAGTTCATCTTGAAAAAAATCCCAAATTATTTTGGTATGAGGGACTTATAGGGGAGAGGTGGGGGGTCAACTCAAGATAGACCCAATGCATAGCAGGATCCTACACAACAAGGGAGACAACCTCTCACTAGGCCGCCTCATGAGAGCATTGTTTTCCCTTCCGTCATGGAGGAGAGTGTCGACATAGAGACTTTGGAGGCCATCAACTCTTTGACCCAGAGTGACATCCAACATGCCAACCCTATTCTACAGTGCCATCCTGGGGAGTCTTGAAGTGGTGGCCTTTTAACCCATTTGTGTCAATATTGTGGGGTGACTTGTTCATATGACCCCACCGACACTCAAGAGGCTGCTACACTAGATCCATCTACATATATGGAGATGGAGAGGGAAGCTAACATTTTGCATGAGGTGTATGGAATTGATACTCAGGTAAAAGTTAGCATGTTCATTGAATTTAATTTATTATATTTTGATTTTGAAATGCAAGATTAACTAATTCAGTCTTATGATTTTAATAAAATTGCTGGTTCACAATGTTGGTATTGGATACACTAGCCCTACACCTACTTATTTTTCCACTGCACCTATTGTTGAGTTATGCAACTAGTAAACAATTATAAATTTATTACATGTTAATAGCATTTTTTGATGAATGGTATTTTAATATGTGATTTTTGATGTTGAATAGGCTAATATTGGAGGTTTCGTCAGAACACCTCCCAATGCCAATGGATTTAGTCAAACCTACATGCAAGTAATAGAATAAAGAGTTTAGAAATGAATTGTACTTAATATATTTGTGTAGTTTATATTCATATTGTTGATTATGTTCCATTGCACATCTTTCAAACTCAAAGCATTACTTCACATTCCATAACTAATAACTAGATGTTCATAGATGACAAAATTTAAACTACAATATAGTTGTTTAGAAAGTCAACATAAGCAGTGATGCAATTACTTCACATAGCATAACTAATAAGTAGGAGTAGCTTCCAATTGAATTTGCTTGTCATGGCATTCCATGAGACCACTTTTTACTGAGGCATATTTTCAAACAATTTACTACCTTGTCTATGTTATGGATGCTTGGAAGGAATATATGAAAGAATAATACTAAGCGAGAACATAGACAAGAAAATGAGTTGTTTGAAAAAATGCCTCAAATAAATGTAGTCTCATGGTGATGGAATTCCATTCCTTCACCATGAGACCACATTTCTTCTAGGAATTTCTTCAAATAGCTCACCACCTTTTCTATGATACCACATTTTCCATACATGTGTACCAAAGCATTTTATCAAACTATTCACCTAATTGTTGCTATGGCTAAAAGCCTAAAATAGGTGCTTTCCAACAAACTATGGATGCTTGGAAAAATTTCTATCAAAGCATAATAGTAAGCAATAATACCATAAAGAAGGCAATGAATTTTCTGAAAAAATGCCTAAAAGAAATGTGGTCTTATGGTGATGGAATTCCATGATGTGCATTTGTTTGTAATGGCATTCCATCACCACAAGATTTCTTTGAGGCATTTTTTTAAATAGTTCACTAGCTTCTCTATGCTACCATAGTTATCGTACATGTCTACAAAAGAATCTTATCAAAGGGTTCACTGAATTGCTACTATGGGTAAAATCCTAAAAACAGGTGCTTTCAAAAAAGATATGGATAGGGAAAATACTAAGCATGATAGTAAAAAATATATAGTTTAATAAGTACTCAAAATTTTGTTCATTATCTCATACATTATAAGTCATGATGTCAATCGCTATTGTAGTTTTTTTTATTGAATAATATATTATTTTATTTTTTGATTTTGCAAGCGGAAATGCCTCTGAATGTGATTAGGGCAATGGAGATCAGTGTTTCGTCTGCTATAGAATCCTCGATGGCTCTAACAGGGGAGGTATGAGGCAAATTACTAAAGTTCAATTTTCATTCATTGTAATAGATGTTAGTTAGTGAAAAATCAAACCATTATTGATTCATAGTTTAATTTCTATTTGGATGGTTTATTTAGGGCTTCGACACTCCTCAGCATGGGCATATGAATATTTCCCTCATGGAGACTGATTATCAGATGGTGCTAAGTTTTTATTAATATCATTTTTTATATTGTAATTTCTATATATTAATGTCTTTACTTCTTATTGTAATAGATGTATACACCTAAAAATGGTCCCATCACATAGTCTGGTAATTAATTAAATATTTTTAATATTTAATTAAATCTCTGAATTTAATCCGCGTATAAATAAATTTAAATAATTTATTTATATTGTTCATTCTTTCATTTTGATTAAATAAATAAGTTTATTTAATCACTCATCCATTTCTTAATTAATTAAATAAACATTATGATTTATTTATATTAATTTTTTTTTTTTTTAGCACGACCCCTATAAATTGCAAGTAGTATACCGTAAACTTTTTAACGGATCCATTTCTATAATTAATTAGAGTCATAATTACATTATGATTTATTTATATTAATTATCATATAATCTTGGATTGAATATTTTATTCAAAGAAAGATTAAATATTCTTTTTTCTAAATTTAATTAATAATTAAATATTCCAAATATTTAATTAAATCCTCTAAAATCCATTTACAATTAAATATTCCAAATATTTAATTAATCCTCTAAAGTTCATGCACAATTAAATATTCCAAAATATTTAATTAAACCTTCTATAGTCCTAAAATCAAAAATCAAACTCACATGAAATTAAATAAATCTATTTATTTAATATTGGATTATCTTCAACAACCGTGAAACAAACATCCAAAACAGAAAATTAATTTCTCTATTCTTGTGCAAGCTTGTTCCCATGGGTTGAAGACAATCATCCATTCTTCTCTCCAACCTCCCAACATTTTCCATCTTCCTCTCAACCTCTCAATCTCTCACCATTCAAAAATACCAGACAATCTCACAACCATAGATCTGTGCCAGCCAAACTCTTGCCTATGAAAATCTATAAAAGGGACTGCTAGGTCTCTAAAAAAATATAGAAGCTTTCATACTTGAAAACTATAGCCAATTTGTAGTAGCATAGTATTTAGCATAATAACATAGCATAGTAGTATTTTATATCATGGTATGTCCACCTCATATCATAACATCCATAATCTACTGCCCCTGTGCATAATCTGCAGCCCCTGTGCATATCCGTATCAACGTTTCACTCCATCAACATATAGGATAGAAGTACTCTCCCTTTTGCATACTCATTCTATAGGTTGCCATTTTGAGAAGCCTTGCTTACGCAATATGAGAGCAACAACTTCAAGAGAATCATTGGAGATAGAGAACAATGGAACAGTTCTGAAGAAGCTTTGTTTGTTCTCTGAATTCAATTTATCTTGCTTTCTTTGGTTTAATGTTTCATTTGTCTTTTTATTTTACTCATTTTGATACTAACATATTTACCACACATTTTTGGCACCCACCGTGGGGCCTTTGCTCCAAATTTTAAAATCTTTTTGCAGATTTTTCTAATAGGTTATGGCTAGAAGAGAGATTCAGCACATTAAACACATTTCAGCACGCATTCACTATTTCACAACGCTCTTTAACACTTTCATAGCGCCCATTCACCATTTCATAGTGCCCGTTCACCATTTCACAGTGCCCATTCACCATTTTGTAGTTCTCATTCACCATTTCGCAACACCCATTCATCATTTCGCAATGCCTGTTCACCATTTCGCAGCACCCGTTCTCCATTTCGTAGCCCTCGTTTACTATTTTACAGTACTCTTTAACACTGTCATAGTGCCCGTTCATAATTTCACAACACCTGTCAAAAATTTCATAGCGCCTTTACTAATTTCATAGTTTTATTTTCTATAGCGCCATTTAAGTCTATTTTAGCGCAACTTTTTACAGAATTTGCAAATTGTAATTTGAAAATTAGGTAGAGATTTGACTGGATCTGATGCGATCATGGCCAGTAGGAACTTATTCAAAATGAACCAATCCTATGATAGTCACTTAATCAAAATGAATCAATCCTAGGATACACATGGATTTTAAAATGAATCAATTTAGGGTAGTCACTACACAATGATCTTGCAATTAAAATTGAACAATTTGCTTTTGTGAAGCAATATCTTCACTTAGAGTAGATCAATTGTGATTTGGGATTTAAAAAGAACATTTGTTTGCTTTGTCTGTGGCAATAGGTCTATGCTCTCCCCTTAACTGGGTGATCAAAATACCAAACTTTCCTTTTCAATTTCATGCAAATTTACTATTTTGATTACATCCTTTAGAGAGCCTGCTTTTGTGGGAAAAAGTACTCACCCAAGAGGAACGACTCAAGTGGGTTCAAGCCAAAGCTAGGCTATACCACCCCACTATAAAATTTAAATAAAATCTAGGGAAACCTTCTTTTGATGGTAGTGTGCATTGATAACCATCCCCAAAGCCTTTGTTCTAAAGATAGGGAGGTCTCTCGAGGGAGTATATCATTTTCCGCACCGAACGGAAACCCTTACTATGAACTTAGTGTAGTGGGTAACTTGTCAGTTTTCGAACATCATAATAATCACAGTGTAGGGGAGGGAAGAATCTACCCCCAAGACACTCACCATATAACTGCCAAGGACTGTTTGCTCAGGGGATCTCGTATCCACTTCCATCACTCTAAGTACACACCTAGAAAAGACAAAAACACGGGCGCCCTTTCGGGGGTGACACAGCTGTGTGAATTGACACAATTCTAAGATGTGGGCTATTGATTACTATGATGAACTACTTGACTATTAAGAGTGAGTCTGTTTGAACTATCTATCATGTGTAAAACCTGTTAAAACAATTTTTGAAAAACATTTTTGATCATACACTTGATGTTTAGTATAGGACTTAAACACAACTATTCTACAATTTGCTTGATGTGTTTTCAATACATTAATTTAGTAAAGATCATCCAAAACTCACAATTACATCGATTACTCCCATGTTAAGAGATTGGAAATCCACAACCTTTGTTAAGAAATCCATCTTCAAATGAATCAAAAAGCAAAAGAAAACCCTTAGCTACAAGAAACTATTGATGAAAAGGTGATTCTTGTACCAAATCCGAAAGGTTTTACTTAAATATAGAACCTTTATACATCGATATCATGATTGTGTTAGGGATTTCACTGATGATTATGCTATAGAACCATTATACTTGCAAGCTTTCTTTCAAAGAAGAGCCCTTTCTCAAAGGCACAACCATAGTCAGTGTATTCATTTTTGTTATATTCCCCAACCTGCAATTGAATATTCTACTCGTCCAAATCAATTTCTCCAATAGAGAATTCAATCACATTAGGCATTTATCACAAATCCATTCTTTTAGGAAGCTATGATCAAAATTCATAAAGTGCAAAATCATCCTTTTCTTAATCTTTTGCTTAAGTTCCTACCAACATGATTTTCATCCTTTCAACTAGGGAACAACACAAGCTAAAGGCTAGAAATCTTCAAGTCATAGAATCTTCATTCTATCCTAACTTTCATATCTATCACAAATTGCACTATTCCATTCTTTTGATTAAAAGTTAGTAGAATTTGGAATAAATCTTATGCCTGTTGTCATGAGATCTCGAAAACACATGGAAAAAGATGAAGGAGAAACTACCATAAGCAAAATGGGTGATAATAATGAGAAAGAAGAGAATGCACTTCATATTAAAGAGCTAACAGAAGAAAAGCTTCAAGAAGCAGAACAAGATCCCCAATTCCATACTCTTATGGAAAATATTTTAGAATGAAACAAAGAAAGATATTTTCTTTCATTAGCTAATCAAGGAGCTAAGTTACCTTCTAATTTTGATATAGAAGGGATTAAAAAAAATCTTGAAACTCCTCCTAATGATCTTAGTGCCCTTACTCAATAGATAAAAGAATTACAAGGGCAAATAAAGGAAATGCAAGGAGGTTCAACAAAGAAGTATGTTTTGGATGACATATCTCCTTATCCATTTGATAGGAGTCTTCAAATGACCCCTTTTCCAAAACATTGCAAAATCCCTAAATTTGATAGGTACAATGGAAAAACTGACCCCATTGAACATGTGAGGGATTTCCGAAATATGAGTCTCGAATTTGCTTATGAAGATACCTACTTATTGCGATTGTTTCCACGAAGTTTGGGTGGACAATCCATGGAATGGCTTTCCAAGATCACACCCCCCATCAAAACTTTTGAGGAGTTAATAAATCAGTTTATATCACAATACGCATACAATATCCAACACCAGATAACCATGCTTGATGTTTGTAAAGTGAAACAAAAAGTAGGGGAATCTTTCACTATGTTTTTGCAAAGGTGGAGATGATTGTTTGCACGATATTCCCATCCTATTCTTGAAAAGGAAAAGATGGATATCTTCATCAATAGCCTTGATCAAGAATTAAGCTATAGGCTTAATCTTCATTGTCCTCCTAACTTTGAAAAATTGATTGAGAATGCAATAACCATTGAAGGGGCTTTGGTTAAAAGAGGGGTGATAAAAATTGATAATCCAAGTTCATCCAATCAAAACAACAATGATAAAACAAGGTTTTGGAACAGAAATTAAAATGTTGTCAATGATGGTATAGTGGATGCAAACAATTTACGAACAAGATCATCTATCTTCAACTTATCAAGTGCTCCACAAAACAACCAACAAGGAAATACCAACCAACAAAGAAATACCAATCAACAAGGACAAAACTCCAATCAAGAAAGCATGACCAATCAAAATACCAAGGATAATCATGGTAATTTCAATAACAATCTTGGCAATACCCAAACTTCAAATCCGCCCAGACCTCCATTCTTTTCAAATCAATAGAATTTTACCATGTTGGGTCAATCTCTTGAGTCTACTCTCAAGGAGCTTCTTGATAATAAGGTTATCACCTTACCACCGCAAAGAGATTATGAGCCACGAGTCAAACCACCATCATGGAATGATTCGTATTATTGCAATTATCATCAATGTAAAGATCATAGAACAAATAACTCTCAAGCCTTGCGAAATCTAGTACAAGATTTAATTGAAAATGGCACTATTACAATTGTAGGACATCATACCAATGATGATCATCAAGCATTCAAATATCCTTTACCAAACTATCAAAAGGGGAAACCATCAGATACCAAAGAAAAAGGCATAAATAATGTTGAAGACAACATAATCTGCCACATTTATGCAGATGATCAACGGGTTAATGTTATTAAAATCAACAAAAAACAAGAGTATCAACAGGTTAATGTGACTATGAGAGGACAAGAAAAAGTTGTTTTAAAAGGTAGTTCATCTAAAGCAGCTATTCCTTCTCCAAATCGTTATAATCTAGTTGATCAATTGAGAAAAACATCAGCTCAAATCTCCATCCTTGAACTTCTCAAAATATCCCCCATACACAAGAATATTTTAGAAGAAGCTCTTGTAAACACAACTATTGACACTGATCTGTATGTAAACAAATTTCAAGTCATGGTGGGACATTTGTCTTCCCCCACTTGTCTTTCATTCTCTGAAAAAGATGATGCCTCCATGACACATCCACATAATTCATCGCTTTATCTTGAAGTCATGATCCATAAACACCGAATCAGATGTGTCTTGATAGATGGAGGAGCCGGTTTAAACATTTGTACCTTAGAGATTATACATGCCTTAGGAATATCAAAAAATTCCATTGATCCAAGAAGGAAAATAACTATCAAGGCATATGATGATGAAGAAAGAGCTTCTAAAGGACTAATAATGCTACCTATTAGAGTGGGACCTATTGTGAAGAATATATTTTATTAGGTTCTAGATCATGATCTTTCCTATAACATACTTTTGGGTCACCCATGGATTCATGATATGCAAGTAGCACCATCAACATATCATCAATGCATCAAGTTTCCATATGATGGACACGAAATAACTATACAAGCTGATTACAATAGCACCCAAACTTGTTCAAATCTTTGATCAACTCCAAGCTACATTTCAAAGACAAAGGAGTAGGTGAATATTTGCTATCCCTTTCTACCTTACCTCCTTCTCCAAGGTCACATGGTCAACCAACTCTATCAAATTAGAAGATTGCAACAACCTCTACATCCCAAGCTTCTATGCCAATCACAAAGTTTGATGGAAAATTCATTAAAGCTAACACTACTGAGGAAGAAGTGGAAGATAGGGACATCCTAAGCTGGTTATACAAAGATGAAGATGAAACTATCTTGCACATCAAGTTACCTACCAAATAATATGGCAAAGGGTATATTATCATGCAATGAATGGGCTATGAAGGAAATGGTCCTATAGGGAAAATAAAAGAAGGAATCATTGAGCCAATTCAACCTATTTCAATACATCCAAATGATAAAACAGGACTTGGATATGGTAAAGATATAGAGGAGTCAACTTCACAGCAAACACAACAAACTCATGAAGTAGAACCAATTTCAGATAAACCCCATGGAGATGTTGCTCTATAGAAATTTTATGAATCAGTGTTTCAATTACAGAACAGTTCAAATACTGATTCCAATGAATATGAATGGGACACCATTTATAACGATGAATTTTGGAGAGACAAACAAGTTGTTACCATACACAATTATGCACCCATTCTCATACAAGGAGAAAGCTCAAGAACACAATCACTTGAATTTGAACCACGATATGCCGATGACTCAAGTGAGGATGATTTAGATTTTAATGGGATTGATAATCGACAAGAAAATACCATCAAAGACCTTGTCCCTCATGAAAATGACAATCATATCATGACTTTGACAGCTCAAGACCTTACCCAATCTAATGATTCCATGCCTTTAGTCTATCCAAAACTTATTGATTAGGACAATGATGCACTTATCCATATCCCTACATTCAAAGATGATGAGGATATTGTAAATTTACTTTGTTCATATAATGAAGAAAATGATTGTTTTATCCAAGAATCTCATAGTCAAGATTTTGATAGGGAGGGTGTCAAGTCTCTTAGTCGTAAAATAAATGAAATAAAAGATGGATCTATTGGTGAAAACTAAAAAATGGCAGTGGTAGATCACAACAAGAGAAAAATAAAGAGAGAATCCAATGGTGAAAACCTTTTTGAGGCACTAAAGGATGAGAAACTTAACACTCTTCCCAAACATTATCAAGAAAGATTCTCTATTTTGATTGAGCCTACAGAATCAATCAACATAAGTACAAAAGAGTAGCCAAAAATCTTACAACTAGCAGCATCATTAACAGTGGAAGAAGTACAAAAATTCATAGGCTTTTTGAAGGAGAATCAAATCAATTTCGCTTGGTCATATGCTGATATGCCAGGATTGGATCCTAATCTAATAATGCATCATCTATCAATAAACACAGGGGAAAAACTTGTGAAGCAAAAACTCAAAAAAATGCATCCACATGTTGCATTATTGGTTAAAGAAGAATTAAAGAAGCTCTTAGATGTTGGATTCATTTGGTCAATTGACTATGTAGAATGGATTTCCAATATCATACCTATTTCAAAGTTGGATGGAAGGATTATAATTTGTACAAATTTCAAGGATTTGAATAAAGCATGTCCTAAAAATGACTTTCCTTTGCCAAACATAGATATGATTGTTGATTTAATTGTTGGCCATGCAATGTATTCATTGATGGATGGATTTTTAGGATATAACCAGATAAATATTGCACCAGAGGATCAAGATAAAACAACATTCACATGTCCTTGGGGTACCTATTGTTGGAATGTAATGCCATTTGGGTTAAAGAATGCAAGAGCGACTTATAAAAGAGCAATGACAACTATTTTCCATGACATGATGCACACCTTCATGGAAGACTATGTGGATGACTTATTGGCCAAATCTCATACAAGAGAAGGACATCTTGAAATCTTGTCAAAAATATTTGTTAGAATGGAGAAGTTCAATGTTTGACTCAATCCAAAGAAATGTATCTTCGGTGTTAAATCTAGAAAAATTCTGGGATGCATTGTTTTAGAAAAGGGCATAGAGGTTGATCTAGAAAAAGTACAAGCTATAATGGACATGCTCCCACCTCAGAACATTAGTTAACTTTGGTCTCTACAAGGACATCTACCATCCATTAGGAGATTTATAGGTCAACTGGCAGACAAAAGCTTACCATTTACACATCTATTGCATAAAAATGTCCCATTCAAATGGGAGGAAAAGTGTGAAGCAAC
This sequence comes from Sequoia sempervirens, assembly GCA_007258455.2. NCBI lineage: Eukaryota > Viridiplantae > Streptophyta > Pinopsida > Cupressales > Cupressaceae > Sequoia > Sequoia sempervirens. Next base: position 130,793,931 of record VDFB02358134.1, on the reverse strand, counting down.
ATTTAATCAAATCAAACAATATCTTATGAATCCACCAATTCTAATTCCACTAGTTCTAGGAGAACCCCTCATACTTTATATTTCAACAACAAAAGTATCTTTGGGAGTGCTATTAGCACAAGAGGATTCTATAGGTAAAGAAAGGGATATATACTATATCAACAGAACTTTATCAAGTCATGAATTGAACTACACTTTCATTGAAAAAGCTTGCTTAGTAGTAGTGTTTGCTTCCTAAAAGTTGTGACACTATATGTTGGCTCATATAGTTAAGCTGATTACCAAAATTGATCCACTAAAATACCTCTTAAGCAAAGATACCTTAATAGGAAGACTTGCAAAATGGGTAATGATCTTAAGTGAGTTTGACATTCACTATGTAGATCGAAGAGCTATAAAAGGACAGGTTATCGCAGATCAGTTGGCCGAAGCACCTTTACAAGAAGAAAACCCAATGCACATTGAATTTCTTGATGCAGATGTCTTCACAGCAACAATTCAGAAATCATGGACATTGTATTTTGATGGATCCTAAACACAACAAGGCTCGAGGGAAGGGATTCTTTTTGTCACAACTGAATGATATACCATTCCAAAATCATATCAGTTGATGTTTCCTTGCACAAATAACATGGTTGAATATGAAGCATTGCTCTAAGGATTAAAGATAGCATTGGACTGGTGGGTTACAGAATTGCAAGTCTATGGTGATTCATAACTTGTCATTAATCAAATCAATGATGATTATTAGACTAAAGATGATAAGCTGCTACCTTACAAGAACATGGGGGATGATTTTAAAAATTATTTTGTGACAATCAAGTTTTCAGAAATCTCATGGATTGATAATAAAGTTGTAGATGCAATGGCTACAATTGCTTCTTTGTTACAATTATCAGAAAATCAGAAATCATATGAATTCCTGGTGGAACAATTGTTTTCTCCCACTTATGATAATCTTGAAACTCAAGTCATCTACCATTTAATTGGTTCTGATTCACCCTTATATGCCAGATTTATACCTACTTGAAAGATAACATTTTACCTTTGGATCTATCCCGCAATCAAAAATGGAATTTCATACGCCAATCATCCCGTTATACTTTGATTGCCGATATTCTTTACCGATGTGGTCTTGATGGTATGCTTCTTCAGTGTCTTGAACATGACGAATCTGAAAAATCCTTACAAGAAGTTCATGGTGGTATTTGTGGAACTAATTCAAGCGGTTTAACCTTAGCCAAGAAACTTATTAGAATGGGATATTATTAGCCTACTATGGAGAGGGAATCTTTTGAGTTTGTCAAGAAGTGTTCTAAATGCTAGATCCATGGGAATCTTATTCATGCACCTACATAGGATTTACAACCTTTCACTTCAACATGGCTTTTTTCTCAGTGGGGACTAGATCTTCTTGGAAAAATTCATCCTTCATCATCTAATGGACATAAATTTATCATCACAGCTACGAAGTATTTTACAAAATGGATCGAAGTTGTTCCTTTGACGACCGTGACCGGTAAAAAAATTTCTTCATTTATCCTGAATTACATCATTTGTAGATATGGAATTCCTAATTCTATCATTACTGATAATGGGAGGCCTTTTAGGAATTAGGATGTTGAAGAACTTTGTGAAAGATTTCACATTCAACACAGGTTCTCTACACCTTACTATCCACAAGGAAATGGTCAAGCATAAGCTTCAAACAAAACAATATTGAAGATCTTAAAGAAGACAGTAAATGATGTCGGTCGTGATTGGCATGTCCAGTTAAATCCAGCTTTGTGGGCATATTAAATCCAGCTTTGTGGGCATATAGAACCAGCATTCATACACCAACAAGAGCTACCCCATATGCCTTGGTATATGGAGCAGAAGCGATCTTACCACTAGAGGTTGAAATAACTTCACTTAGGGTCTCACTCAAAGGATTGATAAATGATGAAGACTACCAAGTATCTCGCCTGCATGAGCTTGAATTGTTAGATGAAAGACATCAACATGCAGCTGATCATTTGAAGGGTTATCAATAGATTATGTCCCGTAGCTACAATCATAGAGTTAAACAATGAACATTTCAAGTGGGTGACTTTGTCTTGAGATAAAATCCACGTAATCAGCAAGACAGAGAAAAGAAAGGAAAATTTGAACCAAATTGGCTTGGTCCATTTGCCATCATTGCAGCATACGGTTCTAGAGCATATCAGTTATCTACGTCATAAGGGGACATGT
>VDFB02358134.1:130737947-130791596 GCA_007258455.2 Sequoia sempervirens | reverse complement strand
CATCAATGCATCAAGTTTCCATATGATGGACACGAAATAACTATACAAGCTGATTACAATAGCACCCAAACTTGTTCAAATCTTTGATCAACTCCAAGCTACATTTCAAAGACAAAGGAGTAGGTGAATATTTGCTATCCCTTTCTACCTTACCTCCTTCTCCAAGGTCACATGGTCAACCAACTCTATCAAATTAGAAGATTGCAACAACCTCTACATCCCAAGCTTCTATGCCAATCACAAAGTTTGATGGAAAATTCATTAAAGCTAACACTACTGAGGAAGAAGTGGAAGATAGGGACATCCTAAGCTGGTTATACAAAGATGAAGATGAAACTATCTTGCACATCAAGTTACCTACCAAATAATATGGCAAAGGGTATATTATCATGCAATGAATGGGCTATGAAGGAAATGGTCCTATAGGGAAAATAAAAGAAGGAATCATTGAGCCAATTCAACCTATTTCAATACATCCAAATGATAAAACAGGACTTGGATATGGTAAAGATATAGAGGAGTCAACTTCACAGCAAACACAACAAACTCATGAAGTAGAACCAATTTCAGATAAACCCCATGGAGATGTTGCTCTATAGAAATTTTATGAATCAGTGTTTCAATTACAGAACAGTTCAAATACTGATTCCAATGAATATGAATGGGACACCATTTATAACGATGAATTTTGGAGAGACAAACAAGTTGTTACCATACACAATTATGCACCCATTCTCATACAAGGAGAAAGCTCAAGAACACAATCACTTGAATTTGAACCACGATATGCCGATGACTCAAGTGAGGATGATTTAGATTTTAATGGGATTGATAATCGACAAGAAAATACCATCAAAGACCTTGTCCCTCATGAAAATGACAATCATATCATGACTTTGACAGCTCAAGACCTTACCCAATCTAATGATTCCATGCCTTTAGTCTATCCAAAACTTATTGATTAGGACAATGATGCACTTATCCATATCCCTACATTCAAAGATGATGAGGATATTGTAAATTTACTTTGTTCATATAATGAAGAAAATGATTGTTTTATCCAAGAATCTCATAGTCAAGATTTTGATAGGGAGGGTGTCAAGTCTCTTAGTCGTAAAATAAATGAAATAAAAGATGGATCTATTGGTGAAAACTAAAAAATGGCAGTGGTAGATCACAACAAGAGAAAAATAAAGAGAGAATCCAATGGTGAAAACCTTTTTGAGGCACTAAAGGATGAGAAACTTAACACTCTTCCCAAACATTATCAAGAAAGATTCTCTATTTTGATTGAGCCTACAGAATCAATCAACATAAGTACAAAAGAGTAGCCAAAAATCTTACAACTAGCAGCATCATTAACAGTGGAAGAAGTACAAAAATTCATAGGCTTTTTGAAGGAGAATCAAATCAATTTCGCTTGGTCATATGCTGATATGCCAGGATTGGATCCTAATCTAATAATGCATCATCTATCAATAAACACAGGGGAAAAACTTGTGAAGCAAAAACTCAAAAAAATGCATCCACATGTTGCATTATTGGTTAAAGAAGAATTAAAGAAGCTCTTAGATGTTGGATTCATTTGGTCAATTGACTATGTAGAATGGATTTCCAATATCATACCTATTTCAAAGTTGGATGGAAGGATTATAATTTGTACAAATTTCAAGGATTTGAATAAAGCATGTCCTAAAAATGACTTTCCTTTGCCAAACATAGATATGATTGTTGATTTAATTGTTGGCCATGCAATGTATTCATTGATGGATGGATTTTTAGGATATAACCAGATAAATATTGCACCAGAGGATCAAGATAAAACAACATTCACATGTCCTTGGGGTACCTATTGTTGGAATGTAATGCCATTTGGGTTAAAGAATGCAAGAGCGACTTATAAAAGAGCAATGACAACTATTTTCCATGACATGATGCACACCTTCATGGAAGACTATGTGGATGACTTATTGGCCAAATCTCATACAAGAGAAGGACATCTTGAAATCTTGTCAAAAATATTTGTTAGAATGGAGAAGTTCAATGTTTGACTCAATCCAAAGAAATGTATCTTCGGTGTTAAATCTAGAAAAATTCTGGGATGCATTGTTTTAGAAAAGGGCATAGAGGTTGATCTAGAAAAAGTACAAGCTATAATGGACATGCTCCCACCTCAGAACATTAGTTAACTTTGGTCTCTACAAGGACATCTACCATCCATTAGGAGATTTATAGGTCAACTGGCAGACAAAAGCTTACCATTTACACATCTATTGCATAAAAATGTCCCATTCAAATGGGAGGAAAAGTGTGAAGCAACATTTAATCAAATCAAACAATATCTTATGAATCCACCAATTCTAATTCCACTAGTTCTAGGAGAACCCCTCATACTTTATATTTCAACAACAAAAGTATCTTTGGGAGTGCTATTAGCACAAGAGGATTCTATAGGTAAAGAAAGGGATATATACTATATCAACAGAACTTTATCAAGTCATGAATTGAACTACACTTTCATTGAAAAAGCTTGCTTAGTAGTAGTGTTTGCTTCCTAAAAGTTGTGACACTATATGTTGGCTCATATAGTTAAGCTGATTACCAAAATTGATCCACTAAAATACCTCTTAAGCAAAGATACCTTAATAGGAAGACTTGCAAAATGGGTAATGATCTTAAGTGAGTTTGACATTCACTATGTAGATCGAAGAGCTATAAAAGGACAGGTTATCGCAGATCAGTTGGCCGAAGCACCTTTACAAGAAGAAAACCCAATGCACATTGAATTTCTTGATGCAGATGTCTTCACAGCAACAATTCAGAAATCATGGACATTGTATTTTGATGGATCCTAAACACAACAAGGCTCGAGGGAAGGGATTCTTTTTGTCACAACTGAATGATATACCATTCCAAAATCATATCAGTTGATGTTTCCTTGCACAAATAACATGGTTGAATATGAAGCATTGCTCTAAGGATTAAAGATAGCATTGGACTGGTGGGTTACAGAATTGCAAGTCTATGGTGATTCATAACTTGTCATTAATCAAATCAATGATGATTATTAGACTAAAGATGATAAGCTGCTACCTTACAAGAACATGGGGGATGATTTTAAAAATTATTTTGTGACAATCAAGTTTTCAGAAATCTCATGGATTGATAATAAAGTTGTAGATGCAATGGCTACAATTGCTTCTTTGTTACAATTATCAGAAAATCAGAAATCATATGAATTCCTGGTGGAACAATTGTTTTCTCCCACTTATGATAATCTTGAAACTCAAGTCATCTACCATTTAATTGGTTCTGATTCACCCTTATATGCCAGATTTATACCTACTTGAAAGATAACATTTTACCTTTGGATCTATCCCGCAATCAAAAATGGAATTTCATACGCCAATCATCCCGTTATACTTTGATTGCCGATATTCTTTACCGATGTGGTCTTGATGGTATGCTTCTTCAGTGTCTTGAACATGACGAATCTGAAAAATCCTTACAAGAAGTTCATGGTGGTATTTGTGGAACTAATTCAAGCGGTTTAACCTTAGCCAAGAAACTTATTAGAATGGGATATTATTAGCCTACTATGGAGAGGGAATCTTTTGAGTTTGTCAAGAAGTGTTCTAAATGCTAGATCCATGGGAATCTTATTCATGCACCTACATAGGATTTACAACCTTTCACTTCAACATGGCTTTTTTCTCAGTGGGGACTAGATCTTCTTGGAAAAATTCATCCTTCATCATCTAATGGACATAAATTTATCATCACAGCTACGAAGTATTTTACAAAATGGATCGAAGTTGTTCCTTTGACGACCGTGACCGGTAAAAAAATTTCTTCATTTATCCTGAATTACATCATTTGTAGATATGGAATTCCTAATTCTATCATTACTGATAATGGGAGGCCTTTTAGGAATTAGGATGTTGAAGAACTTTGTGAAAGATTTCACATTCAACACAGGTTCTCTACACCTTACTATCCACAAGGAAATGGTCAAGCATAAGCTTCAAACAAAACAATATTGAAGATCTTAAAGAAGACAGTAAATGATGTCGGTCGTGATTGGCATGTCCAGTTAAATCCAGCTTTGTGGGCATATAGAACCAGCATTCATACACCAACAAGAGCTACCCCATATGCCTTGGTATATGGAGCAGAAGCGATCTTACCACTAGAGGTTGAAATAACTTCACTTAGGGTCTCACTCAAAGGATTGATAAATGATGAAGACTACCAAGTATCTCGCCTGCATGAGCTTGAATTGTTAGATGAAAGACATCAACATGCAGCTGATCATTTGAAGGGTTATCAATAGATTATGTCCCGTAGCTACAATCATAGAGTTAAACAATGAACATTTCAAGTGGGTGACTTTGTCTTGAGATAAAATCCACGTAATCAGCAAGACAGAGAAAAGAAAGGAAAATTTGAACCAAATTGGCTTGGTCCATTTGCCATCATTGCAGCATACGGTTCTAGAGCATATCAGTTATCTACGTCATAAGGGGACATGTTTGAAGAGCTGATGAACAACATTCATTTGAAGAATTTTTATGTTTAAAATACATAAAAATCATAAAAAGGTCTTGAAAAAATACAAAAAAAAAGTCCTGAAAAAATACAAAAAATCTCAAAAAAGTGTTGAATTTTTTTTTTTAAAAAGTCCTAAAAAAATACAAAAAAAATAAGTCCTAAAAAAATACATAAAAAATCAGAAAAGTCTTGAAAAAGTGCAATAAGAACAAGTGGTGAAAACCTGGAAAATAGGCGCTATTTGGGCTCCTCTATCTATTAGCTTATGTCTTGCATTCACATAATGACATCATCTATCCATATCTTTCATTTGTACATAGCTATCATGCAACGGGAATCCTTATGTTTCATCATAGCTTGATGAAATTTGTACATATCCATCATATTCAAGTTGTGTTTAAATTGGGAGCAAAAACATAGACTAAGGCAAGAGAAGGGCAACAAGCTTTTAAAATAGACAAATGATAGTTTGACAAAAATGCAACATACATTGACGCATCAAATCAACCACAACACCAAAATGATCACTCAATGCCAATGAAATCAAACAATGATAATCAAAACACAAACATCAATGTTGATAACCAACTTGGATGATCTTAATCTAAATAATGTTTGAAATACTTTAGGCAAAATTTGAATTGTTGTTTGATTTTCTATCATATCTCTGGAGCAATTCAATGATGTACTGAACTAGAAAAGAAAGGAAGGAATATGATTTTTCTTTTTTCTTTTTTTGAGAGCAAATCATTAGTACTATACAACTTGGTTGTGTGACATGCTCTACTACGTATCATTGATGACATTTTGGAATTTGCATAGGAAATAGGTTAACCTTTGTTTGTTTATGCAAGCAATACTCAGGTCATCTCGGTTCAATTATACTTAGATGCTTTTATTAACTTGCTATATTAAAAATCATGAAAGCAATACTCAGGTCATCACTGGTGCTAACATACCCTTTGATGCTTGTATTAACTTTCAACATTTTAATTCTCTATGATGATACAAAAAGCACAAATAAGCTCTTAGAATGGCAATATTGTACGGATACACTACATGGTTCGTATAGATTGCATTCATTTTAGAATTTGCAAATTGCATTTATAGACTTGTCCAAAACTGGAAAAATATCAAATGTTTCATGTCTTTCCACTAAAATGACTGAGTACATTTTTGACATTCACCAAAAACATCATTTCATACATTTTTCATACATATTTGCATCAAAAAATGATTAAAAAAAAAAAAAAACAAATCATACATCATAATAAAAAACATCCATCATTTCATATTCATATTCATATTCATTCATCAATATATTGTAATTATATCATAACATTGCACTTGCATTTTTAAATCCAAAAAATCATGCATACATATACATCATAAACATCACATAATAAACCATCATTGAGTCCTCCATACATCATGTTTACATTCATTATGCTTGTTTTTGTTTTCCCTCTTTTGGAGAGGATTTTTCTTCCCATTGGGTTTTCCCCTTTTCTCTGCTTTATGAGAGATTGCATTTCATTTACATCTGTAAATGGGTACCTAACATGGCCTAGTTGCCAGGGCCCATAGTAGTTTGCACTATAATCTTCTCCCTAAGTTGCACTTATGGGGGGGGTGTTGGTGTAATTAACTATTTAATTACATCTTCATAAGTTTACTTAGGCTTTCATTTAAGTGCTAGGTCGTATTTTGTTATCTTTATCTAATTGAGTTATCTTGTAGCTCAAGTTAGGTTAAGGGTTGTGTATGCTTGCCTTTTATAAGCAAGCCTCATCTTGTACATTTTTATCAATTCAATCATGAATCAATCTTGCATATTGATAGCAAGCATTCTTGCCATTATCTCTCTCTTGTGGAAGTATATTGGTCTAGCAACTAATTCCTGGTTTCTAATATGGTATCAGAGTTTTCAGGGTTGCGGACTCCTTCCCGGATCTGAGGGTTTTATTGTTGGCTTGAAGATTTTGCTAGGTGCAAATTGGTGTTTCAATAACCTCACGGTTGAGATCAAAAGGCTTCGCAGATGAATTTTGACTATAAATTTGTCTATTTTGGATAAAGTTGTTTTGAAGGAAAAAAAATTTAGCTGGAACAGCCCCTGTGTGGGCATATACCCTACATCGGGATGGTTGATCATTAATCTCGAGTTTATTATTTTTCACATTTTTCTTTAGAAGCTGATAATGTTCCTTTGACTGCATCACACACTCCATTGAGTGTGACCCATATTAGTGAGGAGATGTTTGGTCATCTACACCTTGGTATTTTAGAGACCTATGTTGAGCTTCCTACACCTCCACTTCCTGTTTCTTCCGCCATTGTTGCTTCTGTTCAGCAAGATAATCATATTTTTTCATATCTTGCTTTGTGGGATGATTATTTGACAGGGATTTCTACCTTGTTCCTAGAGTATCATACTACAGATTTGGAGGACACACTTGAGGGGATTTCTCTCCTCTTTGATGAAAATTTCAACACAACTGTTAGACCATCTTCTTTGTCTTTGAAGATTGATATTCATGAGTCTCCTCCATCACTTGATATGTAATGTTTCTTGGTTGAGTTTGACCATGATTATGTTGTGGCTTATTCAAGCTTGGAGGCTCCTACTCAGTTTTCAGAGGCATACATGTTGAGTGTTCATTCTTCCTCTTTTCAATTGGATATGGAGTGGCTTTTTCATCAGCTTATGGATTTGTTTCTTCCTAATGGGAGATGTGTTGCTTGCAGACATTGGGTCATCTTTTGTTTTCAGGCATTCTTCATTGGCTTTGGAGCTTCTTCAACATGCAGGGGATATCTTATCTCATTACTTCCCTCTTATGGGGGGATACTTTATTGTATATTCATGATGGATGTAGTTCTTGGGGGGTATCATTGAGTCCTCCATACATCATGTTTACATTCATCATGCTTGTTTTTGTATTCTCTCTTTTGGAGAAGGGTTTTCTTCCCACTGGGTTTTCCCCTTTTCTCTGGTATATGAGAGATTGCATTTTCATCATGCTTGTTTTTGTTTTCTCTCTTTCGGAGAGGGGTTTTCTTCCCACTGGGTTTTCCCCTTTTCTCTGCTTTATGAGAGATTGCATTTCATTTACATCTGTAAATGGGTACCTAACATGGCCTAGTTGTCAGGACCCATAGTAGTTTTCATTATAATCTTCTCCCTAAGTTGCACTTATGGGGGCGTGTTGGTGTAATTAACTATTTAATTACATCTTCATAAGTTTACTTAGGCTTTCATTTAAGTGCTAGGTTGTATTTTGTTATCCTTATCTAATTGAGCTATCTTGTAGCTCAAGTTAGGTTTAGGGTTGTGCATGCTTGCCTTTTATAAACAAGCCTCATCTTGTACATTTGTATCAATTCAATCGTGAATCAATCTTACATATTCATAGCAAGAATTCTTGCCATTATCTCTCTCTTGTGGAAGTATATTGGTCTAGCAACTGATTCCTGGTTTCTAACAAAAACATCATGTATATAGAAAATAGATGAACTCATCATACATCACTGCTACATATCATATATCTCCAAAATGAATGTCAAAATGTACAAAGGTGTCACATGATATACATCATCAAAAATGTGACCATATCAGTGTGTATACAAATGTCTCAAACAAGTATCAATAGAATATCATGTACAATGCACTAGGCAGTGCTATCCTATGATGGTGCTGGTCTAGGACCTATCCCACCTACACCTGATGGACCTACTCCACTTACCCTTGATGGACCTCCTAGAGGTAATGGCTATGAAAAACCCCTACTGGTAGTATGAGAAAAACTATGTGTAGATCAAGACTATGTATAACTCACTCTCTGCTCGGGTGGCACTACATTATGATATATGATCCTATAGAACTCCACCTCCCAGATGGCTCTGGTCAACTCTCTCATCATGCCATCACCTGTTGCTGCTCTCTGAAGACTCTTAGCTAGAGCCATGGCCTCCTCACACTATTGTCAAGCTGTATCTCTCTCACCCGTCATTGAATTCAACTGCCCCTATAGCTGTGTAATCAAGGACTACGCCTGTGCTAGCTGATCCTCTAAACTCTGCACTCTACTCTGCAAGGTAGCTATCTAACTCGGTCCCACTGGATCTACTGAAGATGATGGACCTATCTATCTCATCTGTGGTCCACCTCTACCAACACCTCTGCCACCTCTAATAGCTTTAACACCTCTAACACCTCTGCCACCTCTACCTCTACCTCTACCCCCACTACTGTCACCGCACTCTCCTCATCACTGCTATCTCCATCATCATCTGACTCATCATCATCCTTCTCAGAATCATCACTCTCTACAACTGCCTCTTGTTGTTGTCTATGACCAGCTATCTATGGTCTCTCCTCTGTAATAGGGATAGGCTCATCAGGATCAAATAATCATGGCGCAGGATGATCCAACACATACTGACCATACTCTGTCGTCATCCCTCCATTAAGAATATTAGGTCTATAGTCCCACATCTGAGCTTCCAAACTAGTAAACTCTACACCACTGCATCATATGAAATCCATGGACCCCACACTGTGACCTCCTACTATTTGCGTGCATAAATAGCAGAACCCATAGGCATACCTTGAGGCCGACCAAACTATCGACATACTCGACCAACAAGAAACCTCTCAATAATCCTAGGTGTCCAGCCAATAAGATATCTGGTGGCAAACACATAGGGCATCTCCCTTGCATCCTCTGGCCATCCCTCACAATCTACATAGAGTCACCAACAAACTGTGTCTAGATCATCTAGAAGATGCTGCCAATGAGCTAATTTACCCAATCTTGACTGAGTAATGATATCTACATATCTGAATCTATATGGCAAACCAGCCGGCTTTTGTCCTTGATTCAATGGTCGCATGACAACAAAATGCTCCCATGCCCATATCTGTAACAGTGAACAACCAACTACAAAAATATGACCTTTGTTGTATACAATGTGATGTAGCTCATCATACAAATGTGTAAGCATGCATGATCCCCAAGCATAACATGTGCCTTGCATCACCATCCTCTCAAGTACACGACCCCATCCAACTGCAAAGCCCTTCAACCTATGGTCAGGACACAACACACCTCCAATAAAGCCTACAAGTATAGAGGGAAAGGGCACATATGAATCTATAATATAACCCCATGGGATTAAATATCCAACAATATGATCATCTCTGAAAATCCTCCTCAAAGCATCAATTCCTCCTGCCTATCGGCCATCAAACCTTACTATCTCCCCCATCACTAGGATCCTCAAGATATGGTACACGTCCTTAGGAGTCATGGTAATCTCTCTTGTCGCCAAGTGAAAGGTGTTCATGTCATTGTGCCACCTCTCTGCAAGTGCTATCAATAGACCTCTGTTAAGGTGCACCTTAGGCATGTCAAGCAACAAGGTCAATCCACATGCCTCGATCACATCTCGATTTACCTGCACAAGCTATGGAATCAAACTCCATGTCCTCAGGAATGTCTCCCATAGCTGCAAAATGCCCAATCTCTCCTATTGAATAGGATGAGAATATCAAGATCAAACCATATCAAAATCAATTCATCATGACAAATCAATCAAATCTCAGTGTAAATTTATCACAATCCTGTTTGTTTTTAACAACTTTAGAAGCAAACTTATCAAACAACTATTTGTTTTTAACAACTTTAAAAGAAAATTTATCAGCTACTATTTGTTTTCCAACAACCTTGGGAACAAATTGATCACATCAAACAACATCAAATCATGGGCACTACAACAATCTTACTGTGTGCTACAGAAATCCTAACGGGCACTACAAGATTGTGGGCACTACAAAACATCTGATGGGCGCTACAAAAAGTCTAATGGGTGCTACAAGATCATGGGCGCTACAAAATACCTAATGGGTGCTACAAAAAATCTAACGGGCGCTACAGAATCATAGGCACTATGAAAATCATAATGGGCACTATAAAAAGCATAAAGGGTGCTACAAGAATGTGTAAAACTACAAAAAGGTTGGGAAACATGCTCTGAACAGAAAATTTTCAAATCACAAAAGTTTAACAGGGTACATACCATGGGTCCATAGTGTGTCAGCCGCTAATGTCATCGGATGCACTTGAAACGATGCTGGTGGATAGGAAGTGCCATCTTTCTCACTCCATAGCTCAAAAATTACAATTTTTACTAGGTTAAAAATAGAAAACGACATTTTTAACCTATTTAAATAAAAAATTGGGGCATTTTATCACATTTTGTCACACTAGGGGCAATTTAGATCATCAAATTTTCATCTCACATCTTTCCACGTCAATTTCTTCATATCATCATTTTTGAATGATGAATCACCAATCTTTAAAAATCATAAAATAAAATAAAAAAACTTCAAAATCTTAATGATTCATCGTTCGCGGGGGAATATACCTATCAACATTCAACAATTAGCGTCTGGGGAAAATTTCAAAATTCTTTGAAGCAATGCGTGAAAACACATCACTTCAAAGAGGGGAAAAATGTATACACCTAAAAATGGTCACATCACATAGTCTGGTAATTAATTAAATATTTTTAATATTTAATTAAATCTCTGAATTTAGTCTGCGTATAAATAAATTTAAATAATTTATTTATATTGTTCATTATTTCATTTTGATTAAATAAATAAGTTTATTTAATCACTCTTATCCATTTCTTAATTAATTAAATAAACATTATGATTTATTTATATTAATTATCATATAATATTGGCTTGAATATTTTATTCAAAGAAATATTAAATATTCTTTTCTTCTAAATTTCATTCATAATTAAATATTCCAAATATTTAATTAAATCCTCTAAAATCCATTTTTTATTTTTTTTTAAAGGTGCAATGCACCCATAATATTAGGGGTAAACGCTTTTTTGACCGGAGCTATGAACCGGATACAACAAACCACAAGAAACAACCAAACCTGCGAGCACAAAGGCCCAGCGAAGGCACAATGCCTGCGAGCACGGCCCAGCGAAGGTTTGAACCCTGGTGGCCGTCACCACAACCAAGCGACTTGACCACCAAACCACGCCCTTATCGGCAATCCTCTAAAATCCATTAATAATTAAATATTCCAAATATTTAATTAATCCTCTAAAGTTCATGCACAATTAAATATTCCAAAATATTTAATAAAACCTTCTATAGTCCTAAAATAAAAAATCAAACTCACATGAAATTAAATAAATCTATTTATTTAATATTGGATTATCTTCAACAACCGTGAAACAAACTTCCAAAATAGAAAATTAATTTCTCTATTCTTGTGCAAGCTTGTTCCTGTGGGTTGAAGACAAGCCTCCATTATTCTCTCCAACCTCCCAACATTTTCCATCTTCCTCTCAACCTCTCAATCTCTCACCATTCAAAAATACCAGACAATCTCACAGCTATAGATCTATGCCAGCCAAGCTCTTGCCTGTGAAAATATATAAAAGGGACTGTCGGGTCTCTGAAAAATATAGAAGCTTTCATATAGGAGAACTATAGCCAATTTTTAGTAGCATAGCATTTAGCATAATATCATAGCATAGTAGTATTTTATATCATGGTATATCCACCTCATATCATAGCATCCATAATCTGCTGCCCCTGTGCATAATTTGTAGCCCCTATGCATATCCGTATTAGGATTTCAATCCATCAGCATATAGGATAGAAGTACTCTCCCTTTTGCATACTTGTTTTGCAGGTTGCCATTCTGAGAAGCCTTGCTTACACAATCTGAGAGCAACAACTTCAAGAGAATCACTAGAGATAGAGAACAATGGAATGGTTCTGAAGAAGCTTTGTTTGTATTCTCTAAATTCAATTTATCTTGGTTTCTTTAGTTTAAGGTTTCATTTGTGTGTTTATTTTAGCTCATTTTGATACTAACATATTTACCACACAATAGATAAGAGTTCACCAAGAACTAAACACAAGGAGTAGCATGAGCACTCCTTGATTGCAACATAAATGAGTGATAGACATATTGCCATCTGATCAACAAGCAAAGCGAAAGAGTTTATTTCAAGAGCATGGAGAGCAATGAATTTTGATTCCAGAGCCATTTTTTGTATGCCTATATGGCATTCTCATAAGCCTATAGGGCTATTTTGTACCTATATTTTCTACTTATACAACATATATTGATGTATGCCTACATGGCTATTTGGTTAATAAAAATATTTTTTATTGACGATGTCCATATTTTCATTATAAATTCATGGTTTAATAGATATGAGTTACATGTATTTAAGTGTATACTTTACAACTTACATGTATACTTTGTGACTTACGTGTGTTCCAATGTATACTTTGTGACTTACGTGTTTTCATGTGTATACCTTGAATTAGTGCATATACTTTGTATTAATTTGTGTATACTATGTATCTGTGTGTATACGTCAAGGCTTACATGTTTTAGAGTACTTGTGCTTCCCTTATTCACACGTACATGCTTGACTTATTCATGTGTATACTTATTAATTGGTTATCCCTAGCATTGATCATTGATGTCCTTCATGGTTTGTCTTGAATATTAATTGATTGATACTAAAAAACTTTATCTAAAAGAAAAAAACACATTTTCAATTGGTATTCCATCAAATGATTCATAAAATGATTCCAATATATTTAATCCTTTGATTGGAACAACTCAATTAAGCAAAGGATACATAATCTTCACAATACTTGAAAAACATAATATTCATAGTAGATGAAATAGTTAACATCTTGACACATTATCATACAAACATTTATCTTAAATAGTCTTTAAAAATTTTCATAGCATAATCCTCATAGTGTAGAATGAATTGTTATGTTCTTGATCCATCACTTAAACACATTAAAATATTTTTATGTCAACTTTTTGCAATATTAAATTTCTTGTATAGGAAATGGACTTGGAAGAAAGCAAGTTATAATTTATAATACAAATAATAAATGGACTCAATGATGGAAACTTTATTTATCACACCAAATAATAAATGTACATGAGAGAATCACTAGTTTCTCTTAGACTCAAATTTTCAAGCATAGCAAATCATTTCAAATGAAAATGGAAAAATGCTTCACAACCAAAGTTATTAATTGAGGAAAATAAAATGTTTCGAAGTTCCACCATTGTACGCATTTACAATTGGTTGTATATTGTTGTGAGGGAAAGGAGGATAATTGAAAAAAATCTTGCGCTTGCTAGACTTGAGGATGATTGATGCAATGACAGGGAGGCCTTCAATCCACTTTCACCATACAAATAACTTCCAACCACTTTTCTTGCCCCAAATCACTATCTTGGCTTGTTTTCAATTTTTCACCTAGTCTCTCTAGTAGGTCAACAGACCTACCTTTCTTGATATAACTTTCAAATTTTCTAAACAATCTCTCCAACCCTCATTCCTTGTTTTCAAAATTTCACCTAGTCTCTCTAGTAGGTCAACAAACCTACCTTTCTTGATATAGCTTTCAAATTTTCTAAACAATCTCTCCAACCCTCATTCTTTTTAGACACCCTTTAACACATACTTTCACATGCCTCAAAATCCCATGAGACTCTTTTGAAACAAAACCCTCAACCTAGCCCTTCAACACTATCCTAGACCCCCAAATAGGTCTATTTAACAAAGCAACACCCTCCCAATCACTCTTCCAATTGGCAAACACATTGGGAAGCACTTACCAATCTTCAAATTCATAAAATCCACAATTTTTAGGGAGTGATTCGCCCTCTAACCCCACTATCTCTAAACCCTCACTTTTCTCAAATTTCACTAGGGTCTATTGAAAACCCCATATCCAAACCTCATACAACCTCAAAAAATCTTCCAACACTCTTCATTCTACATACAAAAACTTAATTGACCACCAAATTATGGTATCCCCTAACTTTACCCACTTTTACTCCCTCAAACCTCTCTTTTTCATTCAAAACCCCTCTTTTCCAAACTAGGGCATCATGCCATAACATACTTTTTGAACTCCCTTATCCTTGCAGACATTTTGAATACATAAAACTCCACAACCTCACCCTATTTCCAACCTATTCTAACTTATTCTCAAGCAATTTCTTCTTTTCACCTCTTCTAGCCTTGCTTTTAAGGCCTACATTTTAAATTTTCAATAGGGGCAACATTAGTAATCTCTTCTAATGCATTTACCAATTTTATTTTATTATTCCACTCCATATCCTACTTACATTAGGACCATTCCAATAAGAAACAACTTGAATAATAGGTGGAATGGCCTATTTCAACATATTACACTCAAACCCTTGTATGAGCAAGTTCAAACCAATTTCATAAATCTACTTCTAAGATGTTTAGAACTTAATAGAATTCCATAAGAATGGATTCAAATCAAATATAAAACCATTATACAATAGATTTAGATCATCTTAGAGAAAACTCATGTTATATGAACCCGTATACAAGCTAGAAATGAAGAAAATACACAAAATTTAACAAAGAAACATAGATATTTGATTGATATCCTCATTCAAACCCTTCAACAACCAATAAATTTGAATTTAAAACATATATAAACCTCAACCAACTCCTTAAAATTCCTAAAAATACCTTTCAACTTCCCATGACTGTTGGGCTTCCACATGAGAGCAATTTTTACATTTTTGCTTGACAACATTTTTGACAATTTTGCAATTTTTACATAATTGACTCAAATGACTCCTGACTAACTCAAAGCTAAAAGAAACATTAAAAAATGGCCTATCAAGGCCTTATTTGACATTATCATGACTAAAACCACTAAACTATACCTACTTTATCAAATGGAGGAACAAGGTGCTCTACACCAATGATCATACGCTTTTTGTGTGGAAAACTTAGACTTCTCAACCATCATGTGTATGTTTCTCTTTTTGATTGTTTTGCATGCATCATAAGGGATCAAGCCAGTTGAACATAGCTTGGAGAAATTTTTGTGTGTTTGGGTGTGAAAGAGGACCATTCCTAGCGTAAACGTACCTATTAGGATGCATTGGAGCAATTTGTTTGGTCACATGAATTGCAAAATGAAAGTTGCACCACTTTGCAAACTTGCACTGCTTTCATTTGACACTTTTTCCATCAAGTGAAAACTGGAAACCACAGGAAAATGACTTTGAGATAACAAAAACCGAGAGAGGTTAGTGTAGAGGGGACCAATGCGATCCCATAGGCTTAGATAGAGAGTTTGTAAGCATCATGGTTTCTAAGTAATAACCCATCAAATATTACTTCCCTCTTGCACTTTGGACCCTTAAGGGATTGAGCTTGAAGCGATTTTGTGTTTGGGTGTGAAAGAAGACTATTCCTAGTGTAAATTTACCCATCCGGATATGTTGGAATAGTTTGTTTGGTCACACAAGTTGCAAAACGAAAGTTGTACCACTTTGAAACTTTTAACTACTTACATTTGACAACTTTTTCCCCAAGTGAAAATTCACCACCACCAGAAAATTCCTTTGAGATAGCAAAAACTAAGAGATGTTATTTTAGAGGGGCACAATGTGATCCCATAGAATCAAACAAGAAGTCTCTAAGAATCATGGTATCCGAGTAATAATGTGTTGAAGTTTACTTCCCTTTTGCACTTGGATCCTTAAGGGATCTGTTTGCTATTGTTCAATACCAGTGGAAATCAAAGGGATCAAACCAGATCTTAGAACATACACTTGATGTTTAGATCATAGGATGAAACAACTTTTTTACTATTTGCTAACCCTCAACCATTTTTCCACTCTTGCATGTGTGTTTGTAGACTTGTGTATGTAGATTTGACAAGTATATAGATGTTGAAGAGTGGTCAACAATTCAACAAGGTGCTTCAAGTCAAATCAACCTCATTTCAAGCTTGGAGAAGAATTTTTGTCTATTTTTTGTAAAATTGACTATGAAAACCCAACAAGAAAACAACCTTAGATCTGGTGCTACAAAGTTGTCTACTAATTTCTCATAATTTTGGGAGAGGATTGATTCACCACCACCGGTGAATGAGTCCCATCTTAAGGCTAGAAATCTAAGTTTTGTCAGATTCTAGATCCCAACACTCAGAAACCTGTTCTCGAAAATTTTCATCAGAAGCAAGACTCATTCGCCATCAGTGGTGAATGAGTCCAACTGGTGATTTTCTATGATTCTAAATAACATTCAAAAGATTCCAGATTCTCTAGTCTCTATCTAGGTGCACTCTGATTCAACCCTTTTTTGTTATGTTTTGCATTTGTTCATTCATATTTCATTGTTTTCATATCACATTATGTTTTCAAACCTTACATAAATCATAGGTTTTGCATACATATTCAGTCAATTAGTTCATATAACTGCACTAAAATCATTTCATTTAGTCTAAATTACATTATATATTACATAATTTGAGTGAACCTAGCTAGAATTTTTGGCTTATCTCTCTCCTTTTAGGTGAAAAACTTTAGAAGAGTTAGTCTTGTGGTGCCAAAAATCTACGGTTCAAAAATTATTGTTTCAACACATTGAGTTCATAGTCTAGTGCATATTGGGTCTGTTATAGTGCATTCACCACATATTTCAACACATATAGGGTCTATTCTAGCACATTTACCTCATCTTTTAATGCATAAGCTTTATTTTCTAGTGCATTTAAGTGATAGTCTAGTGCATATAGGGTCTGTTTTAGCACATTTATCCCATCTTTCAATGCATATACAACTTGTTTTAGTACATTCACCCGATACTCAAATAGAGAGCTAAATTGAACTTCTGTCTAACAACTAGAATCATATTTAGGGACCCTTTTTAGAGCAGAGATCATTCCTCATTAAAACATTGGTTTAAGCTTGAAGAACTTGGCTTTTGCAAGTGCAATCCCTTTAACTAAACTTAGATCAAACAACTTAAAGTTCCCAATCACCAATCTCATCTCTGATTGTGAGTTGAGTTTCACTATTAGGATCTATCATCCTTTATCATGAAACAAATGATGTACATTAGATTTACATAGTCTCATCAATAGGATATATCATCCTATTTGACTTAGGTATTTTATTGGCACTCCTAAAACAAAGATCAAAGTATAGAAAAACTCTATCACTTGTATGAGCATTTTAATAAGAGCTAAAAAAAAAAAAACTCAGAGAAAAAGAAATAAAAACCCAAACCATCATGGTAGAAGGAGAAGAAAATGCTTTTCATGGATTTCATCAACCTGAAATAGATGAGATAACTCGTGAGGACATTCAACAAGCTCAACGAGACCTTAAATTTCACAAGTTCATGGAAAAAATTCTAGAAAAGGATGGAGAAATAATTTTTGATGCTAGAAAATCAAGGTGTGTCACCACCCAATGATTTTGATGTCAACCAATTGAAGGGAGCTCCCAAAAAAACAAAAGCTAACTCACAAATCATAGATCCATTGAATTCTTTAACTCACCAAATGTAAAATCTTCAACAAAAAATCCTAGACATGCAAAGGGAAACAACAAAGAGATATTTGGTGCAAGAAATCTATCCTTATCCATTTGACATAAACATGAACATGATACCTTTTCCACCAAATTGTGAATTTCCAAGATGTGAAAAGTACAATGGAAAAAACTAATCCTCAAGATCATGTAAGAGAATTTTGCACCATGAGTCTATAATTTGCACATGAAGAAACCTATCTAATGAGATTATTTCCAAGAAGTTTGGGTGGTCAATGCATGGAATAGTTTTCAAAACTCCCACCAGGTATTAGATCATTTGTGTTGCTGTAATTAATATTTAATTACACTTTACATAAGTTTACTTAGGTAATTATTTAATTCCTAGGTTAATTAGTTGTCATCCTTATCTTGTTGATCTATCTTGTTGCTCAAGATAAGATTAGGGTTATGCATCTTTGATTTTTTAATGAAAATCATTATCATGTAATTATTGAATTATTGAATAATATTATGTTGCACATTTTGCAACCTTTCTTCTTTTTCTGATTTTCTCTTATGTGGAAGGTCCTTTTGGTTTGCAAATCTAATCTTGGTTTCTAACATGGTATCAGAGCCATGATTTGCAGCCCCTTCTCAAATTTTTGAGAAAATCATTGCAAAGCACGTTTGGGGTTACTCAAGGGTTTCATGCCTTGAGCTTATTTATGAAGCATTTTCGATCAGATTTGAGCATTCCATTGAATCCAGAGCTTCCAGAACAGTTAGGTTTTCCTTTCACTTTGTCGAAAAAGCCCTCCATTTGTCAGATCTACAAGGATTTGAAGTTTATGAGGGTTTCAAGATCCAGAGCGTACCTGAAATTTTGGAGCATTTTCAGTGTAAACGGACCTCACCATCGCGTTTAGAGCACCCAAAAACCCCAAAATCGACTGTCAAATTGTCAAAATCGGACACAGTGACTCCAGGAGGTGATTTTTTTATTTCTAGGTCATATGGCCTAGTACAACATGCAATCCAAAAAAAAAAAAAAAAACTAGAGTTAATGGATGCTGCCGTCAGTTAATGCTAGTGGTTAGCCTAGCTGCAAGGCTTAACTCCAAACCCTTTTGGAGGAGTTTTGGTATTTTGGGCATAACTTTTGCGTCCGGACTTGGATTTTCAAAAACGCAATATCGTCGGAAAGCTGGTTCCGAGCACTATCCTATGGTTCAGTTTATTTTTAGTATTTTTATTTTTATTTTCATTTATTTCTGTTTGAATTCAGATGTTTATTTTGGACTTTCGAGCTCATAAATTTTTGCCACGGTCTCTGATTTTCATCTTCTTTGCGGCGTTGGAAGGGTATTGAGGAGCTATATCTTGCTATCCATGCAATTTTTTCTATATCTGTCACAAGTTTTTCATTATTCTAGATTTGTACCAATGGGTTTTTTGGAGATTACTTGGATGTTTTGGCAGTTAGAAAGGTGAAACTTGAATATTTTTACTTCATTTCAGTACCACATCATGTTTTTTTTTGTTTATGCACTTTAGGATGCTCTCATTTTACAATCATTGGGTTATTGTAATAAACAAACTGAGATAAAGTTCCATCATGGGGGTTTCTTGCATAATAAATATGATTAGAGTGTAGTTTTCACTTTGATCTCCATATCCATTTTGATTTGTTGGAAACTCATATGGGTTATCTGGCTACCTAGTTTCTTTTGGCCACATCTTTGCTATTTCTTGACACATGTTAGATTCATCGATTCACATTTCAGTTATGAGATTATATTTCTTGATCCACATTGGTTCAGATTCTTCTTAGTTGAGGGCCATGTTTTTGTGGCTAATGTTTCATAGTCTATTTTTGGTACTCCTTCCCATGGAATATTTTTAGTCATAGTTTGGCATCGACATCAAGATACACAGTTTCTAAATTATGTCATCATCTCATCTCCTATTGCTTCACAAATTCCAGGGTTGTTCCAGTTTGTGAGTTTTCAAGTGTTCTGTGGCATCGGGTCTACTATAACATTATCATGATTCTAGTTTTGGTTTTAGTTGTAGACATAAGTATCTTTCCTTGCTTGTTGGATTGCGGTTCCAATGTTACTCCACAGTGTTCTTCCAATGCTTCTTTGTAGCAGTCATCTCATTGTAGGGGGATTTTGTCCCACTGGGTTTTCCTTCTCTACCTCATTATTGCATTTGTACTTGGGTACCTGATTAGGCCTTGTTGTCGAGACCCATTCATGCTTTCTTGCATTCATCTTAGTTTTAGGTGTATGCTTTGTTAGTCTCCCTAAGTTGCAGTTATGGGGGTTGTTGGTGTAATTAATATTTAATTACGATTTACATAAGTTTACTTAGGTAATTATTTAATTCCTAGGTTAATTAGTTGTCATCCTTATCTTGTTGAGCTATCTTGTTTCTCAAGATAAGATTAGGTTTATGCATCTTTTCTTTTATAAAGAAAATCATTATCATGTAATTATTGAATTCTTGAATGATATTATGTTGCACATTTTGCAACCTCTCTTCTTTTTCTGATTTTCTCTTCTATGGAAGGTCTTTTCGGTTTGAAAATCTAATCTTGGTTTCTAACAATTTGAGGATCTAGTAAATAAATTTATTTCCCAATATTCATACAACATTCAACATGAAATAACCATGAAAGATCTCGGTAACACAAAATAGAAAAATGGTGAGCCATTTCTTATATTCTTACAAATATGGAGACAATTATTTGCTAGATATGCCCATCCTATACCTAAGAAAGAAAAGATGATATCTTCATTGATAATCTCAATAGTGAGATGAGTTATAGAATCCAACTGTAGTGTCCACCCAGTTTTGAAAAGCTGATTGAAAATGGACTTAAGATTGAGGAAGCCTTGGTTAAAAGACGAGTATTGAAAATCTATAATGAAGGAACAAACTCTGTTAACTCTTCTAACCATCATAACAGCAATGGAAATCTAAATTTTGGATAAGAAATAAGAATGTTGGTAATGATGGTGTAGTTGAAACACATAACATAAAATGAGTCTTCAATTTATCAAGTACTATACCCAAAAACAATCAAAACAATAGTGAATCTAAACTAGCTCCACCACCATTTTGAGAAAATTTACACCTTTGGGGCAATCACTTGAATCAACGTTAAAAGAGATTCTTGCAAAAAAACTCATAACATTACCAGATACACAAGATTTTGACCAAGATTTAAACCATCATGGTGGAACAGTGCATATTATTGTGACTTTCATAGAAGAAAAGGTCATAAAACAAATGATTGTATGCAATTAAAACATTTTCTATAAGACTTGATAGATAGAGGTGACATATCGATAGAAGGACATAAAAAAAATGATGATCATGGAGCATTTAAAAATCCTCTACCGAAATATGATAAAGCAGAATCCTATTTGACAAACAACAAAGGGAAGAATGTGAATTATATCTATGATACTACCATGCTTCACATTTTTGCATTTGATAATCAAAATCAAGAATAAACAAGATAACCTACCAATAAATGTGACCACAAGGGGGTAGTCCAAGTTTGTATTGAAAGGAAGTACATCTAAAACACCTATTGCTCCTTCGAATCAATACAATGTAGTAGATCAATTAAAAAATATTCTAGCATGATATCCATACTAGAACTTCTTAAAATTTCACTAGCACATAAGGATATTCTGGAAAAAGCTTTAGTGGACACCATGGTACCAACTAATTTGGAAGTTTTTCAATTCCAAGCCATTGTGGGACATTTGATTGCACTCCATCAGAATTGATATTTGTCAAGATCATCAAAATAAGGATGTTGCATTGCTTTTTTGGCTAAGATTCTCTTCGATGGATTATAAATCAACATTTTCAGCAAGGAGAGACCAATCAATTTTTAGTAGTTTACTTACAAATACACAAAGTAAAAGAAGAAAAATAAAGGTCATCAAAAATGGAAATTAAATGAAAATAGATGGAAGGAACTTACATAAAACAAATCCACACCATTTGGTTCCAACTTGGGAACAACAAGGCATAAATATTTATGCTTCCATTGAGGGTAGGCATGCTAGTCTCTCAAGTTAGTCACTCCTAGTCATACATCTTCACTGTGAGTTCCAAGAAACCTATTACACACAACACATCTCATGAATAGAATAACTTAAAATTCAATATGCTCTTATAATGTCTACATCATTGGTGCTCATGATAAGGTTAACATCAAATGAATAACTTGAAATTCCCTCACCAAGCTTCACACACACTTTTGTAATGGCTTAAAATCATAATTGAGATTTGTCAAGATCATCAAAATGAGGATGTTTCATTGATTTTTTGGTTGAGATTCTTTTGGATGGCTCATAAATCTGCATATTTTGCAAGGGGACACCAATGAATTTTTAGTAGGCTACTTACCAATAGGCAAAGTAAAAGAGGATGATAGCATTGGCATCAAACAAATTAATGTGCATACAAGTATAAACTAATAAGAACCAATGTGAATACTTACAAATTAATCCAATGAAACATCTGGTTTGCTCTACTCTTTATTATGTCAAGTATTGCCTTATGGTCAAACTCATAGACCTTCCACAATATCTTGTTCAAAGTTATACCCCCATATTTGGTCAAACGGACATTAGATTCCATGACAAGGTTCAAGTAATGAAGAATCTTATGATGTGTGTCAAAGTCCTGAAATAGATAATGTTTAACACTCTTATGTGCGTACCTTCTAATCTATGTTCTAGTAACAACAATTGAGCTTGTAGAGTATTCAATGTTTTCTCCATCTATAACTGGGGCCTCCAATTTCTTTTTGGCCTCAACACAATGAAAAAAGTAATAGTTTGTTCCCTCTTCATTGTCTTCATTTACAAAAAATACATAAACATGCCCTGCATTGATATGTGTAACAAATCTCTTGAAATTAGTTAACATTATGAATACACTACAAAGTAAGATAACAATATAGAATTTCAAAAACTAATCAAGTAGATATATTACTTGGTTGAACTAGATTTGATACGTGGTCAAATTCAACCAATGATTCCATCTATGTTAGTTCCAATGTTGGCAGAGGGCGATATGTGTGAAGTGGGCTAAGACAAATTTTCATCCATTTGTCAACCCATTCCCCTTACAATCATTCCAGGCTTGCATTTTACATGAAGAAATAAATCATGCCATCTTCCATGTATCGATACTCCATGAACCTGTATTTGAGCTAAAGAAAGAGTTTAGCTCACTCTATCCTATTAGTGTACAACAATCCACATATGATGCAATGTTAGTATCATCCATCAACCAAAAATATCTATGAACTGAAGATGTACCTTCATTACTTGGACCCATCAAAGCATTACACCACTCAATGATTAATTTTCCATCTGTCAACTTTACACTATCTTTATACTTTAACTCTTCTTGTGCTAATGCTCTTTTCACACATGCTCTTTCACCATCATGCTCCCGCTTTCCATGTCTGACCTCACAAAAGTTCCACATATGTTGAACACCTATGGTGACATGCATCCTACACAACCAATATAACATGCATGAGTTCTTGAATTGTGTTGAAAAGTTATCCGACCATATTATATGCCAATCGTATGCTATACCCCTTTGAGCCAAATCATTGTAGAACATATGGAAGCAACCTTGCATGAACTCTAGAGAATGTGTATGCTCATCACTAATATAAAAGTGATACTCCCTCAATACCTTCCTTTGGTCCTCTATACTATTATTTGCATGAATGAATGTTATGTGCACAAATATCGAAAACTGTGTGGACTTGTATTACTATGACTACACCTCACACTATGTTTGTAGAGTGTAGTTCTCTAAAAATTCAACCACTAATACTATGTTTCCAACTAGAAAGGTGTCCTTGCATAGCTTGAATTGTGTGTCCATCCATTGGGCTCTATGGGTATTCCTTGCATACTCATACACTATATTGTCATGAAACATGGACATAAATTGATACACTTGAATCCTCTGAATAACCAAATCACACCTTTGTTCTTGAAACCTATCTTTTGTAATTAATTCCATTGTTTTATACTTCCCGAACTCTACTAGTTTTTGTCCCACCCCATCTATGATTTCCATATGTTGACATACTAGCATATGTTGCAAGCCACCGTAACGCTCACATGAACCATCCAATCATATTATCCTATAGAATAAATTTGGCCATCCTCTATTTCACATAATTTTTTTGATAAGAACTCTCTTGAAGATGTTGGCGGGGCTTCTATTCCACAAGCCTACAAAACATCGTTAGTATTCAAATCTAAACATATAGAACAATAAACATCATAATGGTTAGAACATTCAATGTGTAGTATGCAACAACAAGTAGTGCATGTGTGATTTATCTTGACATAAAAAAGTTTAAGCATTTCAAAAAATATTTCAAAAATACTAATTTGAGGATAATCCTATTGAAATTTATGAAAAAATTATGTTTGAGTCGTATCCAAAAAATTCTTTGGATGTGGCTCACAGTTCTAACTACCAATTCTCCTTCTTACCACATCCCTTTGATTCAAAGATGGCCTTGTGTTATTCTTCCAATAATATTCAATTAGTGTTCTCAATGCTTCAACAACTTTTTTATCTTTTTGTGGCAGTCTCCCTGAGAATGTCCATAATTCATTTGACTCGATGCCCTCAATTCTTTGCTACCTTTTGAACAACTTTTGATAAAGTTTTTCTACTAATTCTCATTTGTTCACTTGTATTTCTAATGAGACGATCTCTCTTTGTTTGACTACTTACCAAAGTTGATGTAATGACATGTTGGGTAACATTACTATCCTTTGAGTGTAATTTCTTACCCAAACTCTCATAAGCATCCATTAGATTCTTCACAATAGTGTTTTCACTTGATGCATTCGATGTTCTCAACCCAATATTCTTCATGATGTTTCTATACTTTATACCCTACATCATTTCAACAAATAGTTGACATCTTGCGGTCTCATTTACCCTTTCAAAGAAGAATTTCCAAATTTTATCACCACATCTTCTACAAGTGTGTGTTGGAATATTACCTTCCATATACTAAAAATTATCCTCATCAATATTAATCAAATACTTTGTCTTTCTACACAAAATTCTAGGTGGTGTTCTCCTAGGTACATATATCTCAACATTAGGAATTTCATCAATATTTAATTGAGGTGGGCTAGATTAGATACCTTCATTTGAGGGTGGAGTAGAAGACATACCTTGAGGTTCATGTGGGGATGATGGCATACCTTCTTCATCAAATATGAATGATGATGTACTCTCAACTTGATATGCAGTGGATGGTGTCCAACCATATTCACTTCTGGTAGATGGTGTCCCTCCATACTCATGGTAGATGGTGTCCCTCCATATTCACATGTGCTTAATGGTGTCCCTTCATATTCACTTGCAGTAGATAGAGTGTCTCCAACTATGATATCCAAATCTTCCCTACCATGATGCTTTCTCATGTGTGCCCTTTGTGCTACCAATATCTATTCTCTTTTTGATGGTTGAGGTTCCTCTTCAATTGGTATGTTTTTGTCAATCGTATCCAATTTCTTCTTTTCATGATATGCTACCAACTGTTCTCTCTCCTTTTCTTTGAAGGTGTCATACTTTTCATCTATTAGTTTATTCCTTGTTCATTTCTTTGGAATGGAGTATAATTTTACCTATAGCATGGTAATGAGATGAATATTAGTTCCTAAAAAATGTATCCATTCAAATAAATGAAATATGTCATTCAAGGCTTCATAAAAAATACTTACAATCATCATGGAATTTGAAAGTTAGTTTCAGTGACTAGTTTTAGGAGGGAATTTTTTTATATAAGTTTGGTATCTCGTTGTAAATAGGGATTTGGAAGTTTTGAAGAAGAAATTAATAGATAATCATTGTTTCCAACCAATTTTTCTATATTTTCTCTAAAATTTTCTATTGCAGGCCCTCATTCTTGGATGTATTTTTTTGGTTTTTCTTTGTAATCCTTTGGAGTTGGTGAGCAATAGAGATGGCTTCAATTTGGAGGTGGATTGATCAAATTTCATTAAGAAACAAAGAAATTACAATCAAATTACTGACTTTGGGTCAAATTTTCTAAACTAGAGGGTTTTGAAGGTAAAAATATGATATAGTGCCACATTCCACCTATTTTTTCTTTTGTGTCTCAATGGAATGGGCACTAATAGTGTATTTTTAGGTGTAGGAGCAATTTTTTAGCATTGGGTAAGTCATTTGAGGAGTTTTTCCATGCTGGCCTAGTGAAATTTTTTGAGTTTTGGGCCTAAAAGGCATGGTTAGAAGTGGTAATCTGAAGAATTTTCTTTGGTAAAGGCTATAATATGATGTGTTTGAAACTTTTCAAAGGTAGGGAAGGTGAATGGTGTGTTTGGGCATGATGCCCTAGGTGTGGAATGAGCATATGTTGAGAGAAATTGTGTGGTTTGAGAGAGGAAAAGTGGGAAAACCTTGGGGGAAGCAGAATTTTATGGTCTTTTGAGCTTGTGCAGACCAAATAGAGGTTTTTTTAGGTGTTAGTTGAGTGAGCCAAGTGTGGGTACGTGCATTTTCAATAAACCCTCTCCTATTCAAGAAAAAGTAAGGGTTTGATAGAAAGGTGAATTGGAGGGTTTGGGGTGAGTTAAAAACTTTGGATTTGGTGTTTATGTGGGATGGTTAGTGCTTCCCAATGATGTTTTGTACTTGAGATCAGGTTTAAAGAGGACTTCCTTTAGAAAATAGGCCTAATTAGCCTTGAGGATAGCGTAGGAACCTAATTTTGGAGGAGTTGGTCCAAAGTTACCATATGTGATTTTGTGATATGACTTGAATGGGAATAATGGGTTCTCAAAATGGTGTATAGATTGAGGGTTTGACAAATAGATTGTGAGTTACGATCAAAAAGAGAGGTTTGCACACCTACTAGGAAAGTAGTGTAGTTGAGAAGGAAATTTCCATTGAGAGGGGTTTGAAGTTTTCAAAAGTGGTTGAAAAATCTTAAATTGTGTTGGTTTTTTGAAGGACCTCCCTACCATTGCATCAATTTAGGTTTGCACGCCTACCTATTTTTGTGCTTAATGACTACTACTAGCCTGTGAGCTAGTTGAGAGTGAATGTTTAGGGAAGAGATAGATCAGAGTTTTAGGAACCTTTACTTGGTTTGAGTTAGTTATTTTAATGATTTTTAAGGTGGTTTGAGGATTCAATAAGAGGTTTGATACCCTGGTCTCAGTTTTGGGTGTTTCTATAAGGAGCTTTGTGAAGAGAATGAGGAGTCAAAGGTGGATGAATATGAGAGAATGAAAGAATTGTTTTTTGATGGAATTCCTTAAATAAATGTGGTAATGTGGCATGCCATAATTGCAAGATAGGCTCAAAATGGAAGCATGGACAAGGCATGTGAATTCAAATTCCTTGGCAAGCTAGTGGAGCATTGGCAAGTTAACTTACTCATTAGCCTGCCAATGCGATAGGGTTGAGAAGGTAGGGGCAACGTATGCCTCATAGAAATGGGGTCTCATGGTGATATACCCATGAGACCCCATTTCTATTATGCATACGCTGCCCCTACCTTTTCAACCCTACTACATTGGAAAGCTAGCTCACTCACTAGCTTGCCAATGTGGTAGAGTTGACAAGGTAGGGGAAGCATATGCCTCATAGTATTATATGAGGGCCCATTTCTATGAGGCATACATTTATATGAAAAAATTATTGTCAAACAATTCAAAATTCTTTGTCCATGCTTCTAGTTTGAGCCATGATTGCAAGATAGGCTATACCTTTCCCCATGTTTCTAACATAGCCTTGAATAAAGAGTCTTGAAATTGTGGGGAGAAGGGTTAGAATCCCTTGTAGGTAGGCTAATCAAAGAAAAATTTAAAATATATCACAATATAAGTGATGAGGTAAATTTAGAAATAGGGATGAAAACCAAAATAGTTTCAAAGATATGTCAATGTGGGAGTAGTATATTCCAATTTTTTAGAGACGTGTATGGAAAATTTGGTAGCATAAACAAGGCAATCAATTGCTTGGTATAACTATTTGAGAAAATACCTCAATGAAATATTTGGGGAGTGGTATGCACATCCATAATAAAGGATTGAGAAATGATGTTTTATTTTACTTCTTTAAAACTTATGTCATATATGTGTATACAAAATGTGGAAGCATACACAAGGTAAGTCAGTTGTTAAATAAAAAAATTCCTCAAAGAGATGTGGTGTAAAAATGTAATTGGAAAGGGTATAGAATTGTGTAATTTAAAATATGCATTGACAAGCTAAGGTTATAATGATAAAAAAACAATGATCAACATGGAATATGAAAAATAATAAAAATGAAAACAATCCATAATAGAATGAAAGAAAATGTGGAAAGACTTCACATACCTAAAAAACCAGAGTTTCAAATAGAGGAGTTCTACCCAATTATGTAGCCTTTTCTTCTTCTTTCTTCAAACTCCTCAACAATTTGACTTTTTCAAAAGCTTTTTCCCCTATAAAGTTCAATTGTCTATCACTTTTGAATGGAATTTAGACTTGAATTGATATTATATGCCTTTCAACATGAAAAATATTCTATTTCATGCAAAGGTGGTGGAATGTGAAAAACATGCCAGCACACTTCACAACATTATCAAAAAGATACTTTTTGTCAGAGCACATGAAAAACTAGGAGATATGCAGAATGTGGTCAAATGAGATCATGGGTATATTGAGTTTTTTACCATTTTTAGAGAAATCCAAAATATGCTCATGTTATAACGCAAACATGTTATTTCTTGCTAAAAAAAGTCATATCTCCACTTCTTCAAAACATGCTCACGTTATGAGAAAGTTGGATTTTTTATAGATTTATTTTCTCTCTTTGTCTATACCCTCTACCCTAATTCCATCTCTCTCCCCTCTAGCATTATACCCTAATTTTATCTCTCTACCCTCTACCCTTAACCATTATACCCTCAACCCTAAACCCTAACTCTATCTCTCTCTCACTCCCTCCCTCTCTCTCTCAAGTCTCTCCTTCCTACCGACTCTCCCTCTCTCAACTCTCTCTATCACTCACTCACTCCTACATATTTCCCCTCTACTACCTACCCTTAACTGATATACCCTCAACCCTAAACCCTAATTCTATCTCTCTCCTCTACCCTCTACGTGTAACCCTTATACCCTCTATCCTCTACCCTCTATCTCTCTACCACTCCCTCCCTCTCTTTCTCTCTCAAGTATCTCCCTCATACCCCCTCTCCCTCTCTCTACTCTATATCTCACTCACTCTTATCTCTCTCCCTTCAACTCTCTACCCTTAACTCTTATACCCTCAACTCTAATCCCTAATTCTATCTCTCTCCCCTCTACCCTCTACTTATAACCCTTATACACTCTATCCTCTACCCCATATATCTCTCCCACTCCATCCCTCTCTCTCTCTCTCAAGTCTCTCCCTCCTACCCCCTCTCCCTCTCTCAACTCCCTCTCTCTCATGCCTATCTCTCTCCTTTGTACCCTTAACCCTTAACCCTTCTACCCTCCATCATCCACCCTCTATCTCTCTCCCACTCACTCCCTCTCTCTCTATATCTCAAGTATCTCCCTCCTACTCCCTCTCCCTCTCTCAACTCTCTCTCTCTCTCTCTCTCACTCACCCACTCCTATCTCTCTCCCCTCTACCCTTAACCCTTATACCATCAACCCTAAACCCTAATTCTATCTCTCTCCCCTCTACCCTCTACTTGTAACCCTTATACTCTTTATCCTCTACCATCTATCTCTCTCCCACTCCCTCCCTCCCTCTCTCTCTATTCTCTCCCT
The DNA here is from genome assembly GCA_007258455.2 of Sequoia sempervirens. Taxonomy (NCBI): domain Eukaryota; kingdom Viridiplantae; phylum Streptophyta; class Pinopsida; order Cupressales; family Cupressaceae; genus Sequoia; species Sequoia sempervirens. The sequence continues at coordinate 130,761,781 of VDFB02358134.1, read as the reverse complement.
CCTACCCTATCTCCCTCTCTTAACTCTCTCTCTCTCTCTCACTCACACACTCCTATCTCTCTCCCCTCTACCCTCTACCCTTAACCCTTAACCCTTATACCCTCAACCCTAAACCCTAATTATATATCTCTCCCCTCTACCCTCTAACCATAACCCTTATACCCTCTATCCTCTACCCTCTCTCCCCACCCATAACCCTATAATTTTTATCCTCTCCCCACCCCTCTCATCCCAACTTTTATACCCCATCTCCCTTCACTCCCCATCTCTCCCACTCCCTCCCTTTGTATCTCTCTCTCAAGTCTCTCCCTCCTATCTCCTCTCTCTCTCAACTCTCTCTCTCTCTCTCTCACTCACTTACTCCTATCTCTCCCCCCTCTACCGTCTACCATTAACCCTTATACCCTCAACCCTAAACCCTAATTCTATCTCTCTCCCCTTTACCCTCTACTCATAACCATTATACCATCTATTCTCTACCCTCTATCTCTCTCCCACTCCCTCCTCTCTCTCTCTCAAGTCTCTCCCTCCTACCCCCTCTCCCTCTCTCAATTCTCTATCTCTAACTCATTCTATCTCTCTCTCTCTTGTACCCTCTATCCTCTACCCTCTATATCTCTCCCACTCCCTCCCTCTCTATCTCTCTCTGAAGTCTCTCCTTTCTATCCCATCTCCCTCTCTACATACTTAGTACAAGCATGATACATAGGATTTTTGGCTAAACAAATAGCACTATGACTATCACATTCAAGTTTAACTTACTTGCAATTAAAACCAATACCTTTCCCAAGTCTTTGTATCCAAACTGTCTCTTTGGAGGCATGTGAAACTACTGAGTGTGTTGAACTCATGTTCAACCAAGGTGTAGGATCCTCGGTATTTTTTTGTTGAAAATGGCTTTTCTTACTAGTAAATATTCCAACATATATCTCTTACCATAAGAAAAATTAAGCCTCACCTATTTATCCAAATATCCATGAGGACCTATAAACAATCGATCCATCCCAAACTCCAAATGCAACATAGCACTATCATGAAGTAACCAAGTAAATGATTAATGTACCCAATACTTATGAGAACTACACAAGATCAATGTCAAAGCTCCAATCTCAAACATAAACATGACATCCATGATCTAACCATCTCCTCCTGGGAGATCACATGCACCATAACAGACATAAGCATCCTGGTCTCAAGAGAACCATGCCAAACTCTAAATGCAACAAGAGTAAACCATGACATAATAGCAACCACTCTAAACTAGGAAATAATATCCCCAATCACCTAAAGATAACATTACCAATGATGCATCAACATCTATGCCAAAAACTCCAATTGAACCATGGTACCAAGTGACATATGGCACCATGACTACCATCCTATTCATGAAGATCACTATATCTTACCAATGCTTCCACTGAAGTGTGGTACCGAGCTATACATGGGAGTAAGATAAACACCAAACCATCACTATTAAAAGCATATGGAATTTTAGACATTTCCTTATGATCAAAATTATCATAACATGTACCATGCCAAAAATCTAAACCGCTATTCAAGAGTATACCATGACATAATATCAAAACCATCCTACAACCAAGAATCCACTTCATTGCCAAATACTGCCACTGAACTATGATATTGAGCAATCCAATGGCATCATTATGCACATAATCAAAACCACATTTTTTTCATAAGCTCACACCAAACTTATGAATCTAAGCTCTCAATGATGCATTATAAACATCCTCCAAAGAAATAATATATACCTCTTGTAAAAAACTTATTTTCCAAAATCAGAAATAACAAAAATAGTAAAAGCTCCCACTAAAGCTAAAAAATTCAATATGTTAAGAGAAAGGCATCCCAATACTCTACCCAACCTCAGCTTTGATACCAAATGTTGAAAATTGAGGTGTTTATGTAGCTTAATACTTTAGAAAACTATTATACTTACTAATCTAAATATGTATTCTTTGTTACAAATTCTTTGTGGGTGATTATCTGATTAATCCATTTTACCATTTGTAGAATGAAGACAAAAGTTGTAGAATAATTATATAGGATATTAAAAAGATTACACAAGCATATACCATGGAGAAACCATTTTAGGAAAAAAATCCACCAAGAATTAATCTATTATTCAATCTCTGAAGTAGATTAAAATAGCTCCAATTCTTGGTTGAGAATGATTCTTTTTCCTTCACCAAATCTTCTTCACAACCTGTAATAAAACTTATAATAACTCTCTTCAACTTGCTTGAGATAAATAGGCATTAAAAAATTTTGTAAACTCAGCATGAGTTACAATTACAATGCTCAAGCCCTATCCCTAAAAGGTATTCCTATCTCTTGCAAGTAGAGTTATGTCATGAAAAACAATGTCAAATCCTCATCTTCATGCATTTGGGCATCCCAAACTGAAGTAGCAACTCAACCTTAATTCTATAAATATATTCAAGGCTTCATCCTCAAAGTAGGCACCCAAGAGTGGGCCCACTTAACTTAGCCTTTTGAAATATCTCAACATGCAAAGGAGTTAATTCCAAGAAGCCAACTTGGGCGCCCAAGTTGGGTCCAAGTCATTTCCTATTAATTGAAACATTTTTCAACACCATTCATGCAAGAATAGTCATCCCCTATTAATTGGATGTAGTCTCTATTATTTGTCATGCAACTCAATTCATTAGTCATAGGGAACAAACAATTTTATTTTGAGGCTACTTGTGATTAAATGTTTATGTAGTCTTTCAATTTGTCTCCACTTCATTGTTGAGGTATTGCCACCCCAAACTTCACACCCATAGAGAACCACCGGCACCACCAATAACCCAAAGAGAGTTTTCCTCATTTTCTAGTCCCGTAATTCAAAACTCCTACATTTGTTTTGAAAAGAGTATAAAGCTTTCCAACCACCTTGAATCCTTTTTCTCTGCATGTCTCCCAACTAAGCCTATAGTGAAAATCAAGGCCAAAGTACTTATAATTGCTAACCACTTGCAAGGGGCTACCTTCAAAGAAAAAGTCTAAAACTTATTTCTTTCTTTTCAAGGTAAATATCATAACCTTAGTTTTGTTGGTGTTCATCTGCATCCCAACCTCTTAAGAAAATAACTCAAGAGATTTCAAGTGATCCCTCAAATCATGCATTTCTTTTTCCATTAGAATAAGATCATCCACATATAGCAACAATTTTATTACATAATTTTTCAATTCAACTCCTCCTCCACCAAAATTGTTTAACCATTCCTCTAATTTGTCAATATACAACCCAAATAATGTAGGTGAGAGAGGGCAGCCTTTTTTGACACCAATTTCACTCCCAAAACATTTTGACATTCCTTGTTTAGTTTTGATTTTAGTTTGTAGCTAATAATATAACCTATGAACAACAACCCTATGATTTTTTGGAATTCCCAACTCTTCCATTCTAGACCATAACTTATTTCTAGGGACTATTTCAAACACTTTCATGAAGTCTATGAAGCAACAAAAGACCTCACCACCCTGTTTATCCCAAACTTTCTCAATCAAGTACCTAAGAGTAATGCAGTGATCGATGGTAGAGTATTTTTGTCTAAATCCCACTTGAATCCCACTTGAACCTTTTCCCTCTTTCCTCTTTATCTTGCCACCTACTAATTCAATGCTCAACCATGCTCCCAAAGAGTTTACCAAAGAGAGGGTTAATCATTATAGTGTGGTAATTTGAGGGGTTTTTGATATCACCACTTTTGTGCAAGAGGATGACAACACTGGTCACCCAATTCACTAGAAAACCATATTGAATAACCCTATTGAATATAATTTTGATGTGTGGCATGAGGGCATCCACACCCCATTTTAAATATTCTGATTGTAATCCATTTGTCACATGCTTTTCTCATTGCAAGCCTTTTAACTCCTTCTTTGACGTCTCTTGTGGAGAAGAGTTTAGCCCTCAATTTAATCATAGGAGGAAAATATTTGTCTTGCACCCTCTCATATAATAGTTTTGCATAGTCTAGTCATTGTAAGTATATGATATTGTTCTCTTGGATTGTGTTTTTTTGCTATAATTCTTTCCAAACCCCTCTTGGATTGTACCTACCCATGAAAATCAGCTTTTTCTGCCTTGTTTGCATGTAAACTTTCTTTTTCACTGTCACAAGTTTTTCATATTCATTTTCATTTCCCTCAGATTTTCTATTCTTTTCGATGTGTTGCATTCTTCATCATACCATAGATTCATTGGCAACCTATTTTTTCTATCTCTCTTAGGTTTAGACCTTCTACACAAACTAAGAGCTTTGAGGATTATTGAAGTTAGATTATTGTTGATTGTTGCATATTGTTTTTGTATTTATAGTTCTCATCTTAGTGCCACCCACCTCTTGTATCTATTTTTCAAGATTTTTTCAAAAAATTTATTGATTTTCGTGTGTCAAGAGGATTGTACCATGAAAAGGTTCCTTTTGATTTGATTGCAGCCTTGCCTAATAATTATTGTCTTTTTGCATGCTAATTTTTCCATAAACAAGGTTGTGATCTAATTTCATTTCCATGGGGAACTCCCTCACCTCCACCTCATCCAACCTTTCCATAGATTCTTTGAACATATAAGATAGTCCATCACCCTTTCCCCATTGTATGTGTGACATGTAATGTTCCCAAAACTTAGACAATAATATATCCCATTTCATATAACCAAACCATACACGCAGCATATCGCTAACAATTTTTCTTCGTATTGAGTGATGCCTCCTTCCTTGTCTTGAGAATTTCTTTCCCAATTTTGGTTCTCTTATTATTCTAACCATAGGGGGTTATCTCTTATTCCCTCTCCCTTTCTAAGATATAGAGCTTGACTATTTGTAGTCCTTGCATTAAAGTCTTCTATTAGGATAATTTCTCCCATGTAATTATATGTTGATATGTCATTTTTTAAAGCTGAAAATGGGTCTTCTTTATCTAACTTTCTCTTATAAAATTTTGAACCATGTAGAGAAAAGTAGAAGGCAACAAGATAGATTGTGAATTCTTTGTTCTTTATTTTCAACCATATGTACTAGTTATTTGGGTCTTCTTTCTCCAATTGGATGGTTCTTTCCCATGATTCTTTTATCAAAACCACCACTCCCCCATGTCCTTTACCATTTTCTGTTACTTCATTCCAAACGGATACCTTTAAGTAACCTTAAAAAATTGGGATCTTACAGTTGTCATGCTCATGCGTTTCAATGAGGAAAATTATGTCCTTCCCCTCTGTGTTTAAGACACAGAATACAAGCTTAATCGTTTACAACATTTCATATGCTTTAGTCAACAAAGTTGTTGAAAAATAGGATGCTTCTTCGATCCACATTTCCTCTTTCCACCCACCTTAGTAAATCAATTTAAGCTAAAAAAATTTACGCCTTTCACATGCTTGTGTGGGAAAAGTCGGTGAAAGAAACAAAAAGATGATTCTGCACTCCTTACCACTCATTTTTTGCTTCATAATTTGCTCTCTTCTTTCATCTTTAGTAATACCAATGCAATTCAATTCCACCTTTGCATCTTCTTTCAAGCATTTATGCATTTCCCCATTTAATTTAAACTCTGTGAGGTGTCATTAGTTTTTGCATCAATCATGTTCATCATAAATTTTGTGTGTGTGATGATCAATGTGTCGGTGGTTTATGAACATAAATATCACAAAATAAAAAATAAAGTTTTTTGCAGTAAGTAATATGTAAAAAAACAAAAAGTAAAATTAAATAAATTAGCTATCACATTTTTGGTGTGTAATGGGTTACGCAGAATCATTGTATGACTGTATCAGAGTTTGTGTAGATATATTGGTTGAAATAGAAAACAGTGTATTTAACCAAAAAAGCAACACATGGAATAAATAAAATCCAAATGAATATTTGTCTTATTTGATTTTGTGTATACATATTGGTTAAAATAGAACAATGTGTATATAACTTATAAAAACACATGGATAAACTAAAATGGAAATAGTATTAAGATTAACATGATAAGTGTAATTTACTATATTAATATTATCCAATAACATTAAGATTAAGATGGCAATTGTACTGTATTTGAGTTTTTATATAGATAGGTTCTTCACACCCATATACAAATACAACTATTTAAGACCTCTAGAAATAATTAATAAGTTGTAAATATTTGTTGTAGTGAATATAATAAGTGAAAATTATTAAAGGTGGAAATAAAAAATAAATATAAACTTCAAGTAATTATTAAATAAAAAAAAGAACTTTTAACTAAATAAACTAACTTTAAAAAAAAATCATTAGTAAATAAAATAAAACAAGAGCTGCAGTGCAGCGTAATTCTTGCCTACTGCTAATAGGGCAGTTTTGAGAAGCTGTAGATCATCACAAAGAAAAAACCATAAATGTTTTTGTCTTTTCAATTGAGTTAGAAAAATTTACACAGCTAGAATCTAAGCACTATTATGACCGATATGATGGTCTGTGTTTTGTAGGTTACTTTACCTTATGAAGCTAAGTGACCTAGGTGCATTACCTTGTGAAGAAATTCATCCTAGGTACCTTATGAATAAAATTTGTCTTATTTGTTATATTGAATTGCTTACATTGTGGGTTGAGCTTTACAGTTGTATTTTGTAGGTTCCTTTAATTTCTGAAGAAAATTCTTCAAGTTACCTTTATCTTTTGAAGAAAATTGGTCTAGCTATTGCATTAGATTGCATGCATCTTGATTTATTGTTGAATTATTTGTTATATTATTGTTGTTACTATTGCACCCAAAAATTTAGTGTTGCAGTATTAAATAAAAAACAATATTGTATCAAATGGCTAGCTTCATTAGATGGCTTAGTAGAAATCTCAAAAAACAAAAATGAATGAATTATAAGTTTATTTGTTTGCTTCAATGATATGGTATTTCATTCCCAAAATTTCTCAGTCAAACATTTGATCATCAACCTCTTATTATTATACATTGAATGGCATTCTACAATTTATGGAACTATTTAAATACTCTTGAATTCTCCATGAGTCATACTAACTGCCTAACTTGGATTATCTTCCATTCAGTTTGGTCATTCTTTCTTGATATTATATTTTCCTTCATACACATTATTTAACATTAATGTATGTAAGTTGCAACTATGAGATATTGAGTTAGCTCCAAGTACACATTGAAACACTCTTTAGATATCAAAATTGAATCTTTATGATAGTTTGTATGATTTAATAGCTAACTCAAAAGCTTAAAATAATATATTCATGTTTATTAAAAATTCCCTTCTCTCCCATTATAAATCTTAGTTTCCCTCCCTTCCAAAAACATGATGCCACCAAAAAAAAAAATTATTGGATAGAGATTTTGATAAGAACAAGCGCCAGAAACAAATTGATGGAAGACCAAACCTAGAGTAATAAAGGTGGATAACTTTTCTAGATTGAGAAAAATAAAAATGCACTTGTGCATTCATGTTTGCACCATCCATGTAAAATTGACCCCTATTGTCATGAATGATTTGGCATATGTTATCAAAACCCTCTTCATAAACACCAGGGGTTAAGGGATAAGTAACGTGCACAAACTCAAATTACCTTCTTCAAAACACTTACACCAATGCTATAATTGTTTTGAATTATATAATGGCACAAAAAAATATTTCTATTATTCTTCATTAGTAGTATAAAACATATTACAAAGATAGCATCCTTATTAATTCACATTTGAGTGTGGTGAGAGTACAATGCATTGGTTACTATTAATTTATGTAGCTTGGACAGGTGTCTCCATTCCCAAGAAATGTTTATTTAATTATTTAAATGTTTTCTAGAGACTTCTAGAGAGTGAGTTGTCTAGATAATTATGTAATTAAATAATTGATTCCTCTAGAGACTTTAAGAATCCAACTAGTTAGGGTTGTTAGAGTCTATTTAATCTTAGCCATTGATTGAGATTAAATCATGGCCATTGGTTTTCTAATAAAAGGGGATCAATGGGAATTTGAAGAACACACACTCAAGTAGACTTGCAGTGATAGCAAGTAGATTTGTAGTGAGAGAAAATAGTCTTGCAGTGATAGCATTGGGGATAGCAACAGTGGAATTTCAGTAGGAGAAATTGAGGGAAGAATTTCTAGAACTCTTCCAGTAAGAGGCAAGTAGTTTATGTATCTCTTAATTTGCTAAAGTTTAATAAAATTCCTCATCTGCAGTAGTGGTTTTCCCTTTGAGGTTTTTCCATGGAAAACTTGTCCAAAAATATTGTGTTCATTATTGTGCATGTTTTCTTCTCTCTTCCTATGATTTTATTAGTGAAGTTGCAGTTGTTTTATTTTTCAATATTTGCTATGAATTAATTTTCCAAAGTCAAATAATCTATATTAGATAGGAGATTAATAATCAGTAACTGCAATAGAATTTTCATAGTTACAAGGATGCACGCTGGTAACCAATGAAATTCCACACATTGTTTATGTCTTCTTGATCAATCCATTTGGAAAAATGTTTAGGTAAGGGATAAAGGACCAGGCACATTAGTTGATCCGCGTTATACCTTCACAGAAGAATTTTTTTTTTGTATGCATGACAACATATCAAAATAAGGTAGTGTAAGCACTCACCATAAGCATTGCAAGGTTGTCCTTATTTTCCTATGCATCCTTCCTTAGCTCCTCTATATTGACATTTCCTTTAGTGTCAATTCCAACAACAACAATTTTCATGCCACACATCGCAAAACTTGCAAGATTTGTTCCATGAGCTGAGACAAGAATGATACAGACATTCTGATGCTCATCTCCCCTTTCTTGTGACTATTTCCACACAATTGAACATGAGACAAGAATGATACAGACTTTTTGATGCTCATTTCTCTTGCCTATGATAGTTTCTACACAATTGAACACCAAATAAAGCTCTAAACTAATTAATACTACTCTTAGGATTTGGTTTCATGTGGCTTAAAATGTTTGAGTGCATACTTGATGATTAGAATGGATGACCATCAATCTAGCATACCCCCTGCTGAACACGAACATTGGGTTGTAGAGAGAAAGAATCAAACCCAGTAATTTCGCAGAGAAGTTGTCCCAAGACATTGAACATTTCCTGCATTGAAATATGCTCATTTAGGAAAAAATTTGGTCTTTTTTTACATAAATTTGTACAATACATATGGTCAATTGTAGGCCATTTAGCAATTGATGTTGTTTGTGTAACAAAGGTCTCAATGGATAAGTGATTGCTTCAAATATGATTACATTACCATTAGAATCATGTTATGTTTGCAATAGGGAGAGAAAGAGATAGAGGGCTTGAGAGAGAGAAGGGTAAGAGAGAGAGGGAGGCTTGAGGAGATAGAGATCTCTTTATATCTTTATCTCCCTCTCTATCTCTACACTTCTCATTAACTCTCATTATCTCTCTTCATATCCCTCCCCTATTTCTCTCTATATTTTTCTTCCATTCTCTCTTCCTCTATATATTTCTCTCTTTTTCTCTCTTTTCATCTCTTTCCCTCTCCTTGTCTCTCTCTCCCTTACTCTTTTCTACCCCTGTCTATCTCTCCTTCTCTCTCTTCCTCTTTATCTCTTGATTTCTCTACCTCTATATATATATTTGTCTCCTACTTTCTTTATCTCTCTATCTCTCTATCTCTCAATCTCCCTCTCTCTATGTGACTATCTATCTATTTCTATACTCTTCCCTCATTTCCTCTCTTTCTTCATCTCCCTTGCTATCTCTATCTCTTTGTTTCTCCCTCTTTACTCCTATATATCTACTTCTATCTCTATATCTTTATATCTATATCTACTTTTATCTCTCTATATCTCTTTGTCTCCCTCTATATCTCTCTATTTCTCTCTCTTTCTCTTTATCTCTATCTCTCTATCACTATCTCCATCTTTGTTTCTCTCTTCTCTCTTTTTGTATTTCCATCTCCCTCTCTCTATCCCTCCATTTCTATCTTTGTTTCTCTCTCTCTAACTCTATATATGTCTTTGAGAATCACAAAAATTTACCACCAGCAATTCATCACAAGAAAATTCACCACCATGACAAATTCACCTCATAAAAAATTTACCACAAAAAATTAATCACAAAATTTAAATGCCATGAATTTTCCATGGAGGTGAATTATTGGTGGTGAATATGGTGGTTAATTTTCCTATGGTGAATTGTTGGTAGTGAATTTTCCATCCCTGAATTGTTGGCGGTGAATTTTCTTAAAGCCATGTCTTTGTGTAGCTTCCTCTCTCCTCATTTGTTTCATTTTCTCCCTCTCTCTTGAACTCTATAACGTTTAATTTGGATTTTAATTTTGAAATTCATTTTAATATTTAAATAAAATAAAAAATTCAAAATAGAATTATTTTACAATAATGAAACTTTTAGTCAGACAAATATTTAGAAACTTGTAATAAGACATATTAAAATTAAAATAATTTTCAAATTTAATTCTACATTAAAAATTAAAATAGAATAAGATAAATGCAAAGTCAAAATATGTCAAGATCCAAATATTAATAAACATCATAATTTGAAAGTAATAATAATAATTAATACACTTTTTAAGTTAATAAATGAGTAAATAAAAAAGTACAAGTGATTTTTAATTTATTAGATTGAAATATTAATAAAATTTGTAACTTAAAATATGATTAAAAAAATTACAAACAGTCTTAACATTAATGAAAGATAAACTCAATATTAACAAATAAAGAATTATTATAAATTTGAAATAAATAAAATAAAATAAATATTAAATTACATTTTAGAAATCAAAACCATACTTAAAAATTATTAAAGCTAAAGTTTTAAATATTATATTAAAAATTACAAGCAACATCAAATTTAAAAATAAAAATTAAATTAATTATATGTGTTAAAAACTTATTATTATTTATATACATAATAATTATTAATTTATTTTTTAAAACATATAATTTATTATTTATATAGTATAATATAATAATTATTAAAATTTGTGAAATTTGAATTTGTATAGAATGGTAGTCTTCCCTATTTAATAGATAATTCATATTCCCAATATTATAGTCACAAAAATGCTATAATAAAAATTTTCAATCTTTGAAACAAACCAGACGGGAAAATACCAACATGTGTAATCATAATCCAAACTTCTCTCAACCCCATAGGAAAAGACATACCCAAATAATCTAGCTATGGCATTTCTCATTGTTGTTACATAAACCCAAATAACTATTGTAATATATTCGACATGGTTGTGCACAAAACATTTGGCTTCCCCTTGGCTCCCACAAAGACAATGGGATGAGAATATTTGATATATATGATTGAATAAACAAATAAGTGAATTGTTACATGGTCTAGTTTGATAGGTGATAATTATTTCACTTTTCCTCCAATTGTTGGCTTTCATTAGCGGAATCATCATGTTACTATCATTACAACTGTATTTATATTTGACAATCATTGCTTGCAACTTGTGAGGGAGTAGCTTCAATTTTTATGTGGTTTCAATCTGCAAAGGCCACATGGAAGGTGAAGACACTACAACACAATAGGCAATTAGTGCCTAAAATAGCACCAAAATTTAGTGCACTTGAGTTCATTAATTAGACACATCTCACAATGCAAAATTTGGCACTAAATAACGTGTTTATTTTGGTGTTGGACTTTTCCCCCACTTTAGCACTAGATTTTGTGTTGGAAAAATGGTGCAAGAAATAGCGCCACCTTTAGTGCTGGGAATAATGCCAGGAAGCAAGACCAATTTAATGTCAGAAATAGCCACTAAATTAGTGCCCAATTTGGCTTCGAGTTTTGCTTCCATGTTTGCTCCCATTATTGCTTCTAGCTTTTCTACCAGTCGTGCTTCCTATTTTGCTTCTAGTATGATGTTGAAAATAGCTTCTTTTTTAGCTTCCTAATTGACACCAAGTTTTGCTTCCATTATGGCATCCTTTTTTGCTTCCAATTTTTCTTCCATAATGACGTCCTTTGTTGCTTCTAGTTTGGATTCTAATTTTTCTTCTAGTTTTGCTTCTTGTGTTGCTTCCAGGTTTGCTTCCATTTTTTCTTCTAGGTTTACTTTTGGTTTTGCTACCATTTTCTCTTCCATGTTTGCTTCCAGTTTTGCTTCCAATTTTGCTTCCATTTTTGCTTCCAATTTTTCTTCCAATATAATGTTGCTTGTTGCATCTAGCTTTGCTTCCATTTTTTCATCTTTTGTTGCTTCTAATATGGCTTCTATTATTGCATCTATTGTTGCTTCTAAAATTGCTTCCATTATTATTTCTTTGTTTGCTACCTAAATTGCTTATGTTTTGCTTCTAGATAATGCCAAGCTTTTTTCTTCCAAGATTGCTTCTAGTTTGCTTCTAGTTTACCATTGTTGCTTCCTTTTTGCTTCTAAAAAATGCTTCTGTTTTGCTTCCATTTATTAAAATTTTAATATGTTTTATTTCAATTTAATTAGTTAAATATATCATGCCTCTTCAATAAATCATATGATTAAATAACAAGATAATTATTATAACATGATCATCTATCTATAATTAAAACAAGTGAGTCAAATATCTATAATTTAATTTCATTTGACGACATCCATCCAGTAGTAAATTAAAATCATCATACTTAATAAATATCAATCTAAAAATCATCGACCACTTTTAATATATATAAATTGACAAGTCAATACTGATAAGATCATCATCATATATAACTAAAATAAGTGAAAGTCAAATATGCCAGTAGATCAATAACATGTCAAAATGATACATGTCCAACAGTCAACATAAGTCAAAATGATACATGTACAAATGATATAAGTAAAAATGATAAATTATTTAACTCAAATTGATACAATTCAATATGATACATGCCTAGATGATATAAGTGAAAATGATAAATGTTAATATGATACAACTCAATAATATGGTATTGTAGGCCATGAAAATGATACTTATAATAATAACCATGAAAAGAGGCATCATAACAATATATCAACAATGATCCATGATGCACTCTATATGATCATGAATGTCATTGGTTACTACCAGTAACTGCCTCATCATCATCACCATTGTCACTGGCCTAGGTGTCTTCCATATCTATGTCATCATCATCCTTTTCCATGTGATCTATACCAGCAGAACCAATATTTTTTGGATCTATATCATGATGAGGATCATCTTGATCTTCTAGAAGACTCGTGTTCTATAAAAAAACATTTAAAATGAAAGGTTATTGTTTATTTCATGCAATAATTTATGTTTCTGTTATATATCTAATATTACAACATATGAGACAAAACTATAGCCATATTACATCATATCAAAGCGCGCATACCATAATAAAATTTCAAAAAAGTTAAACTAATATCTCATTCCAATGATGTAAAAAATGCAACAATTCTAATAAATGTTAGTAAATATCATAAAAAAATTGTTAAACAATTTAACTATCAATTGTAAATTCTATTACATAACCTTATGTGCCAACCCTCTGCATTTTTTGCTATATATGATTATGTTTTTCTCAAAGATCCTTTGAGAGTTAACTAGTCTATATATCTTCTTCTCCTATATTTTAGAATTGGATATTTTTCTAGGACATTTTGGCATTGTAATATGCTTCAAAGGTTCTTTGAGAATTAACTAGTCTATATGTCCCCATATTTGACAGTTAAAATTTATGATTTAGTTTTATGTTTGTAAGCAAGCTATGACATGCAACGATACTTGAGCATATAGAGAATAGTTCTTCAAGAATTTTTTTACTTTGATTATACTGTCTTTAAGTGACCTTTTCATGTATGTTAATATAAGGCAGCTATGAAGGTAGTTCAAAGAGATGGCCCTAAAATTTTACCTCATCTTACAAAGTCTACAGGAACAAGAATAGGGATCAAATTTTGAGAGTTTGGTTTAAGTTTGAATTCAAGAAATTAAAAAATTGTGAAGGATGGAATGGATTTTAATTTATCACTTGGGTTTTAGAATTTGCAGTTGTAGACTAGTAACCCCAAAACATAGAATTATTCATTGCTCTTTGCTGACAGTGTGGTTGTTAAGGATAAAGGGCCTAAAAATGCAATTGGGGTTAGCTCCAAAGTATACAATGATGTTTCATACTCATTTAATAATGATGATGAAGATGAGGAAGTGAAAAAAAACCCCCAAGACTAAGGTAAATGGAGGAGAATGAGGCATCTCCAAGGCAACCTTATGATCTCATAATTAGGAGATGACTAAAGAAGAGAAGCACCAACAATACCAAGTAGAACTTGCAAGGAAAAAGAATGAGGATAATGAAAGAAGATTGGCTACATGGGGCATTGGTATAGGAGATGGACATGGCTCTTCCAAGCCATCCATTGAGATGGTTTCCTACAAAAATGTGGATGATATCCCCATTTCTAGAGAGCTTATGATTCAGGTTGATACGAAAAATGATGTTATTCTAGTACCCATATATGGAATAATGGTTCCATTTCTTGTAGTCACCATCAAGAGCATTACAAGCCAACAAGATGTAGGGAATTATTATTTAAGGATAATTTTCAATGTTCTAGGTATCGACTTTAATGCTAACTACATGCCAACTTTGAAATTACCTAGCAGTATTTATATTAAGGAAATTTCCTTTAGATCCAAGGATTCAAAGCACATCAACCATGTGGTACAAATGATTAAATCCCATAGATGATCTATAGCAATGAAAGAGTCTAAAAAGGTAGAGAGAGCTACACTAGTGACTTAAGAGAAAATTTATCTTTCAAAAATAAAGCCAATTAGGCTGGCAGACTTGTGGATCAGGCCAACATTTGGTGGAAGAAGAATAAAGATGACTAGAACTCTGGAGGCCCACCATAATTGATTTGGTATTCAACCATGAGAGTAGAAGAGAGAGTTCATATCATGTATCAAAACACTAAGCATGCATTCTTCTAGCCAAAAAAGAAGGAGATGATCACTTTGCTTCATTTTCATTTGCATAACCATATCATGGCATGGGAACCAAGAAGACCAAGGATGTCTAGTTTTATGTGGAGGTAATGGATGTGGTCCAAACTTTAGGAGGAACAAGAAGGTTAATGTATGATCCTGATGAAATTGAGGAAGAACAATAAGAGAGGGACATGAAAAATAAAATCAACGTAGAGTTTCAAGGATTTATCAAGTGAGTAAGAGAGCTATGGGAGTATCCCCATCTAAAATATTTTGAACTAGAGTTTGATATATCATTTAGAGAGCTTGGCTTTCATGGAGTTCCTTTCAAATATTCTTCTTTTATTGTTCCTATGGTAAACTATTTGGTAGAGTTGGTGAAACTACATTTCTTAGTACTCACTATTAGTGAGATTGAGATTGTTAATCAATTAGGTGCTAATTGCATGTAGCAATGAAAGATTCTGAAAAGGAAGAGAGAGCTACATTGGTGACTTAGGAGAAACTTCAGCTTTCAAAAAAAATCCAATTAGGCTAGCAGACTTGTGGATCAGGCCAACATTTGGTGGAAGAGGAAGAAAGATGACTAGAACTCTAGAGGCCCACCATAATGGATTTTGGTATTGATCCATGAGAGTAGAAGAGAGAGTTGATATCATGCATCAAAACATTAAGCATGCATTCTTCCAGCCAATGAAGAAGGAGATGATTACATTGCTTCATTTTCATTTGCATAACCATATCATGGCATGGGAACCAAGAAGACCGAGGATGTATAGTTTAATGTGGAGGTAATGGATGTGGTCCAAACTTTGGGAGGGGAAAGAAGTTCAATGTATGATCCCAACTAAATTGAGGAAGAACAACAAGAGAGGGATAGGAAAAACAAAATTAATGCAATGTTACATGGATTTGTCAAGTGAGTAAGAGAGCTATGGGTGGAGCCTCATCTAAAATATTTTGAACTAGAGTTTGATATAACGTTTAGAGAGGTTGGTTTTCATGGAGTTCATGTCAAAGCCTTTTCTTTTATTATTCCTGAGGTAAACTATTTGGTAGAGTTGGTGAAATTACCTTTCTTAGTATTCAGTATTAGTGAGATTGAGATTGTTAATCAATTAGGCTGTAATTTCCTATAGCAACATGAAAGAGTCTAAAAAGGAAGAGAGAGCTACAATGGTGACTCAAGAGAAACTTTAACTTTCAAAAACAAAGCCAAATAGGCTGGCAGACTTGTGGATTAGGCCAGTATTTGGTGGAAGAGGAAGAAATATGACTAGAACTCTAGAGTCCCACCATAATGGATTTTAGTACTCAACCATGAGAGAAAAAGAGATATCTGATATCATGTATCAAAACATTAAGCATGCATTCTTCTAGCCAATTAAGAAGGAGATTCAATTACTTTTCTTCATTTTCATTTGCATAAACATATCATGGTGTGGGAGCCAAGAAGACCAAGGATGTCTAATTTTATGTGGAGTTAATGGATGTGTTCCAAACTTTAGGAGGGGAAATAAGGTCAATGTATGATCCTGATGAAATTGATGAAGAACAACAAGAGAGGGACATGAAAAATAAAATCAATATAGAGTTTCAAGGATTTTTCAAGCAAGAGAGCTATGGGAGTATCCTCATCTAAAATATTTTGAACTAGAGTTTGATATACCATAATTTAGAGAGCTTAGTTTTCATGGAGTTCCATTCAAAGCCTCTAGTTTTATTGTTCCTATAGTAAACTACTTGGCAAAGTTGGTGGAATTGTGTTTCTTAGTATTCACCATTAGTGAGATTGAGATTGTTAATCAATTAGGTGCTAATTTCCTATAGCAATGAAATAGTCTAAAAAGGAAGAGAGAGCTACACTGGTAACTCAAGAGAAAATTTAGCTTTAAAAAAAAAAGCCAATTAGGCTGGTAGATTTTTCGATCAAGCCAACATTTGGTGGAAGAAGAAGAAAGATGACTAGAACTCTAGAGGCCCACCATAATGGATTTTGGTATTCAACCATGAGAGTAGAAGAGAGATTTTATATCATGTATCGAAACATTAAGCATGAATTCTTCTAGCCAATGGAGAAGGAGATGATTATTTTGCTTCATTTTCATTTGCATAACCATATCATGGCATGGTAACCAAGAAGACCAAGGATATCCAGTTTTATGTGGAGGTAATAGATGTGGTCCAAACTTTAGGAGGGGCAAGAAGGTCAATGTATGATCCTGATGAAATTGAGGAAGAACAACAATAGATGGATATGAAAAATAAAATCAATGCAGAGTTTCAAGGATTTGTTAAGCGAGTAAGAGAGCTATGGGAGAAGCCTCATCTAAAATATTTTGAACTAGAGTTTGATATACCATTTAGAGAGCTTGGTTTCCATGGAGTTCCTTTCAAAGCCTCTACTTTTATTGTTCCTATGATAAACCATTTGGTAGAGTTGGTGGAATTACCTTTCTTAGTAATCACTATTAGTGAGATTGAGATTGTTAACCTTGAGAGAGTAGGACTTAGGAAAAAGGAATTTGATATGGCGATTGTTTTTAGAGACTTCAAGTGGGATGTACTCTGCATTGACTCCATTCCTCAATCTTTGCTTGATGGCATCAAGGAATGGTTGAACTCCATGGATATAAAGTATTATGAAAGCATAATGAACTTGAACTAGCAGCCAATTTTGAAGACTATTACTAATGATCCAGATAAATTTATTGAAGATGGTGGTTGGCAATTTTTGAATATGGAAGCTAGTGATTCTTATTCTAATAATTTAGAAGAGTCAAATCAAGGATATTTACCCTCTAATGTAGAAGAGGAAGGTTCAAAAGATGAATCTACTGTGGAGTTAGATGAGGATAAAGAAGAAGAAGATTTTGAAGAGGAGGAAGGTAAAACATGGAATGAATTAGAAGTCAAAGCCATAAATGCGTATAAGGAAAAGGAGATGAGTCTAATAGTGAAGAGGAAAGGTGGTGACAAAAAGTAAAAGCTACAAGGAAGTCTCGACCACTTGATATTAGAGATGCAAGAGGAATACCTACCAAGAAGCATAAAGTTAGATGAATTGAGTTCATCTACATTCTTCTACTATTTAGTCATGCACATAAATGGCTCAATTATTTATGCAAATGATGCATCTTGATTAGTGTTGTTACTTCAATAGTTTGACTTCTATGACAACTAGCCATTAGGCCATTGTGTGTGGAAGTAATTTTTTTATTTTAGTTATATTTTTTGGATAGCTCTACTAGGTGCTAAGGACATTCCATTTATATTTTGAATGTTAATAAGTCTAGTATTACATGCTTCTCTATGTTCATTAGATTAGGTTGCAAGTTTTTTACTGCTGATTTCTTTATTTATGGAGTTTTTTCAACTTGGAAGACAAGAATTTACTACCTTTTTTTAAATTAGATGGAAAAATTAAGTGGTTGGTTAGCTACACCAAGTGATGTAGACTACAAGGATGTGTTTGATCTATAGAATTCCTACCAAGATGAATCAAAATATTCTTACATGTTAAAAGAATGGAAGCATCGTGAGGAAGGATGGAAAAGATGCATATGGATCACTTAGTAGAATGACAACATGAATTCAAGGAAGCACTCCTTGAGATACCATGTTTGAGAGAAAAGAAGATAAACAAAATCAACATGGACTAAGTTAATCAAATGATACAACTCATAACTTAAATGAGGAAACTTAAGAGATATTAAAAGGCCATGGTCATTAATTAAAAGATGAGATGAAAATAAGGAATGAATGTCACCCACTGCCCTTTAACAAAAACAATAATTTTTTCCTCAACATGAAATAATGGGACAATTGAGTGGGATCTAGGGCCAACAGAGAAACACTTTAGAACTCATCCTACACATCAATAAACAACTCAACACAAGAAATAAAAATTGACATATTAACACAACAATATCCAACCAAGTTATTGAAAGTCAACTATTGATACCTCATTCTCCATCCAGATTACAAAATCAACCCACATTTTTCTTTATAACTTTTCCTTTTCAAATTTCTTTGGATGCTGGCCATATTTCTCCTCCTATCAAAACATGGCACATGGACTAGTTAAACTAATTAATATGCAATCATTTAATTTTTCCTAGGAAATAAAAAAAGTATCATTTAACATATTAAACATACATACAAATGTACAAATCAAGGCCTGTAAACCTTTATGTCCATTGTGATGCATGGCACAAAGTTTTTCAAGTATAGCCTTGGAGGCCTTGTCCTAAAACATATACTAATTCAATTTAACTATGCACAAATAAAATTTAAAAATCGTTTAATAAATTTGATATAATCTTATGAGAAAATTCAAATACCTGTGTACTCTCCTCACCAGACTTCCTCTGTACATCAAACTTCTCATATGCTTTTACAAGATCTTTCCATACTTTGACACTTACATCAATTGGATTTTTTTAGTCTTAACTCGAGAGGGAGTTGTTTTATCTTCTTTGTTTCGTTGCATCAAAATCTCTTAAAGTTTTGAGACATTCGTATCTATAACTTCTTCACAGACCAATCTGTGCCAAATTCAATCTCCATATCATGGATAACTACTTTTTGTAGGTGCATGGGTATCTTTGAGAATGAAAATTGTAGATGGTATTTGAAACATTGAAACCATGATTCTTTCAACCTATTCACAAACATTTTTCCAACATCTATCATTCGAACTTCCCATAAAACCACATTATATTCTATCTTGGTATTGTAGCTACCAATGCAAGATGAAAAACATGGTGTGGTGGAAAAAGTCTATGTCCTAGGAGTAGTTGGGACAATGGAAGTCTTTGGTCCCTATTCCACATTCCTATAGTTTACTATTATTGATTTCCTCCTGGATCTTTTGCTCGATCCAAGACTACTTGGGGAATCAATTGATTCCCTTTAACATAGTTGATTTCATTACAATGTTTGACGAGCTTCACTAGATCATTTTTCTATGTATCTGGAAAGCATTGTCCAATCCAGAGCATCCAATTTGTTCGTTTCCACTTTATCTTTTTCAATCTTATGTACCTATATATATATAAAATAAATTTCTTCTTTTAAATTTAAAAATAAAAAACTAAAAACTAAAAATGAAAGAAACAATGGAAACATTTACAAATCTATAAATTGAAAATGAATTACCTCATTGTGGCCAGAGTCTGATCCCTTTGCTCTCTTCCCTCTATTTCCTGAAATTTTGAGGCAACCTAGAGAAAATTATTTTTGTCTAGACTGTGGAGGAAATAGAAGTACACACTGTCAGGTATGAAAGTTTTACCTTGAATGAATCTCTTTTTGGATTTAAATGCTTATGAATCAATTTCTTCCTTGGGAGGGAATCTATAGTTTAATGGGAAAATTTAATAACCCTAAAGGGTTAATAAATGATCAAACCCTATTAAAACAAATTTGTAGGGAAAACATATTTGAAAGGATATAAATATATGCAAAATGAAAAAATGTATTGTAAAAAAATTAACACTTCTACACTTGTATAGAATGGTAATAATTGGTGGATAAAAAGGTTGTGGAGTGTGGTTTTATTGAGAGTTAACATAGATAGGTCCCATGCTCAAGTTGCACCTGCTAATTAGAAAGAAAATGAATGTGTCTGAACAATCAATTTGAAACCACAAGCTCATTGTTTTGTAAAAGAATAAGTGAAAATTAGTAATAGTTAATTTAATCCTAAAGGTCTCACAAATTTGAGGAAATGATTTATTCTTCAGATGTCATCTCAAAACATCTAGCTGTAGTGGGGCAGATGCAATTTAACAATTTGTCTTGAAAGAACTCGACTACTTTTTTAGGAAGGAAGCAAGAAATTTGTCTTTATAGAAAGATATGGAAGGAAGGTTTGAGAAATCAAAATAGAATCTAAAATCTTGGAATGGGAATGATAAGTGAACTAGCGCATTGGGGTTTCAAAAATGCATTCACTGCTCTCAGATGCAAAGGAAATAATGCCATGTCTACAATTTTACCCTCCTCCTTTGCAATCACATGAGACTTGAATGATTTTCCTATAAAAAAAATAATATTCACAACCCAGTCTTCACAATCCTCTCCATTTAATCCAAACAAAAATATTTGTGGGAACGAAAAAAAAATTGTAACCTTACCTACAGTGTCGTAAAATAAATTGAAATTATGATCTACTTGCTTGTAGCCCTCCTTTGTGTTGTTTTTCCATTTTTTCTTCTCTCTTCCTTCAGATGGTGTTTTTCTCTTGTCATCTATTCCTTGATGCGAGAATTTTTAATTTTTAATTTTTATTTAGTAGATGGTGCTATAGTTGGCATAGTTAATGTCAACTTTAGCACTGAATTTTATCTATAAATGTGATCTGTTTGGGATGCCAAAGGTAGAGCAAAGTGCTCCTAATTTAGCACCTAGTTGTATAAAATGATGTATTTTTCTTGGAATTTGATAAATAAATTGATCCTAAATTTACTTCATCTTCATATGTTCCAAGGGAGCAATCATGGTTCTATATTTTATCTATTCCTTATCCCATGTCAATTTTGTGGGTGCAAAACTAATGAGGTTAGATTTGTGAACTCAAAAATGACCCCTAAACTTTTAAATTTAAATTTAAATGGGCCCATGTTCACCCTATAAAACTAGATGAGTCATCTAAAGTGTGAAATATTTCAAATTGCATGTTACAAATTTGTATAAAAGGACAAACCCTAATTCATTACTATCATCTTAGTTATAGGGGTTATTGGGAAATTATGAAAAATCATCTATGAGAACTAAATCATTATCATGTACATTGACATTGCATCCACATCCTATGAGTAGTGCATGCTTCCTAGGGATATTTGAGTTCTAGTTGTCAAGATTTCGTGTGTAAACATTTTGTGAAGAGAAAAATGTTGCAATGCCCTATTTTGTTTTTCATAGTGTCTTAATGAAAAGCAAGCATATTAACAAGATAATTTCAACAATATTCTCTTGGTGCACAATTGTTATGTGACTATTTTCATTTTTTGTATTACAAGATCCAGATGAGGCCATGGACAAAGGACGTGGATGACGTAGATCTACTAATTTGCAGAGAGGAAAGTGGGTGGAGATAGATATGACAATGGGATTTGCAGATATAATAGAGGTAAGAAGAGAAAGCAACCTCAACCAAAGGAGGAAGGTGTTTATGAATTCACAAATGCTACAACATAGAGGAGATAAAGTCATTTTTTTGTCTATGAGGCATCTAAGGTCAAACTTATTGGTTGAAAAAGCATAGGAATGGTGATGAAATGTGATTCTATGATCAAGGGAAAAGTTTGAAAATTAGGATGGCCAAAACATGATATCAATATGTCAAATATATTACTAAAGTCAGCTTTTGTGTTGGATAGCATATTTTTTGAAATGATATAATTGGTGTTCTAAACATTATTTACTATGTTGTGTATTATAGGGGTGAGATGAGGCCATGGAAACATATCATGTCATATCAAATGAGGACACAACAGATGAAGTGGGACATTAGGTTCTCAAATTTTGACTTAACTTAGGAAAAAATGATCTAATGGAATTTTGTGCCACTCCATCTTTTTTCATAGTATTATTTAAATTTACAATGTATTACCCAATCTTGACATAAATTAATGCATGTTGTTGATTATTTTAGATGGAGATTGGAGAAAATGAAGAGCCTGAGGATTCAAATAGCAAAAGATGAAGATATGTACATGGAAATGGACCTAAAATGATTAAATCACATAGAGGGTAGTGGATGGAAGAGGGTATGAAAATGGATCTTATAGACACAACAAATGATTGCACTGAGCAAGAGGTTGGTCAGGACTATAGTACATGGGATGAATACTTTGAGAAAATTGTTGTTTGTGGATGTTCTGTATGTCATGGAAAGAAACAATTCAAATGATAAATTTTACAAAGACATTACATATATGATGAGCTTCTAGTCGATAGTATTCCTCCTACAATTGATTCAAATCCAATAGGAATTGTGGTAAGGAATTTTCCAATTTGATATAAATAACATGTATATTTCATTTAAACATTATTTATATTATTTAAATAACTAATTTTTTTCTTGATGGATACTTGCAGGATAAAGTTCTTGGTTTAAAGTTTCCTAGATCACCAAATTCTAGCCTAGAGGGAAATGATCATTTATCATATGACACATCTAAGAGAAATATGTGCTAATATACCATCTTGGAAGATGAGGAATTGATGAAAACAAGTAACATAAAAAGAACTAGTTTAAAGATGCATAATTTGCTTAAAGAAAGGGGGAAGGTGGACTACATACCCTATGAGAATGAATGTGATGGAGATGATGACTTGCCCCGAAGTTTGAGATCAATTTACAAAGAGAAATTTGATCATCGACTATATTGTGCTTGGCCTAGTGATCAACAACTACCTAGAGTTTACAAGGTGTTTTAATTTTGGGGATATAGCTACATGATATGACCCTCCAATATTCATGGAGTGAATCTAGGCATCTCTATTGTCCAAAATGTACATATGGGATCTAAAAATAGAAAAAATTTAGAACAAACCACTAGGAGATTAATGCCATATTATGATCCATCATATTACAGTGGGAATGGAGAAGGCTAGCAGAATATAAGCCAAGCATGTTAGTATATGGTCTAAATTTGAATGTGTATACACATTGTCTCCAATTTGAAAGTGGAAAAGAAATGAATAGAGGTCATCTTATGTATATAGATGGACATGCATGCACACAAAAATATTACAGGATTTATAAATAGTAGCTAGGGAAGGGACCCTACTGTAAGACCGAAGTGTCAATTTGTTGAGATTATAAATGATAAAGATGGAGATATGGAAAGAGAGGTTGATAGATTGATAATGGTTGAGGCTATTAGGGACCTTACCGTTGGGGATGAGT
>VDFB02358134.1:130724993-130737847 GCA_007258455.2 Sequoia sempervirens | reverse complement strand
TGAGGTTCATGTGGGGATGATGGCATACCTTCTTCATCAAATATGAATGATGATGTACTCTCAACTTGATATGCAGTGGATGGTGTCCAACCATATTCACTTCTGGTAGATGGTGTCCCTCCATACTCATGGTAGATGGTGTCCCTCCATATTCACATGTGCTTAATGGTGTCCCTTCATATTCACTTGCAGTAGATAGAGTGTCTCCAACTATGATATCCAAATCTTCCCTACCATGATGCTTTCTC
Organism: Sequoia sempervirens; assembly: GCA_007258455.2. Classification (NCBI taxonomy): domain Eukaryota; kingdom Viridiplantae; phylum Streptophyta; class Pinopsida; order Cupressales; family Cupressaceae; genus Sequoia; species Sequoia sempervirens. Next base: position 130,737,599 of record VDFB02358134.1, on the reverse strand, counting down.
ATGTGTGCCCTTTGTGCTACCAATATCTATTCTCTTTTTGATGGTTGAGGTTCCTCTTCAATTGGTATGTTTTTGTCAATCGTATCCAATTTCTTCTTTTCATGATATGCTACCAACTGTTCTCTCTCCTTTTCTTTGAAGGTGTCATACTTTTCATCTATTAGTTTATTCCTTGTTCATTTCTTTGGAATGGAGTATAATTTTACCTATAGCATGGTAATGAGATGAATATTAGTTCCTAAAAAATGTATCCATTCAAATAAATGAAATATGTCATTCAAGGCTTCATAAAAAATACTTACAATCATCATGGAATTTGAAAGTTAGTTTCAGTGACTAGTTTTAGGAGGGAATTTTTTTATATAAGTTTGGTATCTCGTTGTAAATAGGGATTTGGAAGTTTTGAAGAAGAAATTAATAGATAATCATTGTTTCCAACCAATTTTTCTATATTTTCTCTAAAATTTTCTATTGCAGGCCCTCATTCTTGGATGTATTTTTTTGGTTTTTCTTTGTAATCCTTTGGAGTTGGTGAGCAATAGAGATGGCTTCAATTTGGAGGTGGATTGATCAAATTTCATTAAGAAACAAAGAAATTACAATCAAATTACTGACTTTGGGTCAAATTTTCTAAACTAGAGGGTTTTGAAGGTAAAAATATGATATAGTGCCACATTCCACCTATTTTTTCTTTTGTGTCTCAATGGAATGGGCACTAATAGTGTATTTTTAGGTGTAGGAGCAATTTTTTAGCATTGGGTAAGTCATTTGAGGAGTTTTTCCATGCTGGCCTAGTGAAATTTTTTGAGTTTTGGGCCTAAAAGGCATGGTTAGAAGTGGTAATCTGAAGAATTTTCTTTGGTAAAGGCTATAATATGATGTGTTTGAAACTTTTCAAAGGTAGGGAAGGTGAATGGTGTGTTTGGGCATGATGCCCTAGGTGTGGAATGAGCATATGTTGAGAGAAATTGTGTGGTTTGAGAGAGGAAAAGTGGGAAAACCTTGGGGGAAGCAGAATTTTATGGTCTTTTGAGCTTGTGCAGACCAAATAGAGGTTTTTTTAGGTGTTAGTTGAGTGAGCCAAGTGTGGGTACGTGCATTTTCAATAAACCCTCTCCTATTCAAGAAAAAGTAAGGGTTTGATAGAAAGGTGAATTGGAGGGTTTGGGGTGAGTTAAAAACTTTGGATTTGGTGTTTATGTGGGATGGTTAGTGCTTCCCAATGATGTTTTGTACTTGAGATCAGGTTTAAAGAGGACTTCCTTTAGAAAATAGGCCTAATTAGCCTTGAGGATAGCGTAGGAACCTAATTTTGGAGGAGTTGGTCCAAAGTTACCATATGTGATTTTGTGATATGACTTGAATGGGAATAATGGGTTCTCAAAATGGTGTATAGATTGAGGGTTTGACAAATAGATTGTGAGTTACGATCAAAAAGAGAGGTTTGCACACCTACTAGGAAAGTAGTGTAGTTGAGAAGGAAATTTCCATTGAGAGGGGTTTGAAGTTTTCAAAAGTGGTTGAAAAATCTTAAATTGTGTTGGTTTTTTGAAGGACCTCCCTACCATTGCATCAATTTAGGTTTGCACGCCTACCTATTTTTGTGCTTAATGACTACTACTAGCCTGTGAGCTAGTTGAGAGTGAATGTTTAGGGAAGAGATAGATCAGAGTTTTAGGAACCTTTACTTGGTTTGAGTTAGTTATTTTAATGATTTTTAAGGTGGTTTGAGGATTCAATAAGAGGTTTGATACCCTGGTCTCAGTTTTGGGTGTTTCTATAAGGAGCTTTGTGAAGAGAATGAGGAGTCAAAGGTGGATGAATATGAGAGAATGAAAGAATTGTTTTTTGATGGAATTCCTTAAATAAATGTGGTAATGTGGCATGCCATAATTGCAAGATAGGCTCAAAATGGAAGCATGGACAAGGCATGTGAATTCAAATTCCTTGGCAAGCTAGTGGAGCATTGGCAAGTTAACTTACTCATTAGCCTGCCAATGCGATAGGGTTGAGAAGGTAGGGGCAACGTATGCCTCATAGAAATGGGGTCTCATGGTGATATACCCATGAGACCCCATTTCTATTATGCATACGCTGCCCCTACCTTTTCAACCCTACTACATTGGAAAGCTAGCTCACTCACTAGCTTGCCAATGTGGTAGAGTTGACAAGGTAGGGGAAGCATATGCCTCATAGTATTATATGAGGGCCCATTTCTATGAGGCATACATTTATATGAAAAAATTATTGTCAAACAATTCAAAATTCTTTGTCCATGCTTCTAGTTTGAGCCATGATTGCAAGATAGGCTATACCTTTCCCCATGTTTCTAACATAGCCTTGAATAAAGAGTCTTGAAATTGTGGGGAGAAGGGTTAGAATCCCTTGTAGGTAGGCTAATCAAAGAAAAATTTAAAATATATCACAATATAAGTGATGAGGTAAATTTAGAAATAGGGATGAAAACCAAAATAGTTTCAAAGATATGTCAATGTGGGAGTAGTATATTCCAATTTTTTAGAGACGTGTATGGAAAATTTGGTAGCATAAACAAGGCAATCAATTGCTTGGTATAACTATTTGAGAAAATACCTCAATGAAATATTTGGGGAGTGGTATGCACATCCATAATAAAGGATTGAGAAATGATGTTTTATTTTACTTCTTTAAAACTTATGTCATATATGTGTATACAAAATGTGGAAGCATACACAAGGTAAGTCAGTTGTTAAATAAAAAAATTCCTCAAAGAGATGTGGTGTAAAAATGTAATTGGAAAGGGTATAGAATTGTGTAATTTAAAATATGCATTGACAAGCTAAGGTTATAATGATAAAAAAACAATGATCAACATGGAATATGAAAAATAATAAAAATGAAAACAATCCATAATAGAATGAAAGAAAATGTGGAAAGACTTCACATACCTAAAAAACCAGAGTTTCAAATAGAGGAGTTCTACCCAATTATGTAGCCTTTTCTTCTTCTTTCTTCAAACTCCTCAACAATTTGACTTTTTCAAAAGCTTTTTCCCCTATAAAGTTCAATTGTCTATCACTTTTGAATGGAATTTAGACTTGAATTGATATTATATGCCTTTCAACATGAAAAATATTCTATTTCATGCAAAGGTGGTGGAATGTGAAAAACATGCCAGCACACTTCACAACATTATCAAAAAGATACTTTTTGTCAGAGCACATGAAAAACTAGGAGATATGCAGAATGTGGTCAAATGAGATCATGGGTATATTGAGTTTTTTACCATTTTTAGAGAAATCCAAAATATGCTCATGTTATAACGCAAACATGTTATTTCTTGCTAAAAAAAGTCATATCTCCACTTCTTCAAAACATGCTCACGTTATGAGAAAGTTGGATTTTTTATAGATTTATTTTCTCTCTTTGTCTATACCCTCTACCCTAATTCCATCTCTCTCCCCTCTAGCATTATACCCTAATTTTATCTCTCTACCCTCTACCCTTAACCATTATACCCTCAACCCTAAACCCTAACTCTATCTCTCTCTCACTCCCTCCCTCTCTCTCTCAAGTCTCTCCTTCCTACCGACTCTCCCTCTCTCAACTCTCTCTATCACTCACTCACTCCTACATATTTCCCCTCTACTACCTACCCTTAACTGATATACCCTCAACCCTAAACCCTAATTCTATCTCTCTCCTCTACCCTCTACGTGTAACCCTTATACCCTCTATCCTCTACCCTCTATCTCTCTACCACTCCCTCCCTCTCTTTCTCTCTCAAGTATCTCCCTCATACCCCCTCTCCCTCTCTCTACTCTATATCTCACTCACTCTTATCTCTCTCCCTTCAACTCTCTACCCTTAACTCTTATACCCTCAACTCTAATCCCTAATTCTATCTCTCTCCCCTCTACCCTCTACTTATAACCCTTATACACTCTATCCTCTACCCCATATATCTCTCCCACTCCATCCCTCTCTCTCTCTCTCAAGTCTCTCCCTCCTACCCCCTCTCCCTCTCTCAACTCCCTCTCTCTCATGCCTATCTCTCTCCTTTGTACCCTTAACCCTTAACCCTTCTACCCTCCATCATCCACCCTCTATCTCTCTCCCACTCACTCCCTCTCTCTCTATATCTCAAGTATCTCCCTCCTACTCCCTCTCCCTCTCTCAACTCTCTCTCTCTCTCTCTCTCACTCACCCACTCCTATCTCTCTCCCCTCTACCCTTAACCCTTATACCATCAACCCTAAACCCTAATTCTATCTCTCTCCCCTCTACCCTCTACTTGTAACCCTTATACTCTTTATCCTCTACCATCTATCTCTCTCCCACTCCCTCCCTCCCTCTCTCTCTATTCTCTCCCTCCTACCCTATCTCCCTCTCTTAACTCTCTCTCTCTCTCTCACTCACACACTCCTATCTCTCTCCCCTCTACCCTCTACCCTTAACCCTTAACCCTTATACCCTCAACCCTAAACCCTAATTATATATCTCTCCCCTCTACCCTCTAACCATAACCCTTATACCCTCTATCCTCTACCCTCTTCCCTCTACCCATAACCCTTATACTCTTTATCCTCTCCCCTCTACCCTCTATCCTTAACCCTTATACCCTCTATCCTCTACCCTCTATCTCTCTCCCACTCCCTCCCTTTGTATCTCTCTCTCAAGTCTCTCCCTCCTATCTCCTCTCTCTCTCAACTCTCTCTCTCTCTCTCTCACTCACTTACTCCTATCTCTCCCCCCTCTACCGTCTACCATTAACCCTTATACCCTCAACCCTAAACCCTAATTCTATCTCTCTCCCCTTTACCCTCTACTCATAACCATTATACCATCTATTCTCTACCCTCTATCTCTCTCCCACTCCCTCCTCTCTCTCTCTCAAGTCTCTCCCTCCTACCCCCTCTCCCTCTCTCAATTCTCTATCTCTAACTCATTCTATCTCTCTCTCTCTTGTACCCTCTATCCTCTACCCTCTATATCTCTCCCACTCCCTCCCTCTCTATCTCTCTCTGAAGTCTCTCCTTTCTATCCCATCTCCCTCTCTACATACTTAGTACAAGCATGATACATAGGATTTTTGGCTAAACAAATAGCACTATGACTATCACATTCAAGTTTAACTTACTTGCAATTAAAACCAATACCTTTCCCAAGTCTTTGTATCCAAACTGTCTCTTTGGAGGCATGTGAAACTACTGAGTGTGTTGAACTCATGTTCAACCAAGGTGTAGGATCCTCGGTATTTTTTTGTTGAAAATGGCTTTTCTTACTAGTAAATATTCCAACATATATCTCTTACCATAAGAAAAATTAAGCCTCACCTATTTATCCAAATATCCATGAGGACCTATAAACAATCGATCCATCCCAAACTCCAAATGCAACATAGCACTATCATGAAGTAACCAAGTAAATGATTAATGTACCCAATACTTATGAGAACTACACAAGATCAATGTCAAAGCTCCAATCTCAAACATAAACATGACATCCATGATCTAACCATCTCCTCCTGGGAGATCACATGCACCATAACAGACATAAGCATCCTGGTCTCAAGAGAACCATGCCAAACTCTAAATGCAACAAGAGTAAACCATGACATAATAGCAACCACTCTAAACTAGGAAATAATATCCCCAATCACCTAAAGATAACATTACCAATGATGCATCAACATCTATGCCAAAAACTCCAATTGAACCATGGTACCAAGTGACATATGGCACCATGACTACCATCCTATTCATGAAGATCACTATATCTTACCAATGCTTCCACTGAAGTGTGGTACCGAGCTATACATGGGAGTAAGATAAACACCAAACCATCACTATTAAAAGCATATGGAATTTTAGACATTTCCTTATGATCAAAATTATCATAACATGTACCATGCCAAAAATCTAAACCGCTATTCAAGAGTATACCATGACATAATATCAAAACCATCCTACAACCAAGAATCCACTTCATTGCCAAATACTGCCACTGAACTATGATATTGAGCAATCCAATGGCATCATTATGCACATAATCAAAACCACATTTTTTTCATAAGCTCACACCAAACTTATGAATCTAAGCTCTCAATGATGCATTATAAACATCCTCCAAAGAAATAATATATACCTCTTGTAAAAAACTTATTTTCCAAAATCAGAAATAACAAAAATAGTAAAAGCTCCCACTAAAGCTAAAAAATTCAATATGTTAAGAGAAAGGCATCCCAATACTCTACCCAACCTCAGCTTTGATACCAAATGTTGAAAATTGAGGTGTTTATGTAGCTTAATACTTTAGAAAACTATTATACTTACTAATCTAAATATGTATTCTTTGTTACAAATTCTTTGTGGGTGATTATCTGATTAATCCATTTTACCATTTGTAGAATGAAGACAAAAGTTGTAGAATAATTATATAGGATATTAAAAAGATTACACAAGCATATACCATGGAGAAACCATTTTAGGAAAAAAATCCACCAAGAATTAATCTATTATTCAATCTCTGAAGTAGATTAAAATAGCTCCAATTCTTGGTTGAGAATGATTCTTTTTCCTTCACCAAATCTTCTTCACAACCTGTAATAAAACTTATAATAACTCTCTTCAACTTGCTTGAGATAAATAGGCATTAAAAAATTTTGTAAACTCAGCATGAGTTACAATTACAATGCTCAAGCCCTATCCCTAAAAGGTATTCCTATCTCTTGCAAGTAGAGTTATGTCATGAAAAACAATGTCAAATCCTCATCTTCATGCATTTGGGCATCCCAAACTGAAGTAGCAACTCAACCTTAATTCTATAAATATATTCAAGGCTTCATCCTCAAAGTAGGCACCCAAGAGTGGGCCCACTTAACTTAGCCTTTTGAAATATCTCAACATGCAAAGGAGTTAATTCCAAGAAGCCAACTTGGGCGCCCAAGTTGGGTCCAAGTCATTTCCTATTAATTGAAACATTTTTCAACACCATTCATGCAAGAATAGTCATCCCCTATTAATTGGATGTAGTCTCTATTATTTGTCATGCAACTCAATTCATTAGTCATAGGGAACAAACAATTTTATTTTGAGGCTACTTGTGATTAAATGTTTATGTAGTCTTTCAATTTGTCTCCACTTCATTGTTGAGGTATTGCCACCCCAAACTTCACACCCATAGAGAACCACCGGCACCACCAATAACCCAAAGAGAGTTTTCCTCATTTTCTAGTCCCGTAATTCAAAACTCCTACATTTGTTTTGAAAAGAGTATAAAGCTTTCCAACCACCTTGAATCCTTTTTCTCTGCATGTCTCCCAACTAAGCCTATAGTGAAAATCAAGGCCAAAGTACTTATAATTGCTAACCACTTGCAAGGGGCTACCTTCAAAGAAAAAGTCTAAAACTTATTTCTTTCTTTTCAAGGTAAATATCATAACCTTAGTTTTGTTGGTGTTCATCTGCATCCCAACCTCTTAAGAAAATAACTCAAGAGATTTCAAGTGATCCCTCAAATCATGCATTTCTTTTTCCATTAGAATAAGATCATCCACATATAGCAACAATTTTATTACATAATTTTTCAATTCAACTCCTCCTCCACCAAAATTGTTTAACCATTCCTCTAATTTGTCAATATACAACCCAAATAATGTAGGTGAGAGAGGGCAGCCTTTTTTGACACCAATTTCACTCCCAAAACATTTTGACATTCCTTGTTTAGTTTTGATTTTAGTTTGTAGCTAATAATATAACCTATGAACAACAACCCTATGATTTTTTGGAATTCCCAACTCTTCCATTCTAGACCATAACTTATTTCTAGGGACTATTTCAAACACTTTCATGAAGTCTATGAAGCAACAAAAGACCTCACCACCCTGTTTATCCCAAACTTTCTCAATCAAGTACCTAAGAGTAATGCAGTGATCGATGGTAGAGTATTTTTGTCTAAATCCCACTTGAATCCCACTTGAACCTTTTCCCTCTTTCCTCTTTATCTTGCCACCTACTAATTCAATGCTCAACCATGCTCCCAAAGAGTTTACCAAAGAGAGGGTTAATCATTATAGTGTGGTAATTTGAGGGGTTTTTGATATCACCACTTTTGTGCAAGAGGATGACAACACTGGTCACCCAATTCACTAGAAAACCATATTGAATAACCCTATTGAATATAATTTTGATGTGTGGCATGAGGGCATCCACACCCCATTTTAAATATTCTGATTGTAATCCATTTGTCACATGCTTTTCTCATTGCAAGCCTTTTAACTCCTTCTTTGACGTCTCTTGTGGAGAAGAGTTTAGCCCTCAATTTAATCATAGGAGGAAAATATTTGTCTTGCACCCTCTCATATAATAGTTTTGCATAGTCTAGTCATTGTAAGTATATGATATTGTTCTCTTGGATTGTGTTTTTTTGCTATAATTCTTTCCAAACCCCTCTTGGATTGTACCTACCCATGAAAATCAGCTTTTTCTGCCTTGTTTGCATGTAAACTTTCTTTTTCACTGTCACAAGTTTTTCATATTCATTTTCATTTCCCTCAGATTTTCTATTCTTTTCGATGTGTTGCATTCTTCATCATACCATAGATTCATTGGCAACCTATTTTTTCTATCTCTCTTAGGTTTAGACCTTCTACACAAACTAAGAGCTTTGAGGATTATTGAAGTTAGATTATTGTTGATTGTTGCATATTGTTTTTGTATTTATAGTTCTCATCTTAGTGCCACCCACCTCTTGTATCTATTTTTCAAGATTTTTTCAAAAAATTTATTGATTTTCGTGTGTCAAGAGGATTGTACCATGAAAAGGTTCCTTTTGATTTGATTGCAGCCTTGCCTAATAATTATTGTCTTTTTGCATGCTAATTTTTCCATAAACAAGGTTGTGATCTAATTTCATTTCCATGGGGAACTCCCTCACCTCCACCTCATCCAACCTTTCCATAGATTCTTTGAACATATAAGATAGTCCATCACCCTTTCCCCATTGTATGTGTGACATGTAATGTTCCCAAAACTTAGACAATAATATATCCCATTTCATATAACCAAACCATACACGCAGCATATCGCTAACAATTTTTCTTCGTATTGAGTGATGCCTCCTTCCTTGTCTTGAGAATTTCTTTCCCAATTTTGGTTCTCTTATTATTCTAACCATAGGGGGTTATCTCTTATTCCCTCTCCCTTTCTAAGATATAGAGCTTGACTATTTGTAGTCCTTGCATTAAAGTCTTCTATTAGGATAATTTCTCCCATGTAATTATATGTTGATATGTCATTTTTTAAAGCTGAAAATGGGTCTTCTTTATCTAACTTTCTCTTATAAAATTTTGAACCATGTAGAGAAAAGTAGAAGGCAACAAGATAGATTGTGAATTCTTTGTTCTTTATTTTCAACCATATGTACTAGTTATTTGGGTCTTCTTTCTCCAATTGGATGGTTCTTTCCCATGATTCTTTTATCAAAACCACCACTCCCCCATGTCCTTTACCATTTTCTGTTACTTCATTCCAAACGGATACCTTTAAGTAACCTTAAAAAATTGGGATCTTACAGTTGTCATGCTCATGCGTTTCAATGAGGAAAATTATGTCCTTCCCCTCTGTGTTTAAGACACAGAATACAAGCTTAATCGTTTACAACATTTCATATGCTTTAGTCAACAAAGTTGTTGAAAAATAGGATGCTTCTTCGATCCACATTTCCTCTTTCCACCCACCTTAGTAAATCAATTTAAGCTAAAAAAATTTACGCCTTTCACATGCTTGTGTGGGAAAAGTCGGTGAAAGAAACAAAAAGATGATTCTGCACTCCTTACCACTCATTTTTTGCTTCATAATTTGCTCTCTTCTTTCATCTTTAGTAATACCAATGCAATTCAATTCCACCTTTGCATCTTCTTTCAAGCATTTATGCATTTCCCCATTTAATTTAAACTCTGTGAGGTGTCATTAGTTTTTGCATCAATCATGTTCATCATAAATTTTGTGTGTGTGATGATCAATGTGTCGGTGGTTTATGAACATAAATATCACAAAATAAAAAATAAAGTTTTTTGCAGTAAGTAATATGTAAAAAAACAAAAAGTAAAATTAAATAAATTAGCTATCACATTTTTGGTGTGTAATGGGTTACGCAGAATCATTGTATGACTGTATCAGAGTTTGTGTAGATATATTGGTTGAAATAGAAAACAGTGTATTTAACCAAAAAAGCAACACATGGAATAAATAAAATCCAAATGAATATTTGTCTTATTTGATTTTGTGTATACATATTGGTTAAAATAGAACAATGTGTATATAACTTATAAAAACACATGGATAAACTAAAATGGAAATAGTATTAAGATTAACATGATAAGTGTAATTTACTATATTAATATTATCCAATAACATTAAGATTAAGATGGCAATTGTACTGTATTTGAGTTTTTATATAGATAGGTTCTTCACACCCATATACAAATACAACTATTTAAGACCTCTAGAAATAATTAATAAGTTGTAAATATTTGTTGTAGTGAATATAATAAGTGAAAATTATTAAAGGTGGAAATAAAAAATAATAAAAGTAAAAATATAAAATATAAATATAAACTGTATACCTTGATATTTTATGCTACTCTAAATGTGTGAATCTAACTAAGAAACATGAAAGACAAAACACCAAGGACACCTCAAGATTAGCCAAAAGAGAGTTACAATGAAAAGGAATGCAAATAAAATGAAGCACAAACACTTTTACCTCCCTTGTTGTTGAAACTTCTTTGATTGGCCCTTGCTTAGATTGGTTGTGTGCTCCTTAGATGATAGATTGATTGACTATAATGCAAGCTTTAATATGCAAAATGATGGGCAAAGATGGTTGAATGATTGAAAAAGGCTTGGACAACATGTAGTTATGAGAGTGAAAAGTGTTGAGAATGCAAAATGACAGCATAAGGGTGCAAGATAGCTAAGTGTTGTGTAGGCAAATGGGCAGCATGTAGTTGCTTCAATCTAAAGTGTTGGAAATCCCCTTGAGAAGGGGGTATTTATAGAAGAATTTGAATTCTCTAGAGAATTCAAGGGTCAAGATTGATCCAACAAGGCCAAGATGAAGGGCTATGGTGGGTTGAGAACCCACAAGCCCTCACATCTTGACATGTGGAGGGTGAAGTGGACAAGAGGATATGAGGTGGAGATGAGTTGTCAAAAGGTACATGAGGTGGAAAAGGACATGCACCTTGGGGGATGAGAGGATTTCCACAAAAAGGGGTTTCTTGTCCCCAAGTGGGAGTGAAAGGGACTTTTGAGGAATTTTAAATTCCTCAAAAATCTACATGGGAAAAGGAAAGGTGGTTGGGGGAATAAGTGTGAATTAAAAATTCACATTCATAGGATGATCTAGAGGATAAAAGGTGGGTTCCAAAAAGGTGGGACTTGGTCACATGTGGAGATTGTGACAAGTCCAAGGTTCTAGAAGCCTTGGGAGAATGGAATGTGAATTAAAAATTCACATTTAAAGGAGGGGAATCTAGAGCAAATAAATGTGAATTAAAAATTCACATAGGAGAGAGGGTTAACATCAAAAAGGAAAAATGGAAGAATTGACCAAAAAGAGGTGCTAAATTTAGTTAATGATTTTGGTTAAGGTTGTGCAAATATTGGATTAGGCTAATTAACAGAAGGTTAGAGGCAAGTGGCAAATGTTGGAGGATGTGACAAGGAGAGAGAAAGTGAGGAATTTTAAATTGATTTTTAAATCAAAAGGAGGATAAGTGACTAAATTAAATAAATTAGTGTATTTATTTAATTTAGAGAGGAATAAGGTAAAAGACAAAGTATTAATTATTAAATTAAATACTTTATCAGTATGGACAAAGGGTGTAATATTAATTTAATAAATTAATATTAATATGATAGGCGTGAATGCAACAAATTTAATCATATGGAAGTGATTAAATTTAGGTGTCTACATTTTGCCCCTCTTCGAAATATTGTTGAAATAACAATGTTTCGAAGAAAAGTGAATGTCGAGGATTGATGCCCCGGCCTGATGAAGAAGAAAGAGGATGCCCCAGTGTCTGGTTTGAAATGGAAGGAAGTGGTAGGGTATGCCCCCTCGAGAGGGCGGTTGGGGAAGAAAGAAGGGGCCCCGGACGACGTCGATAAAGGGAAATGGAGGGGACCGTTGGATAGAGGGCAAAAAATTAAGCAAGTTTTCCTTTGGAACGGAGTGGATCGGACGTACGGTTTGCGAATGGCGGCCCCGGGAAGTTTGGAATTAGTTGGCGGAATAAAAAGGTAAATAAAAGGTAAAAAATACCTTTTTTTGGGAGGGAGGGGTTAAAAGGTAATTTGAAAAAATTACCTGGCTCACTTGCACTGTAGCAGCTGAGCGGAAGAGTGGAGAGGAGAGAAAAAATGAGGGAGACGATGCCGACAGACAACGACACCGCGATCGTGCACCGGGTGGATGGAGTACGGGCAATGTACCGCGAGGGCACAGGCGGACAGCAGGTGAGTTAAAAACAAAAAACCCCCCTTTTGTGATTTACGCAATTTTTGACGTAAAAAAAAAATTTTAAAAAGCGGGTTTTGTCGGGGACGGGCAAAAATAAAA
>VDFB02358134.1:130595396-130721721 GCA_007258455.2 Sequoia sempervirens | reverse complement strand
ATATGCCCCTATGTGGACTAGCCAAAACGCGCCATAATATGATGGATCATGGTGGCCTTGACAAGTGATTATAGGGAGTTCAAATGATAAACAAAACCAAGAGTATCAAAAGATAACAATCAATTTCAAATGTCCATTGCCATAGGATCAAGGGGATGGATGGGATTGATGAGGTCTGTTAGGAAGGATGTATCCTGTTAAGACCTATGCTAGATGCTTAAGCGAAAAGATCGATATGATAAAGAATATTTAAAATTGATCGGATTTATTGATACAAGTGGGTCTCGTTTGTTTAAGAGTTAGGAATAACTTGATGAGACAACCACAAAGGGGACAAGACACAACCTAAAGACCTAGGGGCTCGGGGGTCGATCAAAGATTGGCCTTGCCTACGTGAAAGCGCAGAGCCCTCGTAGTTCATGAAAAAGGACCATGGATAAAGTGGAAAGAGGACAATGGTGACCGATGATGGACCAAGGATATGACCGATAAATGCCCCGGGGGAGGATCAAATGACCAACCTTGCCTACGTGAAAGCGCAGGGGCAACGTAGTTTGACAAAGATGGAAGTGAGACAAGAGGATGAGATCTAGATGGAGACCGACACGATGGATGATCCTATATGAGGACACAGACCGACGAATGAGAGACATAAGCTCGAAGTGGGATATAGGAAGCTCAGGATGAGGGATAGGTAAGATAATTCGTCCAATGCTCAAGCAACACCTACCAAGCGGCCTAGGCGGAAGTGGGTGGGGATGGAAGTGTGGATGACGACATAAAGTAACTAGGATGCTAGGTAGATAATGATTAAGCCCTCTATGGATGACGCCTGTTACCAGGTTTTCACCATCCATACTTATCCAAGGCGCCACCAAGAGGTGGTTTTCACCATAGGACGAATTTATTTCTCTTTACTATTTTTTTTATTTTTTGATTTTTTGATTTTTTGATTTTTTTGATAGGGTAGACCAAACAGACTTTAAGCGTAGAACCTTTTTAGATGGAGAATATTGACAGGTTCGTCGAGGGGATCCCCTTCCAGAGTAGTCAACCTGTAAGCGCCAGATCCATATTTAGCAGTTATGATATATGGCCCTAACCAGTTGGCCTCAAATTTTCCTTTCTTGTCACGATCTTGCTGAGTTCGGTGATTTTCCTTGAGCACAAGTTCACCAACTTGGAATTGCCTGGGGCGGACCTTTTTACTGTAATGACGTTTGAGACGATTCTGTATACTTGTAGATGATCATAGGCCCGTATTCTACGTTCATCGAGTAACTCTAGCTGTGCAAGCCGAGCGACACGAGCATCTTCTTCGCTGATGAGGTTTTTCAAAGAAATTCTCAATGAGGGGAGCTCGACTTCGATTGGCAAGACGGCTTCGGCTCCATATACTAACGAGTACGGGGTGGCGCCTGTCGGGGTGCGGATGGATGTGCGGTATGCCCAAAGGGCGGGATGAATGTGAAGGTGCCAATCTCGTCCAGTGCTATTGACCACCTTTTTGAGAATGCGAATGAGGGTTTTGTTGGTCGCTTCCGCCTGACCGTTACCCTGAGGATAGTAAGGCGTTGACCAACGATGTTGGATATGGAAGGTATCGCATAGGTGTTTCATGGCTTGATTTTTAAATGGCTTTCCGTTATCAGAAATGATGGTGGAGGGGATACCATATCTGCAGAGAATATGGTAGAGGATGAATTTAGAAATCTGAGTACCAGTGATTTGGGAGAGTGGCATTGCTTCCACCCATTTGGTGAAGTACTCAGTTGCAGTGATGATGAATGTATGGCCGTCGGATGATGGTGGGTGAATCTTGCCAATCAAGTCAAAACCCCATTGGGAGAACGACCATGGTGCTAAGAGAGGCTGAAGGTCTTGTGCTGGAGCGTGGATCAAATCCGCATGCTGTTGACACGGAAGACATTTCTTTACAAATTCGCAAGCATCACGTTCCATTGTAGGCCAGTAATATCCAGCCCGTAGGATTCTTTTGGCTAAAGCCATACCATTTGAGTGAGCCCCACAAATACCACCATGTACTTCCGTTAATACCGTTTGGGCTTCGGTCTCATTCAGACATCTTAGGAGGATTCCATCATACCCGCGACGATAAAGTGTATCACCAACGAGGATGTATCGGGATGAACGATGGATAAAGGATTTACGTTGGTTGCGTGTAAGTTCTGGGGGTATGGTGTTGTCACGGAGGTAAGTATATATGTCTTGGTACCACGGGGAGGCGGGACCTACGATATCACACACCATGTCAGTGTCAGGGACATCATACGCAGGGATTAGTAGTTGTTCGACCAGAAACTCACACTCTGTCCGATCTTTGGGCATGTCAATCAAAGAGCCAATAGTGGCCATGGCGTCTGCTGCTTTATTCTACACCCGAGGGATTTGGTCAAACTGTATGGAGGTGAAATACTTCTTGAAGTCGTCCACCATGTGTTTATAGGGTAGCAGTTTGTCATCCTTTGTGAGAAATCCATTATTAACTTGTCTGATAACCAACAAGGAATCCCCAAATACTTTCAAATTTGTAATGTGCCATTGTTTTGCAATTCTAAGGCCGGTGAGGAGGGCTTCATATTCCGCCATATTGTTGGTGCAGGGAAATGCTATTCTGAAGGATTTTGGGATGTAGTCACCTTGAGGGGTGACTAATAGAATTCCTGCCCCAAATCCATTGTGAGTGTACGAGCCATCAAAGTATAACGTCCAAGTTGGTGCTTCTGTTACTGTGTAGATTCCTTCATCTGGGAATTCAGTGTCTATTGGGTAGGCATCTACTAGTGGTGCTTCAGCCAATTGATCAGCAATAGCCTGTCCTTTAATGGCTTTGCGCTCTACATACTCGATGTCAAATTCGCTTAGCAACATGACCCATTTGGCCATGCGACCAGTCAAGGTGGTTCTAGACAACAAATATTTCAAAGGATCAATTTTAGCAATTAATTTGACCGGGTGACTGAGCATGTAATGGCGGAGTTTTTGTGTATTGAAGACTAGCGCAAGGCATGCTTTTTCCATAGGAGAATAATTTAACTCATAGCCAACTAGTGTTCTACTGATGTAGTAGATTGCTCTTTCTTTGAGTGACTCATCGTGCTGTGCCAATAATGCCCCCAGTGTGACCGAGGTAGCAGAGATATAAAGCAGGAAGGGTTTTCCTGGAATAGGCGGCATCAAAATTGGGGGATGAGCTAAGTATTCCTTGATTTGATCAAAACCAATTTGACACTGTGCTGTCCATTGGAATGTAGACTCTTTCTTCAAAAGATGAGTAAAAGGTTGACATTTATCTGCAAGTTGGGCTATGAACCGTCGGATAGACTGCATCTTTCCCTGGAGGCTCCTTAACTGCTTTAAATTGCGTGGAGGCGGCATTTCCAGAATAGCCTTCACTTTGGCGGGATCAACTTCAATACCTCTGCGGGAGACTATGAAACCCAACAATTTCCCTGATGTGACACCAAAGACACACTTTTTTGGATTCAACCGTAACTTATAGTGCTCTAATCGCTCAAATATCTTCTTCAGAATGGCCGGATGTTCTGCTCGTGTCTTGGACTTCCCTAATAAGTCATCAACATAGTCCTCCATGATGATATGAATAAGATCATGGAAGATAACGGTCATAGCTCTCTGATATGTTGCCCCTGCGTTTTTGAGACCGAAGGGAATAACATTGTAGCAGAAGGTGCCCCAAGGAGTTGTGAAGGCGGTTTTGTGCTGGTCTTTAGGTGCAATTCGGATCTGGTTGTAACCGGAGAAGCCATCCATGAGAGACAACATCTCATGTCCTGCCGTTAAGTCTACTAACATGTCAATATTAGGAAGAGGGAAATCATCTTTGGGGCAGGCTTTGTTGAGATCCCTAAAATCTGTGCAGACCCGAATTTCACCATTTGGTTTAGCAACCGGCACTATGTTAGAGATCCATTCGGAGTAGTCAATAGGTCTGATGAAACCTGCATCCAGTAACTTCTCCAGCTCTTTCTTTACTAACAATGCAACTTGCGGATGCATCTTACAAAGTTTTTGCTTGACGGGTTTGGCGTCTGGACGAATATCTAAGTGGTGAACCACTAAAGCAGGGTCTAAGCCTGGCATGTCTGAATATGACCAGGCAAAATTGATGATGCCTTCTTGGAGTAGCTGCACAAAGATTGGATATTCTTGTTCGGAGAGTGACTTGGCTACATAGGTGATCTTCGGATTTTCAACAGTTCCCAAATTAACTTCTCGCGTTTCTTCAATCAGGATAGATGATCTGGTAGATAGTTGAGTTCCCATAAGGGGAAGATGAACATCTCCATCTTCTGGCGCCTCTTCGAGGTTTTCCCCTTCAGATGCGTCTTTTATTTTGACTTTTTCTAGGTCAGGAAGCGCATCAGGGAGGTTTTCACTAGATGACCTCTTTTTATTTTTTTGATTTTTATTTTTGTGACTGGATTGTTCATCCTCCCCCAATCCGATAAGGTTGACGTAGGTGTCCGTAGTCATACTGACAGGTGTGGTGTTTTGTAGGTCCCAGTCAATGAGTTCAGGGTGACGAAGGGATAAGCTGATGGTGCAAACAGATAGGCATTCAAACATGGAGGATAAATCAGTGTGATCAACATCATCGTATGCATGTATGATGGACTCATCCTCAGGTATGTCTTCCAATGAGCCATCGTCCACAATGATACTATTGGAAGTATTAGATGAAGTTGTAGGGCTTTTCTGCTTGCTGTCATATCCAATTCCTACCTTCTTCGGTAGCAGAGACGTATCAATGGGTTGCAATCGCCCTTGTTCCTCTTTACCTAGGCCTCTACCTTGGTAGTTATGTTTTTCTATGAACTTTGTTGGCCAAGGATATTTTTCCTGAAAATATTTCTTTAGAGGAGTTTCTAGTTCGGGCTCTTCACGGTAGACCCACTGACTTATGTCTTCTTCTAGTGCATC
The DNA here is from genome assembly GCA_007258455.2 of Sequoia sempervirens. Classification (NCBI taxonomy): domain Eukaryota; kingdom Viridiplantae; phylum Streptophyta; class Pinopsida; order Cupressales; family Cupressaceae; genus Sequoia; species Sequoia sempervirens. Next base: position 130,716,756 of record VDFB02358134.1, on the reverse strand, counting down.
GATCTTGACACTCGGAGATCTGAAGGTGGTAGTAGGAATGTCTTTACCGCTGAAGGTGATGGTTTTGTCTTCTGCTGGTATAGCATGTGAGGGTTGACCATACTCATGTGGTGACGGTGGCATGGTGGCTACATTAAGAGTTGTATGCATCTCATACTCACCGCACCCTTTGTCAATGATCTGGACTCTGGTGACTGAAGGATTAGTGGTGGAGGACGGAGTGGTGGTTATAGTGGGTAATGGATTGGAGGATGATGGATTAGAGGATAACGAGTGGGAGGTCCCCATTTCGACCCCAGGACAATAATGTAAGTGGGGGAAAGATGCTTCTAAAGCTTGGCAATACTCAAATGGTTGGGGATCGGCATAAATGGTGACCTCCTGTTCATTAACTGGGAATTTGAGGCATTGGTGGTATGTGGATGGAACAGCCTGCATAGCATGGAGCCATGGGCGGCCAAGGAGGAGATTATACGGTAAGTCCAGATCAAGGACATGGCAGGTAGTATATTGGAGCACATGTCCCACTTGTATAAGAAGACTGATGATTCCTTCTGAATTTCTCTCTGCATTGTCATAAGCCTTGATCGTAATTATCTGATTGCTTAGGTCCGCTTGAGAATACCCTATCTGTTTTATGAATTTCAAAGTACATAGATTAAGGGCAGAGCCATTATCTACCAAGACCCTTTTTATTTTATGACGGGCAATTATGACTTCGATATGTAGGGGGCGGTTGTGATTGATGCCAATGTTGGGCATATCATTTTGGCTAAAGTGGAGGTGGTGAGACAAAGCCAAATGTCCCACCAAAGCTTGGAATTTTGTGGGGTCGATGTCGTTTGGGACATGGGTTTCTTGCAAGGCTTTATTGAGGATCTCTTGATGTGCTGGGGAAGACTTAAGCAAATCCAGAATAGATATATGAGCGGGAGTCTTCCTTAGGTGATCAAGAATATTATATTGAGAGGTTACAGGAGCGGGTAGGCTAGGTGTGGAGGCTGCAGGGACGGTGATGCGGGCTTGTCGCGTAGTCACAGCACATTGTGGGTCTTTGGCTTTAACGTGGATCATGGATATTTGGGGTTCTACTTGCTCAATGTAATGAATAACACCTTCATAATTGAAGGGTACATTCTTGTAAGTCACATTATTGGTGCTGTTATTTTGGGGATGACTAGTGGAGGTGCTAGGACCTTGGCTATGGTTTGGGAAGGTGTTTTGATAGATTTGCAGTTGAGCATTGGACGACGAAGGCTGACTGGGGTCCACCTTGATATCTCCTCGATCTATGAGATCTTAGACATAATTTTTTAAACCCTGACACTTATTCAAGGAGTGTCCCTTGATTTTATGAAAGTCACAATACTCATTGTCTTTAAACCATGTCGGCTTGGGTTTGGACTCATCGAATGGTTTGGTGACAGGATAGGTGATGGGATAATTGATTTGTAACAATTTATTGAAAACAACACTCAAGGGTTCACCCAATTGGGCGTATTGACGTTTGGTGTTCCCCTGATTTCTTTGGTTTGACTGTTGAGGGGGACGAGGTGCCCCCTGCGGTACTGATATGGCGTTGGGTACAGACTGTTGTTGCCCTTGGGATGCATTAGCCACTTGGACATGTTTGGTGTCTGTCACTCCATCATTCACTGCATTTTTGTTTTTGTTCCAAAATCGTGATTTATCTCCGAATGACCGTTCTTTGTCATGACTGTGTATTTTAATGTGTCCTTTGGCGATAAGGGCACGTTCAAGGATAGGTCCCTTTTCCACTATCTCAGCGAAAGTGGTGACACAGTGTAGTCTAAAATTGTGGGCCATGTCGGGATGTGAATTTTCCACAAAAAGAGTGACCATGTCTTTTTCTTTCAAAGGATTTTTCATTCGACTGGCTAATGCACGCCACCGTTGGAGGTAGCTGGTAAAGGTTTCTCCATCCCGTTGCTTCTCTTTCAAGAGATCTAAGGTGTCAGTATCCTTCTGCAAATTGAAGGAGAAGTAGGAGACAAACTATTCTGATAATTCTGCAAAAGTTTTTATAGACCCCTTTTCAAGAGTCATAAACCAATCTAGAGCATGGCTTGCTAGACTTCTCGGAAACAGCCGTAAGAGATAGTTATCATTATACATGACTTCTTGACATTGTGCATAAAACTCTTGCAAGTGGGCCTTAGGGTCTTTGTCTCCCTTGTACTTGTCAAATTTTGGGATCTCGAAGTGTTTCGGGAATGGGATCAATGAGATGGATGGATCGAACGGATATGGGCATATATCTTCAAATTTAAAGGATTGTTTTGTGCCCCCTGCTTGAAGGTCCTTAAGGGCAGCCTTGATTTCCAATAAGTCTGAACTAGCTGGTGGTGGGTTGGGGGGATATGGATGGTAGAAGGATGAGGGATCTTGTTGAAAGGGTGTTGGATTGTTAAAATGGGGGTTTGGCTGATTGGTTGATGACATGACTTGGTGATAAGGTAGGGGGTTTTGATGGTATGAGGGTTGTTGTTGTGGGACATAATTTGTTTGGTGAAGGTGTGGGGTAGGTTGCTGAGGGACTTGGATGGGACGTTGCGTGTTGGCTTGTTGGTATTGAAGATATTGTTGTGATTGTTGGGAGGTTGCATAAAACGGTTGTTGGTGAAATTGCTGTTGATTATGGGGATAGTAATGTTGTGGAGGTTGTTGTTGTGGCATCGAGTGTTGCATGGACTGAGGTGGGATATTATGTTGTGGTTGGACCTTCAGACGCAAAAGGGACGCAAGAAAGGGAGATATCGTTTGGGTAGGCGGTTGAGATGGATTTCCTTGTGGTTGGTGGGATGGTTGTTGTGAAGAGGTCAAAGTATTAGGCATAGGCTGTTGCGGATGAGAGAGCGGGGGTTGTGTGGGCACACTTTGTAAAGGAGGTTGTTGGGTTCCGCTCGGAATGTTCAGGTGGGGTGCGCCTTGTGGTGGTATTTGAGGCGGGATAGTAGAGTGGGGAACCCGTTGAGGTGGTGTGTTGGTGGTCCTGGGAGGAGGAAGTGATGTAGCAAAGGAAGTACCTCCAATATTGACTATAGGTGGGTTCAAAGGAAGGGGTGCGGTTAATGCTAATGGCGGAGGTTGTGGAATGTTCTGTGGCATGCCATAAACGAAAGGATTATTGGGATCGGGCACCTGGGATCCACCTATAGCTGAGGTCGAAGCATGTGGGGGATAATTAACCTGATAAAGGATGACATTGCCAAATTCAGGTTGATGCCAACCCTCAATTGGAGGAACATTGGAAAAGTATGAACCTTCGGGTGCATTTTGGGACCCTTGGAGTACGTGAGATGGGGCACCCTTGTATTTGGACAAGTCAACATTAGAGGGGGGTTTAACACCCTTCTCAATCAAGTGCGCCAAGATCTCTTCCCCATGCTTTGCAAGTAAATGGTCGGTCATTTGCACATTGGCAGGATTGCTAAAATGTTCCTCAAGTGTGAGTTCAGGTTGCTGAACCATGCTCTCTTCTCCATGTGGCGAGTTATTCTGATTCTCAGTGTTGGAGTGTGATGAGGTGCCATTGTGAGGGTCATGTAAGATGTTGGTACCCTTGTTGGGATCTGATGAGGTGTTGTTGAGATCTTGGGGAGTGTTGGATTGGGCATTTTGAGCTTGAAGGTCGGCCATCTTCTTTGCTTGTGAACGGGTCTGAACGGGCATGCAAATGCTAGATGAGTAGGTTAATGCCTTTGTCAAATGATTTGATTGTGATGGAGTGTGGATTGGATCTAATTGGACTTTGATCAATCGAATTGGACTTAGATTGGATTGGATTTGATTGGATTGGATTGGGTTTGATTTGGATTGGATTGGATTGGATTGGATTGGATTGGATTGGATTTGATTGGATTAGATTGGATTGAGTTTGATTTATATTGGATTGGATTGGATTTGATTTAATTGGATTTGATTTGATTGGATTGGATTGGGTTTGATTTGGATTAGATTGGATTTGATTCGGATTGGATTGGATTGGATTTGATGTGGATTAGATTGGATTTGATTCAGATTGGATTGGATTGGATTTGATGTGGATTGGATTGGATTAGATTAGATTGGATTCGATTTGGATTGGATTGGATTGGATTTGATTGGATTGGATTTGATTGGATTTGATTTGGATTGGATTGGATTGGATTTGATTGGATTTGATTTGATTGGATTGGATTGGATTAGATTAGATTGGATTTGATTGGATTTGATTTGATTGGATTGGATTGGATTGGATTGGATTTGATTGGATTGGATTTGATTGGATTTGATTTGGATCGGATTGGATTGGATTAGATTGGATTAGATTGGATTGGAAAGGATTGGATTAGATTGGATTGGACGGCGTGAGGGAGAGACCCCAAACTTGATCACGTGAGATTAATTTTAGTAACCCTAGAGCTTTGATTGATTGATAGGATGATTATGGCACCGAATCCACCTTAAGCTAGGAATGGATTGATTGGGCTAAGGATGATAACTGGCAACACCGAATTCACCTCAAGATGGAGGCAAATTGATTGGGGTTGAAGTTAAAGACCAATAATCAAGTTCAAGCGCTATAGTCAATTTAGATAACCACTTTGTAATGCAAGGTTAGGGCGGTTTGGCTATGGGCGGTGTTTAGGAGGTGTGAATGGTAAAGTTGTGATGTTTGTGAGGTGAGGGTATTGACTTGTGAATGGAAAATTAAAGTGAAAAGGTAGATTAGAGGTGATTCGTGAAAATTTGGGGTGGTAGAATGGGGGTTTAAATGGATGAAATGGAGGTTTTGGGAGGCTTAGGATAACGGGATGATAGCTGGGAATGATTAAGTAGTGATTTAGAGGCTAAATGAATCTAAATGGGGTACTTTCGGGGGGTTGATAGCAAAAATCAGGGGCGCTACCACATTTCTGCAACAAAACAGGGGCGCTACCACATTTCTGCAGTAAAAAAGGGGCGCCACCACGCTTCTGCAGCAAAACAGGGGCGCTACCACGCTTCTGCAGCAAAACAGGGGTGCTACCACGCTTCTGCAGCAAAACAGGGGCGCTACCACGCTTCTGCAATAAAACAGGGGCGCTACCACATTTTTGCAGCAAAACAGGGGCGCTACCACGTTTCTGCGGGAACAAAGCTTGGTTTTTGATGGAAAAGACTATGGAAAGGACGCAAAATGATGAAACAAGTCAAAAGTATCAAAAATTTGACAAAATTTCTACAAGGAAAAACCTCAAGCAAGCACAATCCTATGAGTAATATTACGGTATGTAGGAAAGTCTTAATCTAGGATACAAGGCTTCAAAGGTCCTCGATATACTCTCTCGTGCGTGAGGCGCAACCATGAACGCAGTCCGTCATAAGCGTGGTGGGAACGGCGAGATCTTTGAGGCTCGGACCAACTCTTCACGTCTATCTAGAAATTATCTATTTTGACTCCGCCAGTCTGACGCAACTGGTTAGGGTACAACTTCGTTCTCCCCTTTATATACCCGCCCGGTACGTGGTTGGAATCATCCCTTGGGGTGATGAAATCTAGCGAGTCCCCACTAAAAAGAAGACACCAACTATTTCCAACTACTCCCCAGGCTCACACAAAGTGCAAGGGAAAGTGAAAACAAATCAATGCCCCCTTGGGTAACACAAAAATAAGCAACCACAACAAACAATGAGATTTAATCCCCCTAATTAGACTATGTTTGAGAGCAGCAAAGATAATTTTTGAAAGTCTGATTATGTAGATGCTCCTGCAAACAAATGTTAGTTGTCCTTCTTTCCTTTTCACCTTTTGGTCAAATCTTGCCACAATATGCTACAAAAACGTTATCGAAAAATAACAATATTCTTGCCAGAACAACGTTAGGGAGTTATCACGCAAATATAGCAAAAAACTAGAGCAAAAACGAAGCCAAAATTCCCATTTTACCCTCAAAACTGTGCTGTTAAGGGCGCTGCCGCAACTCTGTAAAGGGCGTTGCCGCAACTCTGTAAAGGGCGCTGCCGCAGTTCTGTAAAGGGCGCTGCCGCAACTCTGTGAGGGGCGCTACCGCAGTTCTGTAAAGGGCGCTACCGCAACTCTGCGAGGGCGCTACCGCAACTCTGCGAGGGCGCTACCGCAGCACTGTGGGGGCGCTACACGCCTTTCTGTAGAGCTTTTCACAAATCTTAACTCAAAAGAAACATTAAATGCAAGACGTGTGGGTCCCACGGGTGTGCAGTGTATGCCTTGATATTTTATGCTACTCGTATGTGAATCTAACTAAGAAACATGAAAGACAAAACACCAAGGACACCTCAAGATTAGCCAAAAGAGAGTTACAACGAAAAGGAATGCAAATAAAATGAAACACAAACACTTTTACCTCCCTTGTTGTTGAAACTTCTTTGATTGGCCCTTGCTTAGATTGGTTGTGTGCTCCTTAGATGATAGATTGAGTGACTATAATGCAAGCTTCAATATGCAAAATGATGGACAAAGATGGTTGAATGATTGAAAAAGGCTTGGACAACATGTAGTTATGAGAGTGCAAAGTGTTGAGAATGCAAAATGACAGCATAAGGGTGCAAGATAGCTAAGTGTTGTGTAGGCAAATGGGCAGCATGTAGTTGCTTCAATCTAAAGTGTTGGAAATGCCCTTGAGGAGGGGGTATTTATAGAATTTGAATTCTCTAGAGAATTCAAGGTCAAGATTGATCCAACAAGGCCAAGATGAAGGGCTATGGTGGGTTGAGAACCCACAAGCCCTCACATCTTGACATGTGGAGGGTGAAGTGGACAAGAGGATATGAGGTGGAGATGAGTTGTCAAAAAGGTACATGAGGTGGAAAAGGACATGCACCTTGGGGGATGAGAGGATTTCCACAAAAAGGGATTTCTTGTCCCCAAGTGGGAGTGAAAGGGACATTTGAGGAATTTTAGAATTCCTCAAAAATCTACATGGGAAAAGGAAAGGTGGTTGGGGGAATAAGTGTGAATTAAAAATTCACATTCATAGGATGATCTAGAGGATAAAAGGTGGGTTCCAAAAAGGTGGGACTTGGTCACATGTGGAGATTGTGACAAGTCCAAGGTTCTAGAAGCTTTGGGAGAATGGAATGTGAATTAAAAATTCACATTTAAAGGAGGGGAATCTAGAGCAAATAAATGTGAATTAAAAATTCACATAGGAGAGAGGGTTAACATCAAAAAGGAAAAAATAGAAGAATTGACCAAAAAGAGGTGCTAAATTTAGTTAATGATTTTGGTTAAGGTTGTGCAAATATTGGATTAGGCTAATTAACAGAAGGTTAGAGGCAAGTGGCAAATGTTGGAGGATGTGACAAGGAGAGAGAAAGTGAGGAATTTTAATTTGATTTTTAAATCAAAAGGAGGATAAGTGACTAAATTAAATAAATTAGTGTATTTATTTAATTTAGAGAGGAATAAGGTAAAAGACAAAGTATTAATTATTAAATTAAATACTTTATCAGTATGGGACAAAGGGTGCAATATTAATTTAATAAATTAATATTAATATGATAGGCGTAAATGCAACAAATTTAATCATATGGAAGTGATTAAATTTAGGTGTCTACATAAACTTCAAGTAATTATTAAATAAAAAAAAGAACTTTTAACTAAATAAACTAACTTTAAAAAAAAATCATTAGTAAATAAAATAAAACAAGAGCTGCAGTGCAGCGTAATTCTTGCCTACTGCTAATAGGGCAGTTTTGAGAAGCTGTAGATCATCACAAAGAAAAAACCATAAATGTTTTTGTCTTTTCAATTGAGTTAGAAAAATTTACACAGCTAGAATCTAAGCACTATTATGACCGATATGATGGTCTGTGTTTTGTAGGTTACTTTACCTTATGAAGCTAAGTGACCTAGGTGCATTACCTTGTGAAGAAATTCATCCTAGGTACCTTATGAATAAAATTTGTCTTATTTGTTATATTGAATTGCTTACATTGTGGGTTGAGCTTTACAGTTGTATTTTGTAGGTTCCTTTAATTTCTGAAGAAAATTCTTCAAGTTACCTTTATCTTTTGAAGAAAATTGGTCTAGCTATTGCATTAGATTGCATGCATCTTGATTTATTGTTGAATTATTTGTTATATTATTGTTGTTACTATTGCACCCAAAAATTTAGTGTTGCAGTATTAAATAAAAAACAATATTGTATCAAATGGCTAGCTTCATTAGATGGCTTAGTAGAAATCTCAAAAAACAAAAATGAATGAATTATAAGTTTATTTGTTTGCTTCAATGATATGGTATTTCATTCCCAAAATTTCTCAGTCAAACATTTGATCATCAACCTCTTATTATTATACATTGAATGGCATTCTACAATTTATGGAACTATTTAAATACTCTTGAATTCTCCATGAGTCATACTAACTGCCTAACTTGGATTATCTTCCATTCAGTTTGGTCATTCTTTCTTGATATTATATTTTCCTTCATACACATTATTTAACATTAATGTATGTAAGTTGCAACTATGAGATATTGAGTTAGCTCCAAGTACACATTGAAACACTCTTTAGATATCAAAATTGAATCTTTATGATAGTTTGTATGATTTAATAGCTAACTCAAAAGCTTAAAATAATATATTCATGTTTATTAAAAATTCCCTTCTCTCCCATTATAAATCTTAGTTTCCCTCCCTTCCAAAAACATGATGCCACCAAAAAAAAAAATTATTGGATAGAGATTTTGATAAGAACAAGCGCCAGAAACAAATTGATGGAAGACCAAACCTAGAGTAATAAAGGTGGATAACTTTTCTAGATTGAGAAAAATAAAAATGCACTTGTGCATTCATGTTTGCACCATCCATGTAAAATTGACCCCTATTGTCATGAATGATTTGGCATATGTTATCAAAACCCTCTTCATAAACACCAGGGGTTAAGGGATAAGTAACGTGCACAAACTCAAATTACCTTCTTCAAAACACTTACACCAATGCTATAATTGTTTTGAATTATATAATGGCACAAAAAAATATTTCTATTATTCTTCATTAGTAGTATAAAACATATTACAAAGATAGCATCCTTATTAATTCACATTTGAGTGTGGTGAGAGTACAATGCATTGGTTACTATTAATTTATGTAGCTTGGACAGGTGTCTCCATTCCCAAGAAATGTTTATTTAATTATTTAAATGTTTTCTAGAGACTTCTAGAGAGTGAGTTGTCTAGATAATTATGTAATTAAATAATTGATTCCTCTAGAGACTTTAAGAATCCAACTAGTTAGGGTTGTTAGAGTCTATTTAATCTTAGCCATTGATTGAGATTAAATCATGGCCATTGGTTTTCTAATAAAAGGGGATCAATGGGAATTTGAAGAACACACACTCAAGTAGACTTGCAGTGATAGCAAGTAGATTTGTAGTGAGAGAAAATAGTCTTGCAGTGATAGCATTGGGGATAGCAACAGTGGAATTTCAGTAGGAGAAATTGAGGGAAGAATTTCTAGAACTCTTCCAGTAAGAGGCAAGTAGTTTATGTATCTCTTAATTTGCTAAAGTTTAATAAAATTCCTCATCTGCAGTAGTGGTTTTCCCTTTGAGGTTTTTCCATGGAAAACTTGTCCAAAAATATTGTGTTCATTATTGTGCATGTTTTCTTCTCTCTTCCTATGATTTTATTAGTGAAGTTGCAGTTGTTTTATTTTTCAATATTTGCTATGAATTAATTTTCCAAAGTCAAATAATCTATATTAGATAGGAGATTAATAATCAGTAACTGCAATAGAATTTTCATAGTTACAAGGATGCACGCTGGTAACCAATGAAATTCCACACATTGTTTATGTCTTCTTGATCAATCCATTTGGAAAAATGTTTAGGTAAGGGATAAAGGACCAGGCACATTAGTTGATCCGCGTTATACCTTCACAGAAGAATTTTTTTTTTGTATGCATGACAACATATCAAAATAAGGTAGTGTAAGCACTCACCATAAGCATTGCAAGGTTGTCCTTATTTTCCTATGCATCCTTCCTTAGCTCCTCTATATTGACATTTCCTTTAGTGTCAATTCCAACAACAACAATTTTCATGCCACACATCGCAAAACTTGCAAGATTTGTTCCATGAGCTGAGACAAGAATGATACAGACATTCTGATGCTCATCTCCCCTTTCTTGTGACTATTTCCACACAATTGAACATGAGACAAGAATGATACAGACTTTTTGATGCTCATTTCTCTTGCCTATGATAGTTTCTACACAATTGAACACCAAATAAAGCTCTAAACTAATTAATACTACTCTTAGGATTTGGTTTCATGTGGCTTAAAATGTTTGAGTGCATACTTGATGATTAGAATGGATGACCATCAATCTAGCATACCCCCTGCTGAACACGAACATTGGGTTGTAGAGAGAAAGAATCAAACCCAGTAATTTCGCAGAGAAGTTGTCCCAAGACATTGAACATTTCCTGCATTGAAATATGCTCATTTAGGAAAAAATTTGGTCTTTTTTTACATAAATTTGTACAATACATATGGTCAATTGTAGGCCATTTAGCAATTGATGTTGTTTGTGTAACAAAGGTCTCAATGGATAAGTGATTGCTTCAAATATGATTACATTACCATTAGAATCATGTTATGTTTGCAATAGGGAGAGAAAGAGATAGAGGGCTTGAGAGAGAGAAGGGTAAGAGAGAGAGGGAGGCTTGAGGAGATAGAGATCTCTTTATATCTTTATCTCCCTCTCTATCTCTACACTTCTCATTAACTCTCATTATCTCTCTTCATATCCCTCCCCTATTTCTCTCTATATTTTTCTTCCATTCTCTCTTCCTCTATATATTTCTCTCTTTTTCTCTCTTTTCATCTCTTTCCCTCTCCTTGTCTCTCTCTCCCTTACTCTTTTCTACCCCTGTCTATCTCTCCTTCTCTCTCTTCCTCTTTATCTCTTGATTTCTCTACCTCTATATATATATTTGTCTCCTACTTTCTTTATCTCTCTATCTCTCTATCTCTCAATCTCCCTCTCTCTATGTGACTATCTATCTATTTCTATACTCTTCCCTCATTTCCTCTCTTTCTTCATCTCCCTTGCTATCTCTATCTCTTTGTTTCTCCCTCTTTACTCCTATATATCTACTTCTATCTCTATATCTTTATATCTATATCTACTTTTATCTCTCTATATCTCTTTGTCTCCCTCTATATCTCTCTATTTCTCTCTCTTTCTCTTTATCTCTATCTCTCTATCACTATCTCCATCTTTGTTTCTCTCTTCTCTCTTTTTGTATTTCCATCTCCCTCTCTCTATCCCTCCATTTCTATCTTTGTTTCTCTCTCTCTAACTCTATATATGTCTTTGAGAATCACAAAAATTTACCACCAGCAATTCATCACAAGAAAATTCACCACCATGACAAATTCACCTCATAAAAAATTTACCACAAAAAATTAATCACAAAATTTAAATGCCATGAATTTTCCATGGAGGTGAATTATTGGTGGTGAATATGGTGGTTAATTTTCCTATGGTGAATTGTTGGTAGTGAATTTTCCATCCCTGAATTGTTGGCGGTGAATTTTCTTAAAGCCATGTCTTTGTGTAGCTTCCTCTCTCCTCATTTGTTTCATTTTCTCCCTCTCTCTTGAACTCTATAACGTTTAATTTGGATTTTAATTTTGAAATTCATTTTAATATTTAAATAAAATAAAAAATTCAAAATAGAATTATTTTACAATAATGAAACTTTTAGTCAGACAAATATTTAGAAACTTGTAATAAGACATATTAAAATTAAAATAATTTTCAAATTTAATTCTACATTAAAAATTAAAATAGAATAAGATAAATGCAAAGTCAAAATATGTCAAGATCCAAATATTAATAAACATCATAATTTGAAAGTAATAATAATAATTAATACACTTTTTAAGTTAATAAATGAGTAAATAAAAAAGTACAAGTGATTTTTAATTTATTAGATTGAAATATTAATAAAATTTGTAACTTAAAATATGATTAAAAAAATTACAAACAGTCTTAACATTAATGAAAGATAAACTCAATATTAACAAATAAAGAATTATTATAAATTTGAAATAAATAAAATAAAATAAATATTAAATTACATTTTAGAAATCAAAACCATACTTAAAAATTATTAAAGCTAAAGTTTTAAATATTATATTAAAAATTACAAGCAACATCAAATTTAAAAATAAAAATTAAATTAATTATATGTGTTAAAAACTTATTATTATTTATATACATAATAATTATTAATTTATTTTTTAAAACATATAATTTATTATTTATATAGTATAATATAATAATTATTAAAATTTGTGAAATTTGAATTTGTATAGAATGGTAGTCTTCCCTATTTAATAGATAATTCATATTCCCAATATTATAGTCACAAAAATGCTATAATAAAAATTTTCAATCTTTGAAACAAACCAGACGGGAAAATACCAACATGTGTAATCATAATCCAAACTTCTCTCAACCCCATAGGAAAAGACATACCCAAATAATCTAGCTATGGCATTTCTCATTGTTGTTACATAAACCCAAATAACTATTGTAATATATTCGACATGGTTGTGCACAAAACATTTGGCTTCCCCTTGGCTCCCACAAAGACAATGGGATGAGAATATTTGATATATATGATTGAATAAACAAATAAGTGAATTGTTACATGGTCTAGTTTGATAGGTGATAATTATTTCACTTTTCCTCCAATTGTTGGCTTTCATTAGCGGAATCATCATGTTACTATCATTACAACTGTATTTATATTTGACAATCATTGCTTGCAACTTGTGAGGGAGTAGCTTCAATTTTTATGTGGTTTCAATCTGCAAAGGCCACATGGAAGGTGAAGACACTACAACACAATAGGCAATTAGTGCCTAAAATAGCACCAAAATTTAGTGCACTTGAGTTCATTAATTAGACACATCTCACAATGCAAAATTTGGCACTAAATAACGTGTTTATTTTGGTGTTGGACTTTTCCCCCACTTTAGCACTAGATTTTGTGTTGGAAAAATGGTGCAAGAAATAGCGCCACCTTTAGTGCTGGGAATAATGCCAGGAAGCAAGACCAATTTAATGTCAGAAATAGCCACTAAATTAGTGCCCAATTTGGCTTCGAGTTTTGCTTCCATGTTTGCTCCCATTATTGCTTCTAGCTTTTCTACCAGTCGTGCTTCCTATTTTGCTTCTAGTATGATGTTGAAAATAGCTTCTTTTTTAGCTTCCTAATTGACACCAAGTTTTGCTTCCATTATGGCATCCTTTTTTGCTTCCAATTTTTCTTCCATAATGACGTCCTTTGTTGCTTCTAGTTTGGATTCTAATTTTTCTTCTAGTTTTGCTTCTTGTGTTGCTTCCAGGTTTGCTTCCATTTTTTCTTCTAGGTTTACTTTTGGTTTTGCTACCATTTTCTCTTCCATGTTTGCTTCCAGTTTTGCTTCCAATTTTGCTTCCATTTTTGCTTCCAATTTTTCTTCCAATATAATGTTGCTTGTTGCATCTAGCTTTGCTTCCATTTTTTCATCTTTTGTTGCTTCTAATATGGCTTCTATTATTGCATATATTGTTGCTTCTAAAATTGCTTCCATTATTATTTCTTTGTTTGCAACCTAAATTGCTTATGTTTTTGCTTCCTAGATAACTCCAAGATTTTCTTCCAAGATTGCTTCTAGTTTGCTTCTAGTTTGGATTCCATTGTTGCTTCCTTTTTTGCTTCTAAAAATACTTCTTGTTTTGCTTCCATTTATTAAAATTTTAATATGTTTTATTTCAATTTAATTAGTTAAATATATCATGCCTCTTAAATAAATCATATGATTAAATAACAAGATAATTATTATAACATGATCATCTATCTAGATAATTAAAACAAGTGAGTCAAATATCTATAATTCAATTTAATTTGACGACATCCATCCTGAGCATTAAATTAAAATCATCATACGCAATAAATATCAATCCAAAAATCATCAACCACTTTTAATATATATAAATTGACAAGTCAATACTAATAAGATCATCATCATATATAACTAAAACAAGTGAAAGTCAAATATGCTAGTAGATCAATAACATGTCAAAATGATACATGTCCAAATCATGATATAAGTAAAAACAATACATGTTAATATGATACAACTCAATAATATGGTACTGTAGGTTGTGAAAATGATACATATGATAGTAACCATGAAAAAAGGCATCATAACAATATATCAGCAATGATCCATGATGCACTCTATATGATCATGAATGTCATTGGTTACTACCAGTAACTGCCTCATCATCATCACCATTGTCACTGGCCTAGGTGTCTTCCATATCTATGTCATCATCATCCTTTTCCATGTGATCTATACCAGCAGAACCAATATTTTTTGGATCTATATCATGATGAGGATCATCTTGATCTTCTAGAAGACTCGTGTTCTATAAAAAAACATTTAAAATGAAAGGTTATTGTTTATTTCATGCAATAATTTATGTTTCTGTTATATATCTAATATTACAACATATGAGACAAAACTATAGCCATATTACATCATATCAAAGCGCGCATACCATAATAAAATTTCAAAAAAGTTAAACTAATATCTCATTCCAATGATGTAAAAAATGCAACAATTCTAATAAATGTTAGTAAATATCATAAAAAAATTGTTAAACAATTTAACTATCAATTGTAAATTCTATTACATAACCTTATGTGCCAACCCTCTGCATTTTTTGCTATATATGATTATGTTTTTCTCAAAGATCCTTTGAGAGTTAACTAGTCTATATATCTTCTTCTCCTATATTTTAGAATTGGATATTTTTCTAGGACATTTTGGCATTGTAATATGCTTCAAAGGTTCTTTGAGAATTAACTAGTCTATATGTCCCCATATTTGACAGTTAAAATTTATGATTTAGTTTTATGTTTGTAAGCAAGCTATGACATGCAACGATACTTGAGCATATAGAGAATAGTTCTTCAAGAATTTTTTTACTTTGATTATACTGTCTTTAAGTGACCTTTTCATGTATGTTAATATAAGGCAGCTATGAAGGTAGTTCAAAGAGATGGCCCTAAAATTTTACCTCATCTTACAAAGTCTACAGGAACAAGAATAGGGATCAAATTTTGAGAGTTTGGTTTAAGTTTGAATTCAAGAAATTAAAAAATTGTGAAGGATGGAATGGATTTTAATTTATCACTTGGGTTTTAGAATTTGCAGTTGTAGACTAGTAACCCCAAAACATAGAATTATTCATTGCTCTTTGCTGACAGTGTGGTTGTTAAGGATAAAGGGCCTAAAAATGCAATTGGGGTTAGCTCCAAAGTATACAATGATGTTTCATACTCATTTAATAATGATGATGAAGATGAGGAAGTGAAAAAAAACCCCCAAGACTAAGGTAAATGGAGGAGAATGAGGCATCTCCAAGGCAACCTTATGATCTCATAATTAGGAGATGACTAAAGAAGAGAAGCACCAACAATACCAAGTAGAACTTGCAAGGAAAAAGAATGAGGATAATGAAAGAAGATTGGCTACATGGGGCATTGGTATAGGAGATGGACATGGCTCTTCCAAGCCATCCATTGAGATGGTTTCCTACAAAAATGTGGATGATATCCCCATTTCTAGAGAGCTTATGATTCAGGTTGATACGAAAAATGATGTTATTCTAGTACCCATATATGGAATAATGGTTCCATTTCTTGTAGTCACCATCAAGAGCATTACAAGCCAACAAGATGTAGGGAATTATTATTTAAGGATAATTTTCAATGTTCTAGGTATCGACTTTAATGCTAACTACATGCCAACTTTGAAATTACCTAGCAGTATTTATATTAAGGAAATTTCCTTTAGATCCAAGGATTCAAAGCACATCAACCATGTGGTACAAATGATTAAATCCCATAGATGATCTATAGCAATGAAAGAGTCTAAAAAGGTAGAGAGAGCTACACTAGTGACTTAAGAGAAAATTTATCTTTCAAAAATAAAGCCAATTAGGCTGGCAGACTTGTGGATCAGGCCAACATTTGGTGGAAGAAGAATAAAGATGACTAGAACTCTGGAGGCCCACCATAATTGATTTGGTATTCAACCATGAGAGTAGAAGAGAGAGTTCATATCATGTATCAAAACACTAAGCATGCATTCTTCTAGCCAAAAAAGAAGGAGATGATCACTTTGCTTCATTTTCATTTGCATAACCATATCATGGCATGGGAACCAAGAAGACCAAGGATGTCTAGTTTTATGTGGAGGTAATGGATGTGGTCCAAACTTTAGGAGGAACAAGAAGGTTAATGTATGATCCTGATGAAATTGAGGAAGAACAATAAGAGAGGGACATGAAAAATAAAATCAACGTAGAGTTTCAAGGATTTATCAAGTGAGTAAGAGAGCTATGGGAGTATCCCCATCTAAAATATTTTGAACTAGAGTTTGATATATCATTTAGAGAGCTTGGCTTTCATGGAGTTCCTTTCAAATATTCTTCTTTTATTGTTCCTATGGTAAACTATTTGGTAGAGTTGGTGAAACTACATTTCTTAGTACTCACTATTAGTGAGATTGAGATTGTTAATCAATTAGGTGCTAATTGCATGTAGCAATGAAAGATTCTGAAAAGGAAGAGAGAGCTACATTGGTGACTTAGGAGAAACTTCAGCTTTCAAAAAAAATCCAATTAGGCTAGCAGACTTGTGGATCAGGCCAACATTTGGTGGAAGAGGAAGAAAGATGACTAGAACTCTAGAGGCCCACCATAATGGATTTTGGTATTGATCCATGAGAGTAGAAGAGAGAGTTGATATCATGCATCAAAACATTAAGCATGCATTCTTCCAGCCAATGAAGAAGGAGATGATTACATTGCTTCATTTTCATTTGCATAACCATATCATGGCATGGGAACCAAGAAGACCGAGGATGTATAGTTTAATGTGGAGGTAATGGATGTGGTCCAAACTTTGGGAGGGGAAAGAAGTTCAATGTATGATCCCAACTAAATTGAGGAAGAACAACAAGAGAGGGATAGGAAAAACAAAATTAATGCAATGTTACATGGATTTGTCAAGTGAGTAAGAGAGCTATGGGTGGAGCCTCATCTAAAATATTTTGAACTAGAGTTTGATATAACGTTTAGAGAGGTTGGTTTTCATGGAGTTCATGTCAAAGCCTTTTCTTTTATTATTCCTGAGGTAAACTATTTGGTAGAGTTGGTGAAATTACCTTTCTTAGTATTCAGTATTAGTGAGATTGAGATTGTTAATCAATTAGGCTGTAATTTCCTATAGCAACATGAAAGAGTCTAAAAAGGAAGAGAGAGCTACAATGGTGACTCAAGAGAAACTTTAACTTTCAAAAACAAAGCCAAATAGGCTGGCAGACTTGTGGATTAGGCCAGTATTTGGTGGAAGAGGAAGAAATATGACTAGAACTCTAGAGTCCCACCATAATGGATTTTAGTACTCAACCATGAGAGAAAAAGAGATATCTGATATCATGTATCAAAACATTAAGCATGCATTCTTCTAGCCAATTAAGAAGGAGATTCAATTACTTTTCTTCATTTTCATTTGCATAAACATATCATGGTGTGGGAGCCAAGAAGACCAAGGATGTCTAATTTTATGTGGAGTTAATGGATGTGTTCCAAACTTTAGGAGGGGAAATAAGGTCAATGTATGATCCTGATGAAATTGATGAAGAACAACAAGAGAGGGACATGAAAAATAAAATCAATATAGAGTTTCAAGGATTTTTCAAGCAAGAGAGCTATGGGAGTATCCTCATCTAAAATATTTTGAACTAGAGTTTGATATACCATAATTTAGAGAGCTTAGTTTTCATGGAGTTCCATTCAAAGCCTCTAGTTTTATTGTTCCTATAGTAAACTACTTGGCAAAGTTGGTGGAATTGTGTTTCTTAGTATTCACCATTAGTGAGATTGAGATTGTTAATCAATTAGGTGCTAATTTCCTATAGCAATGAAATAGTCTAAAAAGGAAGAGAGAGCTACACTGGTAACTCAAGAGAAAATTTAGCTTTAAAAAAAAAAGCCAATTAGGCTGGTAGATTTTTCGATCAAGCCAACATTTGGTGGAAGAAGAAGAAAGATGACTAGAACTCTAGAGGCCCACCATAATGGATTTTGGTATTCAACCATGAGAGTAGAAGAGAGATTTTATATCATGTATCGAAACATTAAGCATGAATTCTTCTAGCCAATGGAGAAGGAGATGATTATTTTGCTTCATTTTCATTTGCATAACCATATCATGGCATGGTAACCAAGAAGACCAAGGATATCCAGTTTTATGTGGAGGTAATAGATGTGGTCCAAACTTTAGGAGGGGCAAGAAGGTCAATGTATGATCCTGATGAAATTGAGGAAGAACAACAATAGATGGATATGAAAAATAAAATCAATGCAGAGTTTCAAGGATTTGTTAAGCGAGTAAGAGAGCTATGGGAGAAGCCTCATCTAAAATATTTTGAACTAGAGTTTGATATACCATTTAGAGAGCTTGGTTTCCATGGAGTTCCTTTCAAAGCCTCTACTTTTATTGTTCCTATGATAAACCATTTGGTAGAGTTGGTGGAATTACCTTTCTTAGTAATCACTATTAGTGAGATTGAGATTGTTAACCTTGAGAGAGTAGGACTTAGGAAAAAGGAATTTGATATGGCGATTGTTTTTAGAGACTTCAAGTGGGATGTACTCTGCATTGACTCCATTCCTCAATCTTTGCTTGATGGCATCAAGGAATGGTTGAACTCCATGGATATAAAGTATTATGAAAGCATAATGAACTTGAACTAGCAGCCAATTTTGAAGACTATTACTAATGATCCAGATAAATTTATTGAAGATGGTGGTTGGCAATTTTTGAATATGGAAGCTAGTGATTCTTATTCTAATAATTTAGAAGAGTCAAATCAAGGATATTTACCCTCTAATGTAGAAGAGGAAGGTTCAAAAGATGAATCTACTGTGGAGTTAGATGAGGATAAAGAAGAAGAAGATTTTGAAGAGGAGGAAGGTAAAACATGGAATGAATTAGAAGTCAAAGCCATAAATGCGTATAAGGAAAAGGAGATGAGTCTAATAGTGAAGAGGAAAGGTGGTGACAAAAAGTAAAAGCTACAAGGAAGTCTCGACCACTTGATATTAGAGATGCAAGAGGAATACCTACCAAGAAGCATAAAGTTAGATGAATTGAGTTCATCTACATTCTTCTACTATTTAGTCATGCACATAAATGGCTCAATTATTTATGCAAATGATGCATCTTGATTAGTGTTGTTACTTCAATAGTTTGACTTCTATGACAACTAGCCATTAGGCCATTGTGTGTGGAAGTAATTTTTTTATTTTAGTTATATTTTTTGGATAGCTCTACTAGGTGCTAAGGACATTCCATTTATATTTTGAATGTTAATAAGTCTAGTATTACATGCTTCTCTATGTTCATTAGATTAGGTTGCAAGTTTTTTACTGCTGATTTCTTTATTTATGGAGTTTTTTCAACTTGGAAGACAAGAATTTACTACCTTTTTTTAAATTAGATGGAAAAATTAAGTGGTTGGTTAGCTACACCAAGTGATGTAGACTACAAGGATGTGTTTGATCTATAGAATTCCTACCAAGATGAATCAAAATATTCTTACATGTTAAAAGAATGGAAGCATCGTGAGGAAGGATGGAAAAGATGCATATGGATCACTTAGTAGAATGACAACATGAATTCAAGGAAGCACTCCTTGAGATACCATGTTTGAGAGAAAAGAAGATAAACAAAATCAACATGGACTAAGTTAATCAAATGATACAACTCATAACTTAAATGAGGAAACTTAAGAGATATTAAAAGGCCATGGTCATTAATTAAAAGATGAGATGAAAATAAGGAATGAATGTCACCCACTGCCCTTTAACAAAAACAATAATTTTTTCCTCAACATGAAATAATGGGACAATTGAGTGGGATCTAGGGCCAACAGAGAAACACTTTAGAACTCATCCTACACATCAATAAACAACTCAACACAAGAAATAAAAATTGACATATTAACACAACAATATCCAACCAAGTTATTGAAAGTCAACTATTGATACCTCATTCTCCATCCAGATTACAAAATCAACCCACATTTTTCTTTATAACTTTTCCTTTTCAAATTTCTTTGGATGCTGGCCATATTTCTCCTCCTATCAAAACATGGCACATGGACTAGTTAAACTAATTAATATGCAATCATTTAATTTTTCCTAGGAAATAAAAAAAGTATCATTTAACATATTAAACATACATACAAATGTACAAATCAAGGCCTGTAAACCTTTATGTCCATTGTGATGCATGGCACAAAGTTTTTCAAGTATAGCCTTGGAGGCCTTGTCCTAAAACATATACTAATTCAATTTAACTATGCACAAATAAAATTTAAAAATCGTTTAATAAATTTGATATAATCTTATGAGAAAATTCAAATACCTGTGTACTCTCCTCACCAGACTTCCTCTGTACATCAAACTTCTCATATGCTTTTACAAGATCTTTCCATACTTTGACACTTACATCAATTGGATTTTTTTAGTCTTAACTCGAGAGGGAGTTGTTTTATCTTCTTTGTTTCGTTGCATCAAAATCTCTTAAAGTTTTGAGACATTCGTATCTATAACTTCTTCACAGACCAATCTGTGCCAAATTCAATCTCCATATCATGGATAACTACTTTTTGTAGGTGCATGGGTATCTTTGAGAATGAAAATTGTAGATGGTATTTGAAACATTGAAACCATGATTCTTTCAACCTATTCACAAACATTTTTCCAACATCTATCATTCGAACTTCCCATAAAACCACATTATATTCTATCTTGGTATTGTAGCTACCAATGCAAGATGAAAAACATGGTGTGGTGGAAAAAGTCTATGTCCTAGGAGTAGTTGGGACAATGGAAGTCTTTGGTCCCTATTCCACATTCCTATAGTTTACTATTATTGATTTCCTCCTGGATCTTTTGCTCGATCCAAGACTACTTGGGGAATCAATTGATTCCCTTTAACATAGTTGATTTCATTACAATGTTTGACGAGCTTCACTAGATCATTTTTCTATGTATCTGGAAAGCATTGTCCAATCCAGAGCATCCAATTTGTTCGTTTCCACTTTATCTTTTTCAATCTTATGTACCTATATATATATAAAATAAATTTCTTCTTTTAAATTTAAAAATAAAAAACTAAAAACTAAAAATGAAAGAAACAATGGAAACATTTACAAATCTATAAATTGAAAATGAATTACCTCATTGTGGCCAGAGTCTGATCCCTTTGCTCTCTTCCCTCTATTTCCTGAAATTTTGAGGCAACCTAGAGAAAATTATTTTTGTCTAGACTGTGGAGGAAATAGAAGTACACACTGTCAGGTATGAAAGTTTTACCTTGAATGAATCTCTTTTTGGATTTAAATGCTTATGAATCAATTTCTTCCTTGGGAGGGAATCTATAGTTTAATGGGAAAATTTAATAACCCTAAAGGGTTAATAAATGATCAAACCCTATTAAAACAAATTTGTAGGGAAAACATATTTGAAAGGATATAAATATATGCAAAATGAAAAAATGTATTGTAAAAAAATTAACACTTCTACACTTGTATAGAATGGTAATAATTGGTGGATAAAAAGGTTGTGGAGTGTGGTTTTATTGAGAGTTAACATAGATAGGTCCCATGCTCAAGTTGCACCTGCTAATTAGAAAGAAAATGAATGTGTCTGAACAATCAATTTGAAACCACAAGCTCATTGTTTTGTAAAAGAATAAGTGAAAATTAGTAATAGTTAATTTAATCCTAAAGGTCTCACAAATTTGAGGAAATGATTTATTCTTCAGATGTCATCTCAAAACATCTAGCTGTAGTGGGGCAGATGCAATTTAACAATTTGTCTTGAAAGAACTCGACTACTTTTTTAGGAAGGAAGCAAGAAATTTGTCTTTATAGAAAGATATGGAAGGAAGGTTTGAGAAATCAAAATAGAATCTAAAATCTTGGAATGGGAATGATAAGTGAACTAGCGCATTGGGGTTTCAAAAATGCATTCACTGCTCTCAGATGCAAAGGAAATAATGCCATGTCTACAATTTTACCCTCCTCCTTTGCAATCACATGAGACTTGAATGATTTTCCTATAAAAAAAATAATATTCACAACCCAGTCTTCACAATCCTCTCCATTTAATCCAAACAAAAATATTTGTGGGAACGAAAAAAAAATTGTAACCTTACCTACAGTGTCGTAAAATAAATTGAAATTATGATCTACTTGCTTGTAGCCCTCCTTTGTGTTGTTTTTCCATTTTTTCTTCTCTCTTCCTTCAGATGGTGTTTTTCTCTTGTCATCTATTCCTTGATGCGAGAATTTTTAATTTTTAATTTTTATTTAGTAGATGGTGCTATAGTTGGCATAGTTAATGTCAACTTTAGCACTGAATTTTATCTATAAATGTGATCTGTTTGGGATGCCAAAGGTAGAGCAAAGTGCTCCTAATTTAGCACCTAGTTGTATAAAATGATGTATTTTTCTTGGAATTTGATAAATAAATTGATCCTAAATTTACTTCATCTTCATATGTTCCAAGGGAGCAATCATGGTTCTATATTTTATCTATTCCTTATCCCATGTCAATTTTGTGGGTGCAAAACTAATGAGGTTAGATTTGTGAACTCAAAAATGACCCCTAAACTTTTAAATTTAAATTTAAATGGGCCCATGTTCACCCTATAAAACTAGATGAGTCATCTAAAGTGTGAAATATTTCAAATTGCATGTTACAAATTTGTATAAAAGGACAAACCCTAATTCATTACTATCATCTTAGTTATAGGGGTTATTGGGAAATTATGAAAAATCATCTATGAGAACTAAATCATTATCATGTACATTGACATTGCATCCACATCCTATGAGTAGTGCATGCTTCCTAGGGATATTTGAGTTCTAGTTGTCAAGATTTCGTGTGTAAACATTTTGTGAAGAGAAAAATGTTGCAATGCCCTATTTTGTTTTTCATAGTGTCTTAATGAAAAGCAAGCATATTAACAAGATAATTTCAACAATATTCTCTTGGTGCACAATTGTTATGTGACTATTTTCATTTTTTGTATTACAAGATCCAGATGAGGCCATGGACAAAGGACGTGGATGACGTAGATCTACTAATTTGCAGAGAGGAAAGTGGGTGGAGATAGATATGACAATGGGATTTGCAGATATAATAGAGGTAAGAAGAGAAAGCAACCTCAACCAAAGGAGGAAGGTGTTTATGAATTCACAAATGCTACAACATAGAGGAGATAAAGTCATTTTTTTGTCTATGAGGCATCTAAGGTCAAACTTATTGGTTGAAAAAGCATAGGAATGGTGATGAAATGTGATTCTATGATCAAGGGAAAAGTTTGAAAATTAGGATGGCCAAAACATGATATCAATATGTCAAATATATTACTAAAGTCAGCTTTTGTGTTGGATAGCATATTTTTTGAAATGATATAATTGGTGTTCTAAACATTATTTACTATGTTGTGTATTATAGGGGTGAGATGAGGCCATGGAAACATATCATGTCATATCAAATGAGGACACAACAGATGAAGTGGGACATTAGGTTCTCAAATTTTGACTTAACTTAGGAAAAAATGATCTAATGGAATTTTGTGCCACTCCATCTTTTTTCATAGTATTATTTAAATTTACAATGTATTACCCAATCTTGACATAAATTAATGCATGTTGTTGATTATTTTAGATGGAGATTGGAGAAAATGAAGAGCCTGAGGATTCAAATAGCAAAAGATGAAGATATGTACATGGAAATGGACCTAAAATGATTAAATCACATAGAGGGTAGTGGATGGAAGAGGGTATGAAAATGGATCTTATAGACACAACAAATGATTGCACTGAGCAAGAGGTTGGTCAGGACTATAGTACATGGGATGAATACTTTGAGAAAATTGTTGTTTGTGGATGTTCTGTATGTCATGGAAAGAAACAATTCAAATGATAAATTTTACAAAGACATTACATATATGATGAGCTTCTAGTCGATAGTATTCCTCCTACAATTGATTCAAATCCAATAGGAATTGTGGTAAGGAATTTTCCAATTTGATATAAATAACATGTATATTTCATTTAAACATTATTTATATTATTTAAATAACTAATTTTTTTCTTGATGGATACTTGCAGGATAAAGTTCTTGGTTTAAAGTTTCCTAGATCACCAAATTCTAGCCTAGAGGGAAATGATCATTTATCATATGACACATCTAAGAGAAATATGTGCTAATATACCATCTTGGAAGATGAGGAATTGATGAAAACAAGTAACATAAAAAGAACTAGTTTAAAGATGCATAATTTGCTTAAAGAAAGGGGGAAGGTGGACTACATACCCTATGAGAATGAATGTGATGGAGATGATGACTTGCCCCGAAGTTTGAGATCAATTTACAAAGAGAAATTTGATCATCGACTATATTGTGCTTGGCCTAGTGATCAACAACTACCTAGAGTTTACAAGGTGTTTTAATTTTGGGGATATAGCTACATGATATGACCCTCCAATATTCATGGAGTGAATCTAGGCATCTCTATTGTCCAAAATGTACATATGGGATCTAAAAATAGAAAAAATTTAGAACAAACCACTAGGAGATTAATGCCATATTATGATCCATCATATTACAGTGGGAATGGAGAAGGCTAGCAGAATATAAGCCAAGCATGTTAGTATATGGTCTAAATTTGAATGTGTATACACATTGTCTCCAATTTGAAAGTGGAAAAGAAATGAATAGAGGTCATCTTATGTATATAGATGGACATGCATGCACACAAAAATATTACAGGATTTATAAATAGTAGCTAGGGAAGGGACCCTACTGTAAGACCGAAGTGTCAATTTGTTGAGATTATAAATGATAAAGATGGAGATATGGAAAGAGAGGTTGATAGATTGATAATGGTTGAGGCTATTAGGGACCTTACCGTTGGGGATGAGTTATTTATTGATTACCCCTTCTTAAAACACACTCCTATGTGAAATAAAAGGGAACAACAAGGTCTCCCTAAGGATGTTCTTAAGGGAAAAAAATCAAAGAATAATAAATGAGTGTGGATTGATGTTTTATAAACTATGTTGTTAAAATTGTGTTTTATTTAAATTATTGTATAAAAAAGGTAGTCTATAAAATAATGTTCCATTATTCAATTGATGTATATATGTTCATACAATTTATATTTTTACTTTTTAAGCCATATTTGATTATATTTCTTTGAAATTGATACATTTATGATTTATCCAATTTCTGGAAAACATTAAATAATGCTTGCATTTGTTGATAGGTAGAAGATGTTGATGAAACACATACTAATACCCATGGTCCAACTGGGTTATTAAGATTTGGACAGGATGATCCAAACCGTGCTTTAAACAATACCAAGGAAAAAAGAGAAAGACTGAAGAGAATACTACCAGGTTAGAAATTTGAAGAGCTGATGAGATCCACATACAATGATGACATGCTACCTAGCCTTAATGATGATGATCATGATAGTGAAAATGCAGTGCATGAAGAAGGATTGATTAATGAAATGCTTACAGGTTTCTTTTGGGATGGAAATAATGATGACAATAATGATCATATGGTTGATAGTAACAATGATAGAAGGGGTAGTTACCACCAACGTAATGTTCATGATAACAATCTGAAAGACTCCATCAAGCAAGCAGCAAAGACACCCATGTTCAAATCGGGTGCAAGAAAAACCTCAAAACTAGCATGCACATTAATATTATTAGGAATCAAGACATTGTTTGGTTGGTCAAAAAAAGGATTCACTTCCATACTTAAGTGAGTTGAAATCTATTTCTAACTTTTCATTGTCAATTGGTGTACATAATTCTTAAACATTCATCAACTTCATTCATATTTCTTTAAGGGGATTTTAAAACCATATATAGTATATAAACAATCATAGTATAGATTGACATATCAAACATGTTTGTCATAAGTAAAACATTTAATTGATTTAATCTCTGGAAATCTTATAGGGTACTAAAAACTAAAATATTCCCTAAAGAGAATGTGTTTCCATCAACTTGCAGAGAGGTGCTTCTATTGTTGGTTGATTTGGGGATTGAATATAAGAAAATTCATTCATGTAAAAATTATTAAATTTCATATAGAGATGAATATCAAAACAAGGTAGAATGGCCTGTATGCAAAGAGAAGAGATATCATATAGATGTACAAGGTCCTATAGTTCCAAAGAAGGTTTTACATCACATGTCAATTATACCTAGACTTCAATGAATGTTTTGTTGCAAGTCACTTGCACAATTGATGGATTGGCATTCAAAGAACAAGAGCAAAGAAGAATTCATGAAAATTTTGGCCGACTCCAAAGCAATGAAACATAGAGGAAAAATGACCAAGAGAATTCAAAGATGACCCCATAGTATCAGGTTTGGTCTTTCATTGGGTGGATTGTGCCCATTCTCTTTCTTGAGCTCAAATTATAATGTTTGGCTAGTCGGATTGATAGTATATGATATTCCCTCATGGATGAGTGTTAGCAAGGAGCACCTTATGCTAACTCTCATTATTCTAGGAAAACATCAAGTTAAAAAACATGGATGTTTATCTTGCACCTTTTATTGATGAGATGCAACTGCTATAGAGAGGAATAAGAATGTTTGACATATCACATCCTCCATCAAATAGGTCCTTCATGTTGTATGGTGTGCTATGTTGGACTATTCATGATTTTCTAGGACTTGGTGTTTGTTCTGGTAAGATAAAATATTTATGTATTTGTCATAATTTATTTTCATCCCAACTTTCATACTTAGTTTTATACTATTTTTTTGATGTTATTAACATTACTTATTGAATTATAGGGCTTCAAAAAAGGGGATATTTGTATGTCCAAGATGTGCAAAAAAAATTAAAGGGTGGTATTCTAAAGATCTACATAAATTTATTTATGCAAACAATAGGATTTTTCTACCACTAGATCATAAGTTTAGAAATCGCCTGAAGAATAAATTTGATGGAAAAGTTGAAAATAGAGGCCCTCCCATGACTATGGATCCAGGTGATTGGCTTAAGAAGTATGAAGATGTTGAATTGAAAGCTTGGGAGGATTTTTTTGATCAGGGGTATTCAATTGAAGAACCAAAACAAGGTGTAGTTAATATTCCAGAAGGAATGGAAAAGGAATCCATATTTTATGAGCTCCCTTATTGGAAGGATCTATGAATATCTCACCTATTAGATCCTATGCACATCTTCAAAAATTTCCCAGATTATATATTTCAACATATATTAGGCCAAGAGAAGGACACCTTATCTTCAAGGAGAGATATTGCTCTTTCATGTACCAAAATTGGTAGAAAACATTTGTTGCCAAACATGAAAAATGAAGCATATGTATCTAAGCTCCATTGATTTTTTTTTAAAAAGAGCTAGACCAACTAAAAAATGTCATCAATTTAACAAGGACACTTGTTGGCTATGGGTCATCATTGACTAAAGCTTTTACAGTTGATGGACATATCATAGGATTTAAAACACATGATTTTCATAATTTTATGAATGTATTATATATCATCATTTAACATTTACTAGTAGCTATGGATATAAAATCCCTTGAGCTCCCTTCAGGTTGATAATACTATTTTCTTGGCTGCTACCCACACCCCATGTATTTGAATATCCTGGGCCACTTTTTGAAGAGCTTCATCTACTTTATCCATGTGTCCACCACACGCTCCTTGTAAGGATTTCCTCATTCGCTTATCTTCCAAGCCCTGCCATGCTTCCACATGTTAGCAGCGTAGGCCTTTGAATGCCCACCTTCCTTCACTTCTCTATCGAGCTCTGCCTGAGTGCCCTGTAGCATTGTTCTGCATTCACTTTTTGGCAGACCCCATAGTCAGTGCTAGTAGAGAAGACCTCTCCACAGGTCTTCTCCAAAGGCATTTCATCAAAGAGAAGGATGGAACAAGTGGAAAGCACCGTCCTATTGCCATGTGCCCTAACTAACTTCGTGGGTAAGTGGCACATGTATGCAAGGGATTTTGTTGCTTCTATACTAGGACCACTACCATCATTTGTAGGGGATGCATCTACCTCGAGGGTGATTGCATTCTATGTCTCAGAATCTTTTCTATTGCAACGGCCTTGGGAAATCATTGTTGTGGACATCATTGCTTGTGATGAAGGAATATTTTATGTTATTGGCTTTTAGGCGGTGTGATTTTTTCTATATATACTTCTTTCAGAAAATGAGTTTAGAATATACAAAATTATTGTGAAAAGACACTAGGCCTTTTGTATTATTTTTTTATTATTGTATGTCTCACAGATTGTCCCATTGTTGTTTAGTCTTTTTGTTTCTTAGCTATTTAAGAAAACATTATACTGTGTTGTTATTGTACTGAGTAGTTTATTTGCAGAACTTCTATAATTTCAATATAAGTTTACTGATTTAGACCATGTCTTAGACTCTTTTTTTCAATAAATGTGTATTGGAGTTATTTTATGTTATTGAATAGATTATTTTGGTTTTCATCTATGATTTATGTTATTTTGGGACATGCATATTGTCAAACAAGCTCTTAAATCCCATCTAAAAGGGAGATTTATCGTGCCCACACCTACATATTGGCACATTGCCTTAGTTAGATATTTATTTTATATATCTGCTTCCTTTTCCAATTCCAAACCCCCAATAACAGAAGGAGCCAACTTCTTTAAAAACCTGGAGGTCACTCAATTTACCACAATTGGTCCCCTATTAACTAAATTTCCCATAAGGCTACTTCTTGTCAAATTTTGGCATCAACAATTTCTTTTTTTGGCATGCCTAGTGGGACTACTTAAATGTACCTAAACCTAAAGTGGTTGTATGATCCATCAACCTATTACTAGATCCCAAACAATGAATAACCCTAGCTTACTAGTGCCACCACTAGTAATAATACAAACTAGAACCCATCAAGTGAATGTTTTGATCCCTCCACCAACCATGCTGCCAATTGCTAAAAAAAATTATGTGGCATGGGGTGTCAAAATCCCCCTTATAGCACCAATAGCACCAGCCATTTGGACCCCTATCCTAGCCTCTACTTTTAATTTTTTATCAAAATTCATCGGGGAAGGCTTGGAAACACCATCTAAACACCTGCAAGATATGGCAGACGTGTGTTTGGTGCATAGAGTCATTGACCAAAATATAGTGCTAAGGTTGCTTGTAGCCTCTTTTAGTGATAAGCCACTAGATTGGTACTACACTCTACAAACTAACGCTATCGGTACCTGGGATCAGCTTGGAGATCCTTTCTACAAATGATTTTGGAATGATGGAGATCGGTCTATGCTATATCATCAACTAGTAACCATAAAGCGGGCCCCATATGAAGCCATGACTAACTTCAATGCCTGGTTCCACACAACTTGGTAGAGGATCTAAGCTGCTATCCACCCACTAGCTGAGTTGGCATTCATGTTCTACTTGAAATCCATTATTGCCAACATCTCAATGATGATGTAGTCTCTTGGTGGGACCACTCTACCAAATGCATAAAACATTGTTGTCAAAGCAAAGAATAACCTGATCAACACTTGGAATTTTCCACCTCAGCCCACTATACCTATATTTCTTGAGATCTTAGTTCTTTCCCAGGAAATAACATCTACCATTGCACCCTCTCCTCCCCAATCTATGTACACATATATGAGTGTGTCATAGAACATTTCTTCCACATCTGGATCTTCAAAAGATGAGATGAGCGATGTCAAGGAGTTGTTGTGGAATATCTCAAATGAAATAACTACCATCAAGAGGAATCAGTCCCACCTTCAAAGCTAATGTACCAAAATTATCAAGGTGAAAGATCTTCCTACTAGAAAAATCAGTTCCAAGGAGGCTTGCACACAAATCCATAGGCTCAAAAAACTAATCAAATAGTGCCATCATGCCTATTTTTTTGTATAATTCTTACCCAAGCTCAATTAGAGAGCTGACGGTGGGGTAAAACAATCTTGCCTATGACATCAATCCCTAGTGCTTCCCCTGTGGTGACACACATAAGTCCTGAAAATACCTGTGCAACAACCTACAACAAAAGGTAGAAAAACAACATATATAGATCACGACGTCAAACCTTGGAGGTTATGTATATGCCTCTCCCTAGATGGAAAATGTGGTACTCACCAAAAAAATTTAAGGGATGTCCCTAGAGCAAGAAATGGATATAACCCCCAACCACACACTCTTCTCATGGATGGAATAAGATGTGGTGTTTGCAAATGATGCATCCACATCAAAATGCCCACAAGTGTAGTATGATTACAACACTCACTCTAAGAGGAGATTCACGGGAACAACAATTCTCCCACAACCCAAAATTGCCTTTGACTAGACTCCTAGTACCTCCGTGATAATGCAATAATTTCAGCCACAAATGGAAATTGTTATAACCAAATCCAAGGAATAGAAGCCTTCAAATCCACTACCATTTAATGTGGTGGAACAATTGAAAAAATCCTCTGCTAATGTGTCCCATTGGGATATCTTAGCTATTTCAGAGTAGAAGTCATTGTTGTAGAAGGCCCTCTGAGAGGATGCAATCATTGAGCCAATAGAGCAATCATTCAAGGGAAGTTTGTTGATCCATCACCTCCTGCCAAAGTTCTCACAAATAGTACAGAGGAAGCCTCTACCAAATTTAGAGATAAGCTGAAACCTAAGCCCTTTTTCCTAACTCTTATTGTGGGAAAAAAATTATTGCATAATTTTGTGTCACCAAAAAGTGTATACTTTGCTTGATATGGGAATAATTGATTTCAAATTGGACTTAATGAGGCCTTCATTTGGTGTTGTGAGGTGTTTACACATCCACATTAGGTCTTGGTCCCTTGCAAATTGAATAAAATGCATTTATTGATCTCTTGTAAAGGTGTTATAAGGTTTTGTAACACATCTTCACACTTTTATAAGACCATAATATCATAATTCACCTAAATAACCTTAC
This sequence comes from Sequoia sempervirens, assembly GCA_007258455.2. NCBI lineage: Eukaryota > Viridiplantae > Streptophyta > Pinopsida > Cupressales > Cupressaceae > Sequoia > Sequoia sempervirens. The sequence goes on along the minus strand of VDFB02358134.1, from coordinate 130,685,600 downwards.
CAATACCTATTTCAAAGTGTTGTAAAGTCTTGTAATAAAATTTCACACTTTCCTAGGCTTTTCATCAATATTTACACCTTTCTTATGCTTTAAATGGCCCCTTTATACACTTATAGGCCTTACTTAAGTGTCTTGTTGAAGAATAAATAGATAAACATTATTTAAATCATCACAATTCCTGACATCCACTTAAAAATTCCCAAGTGGACTAAGTCACCATTGGTTCCTACCTAGTCCCATTTGGCTCAAAAGTTAAAATAAATTTAAATTTCTTTCCGATTTTTATTCCGTAAGACCTAAGGTCAACCTGTGATGAGGTACTTTTGGGAATTAAGGAATAATTGTGTATAAATATAGGGTTTTCCCTCTCATTGGAACTAATTCATTCACTCCTCTTTCTTTCAACATCCATCTTCATCATTCTTCTCAAGCAAGCTAGGGCAACAAGATAACACTCTAAGGCATTCAAAGGTTGAATCAACATCCATTGCTATAGAAATTCAAGATCAATCATCAAGGCAAGGTTTTTATTCCATTGTTGCATGTTTCATTACTTTGTTTCATCATTTTGGTTTAATTGCCTAAAAGGGGTTTGACTAAGGAAAACCCCCATGCCTTAACATTTAACATTTCTTTCTCTTTCATTGTGTGTTTACAAATTTAGGAACTTTAAGGCTTTGAAAATCATTGAACACTAGGTTGAGTTGAAGACTCATTGAAGATATCTCCTTGTTTACCAAGCCAAAATATCAACAAAAAGTCACTTGCAGGCCCAAAAATTAGAGTTTTAGAAGCAAACACTATCAGGAACTAAAGTGCAGGTCGAGGGCTTTTGTTTCCACTTTCAAAATTTCAAAAATTTAGAAGTGGACTAAGTCACCATTAATGGTGACTTAGTCCCATTGAATATTTTTTAAGAAGTTTTTGTAAATTTGGATACCCATTTGGCCAAAATTGGCTTTGGACTAGTTTTTCCAGATCTAGGACTAAGTTGCCCGGATTGGAACAAGTGTCCCAGTTGAATTCTACATCAATTTTATTAGGATTCCAAACCTTCATGCCATCCTTTTTCACCCTCCAGGTGCACACTTCCATTTTCATCAATTTCTATTACAATTTACCTTCATTTCTTGGTGTTTTTGCATATCATAATGTGTTTTCAAACATCCTACATTGCAATAGTTTTGCATTAATAATTGTCCTTATTTACCAGTTTATTACATTAAGACATTGAATTTAGGCATATTGCATCTCTTTTACATTAATTTTGAATGAGCACATTACCCATTTTGGCCCATCTCTCTCCTTTTAGGTGAAAAACCCTAGAAGTGTTAGAGAGCATTAGAGTGCCAAAAGATTTGTCCACAAATTCCATGATTGACTCTAGTGCTAGCACCACAGTCATGCCTAAACAAATAGTTGAAGCCCTAGGACTTAGCTATGAACCTTTAAAAAGGGGGGTTATGTAGCTTGAGGGGAACAAGGTCAAAATTGTAGGTGTCATTAAGAACCTTCGCTTGATTCTATTCTCTTGCCCTAGTATCACAGTTCCACAAGATACCTTGATCATTAATATTCCCCCATGTTTAGTCTCTTCCTATCCTAAGAATTCACTTCAAATATAGGCATATATTTTTCCTCAGACTAGTCTCACTTGATCCTCAAGACCAAGTATGGAGCTAAAATGAAAATAATATATTAACCTCTACATTTAGAACATGTAGCAGATGAAGCCATGATCAACTTTGAGACTACTCATACCTCTTTCACCAAAGAGGAAATGTATGGTACTGAGCTACTAGAGGATGGAAAGGTAACTGGAGACCTAACTGATTCAAAGGAGATCCTCTTGAGTGAATATATAGACACCGATCCTTTTGGAAACTATCATTCCACTGAGTTGGGGACCTATGTCATCTATGATGAAGATCAAGTGATCCTGGGGGTCATAAAGGAATCTAAGAGTTCTCAAGCCCTAGAGCTATGAGCACTGCACTTTGATGTCTAGAGGGAGATACAAAGTTGGAGTAGGAGTCTAGATATGTTTGATGTCCCCATCCAATGAAAATACACTTTAGTCCTTCTACTTCCAATTCACTTTTTTGAACAATTAAGCTGAGTATGAAGGCCTAATGCAAGGTCTAAGCCTTGTAGAGCAGATGGGAATTAAGAAAATAATGGTGTTCGAAGACTCCAAGCTAGTGGTTGATCAAGTCTGAGGGCTCTTCACAACCAAGAATGTCTAGATGATATCCTATACACAGATTCTGGGACCTGATCAAGGGCCTTGAATCTTTCAATATCCAGATAGTGCCCAAAGAGAAAAATACAAATGCAAATCACATGGCGGAAATCAGATCTCAATTTTATCCTATTTCCAACTTAATTCATAACATACACTATGTACAAGTGATCATCTAATTGGAAATCCTAGATAATGATCAAAGCTGGCAAGTGTTTGAAAGTGATGAACACATTGCCTCATTCGATTAATAGTCGAGAGAGTTTGCTGAGCAATTCCAAATGAGAATTTCCAAGGCATATGAAGGGAAAATTATTCAATTAAGGTCCAACAAGCTTCCAAAAGGATTGGTCACTCACAAAAAACTTATTCAATTGTGATGATACAAGAAATGACAAGAGGAAATTTGTAGCAGAAAAAAGTGACTATGTAGATCTTCAGGTTGGAGATGGAAGGAGACTTAAGGTCAAAAAAGATGTCTCACAACATGATAAAGAAAGAATCATCCATTTTTGTGAGAAATATGAAGGAATAGTAGCTTAGTCATATGATGACCTCAAGGGATATGATCCTAAAATCATCAAACATACTATAGAATTTATGGAAGGATCAAAACTTGTCCACCAGAAGAAGAGGCTAGTATATTCGAAGATTGAAGCATTGATGGCTCAAGATTTGACAAATCTAATTCAGTCCTAGATCATCTTCTCAATCAAGCACAAAACATGGGTATCCAACTTGGTTCCATTCCAAAAGAAGAACAAAGGCATCCACATATGTGTTGATTTCTGGGATCTGAGCAGAGCATCCATGAAGGACCACTACCTCCTACCTTCGATGGAGTCTATCTTGCAAACAATGGTAGGATCAAATCTGTTTTCTCTGCTAGATGGTTTCTATGGTTATAACTAGATCTAGGTAAAAGAGGACTGACACAAAACAACATTCACTACCAAGTGGGAAATGTTTTCATATACAAAAATTCCTTTCGGCCTCTCAAATGTGGGATCCACTTTCCAATAGGCAATGGATATTGCTTTCAGGGAATTGATCAATAAAACCATCTTGATCTACTTGGATGATCTTACAATATTCTCCATCCATAAGGATGATCATTTTTATCACCTTGAAATGTTCTTTAAAAAATTCTAGGAGTTTAGGATATCTCTTAACCCAGAAATTTTTTTTTGAAGTGTTACAAGGAAAACTATTGGGACATGTAGTTTCCAAAGATGCAATTACAATCGATCTAGAGCGCATGAAGGAAATCAAAGAGCTCTCCCTACCAGTCAATAAGAAGGGAGTTCAGTCCTTTCTAGGAAAGGTAAATTTTGTGAGAAAAATCATTTATGATTTTACAAGTTTAATTAGACCTATCACCTTGATGCTAAAAAAGGGTCAATTGTTCAAATGGATAAAGGAAGCTAGAGAAGCCTTTGAAAACGTTAAGGAAAATATTTCTTCATCTCCTATGTTGAAAAATCTAGTCAGCCTCTAGGCAAACCAAATAATCCCTAAACAAATTCTCATGAATTGTTGTACAGGAAGGAAGCTCTATTGCCCATCTCCATGGATATTCCTACACTACAGTTGCTTAAATCTCTAGAGGTGGAACAAAATGGATACATGGAGATTCGGTTGGCCGAGTTGTTGGAAGTATAGGAAAAAAAATAAAAGGCCCTGATAGCCATGAATAACCGCTAATAGGTGGTTAAGAGGTGATTTGACAAGAAAAACATAGACCAAGGTCTCAAATGCAGAGACTTGGTGCTAAAGTTCAATAAGATTGATGCAAATCCTAGCCAACACAAAAAATTTGATAGTCTATGGGAAGGCCCTTTTAGAATAATTCAATACAAGCAACACAATGCATTCAAATTAGAAAATATGGAGAACGAAGCATTGAGGATGCTAGTTAAAGGAATCCACCTCAAATTGTTCAATTAAGCTTTATTAATTGTTGTACCCATGTAATATATAATTATTGTAAATTTTCCTTTGTGTTCTTTTGTTTGACAGGTCTTTCCAAGCAACCCATAATGCAAAAAAATGAACCCATATATGTAAAATTGAAAAGGTACTCAAAGAAGCAAAGAAAAGGGAACCTATAACATAGAATAGTAGAAAGAAAAAGAGAAAAATTTAATAAAAGTTGTATATTCATTTGATGGTATTATATACTTCAATATTACACTTCAAAAATGGCTTTGAGGTGATACTTTAAAAGTATATCTATATACTATGCAAATTTTATATACGATAAAATCCTTGTCTAGGTATATATACAAAAAACATATGAAAAGTGATGAGTCTTAAACAGTAGAAATAGGAGTGTCATTAGCAGTGGCATCTGGAAAAAAAATTTCAACAAGAGTAGTAGGATCATTAACAACAATAGGGGCATCAACAATAGCAGCAATGACCAGTGATGGAGGATACACCAGGTCCCTGAAATCAGCATACCACTCCATGCAATAGAATAGCACCACATTTTAGCATCGTAGTAAGAAGTGGCAAGCGTTGATGACCCTCTAGTGGTGCTCTCCATGCATCTAAATGCAGAATCCACTTAGGAATGACACCCATGACACCACTGCATCTTCTTCAATATGTTTACAGAAGTTGCTCAATGTAGGAATACCTAGGACATACACTACATTTGCCACAATTTCTCTAAGGCTACCAAGGTATCACTTCAAGAAGATTTCTAGCATGAGCTGCAAAATCATTGGCTTAGGGGCCTGTATATTAAGCAAGGATGCAAAAAAGTGAGAAAAAATGTTAGTATTGACCCTATACTTGTCTTTGTACTCTATACAATCCCTACCCAGTACCCACTTCATTGCTATAATAGCTAATGAATGCTTGTTCTTTGTCATTCACTTCAAAATCCTATTAGAAACTTCACCTAAGAATGATATCTAAGACTTATTGCTTGTGAGCCTAGCTGGAGTATTCATGATGCCCAATTCTACCCAACTACCCAAGTGCTAATTCTTCCCAATTGCTAAGTTCAATTCTGCTATTCTCTAAGGGTCTATTTATAGAAATAGGCAAGATATATAAGTTACCTACATGCCATAAGCATGATGCTAATCAAGTATTAACTTGGAAACCCCACCAAGAGCTTACTTGAATTTCCCACCCAGTTGCATCTAACATGTACAGATTGTTATGTGCAAAGTTAAGAGGAATTCATTAAGTAGCCAAATCAGTGGCAATCCCAAGTGGTAGTCTGCATGGCCAAGTGTTGAGGTGTCACGTTGCAAGAATGTTTCAATCTCCAAGGAGGAACTCAAATATTTTCAAGTACTCATTTTCATCTTTGGATTAATCATTCTTTTTAGGATTTTAATTTCCAAGCATGCCAAAGGTTTATACACCTTCAATCGCCAGCTCAATTTCCTAAGAAAATCGTGTCATAGGACATGATTACTATCATTATGAATTATTTTCTTTTCAAAAGGGAAAGAAATTCATTTTGCATAAGCAAGGGAGCTAGAAATACATGTTGAATTTAATGTAGAAAGGAAACCATTGTCTACCACTGTAAGCCAGGAAAAGCTAAGTGTTGCATGCAAAGGAATAACATTGTGAAAAACTCTTGAGTATGTTATCCAATGCAAATAATTTTGAGTGCAGAATTACTGATGAACACAAATGAATTGCAGTAGGTTTGAGCATTTTAGAAATCCACAACACTCTAAAATGGCCCAAAATACTCAGATGGAAGTGCAAGGGGAGGCAACCCAAAAAAAATTCGATGCCATGTGTGTGACACCCATAGCCAATATCTTTGGTAATACCTCTTACGCTTCACCTGGGATACTAGAGAAGCCGAAATGGATTCCCACATGGCCCAGGGAAAATAAAAAAACACACAGGGACCAGAACTAGATAATGGAAGAATGGGATAACATTCATGATCCCATCCTCAAAACAAACCCTAAGGGTCTTCGGGAAGTAGGTTGTGAAAGAATGAAAGTGACCACTAGCGAACATTAGTTGGCATACTATAAGCAATGGTTCTACAAAATCTTGCAATATATGGTCCCTTTTGTGCGTTACTTCCAGGAGCTAGTACATGATGGAATTCACTGTTTCAACCCAAATACCAAAACCATTTAAGGTCGAGAGTTGAGAGTTATAATCAACAATGAGGCCATCAGAGACGTTGTGCATCCCAAAAAGGGACTATAGAGCAGAAAGGATGGAGTCATTCACTCTAGAAAAAGGGTACAACTATTTGAGAGGTAGAGATATTGCTATGGACTTTTATAACAAAGAAACCCAAAGATCTCAAGAAGATTTGGAAAAGTTGCCACAATTTCTAGTCACTCACAACTCTTTTAACAAGATTTGGGTATGTGCAGGATCATGGTGCGCCAAAAAGTGGCAATATTATGAGGGTATGTGGCTGACGACTTTTTTTCACCCAAAATTAATGAAACAAAAAAGGGTTTTTAGAGGAGATTCTCAGCTTTCCAAAAATATAAATTATGATTTAATTTGAATTTAATAAATTATTATTATTCATTTTCTATTAGAATTATGACTAAAGTCCTAATCGATAGGCTGATTGAAAAACATCTATAACTTTCAAACAGTATCATATTTTTTAAATCCAAAACATGCGTCACATTTTATACCTCACATACTATAGGATTAAAAAAAGAAAAATTAAATTTCATGAAGTTTTGACCAAGTTAAAATGGTCAGACAGACGAGTTTTTATATTTTCTAAAAGTTGTAATAAAAAAATCATAATTAATTATTTACTTGGAAAAAATTACAAAAAATATGCATCACATCTGAACATGAGTCCTCTACTTATATATAAAATATTACAAAAAAAATTATAATTTTATTATGGTTAGGGTGGTCAGACAGACACCTACTTCTTATTTTTCCCTGAAATTTAAGTACTACTGCATTGAAATTTCAAATTTTCACCAAATAGATTTTATTTATTTTTAAATAAAGCTAGTATTTTAGAAACTACATTCAATTTTCTACAAATTCTATTCTTACATATTTTTGAAATAATATAGATAATTTATTCAAATATTTATGTCAAGTTGCCTAACACTAATTTTTCTGAATTTTTTGCCACTTAAGGGCCTAGTTTTTGCACGATGATCCTGCACAAACCCATTTGCAGGATGCCTTCTCTATGATGGATTTTTTTTGTGGCATGGACAAGGACAAGTGGGTGCAATCATTTCAACTGGGTCTAGGTTTTCGATTGAAGAGGAAACATTTCTTATTCTTGTATGACTTTGTGGAAGTCATTGTCTAGGAAACGATGAGCCAAATCAAGGAATATAGAACACAACATAACTTCAGGTTTCCTTCTCTCCTTGTTCATATGCTTTTACAATAGAACCCTAACTTCTTCAAAATACATATGAGGTTAGCTATTTTTTATGAAGAGGGAATAAGAAGGTTAGTTTCTATATGGACTGCCCTCCTTTCTGCAACATATGACTATTATGCATTCTCATATTATTTATTAATTCTGATTCTGCAAGACCTTAGCGAAGATGGCAATCTTTATCAATTTTATGCTGACCAAATAGGGTGGATGCATAGTTTCACTCCTAAATGCAACTATTTCTCAAATAATATTTTACACTCATTTGGCTATGTGGCTTTACTGAGGAGCCATTATAACTCTCATCATGCGTCACAAATAGGGTGTTGGCCCTTGAGATATTCCAAAAAGTGTCAGTTATTGACTTTAACTCTTGCAGGGGGAAGGTCAAGAAGAAAGGATTTTTCTATTACCCACTAAGCTTCAAAATTTTGGTTATGGAAAAGAAGCAAACACATAAGCTATTAGAAGCAAAGTTGGCTCATCTTGGGTTAGTTTTAATTTGTAAAAAATGGCAATATAACCTGAAAATGGCTTAGCAAGCATAAATATTCAAGTAACTCATAGCCCCCATCCTTATTGGGAAAAGTGGCAGAATCCCCAGTCGAAACAAGATGATCTATTCGTAGACCTGGTTCAAATTCCTATAGAGGATAGGAGGCCAACATGGCTAAAATTATATTTCTCTTTAGTGAAGTTTAGTGAGAAGTTACAAATGGGTGCCACCCTTAATAATGAATTGGTCAAGATGTGGCTATGGAGTGAGGAAAAGATTAGATATTTTTGGATTTACTATCAATAAATCAAATGTACTGATACCCCCTTCCAAGACATAGACACAAATGAAAGATTTTATACTCTATGGAACAAAGTGCATGATGAGATATAAACCTGAATGAGGCTAGAAAATATATAGGGAAGGGGAAGAAGAAGAAAAAGTAAGTGAAGATGGCCCCAACATAGAAAACTAGACAAGCAATGAAGCAACCTAGCACAACTACTCTGAAGCTATGGTTGAATATATCATGTTCAAGAGCCTCATAGACACGCACATGGGTTGTGAAAAGACTCAAAGTTCAAGCCCAACAACACCCATTGGAGGTCATAGAGGTGGAAAATTCTCCACCAAACAAAAGGTAGTGCATAGATGTAGCTTCTAGAGAGGGTTCATAGGAACCTACAATGAGCCAAAGGTTAGAGTCATCCACAACTCAAATATTTTTCTCTCCCTCTCTTCTTGATTAACAATCTTTGGTTTCTCCTGTTGTTTTTGCATCTTATCACTTCAAGTTTCAACCTTCCTTTCTCTACTTTTGCTACAATGGTCATGGGAGGTTTCTCCCAATTCTCCCAAGTGGGACAACTCACTTTTACTACCCTGTAGGTTACTCCACTTTCGTCGGGGCCCAGTCTGCATATGTTATTTCTCCACCTTTTTCTAATACCACGTTGGCTCTAATCCAAATTTCCTAACAAATGGAGTCTATCGTATCTCTACTACCACTACTACTCCCCATGAGTCCTTTTGCCACTTCACAGATAGGGCCTTAGTATATTCCCCCATTCTCCCCACTAATGCTCTCTCTTCCAAAGAAGAAGTGAGTCAAAACCAATACTCTCTCATTCCCTTTTGTTGTTCCTCCTGACACACCTTTTCAGGTGAGTTGATTAGATCACCAACATAATTCATATTATAGGGTGAAATGACAAGAGTAGCATGAGCTATCAGGCTTCAGAAGCAAAGGGACAAGGATGCTAAAAATCCAATAGAGCCATAGGTGTAGACCCTTTTCAATGAGTCTTAGTAGTCATTGCATTTTGCAACCATGCATCTGAATGTCATCAAGCCTTAGGTAGAGATGAAACCCAAAGATTTCACCATCTATGCATTGGGACTCAATCTACACATAGCCCAATCACAAGATAAAGTTGAGCTCATGGAGGAGACCCAATGCATGGTGACCACCAACTTTCTCAAGTTCGGTCATCAATTGAAGAAGAAAGAAGATGAGCTAAAAAATGTAAGGAAAGGATAGAGGTCCTATTGAAAAAGGACAAGGAAAGGAACACTAAATTTGAATGCTTATCACAACAAGTGGAGACAGAACAGGCTAGACTCCAATGGGAACTCGCAAAGTTACAATCCAAAAATCCCAATCTGTTCATTGATCTACAATAGAAAAACCAAGAATTATAGGATCAGTTGCCATAGGTAGAGGAGGAGATGCAATAAAAGAATGAAGAGTTTCAGCATCAACATGCTCAATTGGAGCAGATAATATAGAAGGAAATGGACTTCCACAGTTGAAAAGCTCAATTTGAGAAGGAAATATAGGAGGTAAAGCTTTTGCTAGATAGGGTGTCTACAATCAGAAGCCAAGCTAAGGAAAAATGGCTTGTCGAGTTAAGAACCCTGTAGGAACAACTCTTCACTATGGACAAGAAAATTATAGAACTAACATAGGACGTAGGGTTGAGGGATGTAGAAATTGGTCTTTTGAGGAATCCTACCCAACTCCCTACTACCCAGTCGAACATCCTTCTAGTAGCCCAACAACTATATATTGCATACTAGGAAAAGGTCAAGGCCTTCTCTCTGACTGTTTAGCCAATGCTTCAATTCATGGCGGAAGCATAAAGTCTAAGTAGGGAGGTTCATGGAATGATGGATAAATTACCATAGTTCATTGTGGAGAGGTTTCCCAAGGTAGAAAAATTACTAGATGAACCATCAATTTTTGTGTGTCTATGTACTTCCCTTGCACTCTTAGGATTTTTCACCTAAAAGGAGAGAGAGATTAAAAAATTGAGGTGCTTCACTCAAACTAAGTTATGTATGATGAAATTAAGCCTAAATTCAATGATCTATATGCAAAAAATGACAATATTGATTGATTATGCGTGCAAAACCAATGAAATTTGAAGTGTTTGAAAACCTAGTGTGATGTGCAGAAATGAACTAAAAACATAAGCAAATGCAAATAGAATTGAATGAGACTTAACAAAGTGCACCTATAAGTTGAATGTTGATTTTGGAAGGTTTTGGAATGCTACAAAAATCTTTGTTTTACACTAGTGGGACTCATTCGCCACTGATCATGAATTAGCCCTGCTTCTGGTAAACTTTGTCGAAACAGGTTTCTAACTGTCGAGAATTGAATTATGATGAAATCAAAATTTTCAGCCTGAAAAGTGGGACTCATTCACCATAGATGGTGAATCTTTCCTCCAAAAATTTTAAAATTCAAGAGTCAACATTGTAGGTCCAAAACTGCACTTGTCTTCTTGTTGAGTTGATAGAGTGAAATCTATAGAAAATGGGTCGAATGTTGTCTCCAAGCTTCAATTAGGGATTGGTTGACTTGAATCACTTTGATGACTTGTTGACCACCTTAAAAAGCCATTTTTTTTCCAAATCTTCCTACAAGACCTACAAACACACATGAAAAGAGAGGAAAAATGGTTAAGGGTTAGAGTATAGGGATTTTCCTTGGTCAAATCCCACTTTGGTAATCAAACCCTTGATAAATAAATGAAATGAAATGAGAAAGGAATGATGAATAAACAAAATTAAAGTGTCCTAAACTCACCAAAACCTTGTTGTTGAAGTCTGAAGATATGTCAATGGTTGCTACAAGATGCTTGATGTTTGCTTGATCAAATGATGCTATGATGGATTGAGTGTAATTGATGAATGAGATGAATGATTGAATGAATTAGGAGAATAGGGGTTAAACTAGATGGAAAAAAACTTATTTATACACACGTATTCCCTAATTACCCAAGAATAAAACAACATAGGCTGACATAAGGTCTCAATGAATAAAACTTGAAATAAATTTGAATTTATTTTGAATTTTGACCCAAGAGGGACTCATTCGCCACCCATGGTGAATGGGTCCCACTCAAGGCTTTCAACTGGGTGTTGGGAATTAAGTTAATTTTAATGTTGTTTGTTAGGTTTGTATTCAAAAACACAATTAATTTCTATAAGTGCATAAAGGGGCCAAATAAATCATAAGAAATGTGTAAATAGTGGTGACAAGTCTAGAAAAGCGTGAAATCTTGTTCCAAGGCTTTACAACACTTTGAAATAGGACTTGATAAGTGATAAAAAGATGATATTTAGATGAATTATAATAAAAAGAGTCTAGAAAAGTGTAGAAATATGTTACATAACCTTCACAAGACATCATAATTTTAATATTCAACACGGGTATGTGTAGGATCATGATGGGCCAAAAAGTGGCGATATGATGGGTATGTTTAGGGTATGTGGCTAACAACTTTTTTTAACCCAAAATTGATGAAATGAAAAGGGTTTTTAAAAGATATTCTTAGCTTTCCACCAAAATAAATTATGCTTTACTTTGAATTTAATAAATAATTCTTATTTATTTTCTATTTGAATTACAACTAAAGTCTTGATTGATAGGCTAATTGAAAAATTCTATAGATTTCAAATGGTATCACATTTTTTGAATCCAAAAAATGTGTCACATTCTATGCTTCACATACTATAGGATTAAAGAAAATTTAATTGAATTTCATGAAGTTTTGACCATGTTAAGATGGTTAGACATACAAATTCTTATATTTTTTAAAAGTCATAATAAAAAATTCATAAATAATTATTTACTTGGAAAAAAATTACAAAAAATATGCATCACATTGGGACATGATTCCTCTACTTATATCTAAAATATACTAAAAAAATATTATCATTTTATTGTGGTTAGGGTGGTCAGACAAACACATACTTCTTATTTTTTCCCAGAAATTTAAGTGCTTCTGCATTAAAATTTCAAATTCTCACAAAATAGATTTTTGTTTAAAATAAACCTAGTAGTTTAGAAACTGCATTTAATTGGATACAATTTTTGTTCTCACATATTTTTGAAATAATACATATAACTTATTCAAATTTTTATGTTAAGTTGGCTAACTCTGATTTTTCTGAATTTTATTGCCACTTAAGGGCCTATTTTTTCCATGATGATCCTGCACATACCCAAACCTAAAGTGAATGTTTAAGTTACATTGCAACATTAAGTCTAGGAAAAATGGGTCAAGCATGACAAGAAAAAGATCTAAATGACCGTGAAAATGTCAATGATCCATTTTTCTATGGTACATTTAGCCCCACTTAGTGAGAGGATGAACTTGCTTCAAACACACTAAAGTAGTCATGCATATTGAGAGGGATCCAAATGCACTTATGCTAGAAAGATGAGATGATAATGATAAAGATGGATGATCAAGCCCCCAAGATGAAGATATTATGGAAAACTAAACATAAGAACAAAGGAACACACATATGAAAGAGAAAAGGAGAGGAAAAGGAAAATTTGGATCAAGATTCGATCATTTGTCAAACTAGTCGTGGATCAAATCTAGGTTGTTTGTCTGAAAAAGAACATACATACTCAATCTAGGGTGATGAAACTCATGCTTTTCCATTGGGTGAGAAGGCACAAAATATGAGAAACATGCGCTTGGCTGGTATGTACTCACAAACACATAGGTGGCTATTGGGAAATTCATGTCGTGGAATGGGATTCTTGCTCAACCATACTAAAGTTATACCTCTTGATAACTTTAATAAGTCACCACAAAGGAAAATTTTAGTTCATGCTTCATGAGACAAGCAAAGCTTCGTATGCTTAGAACTCATGAACAAGTAGGATGGCACCATAGGCATGCAAGTTGTGTTATGCAATGTGGCCATATAAATGCAAAAGAAATATTCAAATGAGTCTTAGGGAACATTGTGTCTAATGTCTCCAAGAGAGGACCAATCAGAGAATAAAATATTCACAACTTAGGGGATGTAGTGTGTCACATCAAGCCACCAAGAGGAATGCAATATGCTAAGATAGATCATGCTTATGAAGGACATCACACCCAATTCCATCCACAAAGTGACAAACACATCATATGAACTGACAAGGTTGCACTAAGAATTAAGAATGCGAATGAATAATGTCAATGTATACACCCACTTTAAAGGAATTGCTACACACCATTCAGTGAGAAATTTCTTTAAAGTAGCAAATGAAAAAATGAAACAAGAAACAAGACATGAGATCCAACTAGGAAATCCCCTATGTGAAGTCATACATTTCAAAGGCTACATCATGCAAAGGAAAAGGAACAAAAGAACAAGGGGTTTCCCCAAAAAGGAACACACCAAATACATAAGGGATCTATATATTTGGGGTCAATATGTCTATTGCTGCAATTTTTTTATGAAAGAGCTCAAAATTATCATGATTCCCCAAATACATAGAACTGGAAGAATGACACAAGGATAGCGAAAACAAAAAAAATAAAGTCCATTTTGGGTCAAGACAAAAGACATTGTGGTATCAACACTTTGCATCATCCCCAAAAGGAAAACACAAGTGGAAAGAAAACAAAAAGGAAAAATAAAAGGAAAAATATTTTGGCTCAACTTGAAGGAGACATTTTGGTCTCAATTCCTTGTATCATCCCCAAAAGGAAAACACAAGAAAAGAAAAAGTAAAAAGGAAAAGGGACTGATTGGGTCAACATGGAAGAGACATAAGATGTCTCAATACTTTGCATCATCCTTGAAAGGAAAACACAAAAAAAAAAGAGGATAAAGTACAACATATAGAAGAATTGAGTTACAAATAGAGGAAGTGCACAAAGAGAGAGAACATAAAATGCACATTATGGGGTAACACAATGCACACATACAAACACATGAAAATTTAAAAGGTGAGCAATGCAATTGCAAGTCAACCATCAATCAATTTGTTGGCTTCTCAATCTCAATTACTATAAGTGGAAGGTAAATAGTGCAATTAAGAGACAAGGCTAATCAACTTCTTTCCCCCTCATAGTGCAAGGAAAGAACGAGCCAAGAGAGGTGATAGAAAGGATCATGCAATAGTGAGAATGGAAAATTCAACAACTATGGCAGGAGGAGGGGATTTGATTTAGTGAATTATGGGATGATACGATAACACTCAGTATCAATGAAGTATTACTTGTTCAGTATGTCCTTCAATGTCCAACATTCATTAGTGTGATTTCCAAGAACACGATGGTATTTGCAATGTGGTACGTTAGAATCTTTAGGATGGATGACCAACCTATCTAAATATGGTAAGAGTATGAGTCATCTTTTTAAAAGCATTTGCAGTTTTCTTTCACATTCAGGTGGTGGATGGAGAGGAAACTTTAAATTTTTAGTTTTTAAAGTCGTTTTTGTTTACCAGATTCACCTTTTTCATGGATTGAAGGAGAAAGAGGACCCATAGGGATCCTAGCATTCTTGTAATTAGAATCATGTAAGTATTATTCATGTGGAAGGAGAACATTCAAGTCATGAGGGGAATCAAAGATCATTGTGCTAGCACCTCGAAGTCTTCAATGTTCAATGGAGGCTTGTCATTGTGAGGAGGATCTTGATATCCTAGCCCAGTTGTGTTTTCCTCTATTGGTCTTTGTTCCAAAATTTGGTGAATGTTATGCTTAGTTGTTACATCATATCCTTGTTTTCTTAAGATAGTAAAGCCTTTTCCATATGTTTCTTCAAGGTTGATTGGTGTGTTTGTAACTTTGTTATTTTAAAATGGTTGAGGAGTTGCTTGGGTAGAGGAGCTAGGCCCACATGTTGGAGGAACTTATGTCCTTTGTTTATTTTAGGATGTAGTTATCCAAATGTATCAAGAGGTGCAATAGTAGGAAGGTTTGGATGTTTCATGGATGGGTAAAAGGTTGCATAGGCTTCAAGGGTGTCAAGGCATTCATTTAATAAATTGTTCATGCTATCATCATCTTCTTCAATGATGTCTACATCACAAGGATGAAAATCATGATGAGTCAAAGGAGCATGACGAAGGTCAAGGTAATTAGGATCACAGCCAAAGGCACAATTTGACATGTCGACTAAAGATTTTAATGAATTCCAAAACTTATTAAAGAAAAAGGCCATGATGACAATGAATGAAAGTAAAATAATATGCAAGGAAGAAGATAAAATAAAAAATCTAGAAAGTATGAGAGAAAGTAATAGAAGAATATTGTAATGCATAAGATACCTAGAAAATCCCTAAAAATGTAGTTCACAATGTGTAACTGGACTCATTCGCTGAGGGTGGCAAATGAGTCCAGGGATGGAGTTTTTTTTGTTCTTTTATAGAAAATATAAAGTGATTTTTATGGTTTACAAATGCAAAATGAATATGTAGATGCAAAACTTAAGTTTTTGTAATGTTTTAACGTGCAAAAATGAAATCTATATGAGATATTCACTAATGCAAGTTTATAAACCCTAGGATGTAAAAATAATGCAAAATGATAATGCAAAGGCTAATGATATGAGTCCTAGGATGTAAATGCAATGCAAATAAAAAGATAATGTGTTCAATATGTAGGTTCACCAAAATGAACTATCAATTTTTGTGTGTCTATGTACTTCTCTTATAGTCTTAGGGTTTTTCACCTAAAAGGAGAGAGATAGACCCAAAAATTGAGGTGGTTCACTCAAAATAATGTATGTATGATGAAATTCAGCCTAAAGGAAATGATCTAGATGCAAAAAAATGATAAGATTGATTGATTATGTGTGCAAAACTAATGAAATATGAAATATTTGAAAACACAGTGTGATATGTAGAAATGAACTAAAAAACATAAGCAAATGCAAATAGAATTGAATGAGACTTAACAGAGTGCACTTGGAAGTTGAATGCTAATGTTGGAAGGTTATGGAATGCTACAAAAATATTTTTTTGTGACTAGTGGGACTCATTTGCCACTGATGGTGAATCAGTCCTACTTTTGGTAAACTTTGTCAGAACGGGTTTCTGACTGTCGAGAATTAAATTCTGATGAAATCAACATTTTCATTCTAGAAGTAGGACTCATTTTCTAGTGATGGTGAACCATTCCTCCTCCAAAATTCTACAAATTCAAGATTCAACTTTGTAGGTCCAAATCTGCACTTGTCTTCTTGTCGGGTTGACGGAGTCAAATCTACATAAAACAGGCTGAGTGTTGTCTCCAAGCTTGAATTAGGGATTGGTTGACTTGAATCACTTAGATAAATTTTTGACCACTTTCTAACACCAATTTCTTTGCAAATCTTTCTACAAGACCTACAAACACGCATGCAAAGAGGGGGGAAACGGTTAAGGGTTAGAGTATAGGGATTTTCCTTGGTCAAATCCCACTTTGGTAATCAAACCCTTGATAAAGAAATGAAATGAAATGAGAAGGGAATGATGAATAAAAAACATGCAAGTGTCATAAAATCACCAAAACCTTGTTGATGATGCCTGAAGATATTTCAACAGCTACTCCAAGATGCTTGATGTTTGCTTGATCAAATGATGTTATGATGGATTGAATGCAATTAATGAATGAGATGAATGCTTGAATGAATTAGAAGAATAGGGCTTAAAATGGATGGAAAAACACTTATTTATACATCACAAGCTGACATCATGTCTTAATGAATAAAACTCGAAAGAAATTTGAATTAATTTTTAATTTTGAGCCAAGAGGGACTCATTCACCACCTATGGTGAATGGGTCCCACTCCAAGCTTGCAAGTGGTTGTCAAGAATTAAGTTGTTTTTAATGTTGTTTGTCAGGGTTGTTTTAAAAAAAATAGTTAATTAAGGCATATAAGTGCATGAAGGGGCCAAATAAATCATAAGAAAGGTGTAAATAGTGGTGACATGTCTAGAAAAGTGTGAAATCTTGTTACAAGAATTTACAACACTTTGAAATAGGAATTGATAAGTGGTAAAAATATGATATTTAGATGAATTATAATAAGGGTCTAGAAAAGTGTAGAAATGTGTTACAACACTTCATAACACCTTCACAAGACATCATAATTTGAATATTCAGGACCTAATGTGAATGATTAAGTTACATTGCAACATTAAATCTAGGAAAAATAGGTCAAGCATGATAGGGGAAAGACCTAATTGACCATGAAAATGTCAATGATCCATTTTTCTATGGTAAATTTAGCCCCCACTTTAGTGAGAGGGTGAACTTGTTTCAAACTCACACTAAAGAAGTCATGCATATCGAGAGGGATCCAAATGCACTTATGTTAGAAAGATGAGATGAAAATGATCAAGAGGGATGATCAAGACCCCATGATGAAGATCCCATGGAAAACTAAAAATAATAACAAAGGAACACACACATGAAAGAGAAAAGGAGAGGAAAATGAAAACATGGATCAAGCTTTGATTGTTTGCCCATCTAGTTGTGAATCAGATCTAGGCTATTTGTCCAAAAAAGAAAATGCATACTCACTTTGGGGTGATTGAAATCATGGTTGTCTATTGGGTGAGAGGACCCAAAAGGTGAGAAATATATGCTCAGTTGGTATGTACTCACAAACACATAGGTGGCTATGGGGGAATTTGTGTCATGGAATGGGATTCCCACTCAACCATACTAAAGTTATAACTCCTAATAACTTTAATAAAGCACCACAAAGGAAAATGTTGGTTCATGTTTAATGAGACAAGAAAAAAATTATATACTTAGAACTCATGAACACGTAGGATGACACCACAAACATGCAAGCTGGGTTATGCAAGGTGGTCATATAAATGAAAAATGTAAAATGCAAAAGAAATATTCAAATGAATCTTGTTAAGTTCATGCAAGGTCTATCACTTAGGGAACATTTTTTGTAATGTCCCCAAGAGAGGACCAATCAAAGAATAGAATGTTCACAAATTAGGGGATGTAGTGTGTCACATCAAACCAGCAAGAGGAATGTAATATGTTAAGATAGGTCACACTTATGAAGGACATCACAACCAATGTCATCCACAAACTGTTAAACACATCATATGAAGTGGCAAGACTACACTAAGAATCAAGAATGAAAATGAATAATTCCAATGTATGCCCCCACTTTAAAGGATTTTCTACACACTATTCAATGAGCAATTTATTTAAAGTAGCAAATGAAAAATGCAGCAAGAAACAAGACATGAGAGCCAACTAGGAAAGCCCCTATGCCAAGTCATAGGTTTTTGAGTAAGGATACATCATGCAAAGGAAAAGGAACAAAAGAAAAAGGGGTTTCCCCCAAAAAGGAACACACCAAACACATAAGGGATCTATGGATTTGGAGTCAGTATTTTCATTGCTAAAATTTTTTTATGAAAGAGCTCAGAACTGTCATCATTCCATGAATACATAGAACCAAAAGAATAACACAAAGAGAGTGAAAATAAAAAAATAAAGTCTATTTTGGGTCAACATGGAAGAGATATTGCGGTCTCAATGCTTTGCATTGTCCCCAAAATGAAAATGCAAGTGAAAAGAAAACAAAAAGGAAAAAGCTTTTGGATCGACTTGAAGGAGACATTTCGGTCTCAATGCCTTGCATCATCCCCAAAAGGAAAACATAAGAAAAGAAAAAGTAAAAAGGAAAAGGGACCCATTGCGTCAATATGGAAGAGACATAGGATGTCTCAATGCTTTGTGTAATCCCCAAAAGGAAAACACAAAACAAAAATGAAAAAGGGATAAAGTATGACATATAGAAGAATTGAGGTACAAATAGAGGAAGTGCACAAAGAGAGAGAACATCAACTGCACATTACAAGGGAACATGATATGCACATATAAACACATGAAAATGTAAAAGGCAAGCAAGGGCATGTGTAAGATCATCATGGAAAAAAAGGCCCTTAAGTGGCAAAAAAATTAGAAAAATCAGAGTTAGGTAGCTTGATATAAAAATTTGAATAAGTTATCTATATTATTTTAAAAGTATGTAAGAATAGAATTTGTAGAAAATTGAATGTAGTTTCTAAACTACTAGGTTTTTTTTTCTTAAAAAAATCTATTTAGTGAAAATTTGAGATTTCAATGCAATGGTACTTAAATTTCAGGGAAAAAATAAGTAGGTGTTTGTCTAACCACCCTAACCAAAATAAAATGATAATATTTTTATAATATTTTAGATATAAGTAGAAAATTCATGTCTTGATGTTATGCATATTATTTTGTAATTTTTTTCCAAGAAAATAATTAATTATGATTTTTTTATTACAACTTTTAAAAAAATATAAAAACTTGTATGTCTAACCACCTTAACTTGGTGAAAACTTCATGAAATTCAATTTTTATTTTTTTAATCCTATAGTATGTGAAGCATAGAATGTGATGCATGTTTTATATTCAAAAAATGTGATACCGTTTGAAAGCTATAGAATTTTTTCAATAAGCCTATGAATCAGGACTTTAGTCATAATTCAAATAGAAAATGAATAATAATTATTCATTAAATTAAAAGTAAAGCATACTTTATATTGGTGGAAATTTGAGAATCTCCTTTAAAAACCCTTTTTGTTTAATCAATTTTGGGTAGAAAAAATTCATCAACTACATGGGTCATCATATCACTTACATATCATCACTTTTTGGCACATCATGATCCTGCACATACCCACAATGCAAATGCAACTCAACCATCAACTGAGTTATTGGATTCTCAATCTCAATTAGTATAAGTGGAAAGTAAATAACATAGTTAAGAGACAAGGACAAATGCATTACTAGGAAAAGGCTAATCAACTTCTTTCCCCCCCGTAGTGCAAGGCAAGAACAAGCCAAGAGAGGCGATGGAAAGGATCATACAATAGTGGGAATGGAAAATTCTACAACTATGGAAAGATGAGGGGATTTGGTTTAGGGAATTATGGGATGATAGGATAACACTCAGTATCAATGAAGTGATTCTTGTTTAGTATGACCTTCAATGTCTCACATTCATCAATGTGATGTCCAAGAACATGATGGTATTTGCAATACAGTACATTAGAATCTTTAGGATGGATGACCAACCTATTAGAAGGTGGTAAGAGTATGAGTCCTCTATTTAAAATAATTTTTAGTTTCCTTTCACATTCAAGTGGTGGATGGAGAGGAAACCTTAATTTTTTAGTTTGTAAGGTCGTTTGTGTTCACTAGATTCACCTCTTTCATGGATTGAAGGAGAAAGAGGACCCATGGGGATCCTAGCATCCTTGTCATTAGAATCATGTAAGGTTTGTTCATGTAGAAGGAGAACATTCAAGTTAGGAGGGGAATCAAATATCATTGTGCTAGCATCTCGAAGTCTCCAATGTTCAAATGGAGGCTTGTCGTTATGAGGAGGATCTTGATATCCTAGCTCTATTGTGTTTTCCTTTGTTGGTATCTGTTCCAAAAATTGGTGAATGTTATTCTCATTTGTTGTATCACATCCTTGTTTTCTTAAGATAGTAAATCCTTTTCCATATGTTTCTTCAAGGTTGATTGGTGTGATTGTAACTTTGTTATCATAAAATGGTTGGGGAGTTGCTTGGGTAGAGGAGCTAGGTCCACCTGTTGGAGGGAACTTAGGTCATTTATTTATTTCAAGATGTACATGTATCCAAATATATCAGGAGGTGCAATAGTAGGAAGGTTTGAATGTTTCATGGATAGGTAAAAGGCTACATTGTTCTCAAGGTTTTCAAGGCATTCATATAAGAACTTGTCCATGCTATCATCATCTTCTCCAATGATTTCTACATCATGAGGAGAACAATCATGAGGATTTGAAGGAGAATGAGGAAGCTCAAGGTCATTAGGATCATAGCCAAAGGCACAATTTGACATGTCCACTAAGGATTTTAATGAATTCCAAAACTTATTAAAGTGAAAGGCCATGATCCCTAAAAACATAGTGTGATATGAAAAAATGAACTAAAAACATAAGTAAATGTGAATTGAATTGAATGAGAATTAATAGAGTGCACCTAGAAGTTGAATGTTGATGTTGGAAGGTTTTGGAATGCTCCAGAAATCTTTGTATTGTGACCAATGGGATTCATTCGCCACTAATAACGAATCAGTTTTGCATCTCGTAAACTTTGTCAGAGTACATTTCTAACTGCCGAGAACCGAATTCTGATGAAATAAACATTTTCAGCTTGAAAGTGGGACTCATTCACCATAGATGGTGAATCATTCCTCCTTTAAAATTTTGCAAATTCAAGATTCAAGTTTGTAGGTCCAAATTTGCACTTGTTTTCTTGTTGGGTAGACAGAGTCAAATATGTAGAAAATGGGTTAAATGTTGTCTCCAAGCTTGAAATAGGGCTTGGTTAACCACTTTACAACACCAATTTCTTTTCCAAATATACCTACAAGACCTACAAACACACATGTAAAGAGGGGGAAAATAGTTAAGCGTTATAGTAAAAGGATTTTCTTTAGTCAAATCACACTTTGGTAATCAAACTTGTGATAATGAAATTAAATGAAATGAGAAAGGAATGATGAATAAACAACATGCAAGTGTCCTAAACTCACCAAAACCTTGTTGTTGAAGTCTGAATATATGTCAATGGCTGCTCCAAGATTCTTGAAGTTTGCTTCATCAAATGATGCTATGATGGATTTAATGTAACTGATGAATGAGATGAACACTTGAATGAATTAGGAGAATAGGGGTTAAAATTGATGGAAAAACACTTATTTATACACACTATTGCCATAATTACCCAAGAATAAAACATCACAAGCTGACATAAGGTCTTAATGAATAAAAACCAAAAAGAAATTTGAATTTATTTTGAATTTTGAGCCAAGAGGGACTCATTCGCCACCCATGGTGAATGGGTTCCACTCTAGGGTTGCAAGTGGGTGTTGGGAATTAATTTACTTTTAATGGTTTTTTGGGGGTTTGTATTCAAAAAAACATTTGATTGAGGCCTATAAGTGTATAAAGGGGCCAAATAAATCATAAGAAAGGTGTAAATAGTGGTGACAAGTCTAGAAAAGTGTGAAATCTTATTTCAAGACTTTACAACACTTTGAAATAGAACTTGATAAGTGCTAAGAGGATGATATTTAGATGAATTATAATAAGAAAAGTCTAGAAATGTGTAGAAATGTGTTACAACACTTCACAACACCTTCACAAGACATCATAATTTGAATATTCAGGACCTAATGTGAATGTTTAATATACATTGCAACACTAAATATAGGAAAAATAGGTCAAGTATCATAGGAAAAATACCTAAATGACCATGAAAATTTCAATGATCCATTTTTTTGTGGTACATTCAGCCCCCACTTTAGTGAGAGGATGAACTTGCTTCAAACTCACACTAAAGTAGCCATGCATATTGATAGGGATCCAAATGCACTTATGCTAGCAATATGAGATAACAATGATCAAGAGGTATGATCAAGCCCCCAGAATGAAGATCGCATGGAAAAATAAACATAAGAACAAAGGAACACACATATGAAAGAGAAAAGGAGAGGTAAAGGAAAACTTAGATCAAGCTTTGATCATTTGTTCAGCTAGTTGTGGATGAGATCTAGGTTGTTTTTCCAAAAAATAAAATGGATACTCACTATGGGGTGACAGAACTCATGACTGTTCACTAGGTGAGAAGGCCCAAAAGGTGAGAAACATACTCTCGGCTGGTATGTACTCACAAACACATAGGTGGCTATGGGGAAATTCATGCCTTGGAATGGGCTTCCCACTGAAGCATACTAAAGTTATACCTCTTCTAACTTTAATAAGGTGCCACAAAGGAAAATTCCAGTTCATGCTTCATGAGACAAGCAAAGCTTTGTATGCTTAGAACTCATGAATAAGCAAGATGGCACCACAGGCATGTAAGCTACATTATGCAAGGTGTCTAGATAAATGCAAAATATAAAATGAAAAATAAATATTCAAATGAGTTTTATTAAGTTCATGCAAGGTCTATCACTTAGGGAACATTGTGTCTAATGTCCCCCAGAGAGGACCAATCAAAGAATACAATATTCACAACTTAGGGAATGTAGTGTGTAGCATCAAGCCATCAAGAGGAATGTAATATACTAATATAGATCACACTTATCAAGGACACCACACCCAATTTCATCCAAAATGTTATAAACACATCATATGAAGTGACAAGGCTGCACTAAGAATCAAAAATGAAAATCAATAATTCCAATGTATTCCCCCACTTGAAAGGAATTGCTACACATTGTTCAGTGAGCAATTTCTTTAAAGTAGAAAATGAAAAATGTAGCAAGAAACAAGACACTAGAGCCAACTAGGAAAGCCCCATATGCCAATTCATACGTTTCTGAGTAAGGCTACATCATGCAAAGGAAAAGGAACAAAAGAAAGAGTGGTTTCTCCCAAAAAGGAACACACCAAACACATAAGGGATCTATGGATTTGGGGTCAGTATGTTCATTGTTGCAATGTTTTTATGAAAGAGCTCAAAACTAGAAGAATGACAAAAAGAGAGTGATAAAAAAAAAATTAAAGTTTGTTTTGGGTCAAAATGGAAGTTACATTATGGTCTCAACACTTTACATCATCCGAAAAAGGAAAACACAAGTGAAAAGAAAATGAAAAGGAAAAAGAAAAGAAAAAGCTTTTGGGTCAACATGAAGGAGACATTTCCTCACAATGATTCCCTCATTTGATTCTCTTCCAAGCCTCACCATGCTTCCACGTGTCAACATCATAGCCCTTTGAATTCCTACCTCCCTTTGCTTCTATACTAAGCTTCGCCCACATGCCACATAGCATCATTCTGCGTACACTTTTTGGCAGACTCCACAGTTAGTGCTAGTAGCGAAGACCTTTCCACATGTCTTCTTCATGGGGATTTCATCGAAGGGAAGGAAGGAACAAGCAGTGAGCCCCTCCCTATTTCCATGTGTCCTAACTGACTTCATGGGTGAGTGATAGATGTCTATAATGGATTCTACTACTTCTATACTGGAACCATTGCCATCATTTGCAGGGGATGCATCTAGCTCAAGGGTGACTGCATTCTATGGCTTAGAATATTTTTTGTTGCAATGACCTTGGGAAATCATTGATGTGGACATCATTGCTCATGATGAAGGAATATTTTATGTTATTAGATTTCAGGTGGTGAGATTTTTTCTATATATAAAGCTTCTTCTTTCTAAAAATTAGTTCAAAACATACTGAAAGATTATGAA
The DNA here is from genome assembly GCA_007258455.2 of Sequoia sempervirens. Taxonomy (NCBI): domain Eukaryota; kingdom Viridiplantae; phylum Streptophyta; class Pinopsida; order Cupressales; family Cupressaceae; genus Sequoia; species Sequoia sempervirens. Next base: position 130,660,956 of record VDFB02358134.1, on the reverse strand, counting down.
AAGACACTAGACCTTTTGTATTGTTTTTTATTATTGTATAAGACTCATAGACTGTTCCTTTGTTGTTCATCCTTTCCATTTCTTAGCTATTTGAGAAAACATTATGCTGTTCCATTATTGTATTGAGTAGTTTATTTGTAGAACTTTTATGATTTCAATATAAGTTTACTGATTTAGACCATGTCTTGGACTCTTCTTTTCAATAAATGTGTATAGGGGTTATTTTATGTTATTGAATAAATTATTTTGGTTTTCATCTATGCTTTCTATTATTTCAGGACATGCAAATTGTTGAACGGGCCCTTAAATCCCATATGAAAGGGAGATTTGTCATTCCCACACCTACATCTTGGTGCATCTCCTTAATTAGATGTTTATTTTATATATCCGCTTCCTTTTCCCATTGTAAACCCCCAATTGCAGAAGGAGTTGGCTTCTTTAAAAACCTGAAGGTCACTCATTTTTGTGCAATTGGTTCCCCATTAGATGAGTTTCCCATAAGGCTCTAGCTTGTCAAATTTTGGCATCAACAGTAACGTTGATTAAGTACTAAATATATTTTGATATTTTGTTGTGTGAGAAAAAATTACTAATGAACTTTTCATAAATGTGTTTGATATCATATCATGCCATTGTGAATTAAGGGGGATTCATGTCTTATAGTTGACTTAAGGAATTCCATAAGTCGATTGTTAGCATTTACAGGGCATGTGGTTATATGAAATGTTCATGTGTGAGAGACAAAGATATTATATTGCATTTTAATTTTTTACTAAAGGTTCATACTAATTTACGATTCTTATATTAGGTGGGTGACCTCCAAGGAGATCCATGAATGTGAAGTTACAAAATGGAAGAAGGAAATTTCATAAGTTTGTGTATTTGAGAAGGATCTCCCTACAAGTTTCATGGACCTACAATTCCATTTACTTATACACCTAGTCGATGACATTGAATTGGTGGGTGTCGTATCAACAAGGTGAATGTTTTTCTTTGAGAGATATATGAAAAATCTAAAAAGATATGTCTAACAAAAGACGCATCTAGAGGGTTGCATGGTTGAAGGTTATGTATTAAATGAAGCATTTTTCTCCCTTTGTGAATTCCTTGGTAATTATTTTGAAGTTGGTCCATGCTTTTGGGATGAAGAATGAGCATAAGATATTATTGATTGAGAAAAACCACAATCTAATGGTGTTGAAGTAGAAATTAGTAAGTAAATTCATGATCAGTGTGGTTGTCTTTCTTGCAATCATTAATTTACTCTCTAATTTATTTGTCAAATTAATAACATGACATTTGGAGTTTGAAATAAACATGTTGACATGTAATAGGTGTAGATGAAAGTGCTATACTCGACAAGTTCATTCTGTACCACATGGACTTTATGAAAAAATGGATTGATCTATATGATAAAAAGAGATAAGTGTTAGAAGCAAGGAGATAGTTTAAGAGATCAAACCCAAGGAATACTCCACTTCCCACTGATCTACTTGGGGAATGGGGAAAATATTTCACACTATAATGGGTTACTAAACAAATTCAAAATTAAATAGAAGATGCAAGTATAGATTCAAACATAACAAAATATGAAATCAACATGTCTAGAGGATGTGAAACAAGGATACAGTTGGAATTTTACAAAAAAAAAATTCCTTATAGTTTTGACACTATTAACTATTTTAATATTCACCATTATTTTTTTTTCATTGAAATAAATGGCCTTTCACAGGTGAGGAAATATCCATCAATGTGGGAATATGGTTGACATTATCATGTAGAAAGTGTAGATTTAAAGAGATGATCCTTCGATTGTGGCATCATGGTTGACTTCAAGTAATCCAGTTAATCAAGCTCAAAAGATAAGAGGATATAATTGAATGGAATCTAAAATATATTGGTAAAATACAAGAAATTATTGAGTTGGATTACCGCTCTTTTAAATGTTGTATTTTTAAGTGTAGATGGTATGAAGCATTTGAGAGGACACAAATACATGATACCCATAGTGGATTGTTTTCTATAGATTCCTCATGCTTCCCACCAGAGGATAAGGAGCCTTATGTTCTACTAATTCATTGTGAGTGGGTATTTCTTTAACTCAAACAATAAGTGGTAGTGATCAATAATCTATTAATTCATAGCTTATTGTGAATATATACATGTTTTTATTAATCAATAAAAAATTTATAGCATATGTCAAATATATGTATGCCATTCATGTGCAGGTATTTTTCTATGAAGATATTTTGGACCTGAAATGAATATTTTTCATACATTATGATCCAATATTAAGGTATGTATTTGACGAAACATTAGTAGGTACTAAGCAAAACAATGATGGCCAACAAAATGAGAGAGAGGGATTAGAGAACATCGAAGAAATTGACATCCATGATGATGTTGAAGATGGTTATGTTTAGGCATAAGAAGACAACAATCTAGAGTTAGATGATGTTATGGAAGACAATAATATGGATCTAGTATAGAAAATGATGATCCAAATACATCTAGTAATAGTATAGATGGTCTACAGTAAAATTTAAATTATGATGAAGATGATGTAGGTCAAGATGAGGATGATGATAATATTAAATACTTGAAAGAACATATGAACATTGACAATGATAGACTGGATAACATTGTAGTCGACAATAATGTTAGTGACCAAGACTTCTAAATTTTTAGAATTATTTGCAATCCATGTTTAAAAGAGGATGATTCTTATGGCCTAAAATTTGAAATGCTTCAGTAATATTAATTCAAGTGTTAAACTATGGAACTGTCACTCTCCATTTTGATGGTACATAACTTGTTTATTAGAAATATTTTATTAACTATAGATTTAGCATGATATGTATCTCCAAATTTCTTTAAAATAAGTGCTATAATGGTATCTTCACGTACATTCGACAATATTGAATTAGCCAAATAGAGTTATAATTATGGATTCATGACACATTCACCATTCTTGTGGGTGTATATGTGATAATGGGTCTAATAATTTTATGATGAAGTAAGTAGAAAAAAATATACATGGTCATAAAATAACCTCTTTAAAAAAAATTTAACCCTAGGCATGGACCAATTAAAGTAAACTATTTGAAAGGATTTTTAATTCACATCAACTATAAACCAATCAAAGTATCCACGCAGTAACAAAAAATGTGTTCTGATAAATCTTAAAGACTTAAATAACTTGAAAAGACCACTATGGAGACAACAAAGTAATAGATAAGCAATGAAAATTGACACAATAATTGAACATTGAAAATAGATTATGAATTATAAGTATTGTGCTCCATTGTATTACTTCAAAATATAAGAATTTGTAACATAAGTCTTTTAATATGATATGGATGGGAGGATTATGCAACCTATCTTCTTAATAATGCCTACTCTAATGGAATATGATCTGATGATGATGATTTCAAAATCGATCCCTAGTTTCCCTATTTGTATGGGAAGAAACAAGCTTCAGGCCCATTTACAAAATGTCACATCGCTTCATAACTATAAAAAAACTAGTATAAATATAAAAATATTGATCTCAAGTTTTTTGGTGGATGCAATACAGTTCATTAATCTCCAACAAGCACCTGTGATTCCTAAGACCTGTTCAAGGCTCATGCACTGTGATTGTGTATCAAAACCATCAAACTCTAGTCCATGTTACTCCTCTCTTACTTGGCCTATGTAGTGAACGAGTTAATCTTCAACAAATGCTCAATGCACCAACTTTTGGCATGAGTGTCTACATTATCTATAATATCTTTCATGGCATACTCCAATTGGAAAATTCATCCAAGTTGTTGATGTGTTTTCTTAAGTACATCATCTTCATCATTGATTGCATCAAGAACAACTAGAAAATACTAGGCTATCTCATCCTTCTATGTATCTTGAGCTTTCAATTATGTTTCCTTGAAGAATTTGGGTAGGGCCATACTCAATGGTTGACTAAAGTCACTTAACTCATGTGTCAAGATGTTATGGAAATCTTTATGGGCTTTCATAAGCTTGTGATACTCTTGTAGCATAGCAATGTTACCTTCCTTCTTTACTATGATGTAATACTCCACTTCCTTCATTTTGTCACTCACTATAGTGTTTTCCAATAATGTTGCATATGTTTTTTCATGAATGTGCTAGACTTGTTCAACATGCTTATGCATATCTTTAAATCTCATGTAGACTATCTCTGCCATTTGAAATATGGTGGCCTTGATTTTTCCATTTAAATCCTCTTGTTCCTTCTAAACTTTATCATTTATGCATTTCTAGTAGGTTTCTCTAACATTGCTTCTAGTACCTTTCTTTCATGCTCAACTAGTGGAGAGTAAATCCTTGAGAAAGAAGGAAGACTATCTTTGTAGCTAATTAACTCCTGCTTCGGTATTTCATTCTCTTCTATTAGTCCCTTGTTATCCCTTATCATTTTTGAATTTGAGCCTTGGTGAACTTGGCCACATTTACATTCAAGTCAACAATTTCCATATGATCTATCTCTCCTACCCTTTGCACCAAAATATTTCCATAAATTTTATCATGATCAACAAGGGAAGGCTTTTTTCCTAGCAGGTATAGTGCCCATATCTGTAAAGTAGTATTATTAGGATTATATCCTGATCTAGTATAGATCGTATCACTAGCTTCATCTATCAAGTGCAAGGTTTTATTCTTTCTCTTTAGAAATCTACCAAACACAATGGTTGAACTTATATCCCACCCTAGAAGGAGCATAACCCTAGCTTCTTGCAATAATTCTCTTCCTCTCTTAACAGTCATTTTTTCATCTCTCTATCAATTTTATGTTAAATCTCTTTCAAAGAATATTCTTCCTTTTTAGAGTCAATGTCTTTTACCCTTTCCCTTACCACCTTTCCCTTATACTCATAGATGAAAGCCTTAAATTCAGAAGTTTGGAAAAATGCATCATCTGCAATGAATTCCTAACTACATGGTGTCTCACATCATAAGATAGCTCATTGGAAGCTTCAAAGGTAATCAAACTCCTTTCTAGTGGCATTTCATATTTTGGGATAATAGGAGTGTTAATTTGTGTGACCTATTATTCCCCTTTAGTATCATCTTCAGCCATGAATGGGGTGTCAACTGAGAAGCTTACCTTTAGAGTAGGTTGTGGTGATAGATGGCCTAGTGGTGTTATATTTTCTACTTTCCTTCTAGAGCCAACATTTCTTCTCTTATCAAATGCCACTAGAGGTACATCCTTTATTATTTCTTCATGTAGAAGCAATTTCTCAACTATTTCCATAGGATCTCGAATTTCATGAAAAGCTTCCACATAGGCTTCATTATTATTCATTCTCCAAGCCTCAACCATAACAATTATATTGTATTCATTTATCCTCATTATCACTTGAACTTCCTCATAGTTCCTGATGAAATCATTGGCATGGAACTCATGCCCATGTCCTTTCAGTTTTTGAGAAAATTTGGCATCATAGATGAAATGCTCAGGGTCAAATTTTTTTTGTTGTTTCCTACTAGCAAGCCATAATAATCCAGCTTGCTACCAAGTCATACCCTATATCAACAATAATAGTGAAGTCACCAAAACAAAGAGTGGAAGGCATGAAAGTTTTCCTTCCATATATTTTCAAATGCATGAAGCCTAAGTAAGACAATTGTCTTATGATCTCAAGGTATGCAACCCTATCTAGAATAGTCTTAGGTATTAAATATGGTGTTGTCTCAAATCCATATCTCTAATGGTAGTACAATATGAAAACAAATACCAATCTCCCCAATTGTGATTTATTTTTCCATCATGACCCTTATCCTTTGGTCAAAGGAACCTCTGTACTTCTGGGAATAGATTATAGTCACATTTGTGGCCAAGTAATTTGTATAAGGGTTTGACAAAATGTTCTTCAAAGTACAGGTAGTGGGATCTCCCACGTCTATTATCCCAAAATGATGTCCACATTTTCATTGGTCTAGAATTACCATCACTATCCAGATCTTTTATTCTCAATTCTTCTCCCCATATCCCCATCACTTGTCCTTCATATAGTATCATATGCATAAGAATTGAATAGTGTTCGAAGCAGATAACTTCACTATTGTTCTTAATAGCATTAAGAGCACTATTAATGGCCTTAGATAGATACTCTACATAGTCATATGGCCTCGCATATTGGCTTTGAATGTTTGTAGCTAGAACCATGGGAGCTATAGTCATGTTATTAGGGGCATCAGCTCCCAATACTTGGCCAGCTGAATAGTATGTGTATTGATAGTATTCTTCAAACAAATCTACAGAGAATGGGGGCCTTTCATCACTAGAAAATCTTCTAGGTTTATTCCCTGGACCTTTGGACCTATGCAAAGGCATCTTCCACTTCTCATAGCTTGTATCCATATAGCAATACTCTTCCAACAAGTCTCTCATTTGTAATTTCATCTTTAGGGAGGTGTCCAATTGGAAAACCATACAAATAATTCTTTGCTAGTGCTTTAATTATTTATACATTCACAAAAAAAAATTGCATCACAAGTTTTCCTAGATTCAAATTCTATGGGTTTGAAACTGGGCTATATTTGTACTTCTTCGTATAGTGATAGATGAACAAGTCATAACCCTTGTGTGGATTCCACACATCTCCCAATTTATTGTGCTTGTCCTCTAGGGTCTCACATGATGGGTTTAATTGAGCAACTCTCCTTGCTTTTGGCCCAGACCTAGGACATTGGTCTATTAAGTCTTGATTAAGTGGCCTACTTTCTATTTTTTGCCTCTTTGCTCTTATTTTCTCTGAGGTTTTATCCATTTTAATCCTAATTGTATTGTACTTCAAGATATCTTCAAAAAATCATGCTCAACTAATCCAAGATGTACTTACTTGAATGAAATCCAAAAATTCTAAGTTGCCCACCTTCATCCAACTCCATCCTCTAGATACTTTGCCATAATTTGTAGTGAATTTCAATTCCTTAGAGGTTGTATTTATCAAAATTCATCATGCTTGAGCCAAATCTGGTTCATAAATGGCGCTTGTGCAACCGTTCCTATCAACTTTCACATTAATAGTAGTTGTCTCTTCGATGACTTCATCTATCAAATCAATCTTGAGATAATTATTTCATATTTTGTCAAAGAGACTTCAATCACAACATCTATATCTCTCTTTGATATATCCTTGACCATCTTTAGAGAAGCGTCTAAGAGACATTTATATTTCTCTCTTCAATGTTGCAGGGTCTCTTCGATATTTACATTTTAGTTTCTTCCCTCATGGTCCCCCTTTTGTTGATGAGACTAGCGGATATCTCTCACGGACAAGCCTATGTCTCTTTGACATATCCTTATCTCTTTCTTTAGCAGTATTACTTGTTGATGATCTCTATGTGACTTTTTCATGTCGAGGAGACTTGTAGTAATCTCTCTCCAATGTCTCTTAGTCTCATCGATAACATGTGTTTACACTTGTGCCAGAATGTCGGGGAGACATTTGATATTGTCTACTTGATACTCTTGTGTCTCCTCAACATATCCTTGTTAGGAATGTTGATGAGACCTTGTCCAATGTCTGTTTGATGTCTCTATGTCTCACCAATATTTTTCTCCTTGAATTTCAAAGAGACTCTCTTACTTCTCTCCTCAATATTTCGATGTCTTTTTGACATTACCATTTTTCTATGTTGTTCTACCAGTGACCTATCATTTATTTTATGATAATCTCTCAATGTCCAAGAGATGTTCTTTTGTTTCCTAAATGTTGAATGCTCCATATAATTTGTCAGTGAGACATGTTATATTTTCTCCTCAACATGTCTAAGTGTCTTAGACATATCATTATTTAGGCTAGTGAGAAGACATTTGACTATGTCTCTTAGACATTTGAGAGTCTCATCTACATTTCATAACATTCCTTTCTGCTCACGTCGACGAGACTATGGTGAGACTCTCTTTGATATAGCATTGTCTTGGAAACATGTCATGTGTTGTTATGGGAACACTTCAGACATGGAATTCACTTTAGTGCTATGACCAAGGACCTTATTTGGTGGTTTATATTAGTGTCATCCATTATGAATTTTACCAATGTCTACAATTTTATTCCTATATGAATTTATTTATACATTCTTCAAATGCATATATGACATTGTAGACCTTATAAAAATATATGACGTTTTCAAGACATTATGTATACCTTCATGGCCTTATTGAGATCTATATATATATTGCATGTATTCAAGGATTAAATGGTTTAAATTATTTGAGTGGTTTAAATAATAAGGTTTAATATTACTTGTTAGGAGTGACAATAAATTTTAAAATGATTTCAACACTAACTACAAGCTTAATATTATTTTTATTGTTGATAGTAATAAAAATATATGATTCTTTGATAGCACCTATACATTTAAGGACCCATCTCTATTTTTCTCTCAATTTAACTATTTTCTATTTCAGTTTATATCCATCTTATAGCTATAAAAATCCTTTGAGTATTTTAGTGTTTGAATAATGCTTGTATACACATGTACAATGATAAGAGAGCCTATGTGAGGCTAGAAATTCAAAAATATCACTTTAAAATTTTTTTGGTCTTATCTCTCTTAAGGGACATTGTTAGTATGATGTAGCTTGGAAGGATTAAGATGCTTAGGAAGTGAAAAGACACATCCAATAGTAGTAACCTACCCACCTAGAAATTTTGACATTGTTTGCTTAGTGCCACACTATAAGTATATTTGTACAATAGACATGGCTTTGAAGAATAAAAAAATTCATATCCTCATTGAGGTGATTGGTCAACGGTGGTTAATTCCCTATCAAGGAAAGCTTCTAAAAACTAGGACTTGAATTATTTGTTGGGACATATATTGTCTCTTCATAATTTTTCTTCCTTTGGAATTATGATCAATTTATATAGGGAACTAGCTAACATCTTGGTGGATGCACTTGCTAATAGGCAATTAATTAGGTTGAAGATTGTATAGGGTTGATAGTTTAGGGTATTGGGTTGAGGGTATACTAGGGTTGAGGGATTAGGTTTAAGGGTAGAGGGTAGATCATTTAGGGTATAGGTTTGAGGGTATATGGTTGAGGGTACAATGTATATGGTAGAGGGTATATGGATTAAGGTTTTAGAGTTTGAGGTTGAGGGTTGAGAGTTGAGGGATTAGGGTTGAGGGTTGAGGATTGAGGGATCTTTTGATGCAAGTGAAATGTAGGAAAGCAATTGAAGGCCAATGAATATTGGGGAAGGATTTTTTGTTCTAACACACCTAATCCATCAACCCTAATCCTTCAACCATATACCCTCAACCCTCTACCCTTAGCCTTAAACCCTCAACCCTCAATTCTCAACCCTCAACCCTTAATCTAGCATCAAACCTCAATCCTTAAACCCTAAACCCTCTACCCTCTACATTAATGGAACCTCAACCCCAATCCTTGAACCATATATCCTCAAACCTAGATATATATACCCTAAACCCTCGACCCTATACCCTCAACCAAATACCCTCTACCATTGACCCTAATCCCTCAACCATTAAACCCTTAAATCCAAGTAAACTCTCTACCCTATTCCCTCAACACTCAACCCTTAATCTAGCCTCAACCCTTAAACCCTCAACCCTCTTATACCCTTAACCCTTAAACCCTAATCCCTCAACCCCTATACCATCTACCCTATACATTAGATCCCCAACCCTATTCCTTGAACTATATACCCTCAACGCTCTACCCTCAACCTTAAACCCTCTAACTTATACATTAAACCCTCAACCCTCAATTCTCAACCCTCAACCCTTAATTTGGCCTCAACCATCAACCCTTAAACCCTAAACCCTAAACCTTTATACTCTCTACCATCTACATTAATGAAATGTCAACCATAATCCTTCAAAAATATGTCCACAAACCTAGCTATATATACCCTAAACCTTCAACCCTATAACCTCAACCCAATACTCTAAACCCTAAACAGTGCTTAAACCCTCCACCTTCAACCCAATACCCTCTACCTTCGACCCTAATCCCTCAACCCTAATCCATCAACCCTTAAACCCAAGTAAAATCTCTAACCTAATCCCTCAACTCTCAACCCTTAATTAGAACTCAACCTTAAACGCTCAACCCTCTTATACCCTCAACAATAGACCCTCAACCCCTATACCCTCTACCCTATACATTGGACCCTCAACCCAAATCCTTGAGCTATAAACCCTCTACCCTCAACCTTAAACCCTCTACCCTATACATTAAACCCACAATTATCAACCCTCAACCCTAATCCTTCAACAATATATCCTCAAACCTAGCTATATATACCCTAAACCCTCAACTCTATACCCTCAACCCAATACCCTAAACCCTAAAACGTACTTAAACCCTCTACCCTCAACCCTCAACCCAATACCCTCTACCCTCGACCCTAATCCCTTAACCCTTAAACCTAAGTAAACTCTCTACCCTAATCCCTCAACCCCTGTACCCTCTACCTTATACATTGGACCCTTAACCCTAATCCTTGAACCATATACCCTCAACCCTCAATCCAATACCCTAAACCCTAAATTGTACTTAAACCCTCTACTCTCTACCCTCTACCCAATACAATGAAAAATAAAAGGTAGTAGATCTTTTGATGTAAGTGAAATGTAGGCAAGCAATTGAAGGCTAGTGAATATTGGGGAAGGGGATTTTTTTCTAACACCCTTAATCCTTGCTAGATCATAAAGATTAGGCACTAAATTGAGCATTACATCAGGAAATAATATGGGTGCTAATGTAGGTGCTAACTTGCGCATTAATTTAGGCATTAATCTTGGTGCTACTCTAGGCATTAATGTAGGCATTAATATTGGTGCTAATTTTAGTTCTAATGTAGGCACTAATTTGTTCCAAATTTAGTGCCTACTTGTTCTGGTTGGCACAAAAAATGCCAAAAATAGTGCCATCCTGATAAATAGCGTTGGCTTTTTCAAAAAATTGGAGAAAAATACATTAAAATAATGGGTAAAAGCAAAAAAGGGAGCTAATCATAGGGATATGTTGTAGTGAGAATTTATGGGCCCAACAATTGTTCTAGAAACTTTAAATTCTTTCATTTAACTTGCCTACATCTTGAAAGTACTAGGTATCAACGATCAAGGATTATTTGTCTTCATGGGAGGAAAAAATATGCAAAGTAAAAAATATGAGAGAAGACGAATGAACACAATTATTTCTAGGGAAGAGTTTGCAGGAAAAAATGAAACCCTAATTTTTTATCACAATCAAAAAAGGGTGAAAATGAAATTTAAAATGAATGGCTGCAAATGTTTCAATCATCTCCCAAGTAGATTTACATGGTATATACTGTTGGTTGAACATTTTAGGTTGGTCATTCTCATATTGGATATGCCTTCGACATAAAAAATAAATAAAAGGAAAAAGAAAAGTTTTTAATGATTCATTTCTAAGTGATTAGGGAAGAAGGGTCAATAGTTGTGTGGAGTCTATTTGTTGTGATACAACTTAAGGTTATTATATGCAGTCCTATCTCATATTTATTCTATATATTATTTTTTTGAAAGAAGGATAAAAATTTATTAAATCAAAAGAAAAAAATCATATAGGAAGAGTTGGGTCTAGAACAGGAACCCAAAAGAAAAAGAAAACCATAGGCCACCATCCACCAACCCAAAGAAACCAACCAACAAAAAACCATTAATCCACCATATCCTCAATAATGAGCCTATCTAACACTTGGGAATAATACTAGGATAAATGATTCCAACTATCCACCTATCCATCCCCAGCATTCTCAAAGGCCTATTTAGACAAACAATCAACAACCTTGTTCCATTCCCAAGAGATATGGAAAAAGGAAACAAAATTGAGCATAGTACTCAATCTGGGAATCTGTCTAACCATAGAGATGAGGTACCAATAAGCACCATCCAAATTTGACTCATTCGTCATATCAATAAGGATTTGAATGTAAAACTCCCAAATGATCTTATGCCAACCAAGAGCATAACCTCTTTCAATGGCCATAAGAATTGCCAACCCTTCCATGAGATTATTTGTCTATTGTCCCTTATAAATAGAGAAGAAGAAAATGACCTTACCATTGCTATCCCTTCTAGCACTGCCAATCCCAACATGGCCAGGATTTCCTCTAGAAAAACCATCTGTGCTAATCTTTAAAATGTTATTTGGAGGTGGAGATCACCATCTCCCTATGTTTTCCTTTTATTCTAGCGATGCCTCCTAACACAGGGGTACTTGGGGGTTAGGCCTAGAAGACTCAACCATGAGGAAATCAAATCATCCCCCTTTCCCAAGGGAGAGATACTTCACACTTAGCTTCTGTATTCTCCTAAACCATTCCCACCACATGCTTCCAAACCTAGTGAACCAACTACTTATTCCCTGAAAAACTTTGTGATTCCTTTTAAGCCAAATTTGTCAGAGAATAAAAGTGTGGCCAATATTCAACACAACCTGAAGGAATGAGGCTTGTGTCAAGGATCTCTCCAAACTCCTCCAGAACTCAATCAGGAGAGAAGCATGAACACAACCATGTCTCCAAAAATCCCACCAAAGATGTTAGATGACCTTAGAAAAGGAGCAATGGAGAAATAAATGGGAAGAATCATCTTCACTATTGGCACAAAGAACACAAACTGAAGGACCATGAAAGCCACAATTCCTAAGGTTCTCCAAAGTAAGACATTTATTTTTTGCAAGATTCCACACAAAGAAATTGCACTTAGGAAGGGAAAAATTATACCATGGATTCTTCCACCACAAAACCTCCATCCCCCCATTTTTCTATTAATTCAACTCTTGATTTAACCTCTTTCCACCGTATAGGTCCCCTTAGGATCGGGACTCCAATCTAATATGTCCCATGAACTAAGAGAACTACATTCTCTACTAGCTTAAATAACTCCACCTGATCAGCTTCCTAACCCCTATTAGGTCACTCAATGGGATCCTTCCATCTAGAGACTCACACATTTCTCTAGAAATGATTTGATTTAAGGTCCATCACCCAAGACCAGTTAGCATCCAAGAAATGATGAAAAAGGTCCTACAAATGAGGATACCTGGTTAGGATAGGGGGATGCCCATCCCAAGAATTAAACCAAAAGAGATCCTTATTTCCCCTATTGCATAATCAAAACCAACCATCCTTGATCAACTTAGCCCCTTTTTGAGAGTTTCCCAAATGACAAAGCCTCTCCCAAAAAAACCAACCCAAGAAACCTCATCCTTCACAACACCCTATAAGTACTTAGTAGAAAGAACTTATGCCCAAATATAATCATTCTCAGTACACCATCTCCAATACATATTTGTTGCTAAATCTTTACCATTAAGGCCGGCCTATCGCAGCTCAAGACCACCTTCTTATTTTACCCTGCACATAATCTCCCACCTAACAAGACTCCACTTCGAGGACTCCAATCTACTAGCCCATAATAATTGTTGTGCAAGAGAGTCCAGCTCCTTAATAAAGCTAGGAGGAGCAACCTAAAGCATGCACTTGTAGTTAGGAAGAACTTGGACCAAAAATTTTAGAAGCAACCCACGACTTGCAAAAGATACCCACCTATGGGTCCAGTGATTCACACTCGCCTGAAACGTATCCAAAATATTTTTCCAAGAGCTCCTAATGAGGACTCCAACAGAGAGAGGAATGCCCAAGTAGACCATAGGGAGATTTTCAATCTAAAACTAGAGGATATGAGCAATCTATTTTTGAATAAGAATGAGGGTGTTAAAAAAATGAAGACTTACCTTCATTCATCTATTGGAAAAAAGTATCCAAAAATATTCCCAACACTTGAAATAAGTAGGAAGCTTCATTGATCTTAGCCACATCCATCAAAGTCGCATGATCAACAAATTGTAAATACATCTATGGAGGCAAGTCATGACCCTAACATCACCCATGGATAGAGCCCTAATCAACATGCCTCTTTATGACTCTCCCCAAGACTTTAGCCAAAATAATGAATAGGTAGGGTGATAAAGAATCTCCTTGCCGAAGAACCCTAGAAGCACAAAACAAGGAAGAAGACTCCCCATTGAAAAGCATAGAGAAAGAGGTAGACATAGCACAACTCATCACCCAATTTACCCTCTCCTCAACAAACCCAAAGGAACTTAACAATTTTTGGAGGAAAGACCATTTGACCCTATCATAAGCCTTAGCCATGTCAAGCTTGATAAACATATCTTTCTCCTTTGATGCATCCATGGAGTGGATAGCCTTAGTCATAATGACCACCCCATCCAATATTTTCATATAAGCAACAAAGCCTCCCTATTCTTCAGATATCAGCCTTCCAATGTACCTCTACAACCTTTTAGCAATCAAATTAGACAAAATATTATAGGCCAAATTACATAGAGCTATGGGTCTAAACTAACCTAGTCTGTCAGCCCCTTCACATTTTGGGATAAGATAAAGAAAGGTATCATTCATGGCCTTTATCATCTATTTATTCTTGTGTAATTCCTGCATAAATTCTAGAAGATCCCATTTAATAATATCCCATAATTCCTAAAAGAACTCAATTGGAAATTTATCTGGACTAGTAGCTTTCCCCATTTTCATCTAAAAGAAAATACCCTCTAATTCCTCAAGATAAATAGTATGGAAGAGTTGCACATTCATTTCCAATGAAACAAGAGACGGAATGCAAGGAAGAATTTGATTCTCTTCCTCCAAAACATTAGCAAAATCTTCCCTAAATAAAGTAGCATAAAATTGTGTAGCCTCTCTAGAGATCTCCCAATGAGAAAATAGATGATCTCCCCTTGAAGACATAAGAGAAGAGATTGATTTCCAATGCCTCCTAGCCTTAATAGAGTTAAAGAAAAAAAGGTTGTATTTTTTTCATCTTCCTGCAACCACTCTATCTGAGCCTTATGCTTCAAGAGTATTTCCTCTCTCAATTCCTATTCCTCCAAAGCCTTTAAGGCTCTAACCTCCTCCGCAAGGGAATCGATAGACATACCTTTTTCATTAATCTCATGAGTAATAGCATCCAGATTATCTTGGGAAAAAACTTTAGCCTAGAAGATATTGCCAAAGCACTACTTATTCCACTTCTTGAGTTTTTGCTTCACAAGCTACAGTTGCTTGACAAAGGAGTACATTTTTGTACCAAAAGAAAGTATGCCATGGTGTCACTAGTTGGCCATCAAATCCTGAAGATGAGGGTCTCACAACCACATAAGTGTATAGGACTGAAATTCCACCCCTCTTGCAAATTCCCCTCTTACACAAGCTCTACTTTAGAAAAATCAAGCCCGACTAAGTAATTCTACATCACATATCTATAATTCATCCACTTGGCACTTGTTTTTTGTGCGATGGGGGAATTTTTGTTAGAGATGTAAGTGTGGTGCATGGATATCTGCACGTCAAACTACCATGCTTGACAAATTCCTATCTTTGGAATCTGCAGAGACATTATGCTCTCCATTGGTGGTGAAGCGTAACACCTCTATGCCTTCCAACTGACCTAAGAATGGCTCTATTCCTCCCTTTTCATCTTCAAATGGATTGTTTTCACTTTCAATTCATCTCTTTAGCAATTCTTAAGCTTCTTCGCAATCACACATGTTTGTTTGATCTTTCTCTTGAGCTCCTAAACATCTTCTCTACTTCTTATTGCACTCTTTCCACCTTGGAGTTGTGACTTGGTGTCCTGCAAGACCACTTCTTCGTTGTTGTGGCAGCGTAGACCTTACCAAGCTTGCATCCTATCCGACGTACTTGAGTGCACCTTGATTGAGAAGGTGATAGTGTCACTTGATTTACATACCATAGTGTTATTTATATTTTAAGGTATTTTTTCCACTACTTTCTTTATCATATTTTCTATCTTGTGGCTATTTTGGTTGTCTATGGAGGTGGAAACACCAAAGCGAGGGTTTGACTATAGAAAACCCCTATACAACCCCAACACTTTTCCTCTCTTGGTTGTGTGTAGGTACATGTTTGTGTGCATCTTCGTGAGTTAATCTTCATTACCCTTTCTTTCATTATCTCCTTTAGGGTATGTGTAGGATCATGATGGGCCAAAAAGTGGCAATATGATGGGTATGTGACTGACGACTATTTTTTTACCCAAAATTGATGAAATGAAAAGGGTTTTTAAAGGAGATTCTCTGCTTTCCACTGATATAAATTATGCTTTACTTTGAATTTAATAAGTAATTGTTATTCATTTTCTATTCAAATTATGACTAAAGTCTTGATTGATAGGTTGATTGAAAAACATCTATAACTTTCAAACGGTATCACATTTTTTGAATCCAAAACATATGTCACATTCTATGCTTTGCATAATATAGGATTAAGAAAATAAAAATTGAATTTCATGAAGTTTTGACCAAGTTAAGGTGGTCAGACGTACAAGTTTTTATATTTTTAAAAGAGTTGTAATAAATTTTTTATAATTAATTATTTACTTAGAAAACAATTACAAAAAAATATGCATCACATTGAGGCATGATTCCTCTACTTATATCTAAAATTTTATAAAAAAATATTATCATTTTATTATGGTTAGGGTGGTATGACAAACACCTATTTCTTATTTTTTCCCTGGAATTTAAGTACCATTGCATTGAAATTTCAAATTTTCACTGGAAATACATTTTTTTTTTTTAAAACAAACCTACTAGTTTAGAAACTACATTCAACTTGCTACAGATTCCATTCTTACATATTTTTGAAATAATATAGATAACTTATTCAAATTTTTACGTCAAGTTGCCTAACTTTGATTTTTCTGAATTTTTTGCCACATAAGGGCCTATTTTTTCCATGATGATCCTGCACATACCCTTTATCATTTTTCTAGTTATTTTGTTCATTCTGTCATTTATAATTTTGTTTAGTACTTTAAACTCTATTTTCTAGACCGTTAGTTGGTTTTTGCACCTTTTGTATTGCATTTTTGTACTTTCTGGTCATACGAACGCCAGTTCCCCTAGAGAGACACCAATGCACCATGTTGTCATACCTTACCCATGTTGTTGTCCTCAAGCCAAAAGCTACTTGATGTATAGTTTAGGTTCCAAAAATTGGCTTGTTTGGATTCATTCAAACTCCTAGGTTAGTAGAGTTATAGAAGCACTTAAGAGTTCTCTTCATTCTCTATCCTTGATCTTAAATGCTTATCCAACCTGAGGTAGACTAAGGTAGCCTTCCACTCTCAGCTCTCGGTGACTTCTAGCCTTGGTGTGGTTGGTCCCCCTCCTCTATAATAAGTTATAATTTAAAGGAAGGATTCTTAGTAGCATAAGCCAAAGATGCTAAAAACTTAATTAGCCAATGATCTTTGCCCCTCTAGTCTAAAATCTCAAACCAAGTGGCCCAATTTCCCCCAATCCAAAAGAAATAAACCAAAAACCTATCCAATCTTTTAGCAATGGAATCCTCCATGAAAATCTCCTATTATTCCATGTGAAATGGCCATTACTAGGCTTTATATCTACTAGATTTAAGGACAAAATATTATCTCTAAAAATAAAGGTTGACGATTCCGACCTTTACACTCCACCCCTATTTTCCTCTCAATCAATAATGGTATTAAAATCTCTAGCAACGACCTAAGGAAATTGTTGATCATGAAAGCTTGTGCTTCTCCCAAACAACCTTATGGAAAATTTAGTAAATGGGGGACCTTATTGCACTTACTAAATAACCTCTAGGGTTTTTTAAGAAGTCGACTCTTCCTTGGTGGTTTAGGAAAAGGGAGAGGAAAATGTAGAAAGAAAACTATCTAAGGAAATGTGCCAAAAATTTTTTACAACATTTCAAAACTCTAATAGGTTCCTATTTCTAAAAAAATTAATACAAAATGCTACAAACCCTTCATTGTTGGAAGGAGAATGAGGAACTAAGGCTTATACAAGCACAAAGAAATCATTCAAATCCTCCTGTGGGAAGCATCCATTAAGGTTTGATAGAAACTAGGAACCTGAAATTGAATAATATGTTTCAGATCCTTACAGAAATATTTTTCCTAATAGTATAATATGAAATCCAACATAACTTTAATAAAAAAATGAAAGAGTATCATAACATGATTCAATTTCTGAGAGTTTAAGTTAGAAAGATATAAAAATAGTAATTGAGAATCAATTATCAAGACTATATGTAAAAATAAAGAGACAAAAAGCATTGAACATAAATGAAATAGAGAATAAAAATGTAATGCAAAGGCTACATGTGCACAATCTCATACAAATTTTCCTCTATTGCTTGATTTTTCAAAATATCACAAATTCTAAGGGTGAATAAAAAAATTGAATAGTTATCTTGGCATTGGTTACAAAAGAACGATCAAAGCTCTATAAGAAATATTCTACACCCTATACTACCACAACTACTACTTCTACTGACTATATATTCCTTTGATTGATTTTGAGAGGCTGCTAGAAATTTCCTTTTATAAGACAAGGGAAGCATACAAGCACTGAGCACCCTTCGTCGCTAAAGATAAAACCCTAATAGGTGTCATCACAAGACAACCTCAAAATATAATCAAAGATAAGATCTGATATGACAATAAAAATCAAGTTGCTTCAATAATGGAAATGGGTGCAAGAACTCGATAAAATGGATGTCATAAGAGCTTCATGTAGATCTCCCTATCAAAAGGAAGATATGAATTGTAAATGCTCAATTGGATTTGATCTGATCTACTGTAGGTGATAATGGCATTGTAACAAAGGAGGCTAACCCCCAAAGCTGTGAAGGAACAAAACACTTTGCCACTTGACAACACCCACGAAGAAATTATTTCAACAGTGAAGAACCCCACCTGACAAAAGATGGGTGATGTGGCGCACTAGCGGGTGTTCTTCAAAAATGAGAGAGAAGCCTACTGAAAAATCCCATGGGGTCCAAAAGGAAGATGATATACGAAAAGGTTGTGCAACCACTACATGGCACTATTTTGCACCTTTTTGCCCAAATTAACCTGTGACCTTCAAAAGGATGCATCGACACGGTACGTGGCACAATGAATACAAAATCCAAAAAGGTAGAAAACATCGAGGCTGAAAACACAAAGAAAACAAAATAAACTTTCCTACATGAGAAAAAATGCTCCACGGTTCTAGCAACTCACAGGGGGCCTTCACCTGCAAAAGCATTAACCCAAAGAAATTAAACATAAAGATAAAATAAATCCATGATTCCTTGGAGTTTGAGGAATGCAAAATACAATACTTTGAGTATTCATTAGAAGGCAGAGATAATGTGTTTAGCATCTTGAAAGCTTGATCTAGGTCGATCACCTCCTTGAAGGAGACTGCTCTCCATCTTGTTTGTGTTGCTTCAATGTGGAAGAAGAGTTAGGCCAAGTGGAGAAGCACCTTTTCAATCTCTTTGGTCGTAGGCGATGACCTCAACTTTTATAGTTTTGACTAGTCCTACTGGTTGACCTCTAAAGCCTACCTAAGCTACTTTTCAGTACATACTACCCCATTGGGAAAAAAGGGAGAGGGAATACCAAATTGAATCAAGGATTTGAAATCCTTTCTCATTTTGCCGACCTTCTTAGTCAATAGTAGCTAAAAATTCTTGCTCCTCTTGGTAGCCTAGTTGCACATGATGAACTCATTTTCCTTTTTGGAAATTGATCATTAGTTCACATTCCTATCCCTTACAAGGGTCTCCTCAATCACCTTATGTAATTTTTTTGTTAAATTACTCAACTTAATAGAACAAGAGGTGATTGTATTCAAGATTTGGTCAACTATCAGGCCAATCTTCACGTTTAGCTCATGTGCATCTACCATAAACCTCAGAGTCAGCTTCAAGGCCATTATTGTAACCTTAATTCTTTCCCAATGAGAAAAAAGCAATCCTTGTAGTACCAGGAGGAGTTCGGACCTTTGTGCCATGGTCAATTCCTACTAGAACTGAGACTCCTTATCCTTTATTTCCTCCTTTAATTGATTAATCTCTATCCAATCCCTTTGAAGCTCCTTCGTCGCTTGAGACCGAGTGCTAGCTAGTTATCCTTGTATCTCATTTGTTTCCTTTTTGAATCACTCACCTAGCTACTTAATTTGCTCCACAACTTCAGACCATTTTCCCTATGTTTCTCCAAAATGATTAATCTCTTACATGATTTTGAATTAGAAAAAGTATTGGATTGCTAAGAACAATTATGGATAATGCATGTACCTAAAATTATACCTAAATGTATTTTTTAGGGTCCTATTTATACATGTGAAAGCCATGGAATTTAAGTTGTTAGAAGGAAATATTTTCAAATTTGCATCATATCAAAATATTCCATATCCTTAAAGGTATTAAAAGTCATGTATTAATAGAGTAATGACATGAAGGAAAATATTTATCAAGATGTTGATATAGGTTGAGTATGTGTAGGATCATCATGAAAAAAATAGGCCTTTAAGTGGCAATAAAATTTAGAAAAATGAGAGTTAGGCAACTTGACGTAAAAATTTGAATAAGTTATCTATATTATTTCAAAATATGTAGAATAGAATTTGTAGGAAATTTAATGTAGTTTCTAAACTACTAGGTTTATTTTTAAAAAAAATCTATTTGGTGAAAATTTGAAATTTCAATGCAGTAGCACTTAAATTTCAAGGAAAAAATAAGTAGGTGTCTGTCTAACCACCCTAACCACAATAAAATGATAATATTTTTTTATAATATTTTAAATATAAGTACAGGACTCATGTCCTGATGTGATGCATATTTTTTTGTAATTTTTTTCCAAGTAAATAATTAATTATGAATTTTTTATTACAAATTTAAAAAAATATAAAAACTCGTATGTCTGACAACCTTGGTTAAAATTTCATGAAATTCAACTCCTTTTTTTTAATCCTATAGTATGCGAAGCATAGAATGTGACACATGTTTCATATTCAAAAAATGTGATACCGTTTAAAAGCTATAGATGCTTTTCAATCTACCTATCAATCAGGACTTTAGTTGTAATTTAAATAAAAAATGAATAATAATTATTTATTAAATTCAAAGTAACCCATAATTTATATTGGTGGAAAGTTGAGAATCTCCTTTAAAAACCCTTTTTGTTTCATCAATTTTGGGTTAAAAAAACATCATCAGCCACATACCCATCATATTGCCACGTTTTGGCCCATCATGATCCTATGCATACCCGATTCTATTTTTCCTTCATTAAAACAAATGCATCTTAATTAATTTTATAATCTTAGGGAAATTTCATTTCCCTTTACATAAAGATATTTCTCTATTACTTATTTTAATACATGTAGTCTATATGCATTATAAATATGCTATTTTATATTTTCCTCTTTTGATTTTATCCTTTTTCTTTTTTATGGTGTGGAAAAGAAAATATAGTTTCCTTTAGTTCCTTTTTTTATTGTTTAATTTTTATTAAATCATTTTTTAACAAATATAATAGTTGCCTTAAAATACTACTCAATTACGTTATAAAATTGATTTTTATTGTAATGTGTGTTGTGATCTAATTTTATGTTTTGATATTAAACTTATGATTATGAAGCTTTAAATGGATTGAGAAATTACATGTGCTCTAATCTAGTTTAGTCAAACAAATGAAACTTCAATGGGAATATCTATGATATTCGACTAGTATTGTAGCCTTAAAATTTATAATTCAAATCTTCAAAGTCTTGTTCACCTTTGGTATCTAAAAATGGTGGCATAGACAAACACTATTGGAACTTGCTATGTTAGGAAGGGAATGCTACTATCTTCCCACCTTGAATCTCATTTAAGATGTTGGATCGATCTAATGATTAATTTAAACAAGTTTGAATGGTACTATCTTCAATGGGAATATCTATGATATTCGACTAGTATTGTAGCCTTAAAATTTATAATTCAAATCTTCAAAGTCTTGTTCACCTTTGGTATCTAAAAATGGTGGCATAGACAAACACTATTGGAACTTGCTATGTTAGGAAGGGAATGCTACTATCTTCCCACCTTGAATCTCATTTAAGATGTTGGATCGATCTAATGATTAATTTAAACAAGTTTGAATGGTACTATCTTCAATGGGAATATCTATGATATTCGACTAGTATTGTAGGCTTAAAATTTATAATTCAAATCTTCAAAGTCTTGTTCACCTTTGGTATCTAAAAATGATGGCATAGACAAACACTATTGGAACTTGCTATGTTAGGAAGGGAATGCTACTATCTTCCCACCTTGAATCTCATTTAGGATGTTGGATTGATCTAATGATTAAAAACAAGTTTGAAGACATGCCCAAAAGAAATGTAAATTCTACATTCATCCTATATACTTGTATATGCTCATACTACATGATTTCTTATTCCTTTAGGATCGAAGCGATTAATTGGTTAAAATTAACTAGAGATTTATCCTTTTATATAACATGTCCTAGCATTCAAATTTGAATATTTCACTTTTTAGTTGATGAGTATGAACTAGTTGTAGGTAAGTCAACTTGTGCTAAGATAAAACGTGATTTTGAAATCCATGGTTAAAGAACACACCTATGATCATGATTTGGGTCTAGGGTAACAACTACATGTTTGATCTAGGATAGCAAATAGGGAATGTGAAGATTAGATCCAAGTTCTTGAGGAGGGGAACTAAGTTTAGGTAAAATGTCCACTTTCAACAAAAATATGCTATTTGCACACTTTGGTCATTTTACTAAAGAAAAAGACTCAAATTAGATCAAAGGAAAAAGAAAAAATGATATAGATACATTTTTTTATTAGACTACATTTTAACCCCACATTAAATTGTATGTGAACCACTATAAATCATACATTTCAAAATAAACAAATAATAAACCAAAAATAAATTAAAAAAACTTATAAAAATGAAAATGGACAATGATTTACACATACTCCTAGCTTCATCTTACACCTAAAGATCCCGTAGGAAACCACATGGAAGAAACACAAAAGTGTCCCCAACTAGACTCTAAGATAATTAATAAGGAAGTGGAAGGCATTGAGAAGCAACCTAGAATTTTCAATCTTTCTAAAATCTAATAATAAATTAAATTTGTGAATCCACCTAAATCAGACGTATTTATATAAATTATTTATTTAAAATATATAAATCATATGTAAAATAGTACCGTTGAATAAGCACCTTTGAATTTCATAAATAAAGGATGCATGGCATTTTGATTCCGTGTTAACCTCAGATCACTCAATGATTCCGTCAGCATACATATTCTAATTACACAAGTCAATTTATCAACCACTCCACACAAATTAAAATGCAACGCTTCTGAATACTTGGACATCTTCAATGGTATTTGGAAATTGTTTGATATTAAATTATCATTTCTAAATAAATAAGATAGAGACGTTGTTGACTAAATGGCTGCCGGCCTGTATTTGCATAGGTAGTAGCGCGGAAGAAACGCGGAATATAACGTAATTAAAATTAATATGACAGCGGAAGGAGCGCAGAAGCACACCAGATCTTATCTTCCAATTTTGGACTTTCGTGGTGTAGAAAGTGTCAAACATATAATGCCAGGGCGGCCTGACTAGGAATTGTATGATGCTTCTTGCAACTTGCACAAGATTCCTTAAATTAAGAAAATAAGAACAAAATATAAAAACAATATTATTAAATTTAATTATAAATAAAAATAATATTTTTTAATTATCAAATTATATAAATCCACCTACATCAGAAGTATTTGTACAAATATTTATATAAACTTTTCTGAAATTTAATAATAAAGTCAAATTTGTGAATCCACCTACATCAGAAGTATTTATGTAAATATTTATTTAAAATATAAAAATCATATGTAAAATAGGTAGTACCGTTGAACAAACACCTTTGAATTTCATAAATAAAGGATGCGTGGCATTTTGATTCTGTTAACCTCTGATGCACCGTTCGATCGCTCAATGACTCCGTCAGCATACATAGTGGAAATGGGCTTACATATAAATTAAAATGCAACACTTCTGAATATTTCACATCTTAAATGGTATGTGGAAATGGGCTTACATATAAATTATCAATTCTAAATAAATAAAACAGAGTCGTTGTTGACTAAATGGCTGCATAGGTAACAGCGCGGAAGAAACGCGAAATATGAGGTAAATAAGATTAATATGACAGCGGAAGGAGCGCAGAAGCAGAGCAGATGTTATCTTCCAATTTTGGCCTTTCGTGGTGTAGAAAACGTTAAACATATTATAATGCCACGCCGGCCTGACTAGGAATTGTATGTTGCTTCTTGCAATTTGCACATGACTCCTTCAAGGAAAAAATATAAAAAATCTAACAAAAAATAAATCTATATCTAAATACAAATATTTAATCCACACCTACTGATGGGTTGATAGTATTTATGTGATAAGTCCAAAAATAGGAGGATATAAAAAGAAGTAAAGACTAGATGAAAAAAATAAATGGAATGGTATATATTCAATTAACTTGGACTATATATCTAGTTACGTACTACATATCTAGTATAATAAACTAGATATTTGATCTTGATAATTTGGAAATTCTATCTTGATGGACTAAATTTTCAACTTAAATGTCTTTTGGAATTTTACTTAAATATCCTTGTTTGATTTAGTTTTAGGTTTAGATCTACAACTATGAGCTTTTAATAACATCCATCAACCAAAAAAACTTGACTTAAGTAGTATGGTTGATTACTTTAAATTGTAATTTTTATGAAAAAATTATTGTGGAGGAGATTGTCTACTTTCCAAGTATGTAAATTATTCAAGCTTTAAACCTAATTTTTTAACTATTTATTATTTTTTAAATGGAATGTCTCACAAACTTAAAAAGCTATATCTCCTCATATTTATTTTAATATTTTAATTATCTTTTATTAATTTTAGTAGGATTAAGGTAGACAAATCAAACCTCTAATAAATACAACCAACTAAATCTTACCGAAAATAATCATAACATATTTTTTTAATATGTAGAGTATGATGTTTAGCTTGCGCTAATTTTTAAATTAGATACTAGTCTAAAAGTCGTTTGTAGGTAAAGATTTTTTAATTTTAAAATAACATTTTTAGACTCTTTACTTAACCAAGTTATATCATCTATGTATGAGAATAAATTACATATTTGAAAACTAGAAACACAATTCTACATTTCATATTTTTGCAATACTTTCATATCATAGCTAGAAACATTTTAAATTACTATCCTTTGAGTACAAAAATTCTAATATTTAAGTAAAAATATATCTCTTTAGTATCATTTTGAGCCCTGAAAAGTGTCAATCTCTAGGACAAGGGTAGGCTTACAACAGAATATTTCGATGCTAGGAAAAAGATAAGGCTAGTTTTGTAAAGACTAATAGTTAAATGTTGATAGAAACAATCTTAGGGAAGCTTCTCACAAATTTTAGGCTATGGAGAGAGGATTCACAAAACTTGGAACCTCCAAATGAAAAAAGTGGATATTTTCTAAGTATACAGTGATGAAAAAGATAAGGCTAGTTTTGTAAAGACTAATAGTTAAATGTTGATAGAAACAATCTTAGGGAAGCTTCTCACAAATTTTAGGCTATGGAGAGAGGATTCACAAAACTTGGAACCTCCAAATGAAAAAAGTGGATATTTTCTAAGTATACAGTGATTAGAGATGATTCCCACAAAAAACTTGGATTTAAACTAATCCAAACTAGAGGAACGTAGTAAAAACTCACATTTTTGAAACTAGTCACATGTGTGAATGGATAAATGAGTTCTTCTATTTTTGTGAATTCACTACTTTAGATAGTGAAGAAACCAAAACACATGTTTATCACTTGAACCATGTACTGAACTCGTAAGTTAAAGGTAGAAAATAAAGGTTTTGAACCAAAGGAAAGTGTTGAAAGTTAACATGTGACAAATGAAAAGGGAGGAAACATTTAGAAGGTTATAACTCATTAATAAATATTGTCTTACTAGACATATTTAAGATATCATATACTTACATTTTCATGCCTCATTGGCTCATTTTTTGGATCTTACAAAAATTTTTGGACTTTCCACATCATGAAATTCACTTTTAGGTTCTTAAAGGCCTTGCATTAGAATGTACACACCCAAAAATTCTAGTTATCCTTGCATGCTTATATTTCATTATGTTTATCTATGCTCGTAGATTAAATATGTAACTTTTAGCTTCTATTTCATGTTCACTATCCTCCCCATTATGGCTAATGTTGGGGGCATATCATTTCCCTCTATTATATATGCTCACATGAAAAGATTTTAATATCTTATCTATTGCTTATCACATGATGATATCTATTACATTGTTACATTATTATTGTACTTATACATGATAATGTATTTTATATATTACTCATTGCTTCTCTAGCTCCTTGGATCACTCAAATGTGGGTTAATGCAAGATCATGATGTTGGAAGTTTGTCATTGATATACTTGTTGGCAACATGAGCATGGATGTATAGTACGTAGATATAGTACTGTCATTGATGTCAACATTATGGTTTGATATGAAAATTGATGCGTAAACCAATTGGTGAAGAATGGGTGTGTATGAGAATGGTAATCTAGTGCATAGATGCAAGATGTTTTGATTTGGTGTAGACAATTTAGTGGATGAATTGACTAAGTGTCAAAACATAGTTTTTAGTGTACATAGCATCCGATTTTTGGTTTGCATTGGTTTGGCTTGAAGAATTTTACTCTACCATTCTAAGGAAATTTTGTTGGATGTCTAAATTTTTCTCTACAACCAACACTAATCCAACTTTTATACTTGAATCACTAAAATGTGGCATATATGTTTTGAATTTTGAAATGATGTAAACTAGTAAAATATATATTTTTAGTACATTTTATGTTGTATTTAAAATAAAAAAATAATTTTCAAGTAGTTTTTAATAAATTAACACTAAGTTTTTATCTAGTGAATTTTTATTTTTTTTCCTTTCAATTTTTTTGTGTATTTATAACTTGAAACTTTAGTGCATGGATTTTTTTTTCCAATTTTGATAAATACATACTTTTAAATAAATATTAAAATGTGCATGTATTAAAAACAACTATTTCCATTTGATGTCAACTTTCATATTAAATATTTATCTAAAATATAAAAAAATATATCATCATGATATAGATTCTTTTATCTAGTGCATCATATTTTTTTCAATTTTTTTTAATAAATTTTAGTATTTTTCCTTGGCATGGTAATCAACCTAATATTTTGTGTTGATAACCTACTTTTAGTAAAAATAAAATATAAAATATAAATAATAATTAAATTATTTAAATAAATATATTTTTGAAAACTACACTTATGGATCTACAAAAAGGTATTTTTACATTAAAAAAAAAAAAGTTATTTACATGCATAGGATTTATTGAAACATCAAGTTTTTCAAATAATTTTATTTTTTAGGTAAATTGACCTTAAAGTGGTGCTCCATATATTTTTAGCAAATAATTTTAGTTGAAAAAGTTATGGAAGTAGCTAACTTAGCTAGAATCAATTTTACTAGAACATATGTTTGACTAAAATTGTTTTTTAGTTAGAAATACTTAAATTGAGTTGTGTTGGTAAGTTGGCCAAAAGTGTGACACAACTTTGTACTTTTACCCAAGTATGATGCTTGTATTTGTACATCCATATATGGAGTATTTTTGTTAATGAAATTCTCTCCTAGTAGGATATCTATTGGCATCTGGTGCATAGCAAAGAAATCACATGAAAAATCATGTCTTATGGCATTTTTTTTGCTAGTGTTTATATTTGTCACAAACAACTTTGTTTTTTTGTACATCAACAACTATATTTACTATTTTTTTGTGATTTATTCCCAATTATCAATAATAGGAGGTTTACAGAAGGATAAAGATGCATCGGTATCAATTTGAGCATCATAGTTTTTCCCATTTATTATAACTAATATATACTTAGAAAAATTTCCACTTAAAAGAGCTATCAAGTAATCTGGTTTTAATTAAGAACTACAATCTGGTAGAGAAGATAATACAAGATTAAAATTAGTTTCTTCAGCAACATTTGATATTTCTTTTTGAATTTCTTGGGTTTGTACTAAAGAAGAAGAGCACTCAACAATATCAAATTGTTTAGAAGGAAAAGAGTCCTGATAAAATGGTTTTGCAGGAGTAAATGAAGAGTCTTCTAGACAAATATCAAAATCATCAAGATCCTTTTGTATTTCATTTTCTACTATTTTTTTAGCTAGTTTGGCTTTCACTTCCTTTCTATAAGGCTATATTCCAAAAAAATTAATTGACATTAGAGAAGATTCCTTTTCATCAAAATCATCATGGAATAAATTCATACCTCTATTTCTTTCTCAATATATATCTTTTGATTATGGAAAACTTCTCCACATTTTGTTCATCATTACTACAAGCATCTCATTGTTAGTGCATCTAGTTCAAAATGAGTGCAAGTCAAAGGAGTGGGTTGATGAATGGTGGTTAAGTTTTCTTAGCCCACTTGACACATATCAACCCTTGATGACATTGGAACTGATGTAGATGAAATCAGCAGTTGAATTTGATCACATAGAAAATCCAATTCAACTAGGTAATATATCTACTTGCATGCTTTTTGAAATTCCTAATGTTATCTTCCTTTTTAGTGTTTTTGTAACGTTGACTAATTTCATCTAATTTTTTACACATATTAGTGTAGGGCATGTTCATGTATTTATTGTAGATGAAGACAATGAAGAGGGAACGGATTATTACTTATGTCATTGTGTTCATCATGGGTATGTGTTGGATCATGATGAGCCAAAAAGTGGCAATATGATGGGTATGTGGCTGACGACTATTTTTTTACCCAAAATTGATGAAACAAAAAGGGTTTTTAAAGGAGATTCTCAGCTTTCCATCGATATAAACTATGTTGTACTTTGAATTTAATAAATAATTATTATTCATTTTCTATTCAAATTATGACTAAAGTCCTAATTGATAGGCTGATTGAAAATCATTTATAGCTTTCAAACGATATCACATTTTTTGAATCCAAAACATGCATCACATTCTCTACTTCGCCTACTATAGGATTAAAAAAGGGAAATTTTAATTTTATGAAGCTTTGACCAAGTTAAGGTGGTTAGACATACAATTTTTATATTTTTTAAAAAGTTGTAATAAAAATTTCATAATTAATTATTTACTTGGAAAAAAATTAGAAAAAAATATGCATCACATCGGGGCATGAGTCCTCTACTTATATCTAAAATATTATAAAAAATAATTATCATTTTATTTTCATTAGGGTGGTCAGACAGACACCTCCTTCTCATGTTTCCCTTGAAATTTAATTACCTCTGTATTGAAATTTCAAATTTTCACCAAATAGATTTTCATTTTTTTTAAACAAACCTAGTAGTTTAGAAACTACATTCAATTTTCTACAGATTCTATTCATACATATTTTTGAAATATTATAGATAACTTATTCAAATTTTTACATCAAGTTTCCTAACTCTGATTTTTCTAAAAATTTTGCCACTTAAGGGCCTATTTTTTGCACGATGATCCTACACATACCCTCATGTAAAAAAAAAATTAGAGCCCCTAGTTATAGATGGAGAAAATATTAAATACCCTACAAGCTTGGTGGTTGTTATTAGAACATGGCTTAGAAGGTACTCACATAAGAGTGTTAATTTTTCGTTGTTTTAGGACTTTGACATGCATCGAAAGATTCTTCATTACTCAAACCTTATCATGGCATCCAATGTTCATTTGATACAATATTTGGGTAGACCTTTGAACAAGACCTTGTGGAAGGTGTGTGAGTCTAACCATGAGGAAATACTTGACACAATAAAGAGTAGAGTAGACCCGAATGGTTCATTGGATTAATTTGTAAGTATGCACATTGAATTTGTAAAGTCATGTTATTGATATTAATGTATTGTAGTTGATAGTTAGACCTTTCATTTCTATATTTCAACTTTAGTTATGTTTCGGTTCCAAATTTCATATGGCATAGGAAGGACTTACTAACCCTCTTAAACTTAAAGTTTTTCTTTTTTTTGTTGCTACATTTTTACGCATATATAGTGAATATTAGGCATATTATATGCATATTTATGGTTGTTGAACATCCAAAATACTGAGAGTGGGGCGCTGAATCAGTATTCCATTAAAATTTTGAACATAACTTATCCAATCACCAAAACATATTAACAAAAACAAAGAATGGAAACATGAATCATCCACAAAGCCACATAACACACAAATACCAGGATTTTTATGTGGAAAACCAAAAAAGGGAAAAATTGCAATGAAGATTAGCTCACAATATATATTATATCTAGATGTTGTATATTACAAGGGCTCAATTCCAAGACACATTGTCCTTATAAGGCTCACAACCAAAATTAAATACAAAAAAGGATGGCTACTTAGCCAAAACATGAACTGATAAAAGTACACCTTGTGATGAATTTTAGTTCCCTTGAAGCTCTAAAATGCAAAGTACTACTCTGCATAGTAGTTTCTCAACAACTTTTCACTTATTCTAATCCCACACCTGTAAATTCACATGTTCCCATCATATGAGACCTTTCGCAGCTAATTTACCACTTGTACCTTCTCATCCCTTTTTACAACACAAAATTGTCTCACATATAAATACCTAATTACATCCACATACATCAATTAGGTCAACCTAATTATATGCGTAAGAGCAAGAAGATGAGTCCACGAAACATGGAAGTGTGTGCCTTAGGAAAAAAAAAGTGGATCTCAAGCCTAAAATCAAAAAATGAGATCCCGCTTTTCAAAAAAAGGGATCTCATTTTGAAAATTTTCCATTTTTGGAAACTACCAATTTTCGAAAATTTTCCAAAAATGGAAGTATTCCATTTTTGGCAATTTTCAAAACTGGATCTCGTTTTGCAAAATGAGACCCCATTTCGAAAAGCATAAAAAAATAAATTATGAAACAAGATCCCATTTTTTTAAATATGAATTTTTGGTTGGGTTTGTTCTTTGTTTTTTGGTTTAGTGATCCAAACCTAGGCCCTAGACCTAGTTTGACCTACATCTTGAAGGTCTTAGCAATATCATAAGAAAATAGTGAATTTGGGAATATGTCTGAAGACATTTTTTGTAGAATTTTTTGACGAAATTAAAACCCATTATAAATGAGATAGTGTAGATTCCAAATATGTAATTTTTTTAACAATAGGATTTTTTTTTTAATTTTTCATTTAATTTCTAATGAAACGGGTCCATAAACTTGAATTATTAGGGTTTTTAGTATTTTAATAACTTTTTATTAACATAATTTTTTGACAAATGGATTGTACAAAAGTGTACTTCAAACAATTATTTTCAATTGAAAAAAAATTCCAAAAATGATAAGTTTAGGTCATCTTATGCGTGATGTAAATGAATTTTCAAAAGACCAAATATGGCCAATAAAAAAGTAACAAAAAAATTATTCAATAAAAAATTACAAAAAAAATATGGAAAGTGTGCTTCAATGAGTTACGAATCTTTTCCCAAAAGGATTTAGAAAATGTAATTATTTAGGTCAAAATATGGATGATGTACATGTGCATGGTATGGTAAAAAAAATGATTTTTAAACAGTAGTTTTTAGAAATGCCTATTGAAAATTAATTTGTATCATCTGGGTATTGAAACAAATTATATATTTGGAAACTTGACTCTAAGTAAGTTACATTTTATGATTAGTGAATTTTTCCAAGATTCCATCTCTAAGTGCTTCAAATTTTAATTTCAAATGTGTCAAATTCTAAAAATCAGGGAAAACACTTCCACTAAATGGCCAAAAAGTGGACTCAACTTCTTGCCAGCACCCAGATATAACCAAAAATAATTCAAAAATAGATTTTTTGTCTTTACAAATGATTCAAAACTTGTTTGAGCTTAGACCAAATGTGCAATACATAATTTAGGTCAGCATAGACCTAAAATAGATCCTAACAACATCTACAATATATATTTATTCTTTACAATACATGTCATGTATTAGGCTAGCTAGGAACTAGACCTAATCACAAAAACTTCCAATCATACATATAAACTTCCCATACAAGAAAATCCTAGATTCAATCTTCCTTCAAATTCAAACTTCACCAACCTCAGTGAGACTATCTTTAGAACCGCAACACAAAAAAATTCTTCTGAGCAAGGAAATGCAGAATCTCCCACACTAATATACTAAATAGAGAAATGACTATGGTACACAGAGCTAAAATCTATCATGTATAACTTCCAAGATATCTCACAATACATCACATGATCTTTATTTTTCCTAAATATGATATATTTCAAACCATGGTTAAAAGCATAAAGCAATATCACATAGTGCGGTGAAGTATGGACCAAAAATAATAATGCATTGAACTACAAAATAATCAATAAAAACACTTAACTAATTTCTTGTACAACCATATTTACCATACCAACTTGTTTTGTACATGTATCTTTTGTAGCACTTCTAAATCATACTAAGCTAATCATAACAATGTTGACATTAATGAAAACACTGGATCAAGTAGTAGTATGCAATTCATGCCCATGTTACCAAGAATCCAAAAATTCCAATACACTCCTCCTTCTTCCAACAATATCCCCCTTTGTCATTGATGGAAACATGCATAATAAGAAAAGCATATCTCAATTCTTCATTACCATCACACCCCTTTCCTCTTCTCTCCCCCACTTTGAAATCAATGGAAAAGGGTGTGCCAAAACTTTATAAGCTCCCCCTTAGGAGGTCAACCCTAAAAATGTTTTCCCTTCCATGTATATGTATATATGCATATATCAAAAACTAAAAAAAATGTTAAATCATGATAGATAGTTACCCTGAGGATGCATAAACTTGAAACTTCTAAAAAGTGTCTTTCCATTCAGGATTTCCTTCTTCCCATTGTTTCTTTGTTGTAGTAAGAGTCCTATATAGAAGTTGAAGCTCTAGTAGAGTTTCTTATCCTTCTTCCGAAATACTGGGGTCAAGGTTTACTTTTGAGAGTTTATTAGTACTACCAAGAGCATTCGAGATTGGTATATACTTTTCCTTAACTATGTCCCTTAACTTTATAATTTAATTGATCATTCCATTTCTTTGACTCCATAGGGTGAAGAATTTTTCATGAAGGTCCATTATAGAGATCCAAGATTGATCATCATTGTCTTGTACTAGATCATAAGAATATACAGCCATATTTATCTAAGTTTCAATTGTACTGATGTCATCCTTCATACTTTGAGTGATTTTTGTCCATTTCATGCAATATGATGTAATATGTTCTTTGCTTCTTCCAAAAATTATTTCACTTCTCTCAAGCATTTTGTGACCTTTTGATGTTCTTTTTTACATTTCTTGGAGATGTTTACCAAATTCGTTCTTTCAACCCATGTCTTAGTTTTAGCTTCAATTTGAATTTTTAATCTAGGGACATATTCTTTAAAGGATTTGACCATGAGATTGAGATTATCTACATAGTAGATAATGAAACATCAATACTTGTACTAAGGATTACCTCTTGTAGGGATTTTACTACTTCATCCAAACTTTGTGCTTCTATATCTAAACTTGACACTGATCTCATGCTCATGTTGAGCACCATGAACTCTTTCAATATCACCAATTTCTTGTTTGATTCTTCCAGCAACTAGAGGAATTTTTGTGACTTTTCTCTTCTTACCAACTTTCTTAGATCCATCAGAGGCCTCCACACTCACTTCTGTTCTACTAGAATCTTTAGGATTTTGTAGAAGAGCTTCTACATAGCTAACTATTTCAACCTCTAACACTTCATAGTCCAATTCTGAAATCCAAATAGTTCTAGGTTTGATGGCTTCAATAAAGAAAAAATATGTGGATACATGAAAGGTAATGTCTCTTGAATATCTCTTTACCATTTCTCTAGGAATCCTCATTCTCTTATACATTGTACTCTGAAATACTCCATAGAAGGCAGCAAGGGCTTCTTCCTGAGCATACAAACTTCCAAAATTTCTCATGTACTTTTCTATTTGATGTGTAATTGGTTTTGCATTTGTCCAATTTACTTGACCAACCAACGATACTTCTTTCAAGAAGTAGAGCAATAGGAAAATGACCAGTGTTCCATATTGGAATGTACACTTCTTCCTTTTCTTAATGTCTCTTATGTTTTCCATTAATTGTTGTTAGAGCAACTCACAAAGATCATAGTCAACATTTTTCTCAAACATATCAAGGGACATATGAATTACAATTGGAGGGATAGTGCCCAAACTATTTGATTGGTAAATTTTTTGACCAATAAGTATAGTTGCAAATTTAACCACCGGGTTTGTAATAGAGTTCACTGTAATTTCCTTTTGTTCAAGAGTGGCACCGATTTTCTCCACTATATCCTTTGTATCAATCAAATTCTAATTAAGAACTAGTCTGATGGACCACAAACTGGTTACATCCTTAATTTATTCCCTTTTTATTGAGTGAGGGCCATCAATCCATATGGATTGGTCATGAATTCTACTCAGTGCCATTCTCACATACTTCTCCTAATTTTCAAAATTTGAAAACTTCCACCAGATATCGAATCTTTTATGACTTAGGGTTTTGTATTTAGGTTTTAGGGAATCATCATCATTTTATCCCAACTCATTTTTCCATAAAAAAACCTTTCGAGTGATACCTCTTCAATTTTTCCATGAATATATGCTTTAATATCTTCAGTAGCTAAAACCCCAATAGGAGTACAAGATAATGCACCCAAGGGAACATCTAATAATAAGTTCTAGTAGAATTCCTCTTAAGTATAGGACACAGTCTTTGTGAATTGTGTACCATTTTTGTTAATTCCATTATGTTCAAGTTTCTTTCAGAGAATTGTTCTGGAATACAAAAATGTGCAGGATTTATAGAAATACCTCTTGAATAGCTAAGTGAACGGATGGTGCTTTGAACCTTTCTACACCTCTTTCTCCTTTATTTCTTCTTTAGATGTCTTGAAATAAATTATTTTTCCTTCACACATACAAATTTAACTCTCCAATTTGACCTAATTCCTATAGTAAATACTTTAGATCGAAATGATGGTGCTCCTAAAATTGTGTGTACAAACATCTTTCCAAGCTCCACAAATTTCTACATTGCAATATTTTCTTCCGCAATTTTCTTCTATAGTTTCAGAAATTCCTCTTTCATGATATATCTTCATGCCATGTCTTGACACCTCATATTTCTAAGGGGCTTATTAGAATTTTTTGTTATTTCTCCCCCTATGCCCATGCCTTGGTTTAATTTTCAAGTGAATTATTTGCACTAGAGAGAGTCACAGATGCATTTGAAGTTCCTAATTTATCTTTTTCCTCAGACTCATCTATCTTTCTCCATATATTTTCTATTTCCTTCTTAACACAAGTATGATCAATTTTCTTCACAAGTTCATTCCTCTTTACTAGATTAGACTTTCTTCTATTTTTGCTTTTGCAAACTCTTGAAATATGTTTAGGCTTGTTGCAAAAGTAGCATACAACAATTTTTTGACAAAACTAACTTTTATTCATTCTTGATCTACACTAGTTAGCCTTATATCCAAATACTGCATGTATAATCATAGCCATTGAAAGATTGAAACATTCTCCCAACATTATATTGATTCATCATCTAATTTCTACACTCAGTACTTCTATTTCCAATTTTCTTTCATTCAAAAGATTGTCTAGAGAAGGATCCAACATTCTAATTCATTCTACCTCTACATTCTATTGCCTTATGTCCAAATTTACTGCATGAAAAAAAAAAACATTGAAAGATGGGTACCTTTGTGAATTTGGTTGTCTGAAAGGAGGTCTTCTAGTATTGTTTCTTTGATTTCTAAATTATCTCCTATTGCCTTGAATCTTCTTTTTATTGTCATCCTTGTTAGGTGTCTAATTTTCCTTTGAACTTTGTCCTTCTTCAAGTCCCAAACCACCTTTTTCATTATAGGGTTTCTCTATTACAATCAATTCATCAAGCATTGTAATACTTATTTTGAATTTCTCCTCATGTATTCTTTCATTTTATAGATTAGATAAGAGATTTACCAGTTCTTGTTCAAGTATTGAGAATTTTTCAATCTTTCTATGTACCAATGCATTCAGACATTCCTCAATCCTTCCTTTTTCTTCCATTTGCACTTTTAGTCTGGTGATTTCTTCATTTCTTTGCTTCAACCA
Source organism: Sequoia sempervirens (assembly GCA_007258455.2). Classification (NCBI taxonomy): domain Eukaryota; kingdom Viridiplantae; phylum Streptophyta; class Pinopsida; order Cupressales; family Cupressaceae; genus Sequoia; species Sequoia sempervirens. The sequence goes on along the minus strand of VDFB02358134.1, from coordinate 130,624,754 downwards.
TACATTAAATTACCTATATATTTATTTTAACTTCTCAATTTTTTCTCTTATTTTTTTAATGAATTCATTTGTTTCTCCTAGGATTTCCTTCAAACCTTTTCTCCCAATTTCAACTTTTTCAATATCTTCAAGAGCAGTCTTAAGTTTTCTTTATCAAAGATTTAGTTATCTTCTTCATATTCAATTGCAGAAATTTCTTCCAGAGGAATAGGAAACTTCTTATCAAACATGTGTTAAAACTTCCAAGATATTCCTCAAGCTATTAGGCTTTTCTAAAGGAACCAAGCTTTGACACCAACTGTTGAACATCCAAAATATTGAGAGGGGAGTGAATCAGTATTCCATTAAACTTTTGAACAAATCTTAACCAATCACCAAAACATTAACAAAAATAAAGAATGAAAGCATGAATCATCCATAAAGTCACATAACACATGAACACTAGGATTTTTACATGGAAAACCCAAAAAGGGAAAAACCATGGTGAGGATTAGCTCATAATATATTATATCTAGATATAGTATATTACAAGGGCTCACTGCTAGGACACATTGTCCTTATAATGATCACAGCTAGAATTAGATACAAAAAAAGATGGCTACTTAGCCAAAATGTGAACTGATAAAATTACACCTTCCTTGTGTTGAATTCCAGTTCCTTTGAAGCTCTAAAATGCAAAGTACTACTCTACTTAGAAAACACTCAAATTTTCCCATATTTTGATCTCACACCTTTGAATTTGCATGTTCACATCACATGAGACCTTTCACACCTAATTTACCACTTGTACCTTCTCATCCATTTTTAAAACACAAAATTGTCTCACATATATATACCCAATTACATCTACATACACCAATTAGGTTGGCCTAATTAGATGTAACCAAAAATAATTCAAAAATAGCTTTGTCGACTTTACACATGATTCAAAACTTCTTCGTGCTCAAACCAAACATGCAATACATAATTTAGGTTGGCATAGACCTAAAATACACCCTAACAACATCCACAATATATATTTACTCTTTACAACACATATCTAAAGTAACAAAAAAAGTATCCTTTTTTTCCTTAGTTTGGGAATAATAAATGAACCTAATGTTTCCTTGATTTAGTGTTGTAATGTGTTTTATAGATACACATTAAGTTTAGGGACTTTTTAACTAAATGGAATTAATTGTGCCTTATTTAGGGTGTTGTAAAGTGTATATTTACGCTTTCACACTAATTTATGGCTTTATTAATTAATTGAGGTTAATTTGAGCTTAATTGGCCCCTTTAATTCAAATCCAATACTAATTAACTATATATTTTGAGGGATAAATCATAATATTCATTAATGATATTACACAACACTTAATTTTTGAAGGTGTTCATCTTAGGTTAGTGACTTAGGATCCATTCCCTACCTGGAAAATGGGGTGGAAAATGGATCCTCACTAGGTTGTAGGATCCTATTTTTACATAACAAATCACAATCCTTGAAGTGTGTCCTAGTTAAGTGAGCTAGGACCCATTTGCCACATGGAAAATGGGTCCTCACTTAGACCTAGGACCCCTCTTTGAAATATGTTTTTGGTGGGATTTTAATGATTTCAAATCCTATATTTGATGTTTTCTTTGTGTTATTTGAATTTAGGGAATTAATAATAAGATATGTATAAATACAAGGCTATTTCACTTAGTTTTCACCTATAGTTTTTATGCAAGCATACTAATAGCAAATTTATGAGATCAAGAGAATTCAAGAGAAATTTCTAAGGAATTCAAGGGTAGATTATTGAAGATTATTGCAAAAATCAAGATCCATTTCATCATGTCAAAGATTTACTGCATCATGCATGTTGTTGAGCTAATGTGTTGATGTAGCATTGAAGATCTTATTCAAGAATTGTTTCACATCAAGTTCATTATCAAGATCTACATTCATTAAGGCCACTTCATGCTAATTTGGAGATCTAAAATACAAGGTTTCAATTGACGTTTGGTGAGTTGTTACATATTGTTGTTCATTCATCATTCCTTCATGCATTTATATTTCATCATAAGGTTTAATTACCAAAATGAGGTTTGACCAAGGAAAACCCCTATTACCTAACAAAACAACATTTTTCTCTCCCTTGATGTGTGATTGCAGGTTTTAGGTTGAAGATCATTCAAAGAGAAAAAATGAAGGTTGAAGTTGTCAAAGTTGTCACCTTTCTTACAAAATCATAGAAATTAAGCTACAAGATTTATTTATGGGTTTTCAATAGTCTCCAACTAGGATCTAGGAGTGTAGAATTTGAAGAATAAAACCTAGAAATTTATTTTGCAGAGCCCTAGCTAGGACTCATTCACCATAGGTTGAATGAGTCCTCAACGAGGACCAATAAAGCACTTTTTGTAACATGTACATAACATTTGACCCTCTTAAAACTTGTCTTTTTACTTGTATTTGGGTTAAGTTTGATTTCTGTAATTCAAATACACATTATTGATTACATATTAAATGAAATAGAGTGGCAAATTAGGTTCATAATTTTGTTTCATTATGGTGAACTTATTTTCCTTCTTTTCATTTTGGTGAACTTAACCTTGTACATCAAAATTTTGAAAATTGGAGTCCATTCCAACCTTAGAACTAGGGTTTTCATTAGTTTGCATTGCATTACAATAGTTTGAATTTCATCTAAGGTTGTTAAAATTAAATTAGTTTGCATTGCATTTTAGGTGTAAACTTGCATTTTGCATTCATTTTAAATATGAAATTTCAACAAAAATTGCATAATGATTTTGTCGAACCCCAATCCAAATACCTGTAAAACACAACAAAAGAACACATTAGGAGATCACATGCAATTGAGAACAAGGATTCCCCATGAAATCCATCAGAAAAGTTCAAAATAGGAAATGAACCAAGAGTGAAATGAAAGAACAAGAAAGCAAGCTAAATCCTCTTGAAGACAATGCAGACTCTTGATCCCATGGGGGAATTGGTGCCAATTTGATGTGAAAATTGGCCCTTTCCCAACTCCTATTGATGTAAGCTTGATAAGTGCTAATGAATTATCCACTTTGATGAAGAATGATGAGTGTTTCAGGACAAAAACCTGCATAACCTAGCTACAAATTTGAAAATATGGATAAGGATTGCTAAATATTTGAGCATAGTAAGTTTACTCAAATTGTGGATGGATGAAATGAGGAGATTAGCCTCTTATTTATAGAATAAGAAGATGGAAGCATTTACAAAATAGAGCAATGTGCGACTAAGAATTATCCAATGACAAAGTGCCACATGCCAACTTGTGAGTGGATGAAGGATGTGCAAGTTTTGAAGATTGTGTCCATAAATGCATATATTTGAATTTTGAAATTGTTGAAATGACATGTAAGAGGGAAAGAAGGTGCATTGAATGCCACTTGGCTCAAGGATAAAGGACTTTTTAGGTAGATTAAATTCCTTGTTGGAAGGACAAAGTCCACTTTGATTTTGAATTCAAACTTGGGAATATTCCTTAAAAGATGCCTTGTTGAGGAAAATGGAGATTTAATAAATCAAATAACTCTATTTTCATGTGCAAGGGGTAAAAGATGGAGGATAGGACATGATAAGAGATTAAATTGATCAAGGTTAATTAATTTAATGAAGGGATTAAATGATGTGACCTATTTGACTTAAATTTATGGATTTATTTAAATCAAATATGAGAGGAATGTGATAAAGGATTAATTAAATAAGGATTTTTTATTTAATTAATTAAAAGAGATGATGCTAGATTAAACTAAATAAGGTTTTAATTTATTTAATTTAATAGATAGACTTTAGAGATTTAATCAAATAGAATTAATTATTTAATTAAATGGGATAATTTGATCATAATGGTTAATTTAATTATCGAGAAAGGATGACTTAATTAGATAACTGTTTTATTTAATTAAGAGAGGAATATCAATTAATTTAATTAGATAAAGGTATTTGATTAAATGGTTAGACCAAAGGATGATTCAGGATGAAATGATTTTAGTAGTTAGGATCAAATGTCCAATGTTAATCAGTACATTTTACGTGTCTATAGATTGTAAGGTAAGGGGACCAACCACACCAAGGATCCAGGTCACAAAGAGCTGAGAGCGAAGGGCTTCCCTATCTTACCTCAAGCTAAGAGGGTGTTTAAGTCAATGATAGAGAATCAAGAGCACTCTCAAGTGCTTCTGCCACTCTACTAATCCAAATGTTTTGATGGGGCTAAACAAGCTGGTTTTCGAAACCCAAACTTTACCGTAGATAGCTCTCTAACTAAGGATGATAGTGTAGATCTGGGATGACAACATGACATGTTGGCCTCTCTCTAGTGCACTAGAATTCATATGGTGAAAAAGTGAAAAGTACAGTACCAAATGCAGAAAAACCTACTTACAATCTAGTTAATGAGATTTTAACGTGCTAAACAGAATGGTAAATAATAGAATGGAAGAAATAACTATAGCTCAATGATGGAGACAACAAAATAAGGGTGACAAAGACCAACTCACTAAAAATATAGTTTTCTAGCAAGCTCCATGCACACATGCACCTACACACAACCAAGAGAGGAAAAATGTTGGTGTAATATAGGGATTTTCCTTATTCAAACCCCCGCTTTGGTGTTTCTACCTCCATAGATAGGCAAGAAAGCCACGAGATAGGAAATATGATAAAGGAAATGGAAAGAAAGAGTACAAACACTATGAAAGATACAATGCTACTGTATCAAACCACAAAAAAGGAAGGATAGTGAAGCAATACCACCTCCACCCAAAGGAACTCAAAGCTAATGAAGGGAGAATGCAAGACTACAATCTTGGAAAAGTCGACACAACCATAGCGGCGATGAAGGAGGTCTCATAAGATAAAAAATATAGCTTCTATGGTAGCACAACATGTTCTTAGTGAAGTTGATGGAGCAACAAGCTACTGAGTAATGCTTAAGAGATGGAAGAGATATCAAGTGAATTTCTAGAATTGTGAAGAAGAAGGAATGCATTTTTCAAAATGGATACATTTAAAGATCAAAATGGGAGGGAAAGAGTCATTTTTGGGTCAGCTAGTTGAAATAGAGGCATTATGTTTCATGCCCAATGGAGAAAGTAGCGTCCCTATGGACCTTAAAGGATGGAATCTCTTAGGGACAACAATGTGTCATGTATATGTTCATGCACTACACAGACGTTGTCGATGAAAATTCCCCCATTGACACAAAAAATAGGTGCCAAGTGGATTTAATGTGGATGGGTGATGTGGAATTTTGCTGTCAGGTTTTATTTTTCTAAAGTAGGGGATGTAAAAGGGGAATTTGCAAAAGGGGTGAAAATTTGATCCTATACATTTTTCTATCACTTTAGTGAGCATGCGTGTCAATGAGTGTTTGGTAAAGTAGATCAAAGAGTTTAGAAATGTATACTTGAACTTTCAAGGAAGTAGACCACAATCTAGTGAGCATGAAAGTGCAAGGAAGTCAAATAACTCCAAAGGTACTCTCTCCTGAGGAGGTTTGAAAAAAGGACTCTATAGATCCTTAGAACTACGAAGTTGATCAAAGTACACCAAAGATTTGTAGACCAACAATGGAAAAATCTTGCAGGATGCAAGTGCTTCATAGGCCCTCAGACCTATAAAGAAGGTGCCCCCCAAGTACTCTCTCCTAAAGGAATCCTGATGTAAGGGGACTCCATAGAGTCAAACTAAAAAGTAGCTTCATAGGTACACCTGCAAAGCAACATGTTAATCCACAGATAAAACATGTTAGAAAATAAAAAGCAGCCATGCAGGAAAACAAGCAAGCAGTCACATAGATAGTCAAAAAAATTGAAGGAAGAGCTTTCAAACAAGTCCCTCAGGAAACCTTCAAAAGAAAAGGGGTCTACTCAAGGGACACACTATTTGAAAGTGCAAGAATGTTTTCTGTAAATTGATTCAACATCAAGGAATCCTTTCAAAAGTGTATAGGAGTGAATTTGCACCCCTTACGTAAATTCACCTTTCACATACCCTCACCTTAGAAAATAAAATCCGAAGGAAAAATTCCACATCACTCACCTAACTTCCATCCACTTGGTGTTTGTCTTATGTGTCGGTGAGATAATTTTTATCGAGAATTTGTGCATGGTGTGTAGATGTCCACGTGGCCGACTGCCATCCCTAACAAATTCTTGCATTTAAAGCTGGTAGAGGTGTTACACTTTTGATTAGGGTCAAATTTTAATGTCCATCTTTGACCAACCAACCCTGAAAAAGGAAAATTATTCCTTCTCCTTCAAATTCATCTATCTTCATCTCATTTTGACACTCTTTCATGCTCTTTCACTCTCAAGCACTTCAATTCATTCTCAAGAAGCACTTCAACACTCCATTACTACAACACTTCATCAAATCCACATAGCAATTGTGAAGCAAGCCATAGTAGTGTGGGCTTAGGGTCTTGTGAGACCTCCCTTCATCACAATTGTGGTTGTAGTGACCATACCAAGTTTACATTTGCCTCCATTGGCTAGTGAGCTTTTGGGTAGAGGTGGTAACATTTCACTCCTCTCCTTTGTGATTTGGTTGAGTAGAACTTTATTATTTTGTAGTATTTATTGCACTCTCTACTTTATTTACTTCTTTATTGCATATTTCTATCTCATTGCTATCTGGTTGTCCATGAAGGTGGAAACACCAAAATGAGGGTTTGACTGATGTAGACCCCTATACAACCCCAAAAATTTTCCCCTCTTTCTTGTGTGTATGTGACTTGAATTTGGAGCTAGCTAGTAAGCTGGTGTATTGGCGAAATCATTTTTCATCACTCTATATTTTATCTATCTACTTTATCATGTTCATTTGTACTTTTCATTTTTTTATTGTTCTGTTTTGTTCCTTTGAGAATAACTAGCTAGGTCGTTAGCTTGATTTTTGGTAGTTTATATTATACATTTTTTCCTTTGGTTGTACAAATGCTAGCACACTAAAGAGATGCTAGCATGCCTAAGAGATGCCAACACACCGCATTTTCATCCTAGAACTTTGCTTCTGTCCTCAGGCAAAGAGTTGTTTGAGGTATAGTATTGACTCTGAAAACTAGCTCGCCTAGCCTAAACTTGGATTTTAGGCTTGAAGGGTGATTGAAGTACTTTATAGTCCTCATCATCCTCGAACCCCATCTAAAAAACCCCTATAGAGTGAGGTAAGTTAGGGCAGCCCTCCACTCAGGGCAGCCCTCCACTCTCATCTCTCCATGACCTGGAGCGTTGATGTGGTTTGTCCCCCTCTCACATTTTTAGTGAACCTGACATGAACTAATGTCTACTTGTTCTTTGGTGTTGACACTTTTCCCTTGTGCCTTGTGATCTTGTATCCATGAGTGTTGTGAAGGTTTACGAGCATCACAACCCATTCCACAACCTCTGGGTATATTTTTAGGAGAAGTGTATGACACCTTCTGATGGAGAAGATGGTCACTTATGAGTTCTCTATAGGCCTTTTTATCGAATAGATGTCATTGGTCTTTCTACCCAGGAGTAGCTATCAAGGGGCAAGGTAGGATTCTTCAATGAGATCAACCACATCCTCTCTCCTCTTGAATCTCCTACACCATCATCGATAGACGAGCATGACGTTGTTCACATTCCTTCAAAATATGTCTTTTCCCTTAGCAAAGGGTTGGGGGACTTGGAGAATCACCTGGAAAAGGACCCAAAGTTGGCTATCTAGCTTCTCAGGTTATTAGAAAAATAAAATATATGGTGGGAAAAGACCAAATAGGTATAAAACTCCTAGCTAGCCTCTCTAGTCTAACTGAAGCATGTGCCCTTCCAAATAATACTAACATTATACTAGGGGCCGCTCTCAAAGAACCTGGGAGATAGTTAGGAGTGTTGATGCCTCCCACATCTTTGTATATGACCGACACAGTCCCATCGATCAACATCCCCTATGACTTTGAGAAATTTGATACCATCAAAGCAAACAAAACACCCTTAGGTTTCAGTTTCACCCCTCCTATCACCTCTAACAGTGGAGGTTTTGGTAGGATGAGTGTTGGGGACTTTGGTAGTGGTGGTGGCTTTGGCAATGGTGGTGTTGTTGGCAAAGGTGGTTCTAGTGGAGGCCATGGTGGGGCCTTTGGAATCAAAGATGGCTCTGGTGGAGGCCCTGTTGGTGGTGGTGGCCTTGGTAGTGGTTCTGGTGGTGGCCACAATGGTGGTTCTTCTTCAAAATATGGGCAAGATGTAAAGTCAATTGGCGAGTCTCTCACAATCCTCTACCTAGCCTATATTTTAGCCCTTCTTCCCATATAGCCCATTGTTGGTAGAAATCTTAAGTACTCCCTTCCCACAAGGAATGTAGATTACCAAATTTGATAAATATGGAGGCAAAGGGGACCCACAAATGCATGTTTTTGTCGTTAAAACCTTATGTAAAGATTTCTTCCATCATGATGCATTGATGGAAAAATTATATCCTCAATCTCTTAAGAATACAACACTTGAATGGTATTGTTCCATACTCAACAATTCTATTTTCTTATTTGACCAACTTGTAAATCATTTTATTCAATAATTGCAAGCCAACATTGGGCCAAAGATGATCCTTTCAGGTCTCATCCAATGCAAACAATGGGATAATGAGAAGATTACTAGTTTTATAGCACGTAATCAAGCACTCTTCTCACAAATATCATACCCTTTTCTTGATTCTGACATCAAAAGGTGTTCATAGGGAGCTTGCAAAGGCCTTGGCAAGAAAAGTTCTCCCTTATGAAATACCTTTCTTTTGTGCATTTGTGTGCAACACTATGAGAGTATCAACAAATGATAGTCCAACTTGGAGGATCCTCCTCATGCTCCTATTTAGAAGGGAATTTCATTGTATCAATCTCTAGGAAAGGTAAGGTTGTCATGAATGTTGTAGCTGTTACAAATGATAATGGCCTCAGACATAATAGAAAGTTTACAAAGTTAGTAGAATCTTATTCTTCCATCATATAGAAATTTTTGAAGGATAAGATCATAACCTTAGAGAACCCTAAACCTCTCAAAGAATCTTACCCTAGTTGGTATGATGCAAATTCCTTCTATCAATACCATTGAGTTAACAAACATGATACTAAATGCAGTTGCACCTACATCATGAGATATAGGACAACATTGAGGATGGTACTATTCATCTTGATGGAAATAACAAAATGCAAACACATTAGTGGCAAAAGTGAATAGTGAGTTGTAGATATACACGGGCCTATTTCTGTCACATTCTTCCAACATTATTATCAATCCCTTTGATTCTACCACTTGACCCCATGCCTATGTTAACATGGTGGTTATGTGTAGGATCATCATGGAAAAAATAGGCCCTTAAGTGGCAAAAAATTCAGAAAAATCAGAGTTAGGAAACTTGATGTAAAAATTTGAATAAGTTATCTATATTATTTCAAAAATATGTAAGAATAGAACCTGTAGAAAATTGAATGTAGTTTCTAAAATACTAGGTTTATTTAAAGGAAAAAAAATCTATTTGGTGAAAATTTGAAATTTCAATGCAGTAGTACTTAAATTTCAAGGAGAAAATAAGTGGTGTCTATCTGACCACCCTAACCACAATAAAATGATAATATTTTTTTTTTTAAAAAATAGATATAAATAGAAGGACTCAGGTTAAAAGTGATGCATATTTTTTTGTAATTTTTTTCCAAGTAAATAATTAATTATGATTTTTTTATTACAACTTTTAAAAATATAAAACTCGTATGTTTGACCACCTTAACTTGGTCAAAACTTCACGACTTCAATTTTTTTTTAATCCTATAGTATGTGAAGCATAGAATGTGATACATGTTCAATTCAAAAAATGTGATACATTTGAAAGATATAGATGTTTTTCAATCAACCTATCAATCAAGACTTTAATTGTAATTCAATTAGAAAATGAATAATAATTATCTATTAAATTCAAAGTAAAGAATAATTTATATTGGTAGAAATCTGAGAATATCCTTTAAAAACTCTTTTTGTGTCATTAATTTTGGGTAAAAAAAATTCGTTAGCCACATACCCTACACATAACCATCATATCGCCACTTTTTGGCCCATCATGATCCTGCACATACCCTGGTCATAGTTACTCCTACCGTGCAACTTGTGACTGGCTCACTAGATGTAACCTTCACCTCACAAGATATTCCCCTGAACAACAAGCCTTCCCCCCTCTACATTCTCGCTCACCTCAATGGCAACATTGTGACGGGGGTCTTAATTGACCTAGCGAGTCGAGTGAATGTCATTACAGAAGAAATGTTGTTGCTAAATTCATTATAGAGGGAGGAGTATGAAGAAACAAAATATATCATCCATACACATGATGGTATTTGTCTAAAACCATACAGTTGAATAAATCTGTCCATCCTAGTTGGACCTAGGGCTATAGAAATAGTCTTTGATGTTATTCTAGAGTCAAATTTGTTTATGCTGGAGCTAGGAATACCTTGGCTAGCTTCCATGAACGAAATCAACTTTTTCATTCATAAATGTTTAAATTTCTCCCATGAAGGTGTTATGCATGTGGTGCATGAAACTGGATACCAAAGGTTGGTATCATATGGGGGATATTCATTGGATTAATTTGGCCCACCCCAGTCGGTATGCTCCCTCTAAGAGTGGACCTACTTTATAAGGATTATGTGAAGTATAAGACTGGGGGCAAGGGACAATCAAAATTGACCCTTCTTGTAGTGCAAGAACCAGTTGCCTCCTCTTCTTGAAAGGAAAGGGAGAAGCTTTCCTCTCCTCAGGATGCCTCATCCACTCCCCTTTCCTGGGAAGAGTTTTGGATGAACAAGCCTAACCTTTCCCCACTGATTCTGATGGTGCCTGCTTGGTGTCGACCTAAGATTAGGATATTGGATCTCCCTACTAAAACACCTGGACCTTGGTATTAATTGTATGGTAGAAGAAATGGTCCCCATGGAGAATCCTTTATATCCCAGCCTCCATAGCCTCCTACTGCTTCTGCTCCAAATGTAGTAAACAAAAAGAGGCCTACTATTGAGGCACTAGAGCCAACTCCCTTGTTTCTTATCAACCCACTCCTCCTACTCCCATTCAAGAGCTTGTCCCTCCACCAGAAATAGTTGTAGTGCACACTCCTATGGCTAATAAATATCCTTCCATCACTTTGCAGCTCCTAACCTCTAGCTTGAAGAGTTGTAAAAAATACCTTATGCGCAAGCGTAAGCGTTGGCGAAAGGCTCTCGCAGTTGAGTAGGCCACTTTGTATAGAAAGAAAGAGGAGATGACCACCCTAGTATTAGGGCCTCTTACTATGTTCTCCCCTCTCCTACCCTCTACTTCTATTCAATCTAATAATGCCTCCCTTTGGGCTCCTGCTATGAGTGTCCCTGACCCCAAAAAGGTGTAGGTGTTCATCACTGCTTCGGTTGATCCTCCCTTGCTGATGTCCCTTCCATACATCTCGCCATTCTTGAAACCTCTTGACATGAATAATTTGGTGGTGTCCACTACAGTTTTCTCTTCCTCCTCTTCCTTTGCACCTCTTTCCTTGTCTGTAGGGAGTTCACATCTCTCAACAAAGCCAAAAGTAGAGGTTGGGCCCTCCAGTAATTTAGTGAGCAAGCCCTGACTTCCCCTAATTGATGGAGCAAGCCTTGACTTCCCTTGAGTTTGTTACTACTCCTGAGTCATTTAATGAGCCTTGCAGTGAATCTCAGGTGCAGTCCTCTCCATCCATTGAGGTACAACATGACACTCTAGTAAAGTGCATTTTTAACTCTCTAGATGAAGTTCTAGCCTTGTCATCGATCTTCGCAAAATTGCTAACCATAGCTCCACAAGAGCCTAGCAAAGAAGACATTGTGGGACCTTCTTCCTTAGCCCTTTTTGTGGGAGGGTTGGAAGCTCCTCCCCTTAATATTCCACTATTGCAAGCTTGTCCCCCTTCCCCTTATAATGATCTAGAGTGGGAAGCAAATGACCTCTTGGTTGATGAGTGTTAAGGGGAGGCCTCTTCTTTATATTTAGATTAGAAGTGTGTGTGTGTTGTGATGTGTTCCCCCATACTTGTGCTATGTGTTCCTTGATGACCCTTTTCACCCTTTTTGGTTCTTGGATATAGGAGTGATTTTTGTTTCATGAACCTTCTTCTATTTGTATCATCATTCTTCCATGTTTGTGCCTCAATTTTTGGAAAATTGGGGACGATGCAAATCATTGGGAACATTTAGGCTTCCCTTCCATGTTGACCCAATTTTTTTATTTTTACTTTATCTTCTCATGCATTCTTCACATGGTGTGATATAGTAGGAGTTTGATGACCATCTGCTGAAGGTGAAACCCTCACTTCTTTCATAGACTTTCTTTTTACAGAAGTACTATTGCACTCACTAGTGCATGCATCAAGCTTATACAATGTGCCATATTTGACATCTCTAGCAATCACCATAGAGCCTTTAACCATATTGCATCCCACATCATAAAATACTACCTACACACCCACATCTATTAGTTTTCTCACGAATAAAATATTTTGTGCTAATCTAGGGATATGCAACACACCATTAATCCTTTTTATTCTACCATCAAGAAACCTGATTTTAACTTTACCATGGCCAAAAATGTCTAAATGCAAATCATCACCCAAGTACACCTTACCTCCATAAAATTATTCATATTTAGAAAACCAATCTCTATTAAAGGTCATATGGAAAGATGTACCTAAGTCAATTAACCATGCATCATTACCTGCATGAGTTTCCAAAGCTGCAATAAATGAATCACCATCTTCCTTCTCAAACTCATAATAAAAATAAAATTTCTTCTTTTTATTCTTCTTTTCTTCTTTGCATTCCTTATGAACATGTCCAGGCTTACTGTAGTTCCAACAAATAGCTTAGGACTTTCTAGAAGATTTAGATCTCCCCTGGGATTTGGATTTGTCATGCTTCTCATTCCTCTTTCTTCTTTCCTTAGGTATTCCATGAGCACTAAGGGTCTCTTTGGAACTGATGGATGCTTTCCTCCTCATATTTTTAGAAAGTAAAGAACCCGCCACATATTCATTCTTCAATATAATAGAAGTACTCCCAATAGCCATAATAAGAGAATCCCATGAATCATGTAAAGAACAAACCAATATTTGACATTTTCCTCCTCATCCGTTTTGACACTAACTGATACCAATTGAGCCACCAACATATTGAATGCTTCCATGTGGTTTTAAATTCTTCCACCCTCTTTCATTCTCAAGGAATACAATTTCTTCCTCAAGCAAATATTGTTCACTAAATATTTGGCTTGATACATCTCACCAAGCTTCTTCCATAGTTTTTCTATAGAGGTCTCTTCATGGACTTTGATTAAAAAAAATATTCCAAGCCCAATCTGATTATACCCTTGGATTTGTGGCCCATAACATCATATGAGCAAGCTAAGTAGGATTTGTAGGCCTTCAAACATTCTCATCAACAACATCCCACAAATCTCAATCTATCAATAGATCCTCCATCTTCAACTTCCACATTTCAAAATTATTTCCAATAAATTTATCTGCATCTATTCTCCCTGATGAACATGCCATCTAAAAATTCCTGCAACAAGATTACAAAGTGTCTTCTGCAAAAGGTCCCACTCAAATCTAGTTAGTTCAATGAAAACCCAACAACCCACAACTAAAATGAAAGGTTATCAAGCTCTAATACCACTTGTAAGGAAGTTAGGGTAGTAGAACAACTTGCTACACTACTCTTGAGAGGAGAATAGTACAAAATTTTACATATCTTTAAAAGTTACATAAAATTAAATAGAAATAAACAAAAATATCATGCATACCACAACACAATAATTTAAGTGGGGAAAACCATTTCAGGAGAAAAACCCCACACTCCAAAATATACCCAATAAATTACTTCGAAATCACAAAGATTACAATATACTTGTAGAGAAAGCTTCTCACTAGAGTATCACCACTCAGAGATCCAGAGGAAACACAACCACTATTAGACTCTTAGAATACATCACAATTACATAGTTGTAATTCAATTCCCTCATAAAATAGGGTTTCCTTCTAGGGAAATTCAAGGTAATAAAATATCAACCGACAGATATGAGACATAATGATGAATGGTCAAAATTTACAATAATAAAATATAAATACAAATTTTCTTTACAGGGCATTGCCCCTGAGCCCCCGCCAAGTTGTACTAGATCCCTTAGACCCCAACTTGATCCCCCTAGACCCCTCATGGGGGGGATCCCCCCATACCCCCCCATTGTCATTGGTTGAACAATACCTTATGTAATTGCAAGGTTGAGACATATTTTCTCAACACCTTCTACCCTTCATTATAAAATGAAGTATGTCTATGAAAAAAAATTCTACACAATTAAGGCTAATCGTGAATCTGAAAGTTGTTTGATTGTTGAGAAAGAAGGACGAGGTCCTTTGAAATCATTGAAACAAACTAAAAAAGTGGAAGTCACAAAGGAAGAAGAACACAAGAAGAAAATTGATGAAGTCGCGATGTTATTGGAAAATGATTAAGGTTCCTTAGATTTCACACCTACATTCATGGGGGAATACAAGATCATAACAAAAGAGTTTGACAAGGGAAAAGAGCAAGCGGTAATGTCAACAAAATTTTTGAAAGCATCCACCTCAACCACTTTAGAAGAAGAAAATTACTATACAAAATTTGATGAAGTTGATTATAAATAACCATCGAATCCAAAATAAATGAAAAACCTTTATGGAAGAGGTTATGAACTTATGAAACAAATTGGTTATACTGGAAAAGGATGTGGTTCTAGAGAACAAGGTATTCATATCCCTATAGAGCCTAACATGCAAGAAATGACTAGTGGTATTGGTTATTGTCCCTCAAAAGAAAAGAAAAAAGGCCTTCACTCAACCAAAAATCTTACAAAATATTCTTATAAGATAAATTTAACATTAGTACATCCTGAACTAATAGAAACTAGTGGTCTTGGTTTTTTTTCTTTGAAAGCAATGAAATAAACAAAGAAATATTTTCTTAACATTAATGTCATCACACAAAGCACTCTAATGACATGTCTTAGTAATGATTGGAGTTCATTAGATTTTACACTGTCCTTTCAAGTAGAGAACAAAATCTCACAATCTAAAAAGTCTTGTATAAGTATGACACCTCATACTAAGAAAGTGATATATTTTTCACAAAAAAAAGGAACATCCTCTACTATTGATCAAGCGGGTATCTTGTCGAGAATCCTCCAAGATCATTTAATATCTCTCTCTGAGAACATGAAATAAAATGTATTACAAGAGTTCATTTTGTGCATATCATAGATTTCACAGTCATTCTACTAATGAATGTAAGGATTTAAATAGTAAAATTCAATAGCTCAAGGATTGTGGTGATCTTCCTTATGTTGAAGCACCTAGTTCCTCTAATTGATACCGATTTTCATGTTTCTCATCAATCACCTCGGCTCACCATTGTCTTGTACTAAGTGGGGGAAAGGGGTTATGAATTCTTGTCCTTGTATGACACTTGTCATTATCTCTTTTGGATAGTTTACCAACTTCCATGTATATATAAGAGAAAGCTTGGGATGTGGACGACATTTCTTAAGTTGTCTTGCATGTGACGTACTGAGTTATCTTTAGTATTACATTTTGGAGGCAACCCCTTATTCATGATGTAGTTTCATCTGGGAATATATGACTTTGCATAGGGATTTCTGAATAAGCTCTCATGTATTCTTCTACTTTAAAGCATATTGCTCGCAACAATGATAGTAGCAATTGCTTTAAAGTGGGGGCATACATTTTCATTATCTTTCGACACTCATGTTTCACTGTGCAATTTCCTTTATTTGTGTGAATGTGTCCTTTTCTTAGTGGTGTCATTGGGTTTGATTTCCTTCGAGAGTGTGATATTTCTTGGACTACTCTCTTGGAGACATTAGGAATGATGTTTTCTAAGAAGAGACCTTATATGAACTAACCAAAGTCTTGGTGAACAAAACCTTTAATCACGTGTTGTTCATAAGTTCTTAGCATAACACAACTTGTTAGGCCTTGTAAATCTTGAAGTTTCATGTTGTGGCACCCTATCAAAGTTATCAAAGGGATAGCTTATGTATGGTAAGTACAGTGAGAGCCAACATAGAGGCATGACTTTATCACTAAGCCACCCATTGGGAAAACTCACCTAGTGGACAACTTGAGGTTCTACTACCCTAGAGTGAGCACATATTTTGGAAAAAAATTTGAGACCCAATCCACATTGAGTTGGATAGATTGTCAAGGCTTGCACCACCCCTTTTTATTTTTATTTTTCTTTCTTTTAGTCTTTGATATTACATGTTTATGTATCTTTTCTTGTTGTTGCATATCATACACCTTGTGTGTGTCCATTTGTGCTTACGTTTGTTTGATGTAGGATCTTGGATCCTAGGGACTTGATCACCCTCATTGATCTTTGTCATCCTATACCATCCACATTGGTACACATGGACCCCTCTTGAATACCTACTTTAGTGTGAATTTGAAGCAAGTTCCTCCTCTCAATAAAGTGGGGGCTAAATGTAGTAAAGGAAAAAGTATCCCTTTTTCCTTAGTTTGGGAATAATAAATGAACCTAATGTTGCCTTGATTTAGTGTTATAATGTGTTTTACACATTTACATTAACTTTAGGGCCTTTTTAACTAACTAGACTTGATTGTTCCTTATTTAGGGTGTTGTAAAGTGTATCTTTATAGTTTCACACTAATCTAGGGACTTATTAATTAATTGAAGTTAATTTGAGCTTAATTGTCCCCTTTAATTCAAATCCAAGCCTAGTTAATTGTAGATTTTGAGGGATAAAGCTCAACATTCATAAATGATATTACACAACATTTAATTTTTAAATGTGTATATCCTAGGTTAGAGAACTAGGGCCCATTATCCACCTAGAGAATGGGTCCTCACCAGGTCATAGGACCCTAGTTTCACATAACATTTCACAATCCTTGAAGTGTATCCTAGTTAAGTGAGATAGGACCCATTTTCCACATGAAGAATGAGTCTTCACTTAGACCTAGGAACCCTCTTTGAAATATTTTTTTGTGGGATTTTAATGATTTCAAATCCTATATTTTATTTCAGCTTGTGTTATTTGAATTTCAAAAATTAATAATAAGATATGTATTTAAATACAAGGCTATTCCACTTAGTTTTCACCTAGAATTTTTATGCAAAAAAACTAATAGCAAGTTTATGAGATCAAGAGCATTCAAGAGAAATTTCTAAGGAATTCAAGGGAAGATTATTACAACAATAAAGATCCATTTGATCATGTCAAATATTTAATGCATCATGCATGTTGTTAAGCTAATGTGTTGATGTAACATTGAAGATCCTATTCAAGAATTGTTTCACATCAAGTTCATGATCAAGATCTACATTCATTAAGGCCACTTCATGCTAATTTTTATATCTACAATCCAAGGTTTCAATTGAGGTTTGGTGAGTTGTTACATATTTTTGTTCATTCATCATTCCTTCATGTGTTTCTATTTCATCATAAGGTTTAATTACCAAAACATGGTTTGACCAAGGAAAACCCCTATTCCATAATAGAAAAACAATTATCTCTCCCTTGATGTGTGATTGCAGGTTTTAGGTTGAAGAGCATTTGGAGAGAAAAATTGGAGAAGGTTGTAAAGTTGTCAAATTTGTCACCTTTCTTGCAAAATCATATAAACTAACCTACAAGATTTTTTTTTGGGTTTCCAATAGTCTCCAACTATGATTTGAGAGTGTAGACATTGAAGAACAGAACCCAAAAATTGATTTTCCAGAGTCCTAGCTAGGATTCATTCACCATAGGGTGAGCGAGTCCTTAGTGATGCTCAAAAAATCACATTTTTCAATAGGTACACAAAATTTGACCCTCTTAAAACTTCTCTTTTGAATGGTATTTGGGTTAAGTTTGATTTAGATGTAACTCAACTACACATTATTGCTTCCATATTAAATGAAATAGAGTGGCAAATTAGGTTCATCATTTTGTTTCATTATGGTGAACTTATTTTCCCTTATTTCAAGGTCATGTATTAGGTCAGCCAAGAGCTAGACCTAATCACATAAATTTCCAATAATACATACACTTCCCCATAAAAGAGACTTCCAGATTTGATCTTCCTTCAAATTCACACTTTTCCAACATCAGTGAGACTATCTTTAGAAGTGTAACTCAAAAAAATATTCTCAAGGAAATATGGAATCTCCCACATTGATATACTAAATAGACAAATTACTATGATACACAAAGGTATACTCTATCATGCATAGCTTCCAAGATATTTCATAATATATCACAAAATATTAATTTAACCTAAATTTGATAGACTTCAAATTATGGTTAAAAGTACAGAGTGATATCATATGGTGCAGTGAAGTGCGGACCCAAAATAATTGATACACTCAACCACAAAACAATCAATATAAAGACTTAGCTAATTTCTTGTACAACCATATTTACCAAACCAACTTTTTTTGTATATGTATCTTATGTAGGAATTCCAAATCATACTAAGTTGATCATAACAATGTTGACATCAATGACAACACTGGATCAAGAAATAGTATGCAGTTCATTCCCAATTCATTCCCATGTTACTAACAACCCAAAACTTCCAATAGTTTCCTCCTTCTTCCAACAATGGTTTCACCATTTGACCATCTTCAGACCTTAATTTGCAAACTTGACCTTTCCATCAACCATCATTTCACCTGAAACATCAACCATTTCCATCATATTCATCCAAAATATATCATCTTTCTCTTATCTTAGAATTTTCATCCATTATCATAAACTAGTCATCATAACCATCATCAAATCTTTGTTATCAAAATCACCATCAAATCCTTTCTTAGGTGATTATCCAAGCCTAACTAAGCATATTAAAGCATTGTCTAAGTGATTATCCAAGATTAGGTAAGAAAAATAATCTTTTATCCAAGCCTTAGTCAAGTGATTATCCAAGCTTGAGTGAGAAAATCTAAGCCTTGCTTAGACAATTATAAAATTCTAGTCTAAGGGTATGTGCAGGATCATGATGGGCCAAAAAGTGGTGATACGATGGGTATGTGGCTAACAATTTTTTTACCAAAATTTATGAAACAAAAAGGGTTTTTAAAGGATATTCTCACCTTTACACCAATATAAATCACATTTTACTTTGAATTTAATAAATAATTATTATTCATTTTCTATTTGAATTAAGACTAAAGTCCTAATTGATAAGTTGATTGAAAAAATCTATAGCTTTCAAATGGTATAAATGTTTTGAATTTGAAACATGTATCATTTTATGCTTCACATACTATAGGATTAAAAAAATGAATTTCATGAATTTTGACCATGTTAAGGTGGTCACACATACGATTTTTTATATTTTTTAAAAGTTGTATTAAAATTTCATAATTAATTATTTCCTTGAAAAAATTACAAAAAATTAGGCATCACATTAGGGACATAAGTCCTCTACATATATCTAAAATCTTAAAAAAATATTATAATTTTATTGTGGTTAGGGTGGTGAGATACACCTAGTTTATTTTTTCCGAAATTTAAGTACTACTACATTGAAATTTCAAATTTCACCAAATAGATTTTTTTAAAAAAACCTAGTAGTTTAGAAACTACTTTAAATTTGCTACAAATTCTATTGTTACATATTTTTTAAATAATATAGATAACTTATTCAAATTTTTAGGTCAAGTTTCCTAACTCTAATTTTTCTAAGGTTTTTGCCACTTAAGGGCCTATTTTTCATCATGATCTTGCACATACCCCTAAGAAATCCCCATTATCATCAATCAATGATACACTTTAGCTTGAGACAATATTGGTCTTGTATCTCCCTTTTCATCATTATCCCCTTTTCTGTCCATTTTATCATTATCCCTTTTCCATCCATTCTATAATTATCCCCTTTACATCCATCATCTCACATCCAAGGTCTACCTAATCATCCTTAATCATCCTCATTCTATTTCATCATTCCTAGGTATCTCTCTCTTGGAAGGTAGGTACTATATTGTATGAAATGAAAAGGGAATCAACTAGAAAAACACTTGAAAAGAATCAAATCAAGTTGAATGAGATAGATAATGTATTGACTAAAAAGATTCTTCCTTCTCTTGATAAGATGAGCAAATAATGTATTGACTAAAGAGATTGTTCCTTCTCTTGATAAGATGAGGAAGGTGGGTGTGTAGTATGTGCAATGGGAAAATGGTAATGCATAACTTGAGCAACAAGTACTAAAATGCATGAAATGAAAAAAAGAATCTTCTCTGAAAACACCTGAAAAGAAGTAGACCAAAGAGAATGAGATTGATAACATATTGACTGAAGAGATTCTTCATTCTCTTGAGAAGTTGAGGAAGTTTTGTGTGTGATACATGCAATGGGAAAATGGAAATGCAAAATTGGAGGTATCAAGTACTAGAATATATGAAATGAAAAAGGAATTTTCTCTAAAAACACTTGAAAATAAGCATACCAAAGTGAATGAGATAGATAATGTGTTGATTGAAGATATTATTACTACCCTTAAGAAGTTGAGGAAGGCTCTTGTACAATATGTGAATGGGAAAATTACAATGGAAAAGTGGATAAAATCAAAAGGTTTTGTATTTCATAAGAATTTGTGAAAGAAAATAAAGTGAAAGATAATGCTATAGGTGGATTTGAACAAATGAATTAAAAGATAAGAAGATGATTTTATCGTCAATGAAAAGGAGGTTAATTTTGTTGAGAGATTTGCAATTTAAAAGAAAGGAAGTTGCAAGGTGGTGTAACTTTTGTTCTATTCATTGCGAAACCAAACTGACAGTTATAACATGTTCAAATGGGTAGGTTTGTGCTATGCATGGTCCTATTTCACACCCAAACATGCCAGAGTGTTCCAAGCTACAATGCATCGACAATATTTCATAAGAGACTAAAGTGAAAAAAGGAAACAAAATTTGATGAGCTATTACTACAAAACTATTTCACTTAGAAACATTTCATTTGAAGGTATGGGATCATGTAGGGCCCCTCTAGAATAAAATCTCTTGATTTTTGATATCTCTGAGTCATTTTCTCGTGGTGTCAAATTTTTAGTTGATGGAAAAAGCATCAAATGAATGCAATGTAAAGTTACACTTGGTGGTGTAACTTTTTTTCCATTCATCATGTGACCAAACCAATAGTTCCAACACATCTAAATGGGTATATTTATGCTAGTAAAGGTCCTATTTTTCACCCAAATATGTTAGAGTAGTTTGAACTACAATGCACCAACAATCTCTTAAGAGACCAAAGTGTAAAAAGGCATAAAAGTTTGATGAGTTGTTACTCAGAAATTGTGGGACTTAGAAACATTCTATCTAAAGATACAAGATCATGTAGGTCCCCTCTATAATAACATCTCTCAGTTTTTGATATCTCTAAGCCTATTTCCTATTGTTTTGAGATTTTAGTTGATGGAAAAAACATCAAATGCATGTAGTGTAAAGTTGCAAGGTGGTGTAACTTTTGTTCTATTCATCATGCAACCAAAATGATAATCCCAACACATTTGAATGGGTAGGATTATGCTAGAAAAGGTCCTATTTCACACCAAAACATGTCAAAAAAGTTTGAGCTACATTACACCGATGATATCTATTAAGAGACCAAAGTGCAAAAAGATAACAAAATTTGATGAGGTGTTGCTTAGAAACCATGAAACTTAGAAAAATTATATCTAAAGGTATGGGATCACGTAGGGACCCTCTACAATAACCTTTCTTCATTTTCAATATCTTTGAGCCATTTTATTGTGGTGTGTAGTTTTTATTTGATGGAAAAAGTGTCGAATGCATGTAGTTTAAAGTTGTAAGGTTGTGTAATTTTTATTCTATTCATCATGTGACCAAACCGATAGTTCCAACATGTCCAAATGGGTACATTTATGCTAAGAAAATTCATGTTTCACACCCAAACATGATAGAACAGTATAAGCTACATTGTATGAGTGATATCTCTTAAGAGACCAAAGTGCAAAAAGGCATTAAACTTTGACAAGGTGTTGCTCGAAAACCATGACACTTACAAACATTTTTTCTAAAGGTAAATGATCATGTAGGGCCATTCTATAATAATCTCTCTCATTTTTTGATATCTCCAAGCCATTTTCCTGTGGTGTGCAATTTTTAGTTGATGGAAAATGTGTCAAATGCATGTAGTGTAAAGATGCAAGGTGGTATAATTTTTGTTTCATTCATTGAGTGACTAAATTGATAGTTCCAATGCATCTAGATGGGTAGGTTTATGCTTGATAAGGTCCTTTTTCACACCCACACATGTCAGAGTGGTCCAAGCTACAATGCATCGGTGATATCTTATAAGAGATAAATATGCAAAAAGGCAACAAAATTTGAAAAGTTGTTACTCAAAAAAATTGGAAATTAGAAGCATTTTGTCTAAAGGTAGGAAATTGTGTAAGGCCCCTCTAGAATAACCTCCATCAATTTTTGATATCTCTAAGGCATCTTCCCATGGTGCTGAGTTTTCAGTTAATAGAAAAAGTGTTGTATACATGCACAATTTAGAGTTGCAATGTGGTGTAATTTTTATTTTTGAACCATTGATTTTCAGCTCTTAGGACTTCTCTAACTCTTCTAGGGTTTTTCACCTAAAAGGAGAGAGATAGGCCAAAAATGAAAACTAGTTCATTCAAATTATAATATGTATGATGTTTTCTAACCTAAATGAAGTATACTAAATGCAATTGACTAATATAGATAATTGAAAGATGAATGCAAAAGTGAATTTTAAGCTATGTTTGAAAACACATTGTGTATTACAATAATGAACTAAATGGATGAAATATGTAGTTTTGAAATAGATGGGTACCTGGGAAAAATATGATGAATATGGAATGTCTTGGATGCTAGTTGAAGTCACTAATTTTTCATAGTGGGAATAATTCATCCAGGGTGGAAAATCAGTCCTCGTCCTGGTGAGAAACTGCCAAAAATAGGTTTTTTCTGTCGAGATCCAGAATCTGAAAAGATTCAAATTTTTAGTTCTAAGGTGGGACTCATTCACCACTGGTGGTGAATCAGTACTCTCCCAATTTTTTAAAAAATAAGGAGGAAACTCTGCAACACCAAATCTGTAAATCATTGCTTGTCAAGTTGTCAAAATCAATTTTATAGAAAATAGACAAAAAACCTTCTTCAAGCTTGAAATTGACTTGAGTTGACTTGAAGCACCTAGTTGATTTGAAAACCAATCTTCAACACCAAAAATATTGTTAAATTTGCATAGCTAAGTCTGATTTTTGATAATCAAACCCTTAATAGAATAATGAAATGATAAGGAAAGATAAACTAATAACATGCAAATGCTATCAACTTACCAAACCCTTGATGATGCAATTTTGAAGTAATGTAAATGGATAATTCAAAGTGCTTGAAAAGATGTTTTAAGATGCTTGAAATTGCTTGAATGTGTTAAGAGATTGAATGCTTGAATGAGGAGATTGTAGGAGATGTAAAATGAGGTGAAAATCACTTATTTATACTAACTAATGCCTTAGCAACCATTCATACCTTGTCATAGGCCGACATCAAGTATATTTGAATAAAACCCCGAAAGGAAAAATTTAAAATTTTGAATTTGGGGCCAAAGGGGGACTCATTTGCCACCCATGGCGAATGGGTCCCACTTAGGACCTAAAAGCATGTGTTGAGAAATGTGTTGTATTTAATATTTTTTGGGACAATATTCAAAAATACACTTAAATAAGACATGTGAGGGAATAAAAGGGTCAAATAAGACATAAGAAGGAGATGAATAGTGAAGATGTGCCTAGGAGAGCATGAAAGTTTGTTACAAGACTTTACAACACTTCAAAATAGGACTTAATGATGAATAAAAATATGATTTTTAGGTGAATTGTAATTAATAGAGTCTAGAAGAATGTGGAAATGTCTTACAACATTCACAACACCTTCACAAGACATCATTATTTGAATTTTAGTACCTAAATAAGCATGTTCAAGCCATGTTACAACATAAAATCAGAGCATCATAGTTCCAACACCATGAAAAAAGACCTACAAGGCCATGAAAATGACAAGGGGCCATTTTTCTATGGCACAATTTTTTTTATCGTGTGACCAAACTGATAGCTCCAACATTTTTGGATGGGTAGGTTTATGCTAGGAAAGCTCCTGTTTTGGACCCAAACATGCCAAAATAGTTCAAGCTATATTACATTGGTGAAGTCTCTTAATAGATAAAAATTCAAAAAGGAAACAAATTTTGATGAGGTGTTGCTTGAAAACCATCACACTTAGAAAAATTCTCCCTAAAGGTACAAGATCATGTAGGTCCCCTCTACAACAACCTCTCTTGGTTTTCAATATATCCAAACTGTTTTCCCATGGTAAAAGTTTTTTGATGCCCCAAAAACCATTAGATGTATGTAGTGTAAAGTTGCAAGGTAGGCTACTTTATGTTCTATTCTTTGCGGGGCCAACCCATTAGCAGCAACATATCCAAGTGGGAACATCTACACTAGGCATGATCATCACCCTTCATTATAAAAGGGCCATAGTCTTTCCTATTCAAAGGGTCACAACATTTTACCTTTGAAAAGTCACAACCTAAATCATATAATCACTATTCATGAGAACCTAAATTAATTTATTTGTAATATTTCCTAAGGTTATATTCTTAATTGAATGATTTAATGATGTTATGGATGTATTTCTCAAATGAAATTCTCTCCCTTTTATGTTAGTGCTTATCAACCTAGGAAGCATTTCGACAAACAACATTTATAATATTTTCATAATTTCTAAGCATAAGCTAATCATAAATACACATGGAGTAATCTTGTTGAAGATACATCTAGTCATGAAGAAAACAAATAGATATATGTAATACATGAAGTATGAGGCATAAATGTAAATACATGTAGTATGTCAAGTATACACAAGAAGCAATAAACATACATGTGAATGAATGTAGTGCATGAAGTATACATAGGAAGCATGAAGCATACACGTGAACACATAGATTATACATAGGAATCATGAAGCATACATGTGAATACACCTAATATTCCCTAATATATAGAAGAATCATGAAGCAAACACATGAATAAACATAATACATAAAGTATACACAAGAAGCATGAAGAATATGTATTTGAACACATAAAGCATACATAGGAAGCATGAAGCATACACATGAATATGTAAAGTATACACATGAAGCATGAAGCATACATGGGAGTGCATTTAATACATGAAGTATACAGATGAAACATGAAGCATACTTGTGAACACTTGAATTTTAAACTTTATAAAAGAAGAGTGCATAATATTAAAAATTTATATATTTATAATAATATAAAGGAAGAGTGCATGTATTACACTTGAATTTTAAATATTTTAAGTAAACCATCTATACACATCCATTGAAGTGTGGATTTGTACCATAAATATGAACACCATCAATGAAAAAGATGTGTATTAACCAAATATTCATATAGGCATACACCAATATATATTGATATAAGTATAACATATATACAAAATAGCCATATAGGCTTACAAGAGTTCCATGTAGGCATATAAGGTCAAGTATATGCAACGGTCAATTTTTAGGAAACTCTAATGGTCAACTTTCAAGAGAAAATCATGGAGGGAACATATTTTAGCTCTAGAAAAGTGACAGTCAATTTTTAGGAGGGAACGCATCTCAAAATTGTAAAATATTTTCAAGAGGGAAGAAGTCTCAGTGTCTAAAAAGCGATAGTCAATTTTCAAGAGGGAACGCATTCCAATGCTAGAAAAGAAATGATAACTACATAGAAAATGCTCGAATTCCTTCCTCTCAAGGGACTCAAAGCTTTCACAAGTATGCTAGCTAGACTTTGAAATGTGGATCCACAGTGAATGATATTTGGAAACATGCAATGTACAAATATACTTGAGATAAGCATAGATTTGAAAAACTTAATTGGGTTCTATTTTGACCTAGTCAGCATCTGGATCATAATAAGCAGCCATTTTTAGATATTTGTGAAGAAGATAGGGCACTAGGAGACTAAAAGTAGAATCATATAGCTAAAAGAAAGTATGAAAAAGACCCAAAGTTTTTTATTAATCTATGTGAAGATAGTGAGTTTGATCTCAAATCTCTTAGGGCTTCAAAGTTGCAAGGGAGAGGTGAGTCTCAAGTTTTGATTCAAGGAGGGTTCCTTTTGAATCACAAAATAAGTTGGTCAATGTAGGATTTTCAAGCATTGTCTAAAAGGTTTGAATAACCCCATAATTTATATTGCAAGCACTACTTTGAGTCAGCCCCAAGAAGTCAACAAAGGAAAATACAAGATGATTTTAGAAAAGAGGCTCTACAAAACTCTTAGCATTAGGGGATTCAAAAAGATGTACTAGAAAATAATAAAAATAAGGAGAACCAAAATTAAAAAGCAAAGGGACTGCTTGATAAGAAGTAGGCCCCAAAGACCATTATAGGATTGTTGCCTAAGCAAGGAAAAAAATCAAAAAATAAGGGTTCCAGGAGGAAAGAAAAGGAGAAATGTGCCAAAAAGGAAATCTCAAAAGAAAATTTGGAGACAAAAAGAGGCTATCCATTCAATGCAAAATGAGCATATCAATATGGTAGACGAAGGGGGAGATGGTCAAAGGAGTTCCCAAGCAAATCGAAAGGGCATTGTAGAAATTGTATTTTTGGAGCATCTACTACAGCCTCAAGTTGAGAATCTTAGGGATAAAGCATTGATTTGTAAGTTTGTGAATTTGACCCATGATTTAAGTAAATTGAAGGAATTACTAGATAAGGAATGGGAAGGGGTCCAAGCAATTTTTTATGTCAATAAATCTATGGGGATTTTTTTTGTAGTTTTTTGCAATAAAGAAAGGATCAATGTTGTATTTAAAGCTATATCTTGGATTTTTGAGGGCTTGGGCCTATGAATGTAGCCATGGGTATTGAATTTTAAACCTTAACATTTTGCTTTAATATTTGTTCCTTACTAGATCCAAATGAATGTTTTACCCTTGGAATATAGGGTATTGAACTTAATCAAAATCATGGATAATCAAGAAGGATTTTTCTCAAACATGACTATGTATTATTTCAAAACCCTTCAATCCTATTTAGGGTTTATGTATTACTTGATATCTCAAAATATTTTCCTCAACGAATCCATCTAGCATAAATTTTTTTGGAAATGGGTTCAAAATATCATTTTGGAAACCCCAGATAATGCTTGTGCAAAATGTCATATGCTAGGGAATAAGCCTATAAATTGTCACACTAGGCTTGATCACGAGGATTCAAACCATGGGCAGTATGCTAACATTTCTACTAGAGATCTTGCCTCATCACCAAATGATAAATCAATATGAGAAATTGTGAAGCATGTCAGCAAGGGGACCTAGTGTGAGAAGAAGATAGAGAGTAATCTAGAGATAGGAGGGAAGTCTAATCCAAAAAAATATTGTTTTGATCTCTTTTCAAACTAGCAAGAAGAAGGATTTTTTGATGTGAATATACATGGATTATTATCTTAACCTATATTCACCTTCTTTTCCCCAAGTTTTAGGACAACATTTGGATATTATTGTGTGAAAATTGATGTTTGAAGATTGTTCAAAGCCCCAAGATGTGTCATCAAATGAATGTAGGGGTGTTTTTCCTACTCTCCTACATTAAGAATCCTCTAAATTGATTCAAACTACTTAACCTAATAAAATAGATGAGTTGGAATTCCTAGCAGAACAATTCTTAATATCAGTAAGTTCAAAAATGTATGAAGAAATAGCAGAGCAATTAGTAGCTGAGGAGGATTAGGGGGAAGGTGTAGTGGCTCAAGAGAACAATATAGTGGGGGTAACAAATCATAAGGTGGATTGGGGGAAAAAAGGGATAATTTATGAAGGTAATAGGTTAGACCAGTGTACTCATGAAGATTTAGATCAATATCTGCAACAAGCAGAGTCTAGCTTGGAAGATTAGGAAGAAGATGAATATTATTTTTCAAAGATATTATCCATATCTCAGACTCCTTCTCAAGTGATTTAGAAGAAGTCACAGGGGAAGCAGGGAAGGAAATCCAATTTGGCTAAGTTGAAAGAGGAGATTGAAGAAAAGGTTCAAAAACTATTTATGACACTATTTCAAAAAAAATCCTAAGGAGAGCTCGTTGCTCTCCTTCAGTGAAATGAAGGTTGTTTCATGGAATGTCAAGGGTATAAATTCCCTTGACAAGTGAGCTCATATCAAGCATCAAATTGATGCTTGTGGAGCAGATATTATTTTACTTCAGGATTTTTAACTCTCAATACAAACATATGAAAGCTCCCTACAAAAATGGACAAGGTGGAAATTGGCCCACTCTCCAACCAAGGTGGCCTCTAGATGATTGGCTACTTTTTGGAACCCTAAAGCAATAAATACTATTTCAAAAAGGAATGAAGTCTAATTGGTGATTGCTTGAGGTTTCTAAATTTAACTTGAAGTATTGGTTGTTTAATATTTATGGGCCTAATTCACCAATTGATAAGAAACAATTGTGGGATGAAATAACTCATGTTTTAAACAGCCTAGGTGACACAAAAGTCATTTTGGGAGGATATTTTAATGCTATTGTTTCACTACAGGAAAAAGATAGAGGTATTAGTCCCCGATTGATAGCGATTTAAGATTTCAATTCTTTCTATGATATCCTCAAGTTTTACCTATTCTAAATAACTAAGATGCAATGGAAAAACACAAAGAAAAACCTCAAGATTAGCCTAAGGACTTGTTAAAACAAGGAGATAAAATGAAAAAGGATTGCAGATGATTAAACCTTCTCTTTGCAGTTGAAACTCCTTGGTTGGCCCTTGATTTTGATTACTTTGTATGCTCCTTAGATGGCTATTGATGTAGCTAAAGGGTATGCGGGATCATGATGGGCCAAAAGTGGCAATATATGATGGGTATGTGGCTGAAAACTATTTTTTACCCAAAATTGATGAAACAAAAAGGGTTTTTAAAGGATATTCTCTCGCTTTCCACTAATATAAATTATGGTTCAATTTGAATTTAATAAGTAATTATTATTAATTTTCTATTCAAATTACAACTAAAGTCCTAATTGATAGGTGATTGAAAAACATCTATAGGATTAGAAAAATAAAAATTAAATCCAAGACATGCATCACATTCTATGATTCATATACTATAGGATTAGAAAAAGAAAAATTAAATTTCATAAAATTTTTGACTTGGAAGTTAAGGTGGTCAAAC
>VDFB02358134.1:130526122-130590273 GCA_007258455.2 Sequoia sempervirens | reverse complement strand
TCATTTGGTAGATGATAGGCTACTAAGTTGTTGAAAGGTGTAGGGTGGATGGATAGGTCATAGTGAGTGGTTATTTATAGGACCTTGTACTAGTATTTTTCTCTAATGATTTTTGTTTACGATGGTCATAGATATGATGACATCAATGACATTATTATGATAGTATTCATGTGATAGTAATGATTTATGAGATGTACTTTGGACTTTTGGTATATTTATATATGATATATGATAGTCCTTATTGACACCATGTTCATGTGTTGGATGAGTGATCGTGTTTATGCATTTGTGGACTATGGATGATTTTATTAATGTAGATGCTTATATGATGATATCATGTATGCATATGTAGATGTTTATGTATGGATGCTTATTTGATTTATTGATGTGTATGTATATGTGTATGCTAGCTTATGTAGAAGCTTTTATGAATGTTTTATATATGCAGGATGTGATGTATTTTGAGCCTAACACTTTTTGATGCAGGTGATGATGTATGTGTGGTTCTAACACATTACAATGCAAGTGGTGATGTATGTATGAACCTAATATGTGTGAATGATAATGTGTGTATAATAGAGTTAAATTTGTAATGAATCAACAATGGGAATAGTAAATCATGAAAGGTAGTAACACATGGCCATAAGCATCAATAAGGACTAACATGAAAAGAAAGTGTGGAAGATGTATCTATAGTGATTGTGGAAAATGGGTGTAATTTGGCACCTGTTAATAACTTTTAGTATCCTAAGAAGAATGGGAGAGAGCGGGGTAAGTATTTGCACAACCAAAATCATAGGGTGAATGCAATGCAACAAATGATGAAATGCAATCCTAATATGATTTTCCATCTTTAGAGCACTTATTTTTTCTATAGCATAAGACACCAAGTGCCAATGTATAGGCAACCAAGGTGAGTTAGCATCTAATGCATGAAAAAAACACATAAAAAGGAAGACTACCCCAACACCCCAAAGTAGTGAAAACTTTGGTCGAGCCATGCATTGAGAGAACCATAAGCACAAAGGGATGTCCCAATGTAAAAAATATATTCACAGGGATGTTGGTGGGTACTACATGGGACAACCCAACAGACAACAAAAATAAAAGATCAAGATATGCCCCTATGTGTCAACCAAGACACACCATAATATGATAGATTATAGTGATCTTAACTAATTATAATAGGGAGCTCAAATGATAAACAAAAACCAAACGTATCAAAAATCTCAATCAAATTTCAAATGTCCTTTTCCATAGGATTGAGAGGATGGATGAGGTTGATGAGGTCTATTAGGAAGGATGCATCTTGTTGAGACCAATGATAGATATTAAACTAAAATATTGATATGACACAGGATAGAGAGAACTGATTGGATTTCTGATACTAGCAGATCTCATTTGTTAATAACCAGCTATATAAGGGCATAGCTTGATGACACAATACAAGAGACAAGTCACTGACACATCCTACAAACCTAGGGGCTCAAGGGCTGATCATAGATTAGCCTTTCCTGTGTGAAAGTGCAGAGCTCTCGTAGTTCTAAAAAATACTATGGATAAAGTGAAAAGAAGACTATGGTGACCGATGACGAATGACACAAGACATGACACACAAATTCCCCGTAGGAGGATCAAATGATCAACCTTTCCTACATGAAAGCATAGGGGCAATGTAGTTCAGAAAAGACAAATAACAATAGACCATGGATAAAAGTGAAAAGTGGATAGTGAAGAAAGATGATGAATGATCATCATGGGATGGTCAAAATGCCCTGGGGGCAGATCAAATGATTAGCCTTTCCTATGTGAAAATGTAGGGGAAAAGTAGTTTGATTGAGGACAAGAAGACTTACATGACAACATGAGATCTAGATGGAGACTGACACGATGGATGATATTATATGATGACACTATCTAGTTGATGATCAAATGAATGACACAAGCTCATAGTGGGATACCGAAATGCTTAGGATGAGGGATAGCCAAGGTGGATCGTCCAATGCTCAATCAAGATATATACCAAGCGACCGAGGATGGGATGGGTGAGGATGATATGGCGGATGAAAGCATAAAATAACTAGGATGCAAGGTAGATAATGATTAATCCCTCTACAAATGGCACCCGCGAACAAGTTTTCACCACCAGTACTTATCTAAGGTTCCACCAAAGGTGGTTTTCACCATAGGACAAATTTATTTCTCTTTACTATTTTTATTTTTTTGATTTTTTGATTTTTTGAATTTTTTGTAGGTAGGGTTACCAAGAGGATTTAGGTGTAGAACCTCTTCATATGCATGATATTGATAGGCTCTTCTAGGGGTTCTCCTTCAAGGGTAGCAAGTCTGTATGCCCTAGATCCATATTTAGCAGTGATGATATAAGGACCCAACCAATTTGCTTCAAATTTTCCTTTCTTATCGCGGTCCTGCTAAGTACGCTAGTTCTCTTTTAGGACTAGTTCACCAATTTGGAATTGTTGAGAATGAACCTTCTTGTTGTAGTTATGCTTGAGGTAGTTTTGGAAGGCTTGTAGATGATCATAGGCTTTGATTAGTCTTTCATTAAGTAACTCCAGCTGTGCAAGTCATGCAACATGAGCATCCTCCTCATTGATAAGGTTCTTTAGAGAAATGCTCAATGATGGGATCTCAACTTTGATTGGAAAGATTGCTTTGACACCATACATTAAAGAATAGGGGGTGGCACCTGTAGGGGTGTAGATGGAGGTGTGATATTCCTAGAGGGAAAGATGAATATGGAGGTGCCAATCTCAACCAGTGTTATTGAAAACCTTTTTGAGGATGCAGATAAGGGTTTTGTTGATTTCTTTTACTTGACCATTACCTTGAGGGTAATAAGGCATTGACCAATGATGTTGGATATGAAAGGTGTCATAGAGATCTTTCATGGCTTGGGTTTTAAAAGGTTTTCCACTATTGGATAGGATGGTGGATGGAATACCATATCTACAGAGAATATGGTAAAGGATGAATTTGGAAATTTGAGTACCGGTGATTTGTGAGAGTGACATTGCTTCCACCCATTTGGTAAAGTATTCAGTGGCAGTAATTATGAATATATGGCCATCAGAAGAGGGTGGGAAAATCTTTCCAATCAAGTCGAAACCCCATTGAGAGAACGGCCATGGTGCTAGTAGGGGCTGAAGGTCTTGTGTTGGGGCATGAATCAAATCTGCATGTTGCTGGAAAGGAAGACATTTCTTCATGAACTCACAAGAATCATGTTCTAATGTAGGCCAATAATATCTAGTTTAGAGAATCCTTTTGGCCAAATCCATACCATTTGAATGGGTCCTATACACACCACTATGTACCTCTATTAGTGTAGTATAGGCTTCAGTCTCATTCAAACATCTAAGGAGGGTTCCATCATACCCACATTGATAAAGTGTATCATTGTCAATAATGTATTAGGCTGAACGTTGAATAAATATTTTTTGTTGGTTTCATGTGAGGTATGGGGGTAAAATATTATCATGCAGATAAGTATATATGTCTTGGTACCATGGGGAAGTGAGACCTACAATGTCACACAAGATGTCAACCTGTGGGATATCATATGATGGGATTAAAAGTTGTTCCACAAGGAACTTACATTATGTTCGATCACTAGGCATGTCAATCAAGGAGCTAGTGGTAGCCATTGCATTAGTTGCTTTGTTCTACACCCTAGGAATTTGGTCAAATTTTATGAAGCTAAAATATTTCTTGAAGTCATCCACCATGCATTTATAGGGTAACAATTTATCATCTTTTGTTAGGAATTCATCATTAACTTGTTTAATGAACAACAATGAATCACCAAAGACTCTCAAGTGAGTTATGTGTCACTGCTTTGCAATTCGTAAGCTTGTGAGGAGGACTTCATACTCTGTTATGTTGTTGGTACACAAGAATGCTATCCTGAATGATTTTTGAATGTAGTCACCTTGAGGGGTAACCAACAAAATTCTTGTGCCTGATCCATTATGAGTATATGAGCTGTCAAAATACAATATCCAAGTAGGTGCTTTTTTAATTGTGAAAACTTCTTCATCTAGAAATTCAATGATTGGAAGGTAAGCATCCACTAGTGGTGCCTCGACCAATTGATCAGCTATGACTTATCCCTTTATGGCTTTTTGATCCATGTACTCTATGTCAAATTCACTTCGAAGCATGACCCACTTAGCCATATGACTAGTTAAAGTGGTTATGGATAACAGTACTTTAGTGGATCAATTTTTTCTATTAATTTGACTAGATGGTTGAGCATGTAATGTCAAATTTTTTGTGTACTAAAAACCACTACAAGGAAGAATTTCTCTATGGGTGAATAATTTAATTCATAACCAGCCAGTGTTCGACTGATGTAATAGATTATTCTTTCTTTTGAGGACTCATCATGTTGTGCCAATAATGCCAACAGTACAACTGAAGTGGAGGATATGTAAAGTAGGAGGGGTTTCCCTAGAATTGGTGGCATTAAGATTGGTGGATGAGCCAATTATTCCTTGATATTATCAAAACCTATCTGACATCGTTGGTTCCATTTGAAGGTAGATTCTTTTTTCAAGAGATGGGTGAATGACTGACACTTATCTACAGGTTGGGCTATGAACTGGCAGATGGATTGCAGTTTGCCTTGGAGACTTCTTAATTGTTTCAGATTGTGCAGGGGTGGCATATCCATAATATTTTTTACCTTGGCGGGATCAACCTCAATGCCTTTTTGAGAGACTATGAAACCCAATAATTTCCCTGATGTAACACCAAAGACGCACTTTTTTGGATTTAGTCGTAGCTTGTAATGTTCTAGCTGTTTGAAGATATTTTTTAGTATGGCAAGGTGCTCTACTCTAGTTTTGGATTTTCCTAGCAAGTCCTCAACATAATCTTCCATGATAATATAGATAAGGTCATGGAAGATGACAGTCATTTCCCTCTGATATGTCACCCATGCATTCTTGAGACCAAAGGGCATAACATTGTAGCAAAAAGTACCCCAAGGTGTCATAAAAGTGGTCTTGTGTTGATCTTCAGGTGCAATTCAGATCTAATTATAACTAGAGAAACCATCCATAAGGGACAACATCTCATGTCCTATAGTAAGATCGAACAACATGCCAATATTGGGCAATGGGAAGTCATATTTTGGATAAGCTTTGTTAAGATCCAAAAAGTTTGTACAAATCTGAATGTCTTTATTTGGTTTGGAAACATGCACTATGTTGCAAATCCAATCAGAGTAGTCAATGGGTCTGATAAAATTGACATCCAGTAATTTTTCTAACTCCTTGACCAATAATGCTACTTGTGGATGCATTTTTCAGAGCTTCTATTTGACGGGCTTGAAATATGGGCAAACATCCAGATGATCAACTACTAAAGCAGGGTTTAAGCCTAGCATATCTAAGTATGACCAAGCAAAGTTAATGATTCCATCTTGGAGTAGCTAAACAAAGACTGAATATTCTTGCTCTGATAGTGACTTGGGCACATAAGTGATCTTAGGGTTTTCAGCAGTACCCAAGTTAACTTCTTGATTTTCTTCAATTAGGATGGATGACTGTGTGGATAATTGATTTCCCACAAGGGGAAGATAAATGTCTCCATATTCCAATGCCTCTTCGAGGTTTTCACTGTTAGATGCGTCATTTATTTTTACTTTTTCCAGGTTAGGAAGTGTCTCAAGGAGGTTTTCACTAGATGACCATTTTTTATTGTTCTTGTTTTTATTCTTATGACTAAAGCATTCATCTTCCCCAAATCTCATGAGGTTGACATATGTATCTAGGGAGACCTTGGCAGGTGTGCAATCACGTAGGTCCCAATCAATGAGTTTGGGATGACGAAGACAAAGGCTGATGGTACAAATAAATAAGTAGTCAAACATGGATGATAGGTCTATGTGATCAACATATTCATACACACGTATGATGGATTCTTCCTCAAGTATGTCTTCCAAGGGATCATTCTCCACAATAACACTATTAGAGGTATTAGCTAATGTTGAAGTGCCTTTCTATGTTTTGTCATATCTGAGGCCTATATTTTGTGGCAACTTTGATACATCAATAGGTTGCAACTATCCCCTTTCTTCCTTACCTAGGCCCCCGCCTTGGTAGTTATGCTTTTTTGTGAACTTAGTTGACCAAGGGTATACTTCCTGAAAGTATTCTTTTAAAGGAGGATTTGGTTGGGGTTCTTCATAGTATACCCACTGACTGATATCCTCTTATGGTGTATCTATCTTTATACTAGGATACTAGAAAGTGTTAGTGGGAATGTTTTTTGCACTGAAGATGATAGTCTTGTCTACCTTTGGAGTAGACTAAGAAGGTTGGCCGTACATGTGGAGTGACAGTGGCATGGTTGCCACATTTAGAGTTGTATGCATTTCATATTCACCATACCCCTTTTTAATGATTTGGACTTTGGTGACTGTAGGATTATTGGTAGAAGATGGAGTGGTCATCGTGGTGGATAATGGATTAGAGGATGATGAACGAGATGCCCCCATTTCAACCCTAGGACAATAATGTAAATGTGGAAATGATGCTTCTAAAGAATGACAATATTCAAATGGTTGTGGGTTGGCATAAATGGTGATCTCTTGTCCATTAACCAGGAACTTTAGGAATTGATGGTACATGGAGGGGACAACTTGCATGGCATGGAGCCATGGGCGACCAAGGATGAGATTATATGGTAAGTTCAGATCAAAGAAATGACAAGTAGTGTGTTGAACTATGGGTCCAACTTGGATAGGAAGACTGGTTATCCCTTTAGAATTTATTTCCCAATTATCATAGGCTTTGATCATGATGATTTGATTACTCAAATCTTCTTGAGTATACCCCACTTGTTTTATGAACTTCAAAGTACATAGATTGAGGGAAGAGCCATTATCTACCAAGACCCTTTTTATTTTATGATGGGCAACTAGGACTTCAATGTGAAAGGGATGGTTGTGATTGGCATCAATACTTGGAATGCCATTCTGGCTGAAGTGTAGTTGGTAAGATAGAGCCAGGTGTCCTACTAAAGCTTAGGACCATGTGGGATCGATGTCATTAGGTACATGGGTTTCCTATAAAGCTCTATTGAGTATTTCTTGATGTACGAGAGAAGACTTAGGCATATCCAAGATTGAAATATAAGTAGGGGTCTCCCTAAGTGATCAAGAATGTTATACTAAGATTTTATAGGATTTGATTGGGAAAATGTAGAGGCTGTAGGGATAGTATTACAAGACCATCAAGTAGCAACAAAACATTGGGGATCTTTAGCTTTAAAGTGTATCATAGATACTTGAGGTTCTACCTGCTCAATGTAGTGGACAATGCCATCATAATTGAGGGGTACATTTTTATATCTTATATTATTTGTGTTGTTGTCTTGGGAATTGTTATTGGAGATTCTTGCACCTTGATTATGGTTAGGGAAGGTGTTTTGATATATATGTAATTGAGAATTGGATGATAAAGCTTGACTAATGTCGACTTTGATATCTCCTCGATCAATAAGATCTTGGGCATAGTTTTTGAGGCCTTGAAATTTATTTAGAGTGTGCCCTTTTATCTTATGGAATTCACAATATTCATTCTCCCTGGACTAGGCTGGTTTGGGTTTGGATTCATCAAATGGTTTTGTGACAAGGTATGTGATTGGATAGTTGACTTGTAACAATTTATTAAAGATGACGCTCAAGGGTTCTCCTAATTGAG
Organism: Sequoia sempervirens; assembly: GCA_007258455.2. NCBI lineage: Eukaryota > Viridiplantae > Streptophyta > Pinopsida > Cupressales > Cupressaceae > Sequoia > Sequoia sempervirens. The sequence goes on along the minus strand of VDFB02358134.1, from coordinate 130,582,540 downwards.
TATATTGGCATTTTCCATTCCCTTGATTGTTCTGGTTTGACTTTTGAGGAGGGTGAGATGCCCCCTGTGGCAAGGATATGACATTAGGCACATATGATTATTGCCTCTAGGATGTACTAGCCACCTAAACATGTTTAGTGTCAGTGACACAATCATTCTCTATTTTTTGTTCTTGTTCCAAAAGTGTGACTTATCACTAGATGACCTGCCTTTGTCATGGTTATGTATCTTGATGTGTCCTTTGGCAATAAGGAAATGTTCAAGGATGGGTCCTTTTTCCACTATTTTAGAAAAAGTGGTAACACAGTGCAACCTAAAATTGTGAACCATGTTGGGATATGAGTTCTCCACAAAGAGGGTGACCATGTCTTTCTCTTTGAGAGGGGTTTTCATTTGGCTTGCTAGTGCTCGACACCTTTGAAGGTAGCTAGCAAAGGTTTCACCTTCATGTTGCTTCTCCTTAAGGAGGTCTAAAGTATCAATGTCTTTTTCCAAATTGAAACAATAGTAAGAAAAAAAAATTCTGAAAGATCTGCAAAGGATTTTATGGACCCTTGTTCTAGACTCATGAACCATTCAAGGGAATTGTCTATCAAGCTCCGTGGAAAAAAATGCAAGAGGTAGTTGTCGTTGTGCATAACTTCTTGTCACTAGGAGTAAAACTCTTGCAAGTGGGCCTTAGGATCTTTGTTTCCCTTGTATCTATCAAATTTTGGAATCTCAAAGTGCTTTGAGAATGGAATTAGTGAGATGGATGGATCAAACGGATAGGGACATATATCTTCAACTTTAAAGGATTGTTTACCAGTCCCCACTTAGAGATATTTCAAAGCAGCTTTGATTTCCAATAGGTTTGAGTTGACTAGTGGCGTAGGCATTGAGATAGATGGGTTGGATGGATATGGGTGGTAGGATGATGAAGGATTCTATTGAGATAGTGCCTAAAGGTTGGCGTATGGATTTTGATAGTGAGATGATGATATCCCTTGTAGGTATGCTGAGGTAGTTTGTTGGTAGTGGGGTTGTTGTGTGTTCTAGTACGAATTTGTTTGATAAGAATGCACGACTAAATGCTGAGGACTTGAATGTGATATTGTGGATTGGTTTTTTGGTATTGAAGGTACTGATGTGACTATTGGGGGGACACATAGGGTGGTTTTTTTTGGAACTGTTGCTGGTTATGATAGTAGTAATGTTGAGGAGATTACTGATGTGATGTCGACTATTGCATGGGCTGAGATGGGATGTTGTGTTGTGGTTGAGCATGTGGAGGTAAAATGGATGTGAGGAATGGGGATATGGTCTGGGTGAGAGGTCAGGATGGATTTCCTTGTGATTGGTATGTTGGTTGTTGTGAAGAAAACAAAACATTATGCGGGGGTTGTTGCTGATGAGGTGGTTGGGATAATGTAGAGGTGTTCTATAAAAGAGGTTGTTAGGTACCAACTGGAACATTTGGTTGGGATGTACCTTGTGGAGGTAATTGAGGTGGTAGGTTAGATTGAGGAGGTTGTTGACATGTATACATAAGCGATGGTATATTTGTGGCCCCAAGAGCTGGAGACGATGTGGTAAAAGGGTTGCCCCGAACATTGATGGGAGGTTGAATCAAAAGGGTTGGTGATGTTAGCATTAATGGTGAAGATTGTGAAATATTTTGTGGCATACCATAGGTGAAAGGATTATTGGGATCAAACACTTGAGGATCCCCCATGACTGAGATTATGGAATGTGGGGTATGGTTAACATGATAAAGAATGGTGTTGCCAAATTTAGGTTGATACCAACCTTCTACTAGAGGAATATTGGGGATGAATGGACCATCTCGTGCATTTTTTGAACCTTGTGATATATTAGATGTGGAGCTCCTATATTTGGATAAGTCAACACCTGATGGAGGTTTGACACCCTTTTCAATTAGATGGGCCAATATTTCTTCTCCATGTCTTTCGAACACCTAGTCAGTCATTTACACATTGGAAAGATTACTAAAATGTTCCTCAAGTGTGATTTCGGGTTGATTGGACATACTTTCTTCACCATGTGGTGAGTTGTTCTGATTTTCATTGTTGGAGTGTGATGGATTGCTATTATGAGGGTCTTGGGGGATGTTTACTCCATTGTTAAGATCTTGAGAGACATTTGCACCATTTGTAGGATTTGCATTGTAATTAAGATCTTGAGACATGTTCACTTGAGAATTTTGACCTTGTTGTTGTGCCATTTGCTTCTTAGCTTGTGACCTAGTTTGAACAAGCATGAAAATGTGCTATGGGAAGATTAAAAAGATGTCCTTGATGCATGATTGTATTTTGATTGGTTAAGATTTGATTTTTATTGGATAGATTAGATTAGATTTTGATTGGATTGTTAAGATAGATTGGATTGGATTGGATGTGATTGGATCAATTAGATAAGTGGATAAGTGTGATTGGTTTGATTGGATGATGGATAAAATAGATTGAGTGATTGGATAGGTGTGATTGGATGATGGAAGAGGTGAGGAACCCTAAATCCAGTCAAAAAACATCACCCTTATTGACCTAGAGCATTGATTGATCCAACGGATGATCAATACACCGAATCCACCTCAAGATAGAAATGGATTGATTTGGGTTGAGGATGATAACTCATGACATCAAATTCACCTCAAGATGTAAGTGAATTGACTTGGGTCAAATTTAGTGATTGATATGAAGGATAACAATCAAATTCAAGTGCTAAGGTAAATTTGGGTAACAACTTTTTAACACGAGGTTAAGGTGATTTGATGATGAGTGGTGTTGATGTGATATGTCTTAGGTGATGCAAATGGTAACATTTTGGTGAATCAAGTTCACTAGGTGATTATATGGGTTTTCCAAATGAGTTATCAAAAATTTCAAAATGAGTGGGCGGATTGAGAGAGTAAATGTATGGATGTTTGGGATGACTAATTAAGATTTAGGATGATAAATGGAAATTTTGGAGGCTAAACAGAGGTTTGGAATGATTAGATAAAGGTTTGGAGTGATTAGACGATGGATTAGAGGCTAAACAGAGCTAAACAAGGAAATTTTGACTACTCAGGAGGGAAAATTCACCCCACTATAGCAAATGGGAGGGAAAATTTGCCCCACTGTAGTAAATAGGAGGGAAAATTTGCCCCTCTATAGTAAACAGGGGGAAAATTCACCCCACTACAGTAAAAAGGAGGGAAAATTTTCCCCTTTGCAATGAACAGTGACTTGGTTTTGGTGAAAATGACTATGGAAAGGACTTAAAATGACAACAATAAGGCCAATTTTTCAAAAAGTTTACTGGTTTCTCACAAAAATAGCACTTTCAAACAAGCCCACTCCTATGATCAGTATTAATATTATGGCCAATAAAGTTCTTAATTTAGGATGCACAAGGTTTCTAGGGAGTCCTTGATATACTCTTAGTATGTGAGGCACAATTGTGAACACCAGCGAGATACTGAAGGGCACAGATGAACTCTTCACATCTATCAAGGTATCACCTTAGCTTCGATGCTCCACCAATTACACCATGACTGGATTGAGGTACATCTTTCGCTCTTCCCCCTTTGTATACCCCACTAGTACGCATGGTTGTAATTGTTATTTAGGGTGATGAAATCCCCAAGCAGGTTCCACTAGAAAGAAGATACTAATCATTTCCAACTACTCCCCAAGCTCACAAGAAGTGGAAGTGGAAAGTGAAAACAAGCTAATGCCCCCTTTGAGTAACACCAAAAAGATAGAAAAAAGAAACAATAGATATTACCTCCCCTAATTAAACTATGTTCCTAGATTAATGAAAAAGCACAAGGATAGCTTTTGAAATCTATGTAAATAGAAGGTCCTACAAGCAAATGCTAGTTTTTTTACCCTTCTTCCTTTGCCAATTACATAAGAATATGTTGTAAAATGTTAGAAAAAACCAATATCCCTACAAAAAATAATGTTAGGGTGTTAAGATCTGAAAATAGCAAAAAATTGGAGCAAAAACTAAGCTAAAATGACTGTTTTACCTCTCAAATTGTGTTGTTTTGGGGCGTATTCACCCCTCTATAGTAACCAAGAGGGAAAATTCACCCCTTTGTAGTGACCAAGAGGAAAAATTCGCCCCTCTACAATGACCAAGAGGGCATAGTTTCCCCTTTGTAGTGAACCAGGAGTGCGTAGTCACCCTTCTATAGTGAACTAGAGGGCGTAGTCACAAGAGGGCGGAATTGAACTTCTGCAGTGACAAGAGGGCACAGTTGAACTTTTGCAGCAACAAGAGGGTGTAGTTGAACTTCTGTAGAAGCAAGAGGGTGTAGTTGAACTTCTATAGTAGCAAGAGGGCACAATTGAACTTCTATAGTAGCAAGAGGGCACAATCGCCTTTCTGTAGTGAAATGTTAGCAAACAAAATTCAAACTAGGGCATAGTCATCCTTTTATAGTAAAATGTTAGAAAACAAAGTTTAATCAGGGGTGTAGTCACCCTTCTGTAATGAAATAGAGGGTGCAATGCCTTTTTGTAGTAAATAGGAGGGTGTAGTCGCCCCTCTACAGTGACAAAGAGGGCATAGTTTTCACTCTATAGTGAACCAAAGGGCGTAGTTGCCTCTTTGTAGCAATCCAGAGGGCATAGTCACCCCTCTGTAGCGAACCAAAGGGTGTAGTCACCCTCTGTAGTGTACAAGATGGCGTAGTTGACCCTCTGCAATGACCAAGAGGGCACAGTCACCCCTCTGCGACCTGTTACTACAAACAACCTCAACAACAAATAAATAGAGGAACCCACTTGTGGGTCCCACCAAGTGTGCTAGAAATGTGATATCCTCAAGTTTTACCTATTCTAAACAACTAAGATGCAATGAAAAAACACAAAAAACACTCAAGATTAGCCTAAGGAATTGTTAATCCAAAGAGATAAAATGAAAAAGGATTGCAAATGATTATACCTTCTCTTTGTAGCTGAAAATACTTGGTTGGCCCTTGATTTTGATTACTTTGTATTCTCCTTAGATGGTTATTGATGTAGCTAAATGCAAGATTAACTATATGGTGGGATTCAAATGCCAATAGCCAAAATAGATGGCTAGATGAGAGAAAACTCTTATAAAATGAGTGCACAAAATGACAACATAAGGTTTGTCAAATGAATAAGTGTTTTAAATGCCTTCAAGGAATTTAAATTCTCTAGAGAATTCAATGGTTGAGTTTATCCAACAAGGCCAAGATGGAGGGCTAAGGTGAGTTGAGGACTCACAAGCCATCACATTTTTACATGTGGAATGTGAAGTGGCTAAGGGTGGGATGATGTGTAGGTGATGTGGAAGGAGAGTACATGATGTGGAGGAAGGACAAGTACCTTGGGGAATGAGAAGAATTCCTCAAAAAGGAACTTCTTTTTCCCAAGTGAGAATGAAAGTGAAATTTGAAGAATTTTTGGAATTCCTCAAAAATTTCCATGGGAAATGAGAAAGTGCTTGGAGAAATAAATGTGAATTAAAAATTCATATTCTTAGGAGAATCTATTGGATACAAGGGGGTCTCCAAAAAGGTGGGAAGTGGTCACATGTCGATGAGGTGACAAGTCAAATGTTTTCGAAGCCTTGGAAGGATAAAATGTGAATTAAAAATTCACATGGGGAGGAGAGAGACCTAGGATGAATAAATGTGAATTAAAAATTCACATGGGAAAGAGGGTCAATGCTAAGAAAGGAAAATCAAAAGGTTGACTAAAAAGGGGTGCTAAAAGTGGCTAATGACTTTAATTAAGGTTGTGTAAATACCTGATTAAGGTAATTAATTAGAGATTAGAAGCAAGTGGAAAATGTAGGAGGATGTGACATTAATCCTTGATTAAGAGGATGCACATCTTAATCATGAATTAGTTAAATTAATCTAGATTAGAGAGGGATTATGGAGGATGTGATAGGGAGAGAGAAAAGAAGAATTTTAAATTTATTTTAATTCAAAAAAGGTTAAGATAACTAAATTAAATAAATTGATGTATTTATTTAATTTAGAGAGGAAAAAGGTGTAAGGTAAAGAATTTAATTGTTAAATTAAATACTTTAAGAACCTTAGGAGGGAAGTGTAATATTAATTAAATTAATTAATATTGACATAATAGATGAATAAAAAGGTAAATTTGATCGTATGGGAGTGATCAAATTTGGATGTCTACACTTTCATTCTCACAAATGCTCTGTTTGAATAGGGTTTGAAAATGTATCAACTTATCAAAAATTAAAACATGTCAAGCATTCAATAAAAGTATGGAATGAATAGGTGTTTAAAAAAAATTTCCAACAAAAAGAGGTCATTTTCAAAGAGTTATCGACAATTCATGAGAAAATTATTCAAAATGGATTAGATGATAATTTGTTTGAGAAGGAAAAGAAATTGCAAAGGGATTGGGAAGAGTTATGTGCTAGGGAAGAAATATACTGGAACTACTAATCATGAGAACTATGGCTCAAAGAGGGTGATAGAAATATAAAATATTTTCATACTTTTGCATAGATAAAAAGAGCAACATCAACAATATTTTCAATTCAAGAGATGGCCTCAGGTACCTGGCTAATGTCGGAAGAAGATAGTAAGAGAGAAGTTGAGAGATTTTTTCTAAACTTTTATCACCCTGACAAAGAAAAGATGGTCAACACAGGAAAGATGAAGATGAGATTCTTGAGGTTATTCCCTCTGTAGTCTGAGATGAGGATAACGATGCCCTACTCAAACCTTTTACCTTAGATGTACTTAAAGGTGTTGTTTTATCATTGAATCCAAATAAGGTGCCAGGTTTGAATGGATTTACAACAATACTTTTTCAAAAAGGCTGGGATATTTTATGATACGATCTATTGTGGGCTCTAGAGGAATTGTAGTTCAATGTGACTAGTCATGCCCACAAAAGGATATACTAGTCACATAAAATCCTAACCTGGGAATTGGACATTCTAGTAGGTGACTAACATCTTCTTATGGTCATTCATTTACAGTATCAAACCAGGGAATGTATACTTGAAATGGAGCGACATTGTATGTGCACTAAGAACTAGTTCTAGTCATGATTTACTAGAAATAAATGCATGGAAGGAATTCTAATCACACTACAGGAATGTAATTCAAAGCCTTCTAAATGGAATCAAAGAAGAAATCATGACAACTATTACTAAGAGACAAACTATGAACTGGCCTTATGTTGCAGGAACAGATACGGGGATGGATTCCCAATGTTGTAGGAACAATATAAGACTGAGTTTGCATTGAAACTTTAAAGAATGAAATCTAACTTGTAATCAACAAGAAATAACCAACTAAATGCAGATACTTACTAAGTGGCCCCCCTTAGCAAGCATCAACAAGCTTATGTAAGAATTAAACTCAGAACTCCATCAACTTTTATTCATAATCTTGAAATCTAATACATTGATTATTCTTCCTATAAGAAAATTAACACAAGAACATTGCTTCTTATTATAATACTAATTCTAACACACACTATTCTGTTGCTCACTTGTGCAGGAGGAGAACTTATTTATATCAGAAAAACAACTACCTAACTCTATCAAAGAAAGATGTGGACATGAATACATCTTGAAATCAAGAAATATATTTCTCATAAATGAAAGCATAGCCATTCAACGTGATTTAGAGAGAATTTAGTATTCCACTCTTTGTAGATTAATGATCATTTAAATCTCTTCCCAACAACCCGGTCAGAGAGTCTTCGTTGGAACAACTTCCTCAATGTCGTGCTAGAAATGGACTTTACTATAGGGCTGAGATCCATTGTGCTTGACTCATTCATGCTTCCTTCAACCACTTGCGATGCACAAGGCAAAAAAAGTGAAAATAAAGCATGCATGGCAACCAAAACGATACATTAATTAATCACTCATTAAATCTATTTCATTATCCAAAAACCACATGCATTATATCAGTCATTTGGGAAGTCAAACAGGGTAATTAATATGGACACATTTAAGCTGGAGGAATATAGGAATGTGTGGCTACATGATTCTACCTGATTTTGAATAAAAATTCTTTAACCAAAGAGTTAAAACGACCATCAGTAATAAAAGTAAGGGTATTAAAAATACATTATAACATTCAAATTATGAGCATATTTTATGCTCATCATCTACCCCCTACTTATCCTAATGATGGTCCTCCAACATTAAGCTTCCTAGTTGTTTCTCTGAGATCAGTAGGTGCAGTATGGCCTTGCAATGAAGTCTCGAACTTGTAGTAGAAATCTATGAAGTTTTTCCACCTCATATATGTGGGTTTTTGTATCCTTATTAATATCTGTAGCTCGATAAGGATAAAGTGGCCATATCAAAACTGGGGGATGAAATGTCAAAGGTAGCCACAACTCAAATATTTTCTGTAGACCTAGCTGCATGTACTTCTTTGTTCTTCCAAGGGATGCTTTAAAATTCAAAGGGCTATGAGTCTCATACCTCTTTAGACCAACAATCAATTTTTCCCATCTTGTCTCAATCCTGGAAGATGTAAGCTTAAAAAAAAAATGGTTGGCCTTTGAATTCATTATATTCCTGCTTCCTAATATCAAATAACTTCATTCTTACAGTCTGATCATTAAGTCCATACACAATATGAAGCCAAGTTCTCAAAATTGTGTGGGGATCTGAACTTTCAGGTCATAGTATATTGGTTCATTTCTCTCAGCTTCTTCATAAGCTTCTAATTGTTTCCCATAATTAGTCTCATTGGCCACCTAGGATATGAGTGACCTCAAATGAATATCACCAATATAAAGAACTGGATTCCACTCTGTTTTGGAGGGAATTATTAAACCATGCAAATAAAATTCACATAAGGAAATTTTCAACCAATTAGGTGCTACTTGGTATGCATTATAGAATTCATGAGCCGTATGAATAATAGGATCCAAATTTCTTGAAATTCTCATTAATTGAAACCAAAGAAATTTCTCCTTAAGACACATGGCATATACCCTTAGTGGTGGCTTGCATTCCATGATCTTGCCAGTGATTTGCATCATTTCATCCATTTTCTTTTTCATTTCCTGAATCTCTTAATTTTTTTTTTAATTTCTCTTTTTAATTTCTTCTTCTCTTCCTCCCAAAGGGCTTTTTGAACTTCAATTTTGGCCAAATGGCAAAAACTCAAGGTTTGGAATGTGACAGGTCTCCATGTAGTCCTACAATATTCCAAATACTCAATCAATAATGTTATTTTATAAACAACCAATGCTTTACAGGTTCCAGGAGGTGATGGAGTCTCATTGGACACTTCAGGTTGTCCAACCTATTCTTCTTCTTGTTGTAGGATAGTTTCCTATTGTTGTGCAGGAAGAGATTGTGCTTCGTCTGAGACTTTCCTAACTGCTTTAGCCAAGTAATCAAGACTTCGAATCCCCCTTTCATTATTATCTTGTTGTGCTTCCTCAACTTCCATTAAAACTATACTTTGTTCAATATCCTCAGATACATTTTGAGGATCATCATGACTAGATTTTTCTGATTCCTTAGAAATTACTATAATTTCAGGTTGAGGAGGAGTGGAGGTAACTTTGCACTACTTCCTTGTTGAAGCTCTTTTTGGTAATTTTGTAGAGGATACTTTTGTGGCTTTCCTCTTCCTATCCCACCTAGAGGACTCAGGCTCAAGAGGAGAGGATGATGGTAAAACATCAGTAGCAACAGGCATTATTGTAGGAGAAATTGATACAGGGGAAGGTGCTACAGGAGTAGAACATTTTCTCTTTTGAACATGAGGGTTAGATTTTGGGGCTTGTTCTACCATAGATGATTCTCCGACCTTTGTTTTCCCTTTTTATTTTTTACTAGCAGACCTAGTTTTTACTTGGGTAAGGGGTTCTGGTGCGAAGGCTGCATGACTAGGTGCTATAGGAGCAAATGATTCTTGTTTGACTTCCCTACTTGTAGATTCTGCTCTTCTTTTCTTTTTCTTATGCTAAGTAGGGAGTGCTCTAGGAGACTCTGGAAGTTGCAAACCCTTCTAGGAAAAACATTCTTGCCAAGAAAGGGGTGACACATTCCTTAGGGAACGTTCAATCAAAAATTTAATAAGGGCATGATGGGCAATAGAGTTGTTCCTACCCTTCTGGGTTTCATGGGCACATTGTTGGAAAAGGTTTAACAGAAAATTGGGAACATTAACAGCTAAACCGTGCCTCATATGACTTAATAATTTAAAATGCTAGGAATGCAAAAAGAAAAACCATCCTTCACAGGTCAAATATTTGATTATGAAATTGGCATATTCGAGGTATGGAGGAGGCAGTGATACCCATTTGCACCCTTGTTTAGAAACCTCCAGTGGTCCATCTATTGGTATTATAAACTTTTCCCTAGTAGAGATAGCATCCCTTCCTGAAGGAAAATTTTCTCCTACTGTTGGAAGCCCAGTTACTTCCACAATCCTCTCTTCTATAACAACTACTGTTAGACCCCATACCATAGCTTCTCCTTTTGAAAGAGTTCTCAAGAACTCACTTGCATCTTCCTCATCGAAAGAATCTATCCTCAAGAAATAATTCAACCATCTGCAGTTACTAGATGCTTGAATCGTTTAAGGATTTTGCGTCAAGGTTTCATGAGTTGTAGGCTCATGTATCACTAATTGGCTAGCCATATTCACAAATTGTCTTAGCTAAGATTCCTAAAATTTGACTTTTTCTAAAAATTCAAAAACATTTTACTCTTTCTACCCTGCTTCTGTCCTACTGTCACTTTTTTCTACTTTTCCAAGAATGAATCGAAAGATAATTGCATGAAATTATTGTTACAAACTTACTCAAATTGAGTAGTTAATTACTGTTTAAGATGGAAACACATAGCCATATTTGGAAAGTACAAGAAAATAAAATAAAAAGAAGATCTTAGCAGATCTTGGCAGTGGCACAAGAAAAAGTACAAATGGATTATCCCCGCCCCCTACTTAAAATGTGACATGTGTCCACACATGTGCGAAGGGTTAGACGATGAACAGGAAATAATGACTGATAGGTGCATTGTAATTAATGAATAAATGAAATAAATAAATGATGTGACAAATAAAGATATTGCGTACCTTTTAATCAATGCTCGTACATGTCGAAAAAGATCACAGTTGTAGCATGAACGGATTGCTGGAAGTTGAAATCATAAAGGAGGGTGGTATGTAAGAATGGATGACATGGATGGATGATGTGGAAGAAAAATAAATGAATCGTGGTGATGGATGAAAAGCGGAGAAAGTGGCTCCCTTAAAAAGGAAACCTTTATTATGGGCATGCAACATGGAATTTAAAGAGATGTTGCAGGAGAAAGGCTGAAGCCTTTTGCTGTAAGAAGATCAATGGCCACATCCCAAACAAATTGTTGCATAAATTCTTCTTTGGATGTTGGCTTATGATACAATTGAAGATGGTGTCCATTAACCAATAGCTTAAATTCAAACAATATCTATTGTAGCTAATTGAACTAAACCATTATCAAATACATGTTCTATTTCATAAGGACCAAGCCATCTTGTGGTAATTGTTCCTTGATTTTCTTTGTATCTAGAATCATAGACCAGTGCCCAATCACTGGTAGAGAATTGCTTAGTTCTGATATGGTGATCGTGCCATTTTTTCTTTGTTGTTGGATGGCTTCAATATGCTGCAAAGTGGCTTTCCTCATCTTGTCCAACACATTCAGCTGTAGGAGGTGTTCCTTTTGAGCTTATAAAATATCAATGTTAAGCTAGAGAGTAGTCCTTAAGGTCTTATGTTCAAATTCTATTGGCAACATGGTAGTTTTTCCATAGAGTAACTCAAAAGGAGTAAACCCCATAGTTGTTTTCCATGTTGTCCTATAGGCCCAGACTGCTTTAGGAAGGTGATTGTTCCAATACTTCTTGTGTAACTATATTGTCTTAGTAAGGATTGCCTCAATTTCTGTATTGGTAACCTTTGCTTGACCATTACCTTGAGGGTGGTAGGGGCTAGACTTTTTGTGCCTGATCTTGTAATCATTCATTAATGCAAAAATTAAGTTGGATGTAAACTGAGATCCTTGATCAATAAAAAGTTCCCTTGGGACTCTAAACCGAGTAAAAATATGATCATACAAGAACTCAACAACTTTATTTTCACAAGCATGTGTCATTGCCTTCACTTCCACCCACTTGGTTACATAATTAGTACAAACCAAAAAATATGATTTCCCATTGGATGGAAAATCAATGGGTCCAACAAAATACATGCCCCACTTGTCAAAGGGACTGACTACCACTTGAGGGTATAGGGGCATTTCATCAGACCTTGTTGTTCTCCCCATATGTTGACATCTGTCACATTTTCTGGTATAGGCAGCAACATCTTTGTGTAATGTGAGTCAATAGTACACTGTAGCAAGCACTTTCATAGATGTTCTCTTAGCTGTGAAGTCACCCCCACATGGCTCATCATGAAAAGCATGCAAAATGTCATAGGTCTCATCTTCCTGAACACACCTTCTCATGACTTGGTTAGGTCTTGTGTAAAATAAACAGTCTGCAATACATGAAAAGTTAAAACTTTTCTCTACCAACAATTGCCTTTCCTTTGGTGAGAAGTGGGTTGGGATCTTATTGGTTTCTAGATAATTTTCAATATCTGCATACCATGGAGTTTGAGCAGCAATGAAAAATGGATGTTCATCAGGGAAACTATCATCAAGTACCTCAGGTGCAGCAGGTGTAGTTGTTTGAAGTCTTGACAAGAAATCAGCCACCACATTAGCCTGACCTGGCTTATCAATAACTGTGATATCAAATTCCTGCAACAATAGGAGCCATCTTACTAATCTGCTAGATATGGTAGGCTTATTCGTGAGGTACCTTATTGTTGCATGATCTGTATGGGAAAATATTTGGTAACCAGTGACGTAATGTTGAAACTTGTTCAGGGCATACACAACTGCTAGCAATTCTTTTTCTGTGACAGTATAGTTTAATTAAGGGCCTTGAAGATTTTTGCTAATGAAATATATAGCATGCTCTATGGAATTCTCTTTTTGTCCTATAACTGCCCCTATGGCATAGTTAGAAGCATTTGTGTGTATATGAAAGGGAAGACTCCACTTTGGTCCTTAAATAATAGGTGCCTAACTAAGTAAGTTCTTAAGCTACGAGAAAGATTTGTCACATGCCTTAGTCCAGTTAAATTCAGAATCATTAGTCAATAAGGCATATAATGGACTGGCTATTTTGCTAAAATGTTTGATAAATCTTCTATAATATCCAATATGTCCTAAGAAACTTCTAACATCCTTTTGTTTTATAGGTGTTGAAAAAGTTAAAATGACTTCTATTTTTGCAAGATCAATTTGAATTCTTGCTTGAGAAATATGATGACCAAGAACAATTCCCTCTTGCATCATCATAAAGCACTTCTCACTATTCAAGGACAAATTTTGCTCCTTACATTTTTTAATACTTTTTCCAAGTTTTCTAATGCTTCTCCATAAGTAGCGCCATAAGTGGTGAAGTCATCCATATAGATCTCCATACAATCATGTGAAATATCAACAAAAATACTGATCACTACCCTTTGAAATGTTGCAGGTGTATTACACAGGCCAAAAGGTAAGACAGAGTAGGGAAAAGTGCCCCATGGACTGGTAAAAGTTGTTTTGTCCTGATCCTCAGGGGCAATTCTAATTTGATTATACCCACTATATTCGTCCAAAAAGGAGTACTTTTTACTAGATAATGATTCTAGCACTTGATCAACAAATGGCAGTGGAAAGTGATCCTTTTTAGTTGTTATGTTTAGCTCCCTATAGTCTACACAAACTTGCCATTTTCCACTCTTTTTAGGAACAATCACCAATGGAGAGACCAATTGACTGTCTGAAATAGGATAGATAAAACCAACATCAAGCAATTTTTGGATCTCTTGTTTAACTATTTCCCTGAGTGTTGGGTTTATTCTTCTTTTAGGTTGCCTAATAGATGAAGAATCTTCCTTAATGTAGATCTTATGAGTACAGAGTTGAGGATCTATTCCCTTCATATCGCCATAGTCTCATTCAAGAGCTTTGTGTTGATCTTGTAGCATTGTGGCTAGGGCAGTTTGTTGAAACTGAGGTAGCTTATTATTGATATGTAGACAGTGGCCTGAAGATACCTCTATTTTCTTGGTAAGATCATTTATTGAGGTTGTTGATAAAGGTGGTGTCTGTATGTCATATAGAAGAAAATTGTGATGGTTCTCAAGATTCAATTGCTGCAAGAAACACTACTGAAAACAACTGTCTGAAACAGATGGGCTATTCAAATCACAGTTGAACTAAAAAATGTGTAAAAGCAAGTCATCCTCACTCTGAAGGTGGGAAAATGGATTAGCTTTCAACATAATTAGTTGAGCTAATGAATTGACTTCTTCAATTTCCTATGCTAAATCTGGCCAAATTGGTTGAGACAAGTCTAACAGAGGTTGTGCAGGTGGGTATAAAGCTAATTTCTTTCTTGACTAACCATTAGAAATTGTCATGTCTCCTGAATGACATCCTATAAGAGCATCAGTTGTGGCTAACCATGGTCTACCTAGGATGATAGAATATCCGCCCAAAGTTTCCTTAGTGGACAATATGGTGAAATTTGCTGGGTATTCCTAAGACTCAAGGGTGACAATGATATCTTCTACCACTCCATCAAGTGTTACTGTGGAACTATCAGCAAGCTATAGGATGATAGGTGTAGACCGAATGTTTGGTATATTCAAACACTCCATGGTGTTCTTGGTCATTACATTAATGGCTGCACCAAGGTTAATCAAAACATTCTTTACTATTTTCCCATTGATATTTATTTTTACCACAGGGCTCCCAAGGTCAGTATATTTTGGAATGACTACCTTCCCTAACATAATATCTTCCAACTATCCTAGAACATGGATAGTTTGGGGGTCCTTTTTCATTCTTCCTGGTTTCTTTAAACAAGCCTCCTTAATGGCTTTTCAATAAATTGAGACATCTTTAATAGATTGAAAAAGAGGAATTTGGATTTGAACATTCTTTAGCTGATCCAAAATATCAAAGGTAGGCTCTTTCATAGACTTGGATGTAGTAATTTGCAATCTCTAAGGAAAAGGCAGTTTGGACTAATGTTGTAGGACAAGTTCCTTAGAGACAGTATCTTGTACAGGTATATGTTTAGGAAGAATCAGTAGGTTGTTCAGAGGTAGAGTCTGGAATCTCTGTAACTATAGGAAGCTATGGAGTAGGAAGAGTGGTTCCAGACCTAAGATGGATATCATTGATATTCAGGGCATAAGTTGGATACTGATTGGCTTCTATAGAATAAATAGGTTGTTGTTGTTTCTATTGCTTATTATTAGGATTTGGCAATGGTTGAGCAAGCATAGGCATTTGTTTTAGAGGGCCAGTATTTGCTGCAAGTGCTGTAGGGGATGGCATGAGGGCCGAAAGTTGTGGTTGTTGAAGCTGCAGGAATCTATGGGATTGGTTTTGCCATTGCTGAGAACCTCTCCATTGAGGATTTTGCTGCCAATTACCAGGAGGTGGAGTCCATTGTCCTTGTGACTACTGCCAACCTCCTTGAGGAGGTTGCCATTGAGGGCTCTGATAGTTAGACCATTTTGGTTGAGAAGTATTCCAAGGTGGGGATGGGCCATATGTAGGTTGCCATTGGTTATTGTAATTAGAATAAGGATTACCAAAAGTCAAAGGGTCTTGAGGAATACCTTGTATTTAAGCCCATGATCACCTTTTTGCAACAAAGAATACTTGGTCATAATCACCTTCTATTATCTTAAAATCAATGGGTAATTGCTTAGCCTCCATATTAGCCACCATCTTACATCTGCAGTCACGTTTCTTCTATCTACAATGTGGACATAACTTAGCCAAGATTGCTTCAGCTTCCTCATGTTTCTTCTAAGCTTGTATAGTATCCAACTATGTAGCCATGTTGTTTATGATGTCCTGCTTGAAATTAGAAAGCAAATTTGTGATCTTGATCTATGAAAATCCATTGGAAGAAGACTTCCCCACTATGGCTTGATAACCTCTACCCTTCTTCATATTTGCTCGAGAGTAGCTGAGACATATTTTCTTGATATCATTCCAATACACTTAGGTTATATCTCCTCCTCCCATTAGGTCTAGGGCATCTATATAGGTATCATTGATTCCCCTTAGAAAAAGTAGTTTATGAGATTCTTCATTGAGAGTATGGTCTGAATTTTTTTTCAAGGAAAACAAGAATCTTGAGATATAGTCTTCCAGGTTTTCATCCTCCTTTTGTTGAATTCTGAATATATCATCACCCTTACTACCACTCTTACAATATTCCTTGTATTTCTCAAGAAATTTTGTTTGCATGGCTGCCCAACTATCAACAACACCCCTTCCCAGACTCATAAACCATGTGAGAGCTCCCTCCTTCAAGGTAGTAGGAAATAACTTCAACTTATGAGCATCTAAAGTGTAATCATACATGCGACAAAGGATGTCAAACTCAAACAAGAAGGTTTTTGGGTCCTCTATAACTAGTCCATAGAACTTGGGAAGTAATGAAGAAGGAATATTCTTAAGGTTGTCATTATCTTGTTGAGCAATGATGGGGAATTAAAAAGCAGGAGGTCAATTAGGTGGATTAGGTGGATTACGTGTCATAGTTGCTTGATTGGGTATCAAAGAAAATGGATTTTCTTTAGGTTCTTCGTCAAATAGATCAAATGGAAATTCAACAAGCAGGTTTTCAGCAAATGAATTGTATCTTGGTCTCCTCCTTCCTCAAATAGATTATAAGTTGGTTCAAGATTATTATCAATGAATGGAAGGTTAGGGAGGAATCTTCCTAGAGCATCTCTTCTTCTATGCATGCAATAGAATTAACCGTATATTGAGGGAATTTTTAAAATTCTTGGATAAACACACTAAACTACTACTAACAATGACTATAACAGGTTCTTAGCTTGACACCATCCCCGACAATGGCTCCAAAAATGGTCGCATCCACAAAAGGATATAGTAGTAATGACAAATCCTAACCTAGGAATTGGACATTCCAGAAGGCGACTAACATCCTCTTATGGTCGTTCATTTATAATATCAAACCAAGGAACATATACTTGAAATGGAGTGGCATTGTATGTGCATTAAGAACCAGTTCTAGTCACAATTTACTCGAAATAAATGCATGGAAGGAATTCTACTCAATGCAAAGCCTTCTAAACTTAATCAAAGCAAAATCCATGACAACTATTACTAAGAGACAAACTATGAACTGGCCTTATGCTGTAGGAACAGACACATGGATGGATTCCCAATGCTGTAGGAACAATATAAGACTGCGTTTGAATTGAAACTTTCAAGAATGAAATCTAACTTATAATCAATAGGAAATAAACAACTAACTACATATACTTACTAAGTGGGCCCCCTCAGCAAGCATCAACAAGCTTATGCAAGAATTAAACTCAGAACTCCATCAACTTTTATTCATAATATTGAAATCTAATACATTGATTATTTTGCCTGTAAGAAAATTAACACAAGAACATTGCTTCTTATTATAATACTAATTCTAACACACACTATTATGTTGCTCGCTCGCGTAGGAGGAGAACTTATTTATATCAGAAAAACAACTAACTACCTAACTCTATCAGAGAAAGACATGGACATGAATACATCCTGAAATTGAGGAACATATTTCTCATAAATGAAAGCATATCTGTTCAACATGATTCATAGAGAATTTAGCATTCCAATCTTCCTAGATTAATGATAATTTAAATCTCTTCCCAATGACCCAGTCAGAGAGTCTTCATTGGAACAACTTCCTCGACGTTGTGCTGGAAATGGACTTTACTGTGGGGCCAAGATCTGTTGCGCTTGACTCGTTCATGCTTCCTTCAACCACCTGTGATGCACAAGGCAACAAAAGTGAAAAGAAAGCATGCATGGCAACCAAAATGATACATTCATTAATCAATCATTAAATGTATTTCATTATAAAAAAACCACATGCATTATATTAGTCATTTGGGAAGTCAAACAAGGTATAATTAATATGGACACATTTAAGCTGCAGGAATATAGGAATGTGTGGCTATGGGATTCTACCTGATTTTGAATAAAAAGTCTTTAATCAAAGAGTTAAGAAAACCATCAGTAATAAAATTAAGGGTATTAAAAATACATTATAAAATTCAAATTATGAGCATATTTTAAGCTCATCAGTGACAAACATTGCAAACATTCCAAAAGTAAAAAATCCTAAATCAGTTGCATATTTCACTCCTATATCACTATACAACACTGTCTATAATATTTTTACCAATGCCATATACCTTATATTGTAGCCTCTTATTCCAAAGATTATCTCTTAGGAGCAGGGAGGTTTCTTCTTAGGTCATGAAATGTTTGAAGGAGAATTAATAGCGTATGAGACCCTTCACTCAATTAGTTTTGATTGTTCACCTTCTTTCATTGTTAAGCTAGACATGATGAAGGCTTACAATAAGTAGATTGGGATTTCCTTAACAAATTTCTTGACAAATTTGGTTTCAAAGTTAAATGGTGTAGATGGATTAGATCATGTTTTTCAGGATCATAGTTTTCTATCATCCTCAATGGTTCACCTATATGCTTCTTTGCAAGATCACAAGGAGTAAGACAAGGGGACCTATTATCCCTCTTCCTATTCATTATAATGGTTGAGGCACATAGTAGATTAATTACTTACAAGAAGAACCTAGGACTTTGGGGAGGCATTACTATTTAAAAAAAAAAAATCAATAACTCATTCTTTGTTTACAGATGATACCATTTGTTTTGGTATATCAATTGTGGATGAAGCCATTCAAATCAAACAAGTGCAAGTAACAAGTATTGCTCAACATCAGGTCAGAAAGTTAATGCCTCAAAGTCCAAAATTTATGTTTTCAATACAAAAGAGGCTATCAAAAATAAGATAATTAAAGTATTGGGGTTTAAGCAAGCAAAGTTTCCATGTGTGTACCTAGGTATTCCTTTTTTAAAAGGTCCAAATAATTTTTTTTATTGGGTTAAAGTAATAGAAAGATTAAAGGAAATAATTCTAATGTGGAAGGCATGATGGTTATCATTATCAACATAATTATTTTAATAAAATCAATATTATCTACAATCCCTAACTATTTTCTAGTGGTTCTCAAGGCACTAAAGTTTGTTATCCTTGAAATTGAGAGCATTATTAGAAATTTCCTATGGAAGGGTAATATGAATGATTGCAAAAAAGTGCCTCTAATATCCTTGGACAGTATGGCTCTAGAAAAATCTCAAGGAGGAGTAGGTATCTGCAATATCTCATTCAAGAATAAGGCATTTGGCGCCAAGTTAGTCTAGAAAATGTGTACAAAACCTAAATCAAAGTGGTGCAAGCTAATGTAGGAAAATTATCTTGACACCCCAAACCCCTTGAGGATTCTTACTATTACAAACCCACCTTTATGATTGACCATGTGGAATTTCTTAAAGTCATGTAGGTTGATTATTACTTCATTCATTATGTGGGAAATTCATGATGGGAAAAGCATGAAGTTTTGGGAGGATGCATGGAATGATAAGTCCCCTTTGAAAAACATTCAAGAATTACAATAGGTAAGGGATGTATTGTAAAGAGAATGGAATGAAAATTTTCTAGATTACGTACATTCAACAGAAGGCCTAATAGGTAAAGTAATATGGAAAAAGCATTTTGATTCATCTCTTTTTTCCATTCAATTTTTATTTCTTTGGGACATTCTAAAATGTAGACTTGTGTTCTTTTTGGGGAAGCCTAATAATATTATATGGGCTCCTTCAAAAGAGGGCTCCTACTCTATGAAGCAAGGATATAAAGCTCTAATCTATCATAGGGATCAATTGGTTTCATAGAGGGCTTATTCATTTTGTTGGAATAATAAGATTCTTCTAAAAGTTGGGATCTTTGTATGGTTAGCTTTACAAAAGAGAATTATAACAAGTGATCACTTAACCAAACTGAGAATTGCTAATCCTTTCAAGTTTCATTTATGTGAGGTAGAGTTGGAGATGTAGACCATTTTCTTGTATAATGCAGTTTGACGCAAGAATGTTGGATGTTCGTAAAGAGAAAGTTGAACTTATACAACCTTTTGCCAAATTCTATTTGGGAGATCTTCTAGAGTTGGTCATTATTGTATAAAACCTCTTTTTTTGTAGTTGTATGGTAGGTTATTCCACCACTAGCAGTATGGAACATATGGTGGGAATGAAATTTACACATTTTCAGGAAATCAAGTTCTTTAATTGAGGTCGTCAAAGGTAAGATTGAAAAAATAGTTTCAGAAATGGTTAATGCTTATGTCCTAAAGAATAAGAGCATGTCCTACTTGTTCACAAGTTGGGATGGCTCTATTTTGAAGAATGGGAAGAACATAATTTTGGTCATTTGCAGGAAGTTTACATCAAAACAATAGAGTGAAGGTGAATAAAAAGAAATCAAATAGAAGGCCCCATGTTCTTATTTTTTCAAACTTAACTTTGATGGTCCTTCAAGAGGAAATTCAAGCATCTCAAGGGCAAGAATTCGTATATGAGACTCTTTGGGATCAGTAATAGTGGCTAGTTCATTTTCACTTCCAATGGGCATGAATAATGTGGTTGAGGCTTAGATATTTTTAGTAGGATTGGAAATTTCCCTCAAATTTGGTATTGCACAAATTCATATGGA
This sequence comes from Sequoia sempervirens, assembly GCA_007258455.2. NCBI lineage: Eukaryota > Viridiplantae > Streptophyta > Pinopsida > Cupressales > Cupressaceae > Sequoia > Sequoia sempervirens. The sequence continues at coordinate 130,561,827 of VDFB02358134.1, read as the reverse complement.
GGGAGATTCCTTAATTATAATTAGTGTCTGCAAGGAGAGAAAGGTGTACAGTTGGTGTTTGAAATATATTCTATAGAAAATTAGGTTTTTGTTGGACAAATTTCAAGCTTTTATCATCTCACATACTTCTATAGAGGGGAATGGAATGAACGACAAAATGGAAAATATGGGTTGTGATGAGAAAGAAATTGTTTTGTATAATGACATAGAATTGCAAGCATATCTGGAAGTTGCTAGAATATTTGTTAAGGAATCCATGACTTCGGCCACATGTGAAAAGAGCTTCTAATTCATTCATAAATGCACAGTCACATTGTTATTCCAATAGATAAATAAGTATATTTGCATTGTCATTATCCTAGCTGAGTAGGATGAAGGTGGAAATAACAAAGATTGATCTATCTGGTTGGTGGCATCAATTTTGGCACTAATTGCTCACCCTTCCACACAGTCACTTCGTATGTATTGAAAATAAAAAAATAAAAGACAAGCAACATTTGAAAAATTTACAAGAAATTTTTTTGACAAAATTTCAGAGGAATAGATTTTGGAGCAGCAAGTTCCAGAGCAACAGATTTAGGAAACACAATTTAGTTTTGGCTAGAATTTTTTCAGTGGTAATAGAGTAGTAGGACCTTAATGAGCAGCAACAAAAATTGATCTGTAAGATACATTCCTTTGTTTTTTTATTTTCTGTATGTTAAGGGCAAGTAGAATGTTGTTGTCAATGCTAAAATTTTGAAGCAATAGTTTTCAGAGCACCAAGTTCGAGAGCAACATATTTCTAAAATACAAATTAGATTTGGCTCAAGAAAGAAGGGTGCAAGGCCTTGTTCTAGACATGATCTTAATAGCGCAAGAAGACCCAAGGGAGAATTTTGTCTAGGGGTCGTGCAGGGGTGTTTAGTTCAGTTTTCTTTTTCATGCCTAAATCTATCTAAGTTTCAGGCCATAAAAGCAATTTTTTGTTGTGGATTTCTGCATATTTTGTATAATCAACCCATTTTTAGTAGCAAACTAGGGGCTATTAGATAGTTCATCATTGTAAAGGTTAATTTGAGATCATATAAACTATTACCTATTATAAATTTATTATTATTAATATATCTATAGGCCCTCTACCTTTTTCCTAAAAAAGGTATATGCAATACAAAATATATGTCCAAAAATGCCATATAGGCATACAACAAAGGACCCCAATAAAAACTCATCCCCCTATGGGTGAAGAAAATAGATCATGGGTGGGATTTGATCATCGAGGGGATGGAGATGTGTATGACACAAGTCTACTTCAAACTCGAGGGCTACTCCTCCTATTTAGTTCTTCATGTAGCTTTAGTTTTTACAATAAAAAGTATAGACATTAATATATATATATTACATTATAAAAATGAAATATTTAAAAAATTAATATTGTTGTCAAGTGATCCTTCTCCTCAATCAAAAAATCCACATGATCAGGCTGTGGTGTTCCAAAGTCCTATAGAAACCATCCAAATAGAAATTAAACAACAAATCAATAATCATTTGACTTTTTAATAATAAACAACTATAACAACGAATGTAATTTGAAATTTAGTAATCTGGCTCATACCGCCATCAAAGGCACCGAGCTATCAATTTCAGAAGACATACCATGTGCCATTACCCTATGAACATTGAGAGGTGTCTCCATTTGCATCAGCTAAAAATAAAACATCATTATTCAATTACGAAAACTATAATAGTGATGCAAGTTGTTGCTTATAATGTATGAGATAGTCAACAAAATTCTAAGTACTTTGGTATACATGAATGAAAAATGCAGTATTATAGACAAGGAAATGAACTGTTTGAAAAAAAATTTAGTGTACTTTGATAAAATGCTTTGGTAGACATCTATGGAAAATGTTGTACCATAGACAAGGTAGTAAACTATTTGAGAAAATGCCTCAAAGAAATGTGGTCTCATAGTGTCACCATGAGACCACATTTCTTTGAGGCATTTTTCCAAACAATTCTTTGCTTTTTCTATACTATTGCTTACTATTATGCTTTGATATATTTTTCCAAGCATCCATAGTTTGTTCAAAAGCAGTTGTTTTAGGCTTTTAGCCATAGTAGCAAGGAAGAAAATTGTTTGATAAAATTCTTTGGTAGACATGTATGGAAAATGTGGTGGCATAGACAAGGTAGTGAGTTATTTGAAAAAATGCCTCAAATAAATTTTGTCTCATGGTGATGGACATCACCATGAGACCAAATTTATTTGAGGTATTTTTTCAAATAACTCATTGCCTTGTCTATGTTATTGCTTACTATTATGCTTCGATAGATTTTTTCCAAGAACCCATAGCTTGTTTTAAAGGATACTATTGTGTGGCATCAAAAAGGTAAGCTAGAAATAGGCATCCACAACCTTCTCATTGTAGGTAACACCTTTACTTCTACAATATATTTTTTGTAGATTTTTATATGTTGAATCATAAACAACAATCTACATTCACAATAGTACATGCTATTCATTTTGGATATTTAAAAACAATTAGCCAACACTATAACACATATCGAATAATTTGAAATCCATTGTAATTTGAATAATAGTTATGACTCAAAAAATAATAATGAAAGATAGTATGAAAATCATATTCCAGTTCAATTATACCATTAGTTTAAATGCCATAGTAAATTTAACATTCTTAAAGTAGTAAACTAAGGATGATAGGTGGAATGATATGTATGTATACAAATGTTTCAGAAGAAGTTCATGATACATATGAATAATAAACATATATTGAATAGCTTATACAATTGTAATCTTAGAACAAATTTGAAATATACATACCTTGGAAGCTGCAATAGGTGTCTGAAACTAAAAATGTGAAATGTGTAATATGAAATTGGGAAATATGCAACACATAATCTCGATAACTTGTATAAATAGGCATTTGAGAGAAAGTGGACAAATTTGAATTGTTCGAGGGAATTTTGAATATCCATACAAGAAATTAATGATAGAAGTGATATGATTTGTAAGATGAATGCTACGTATCAATGTGATTTAAGAGGCTAGAAATGCGGTTGGCAATAAGAATTACAATTTGATTTGACAGTTGTTTTTGGAAATTTTAAATTGTGTTGTGTTTGAATATTTGACATGGATGAAATACATAACACGTATAATTGTGAATTATTAAGGTCTTGTTTATAATGTAAAATAGTTAGCATGGATGAAATAAGTAGTAATTATTTTGTAAAATTGTTGATAATAGTGAGCTTGAGAGTTGTTTTTCAATTATTGCAGGGTAAATCTACATAAAGAGGGTATAAAAGAGAGTATAGGTGGACATGACGGAACAATAAGTTGATCAACCAAAGATAAAAAGTAAAAAAAAATTATTTGTAATATGGTGAAACATATTTGCAAATTGGACATCTATCATATCTATGATGGATGAAATGTAAATATGTTTTGCACATGTCATATCACTGTTTTTGTATAAGTGGTTATATAATGAAAATAAAATTACCTATTCTCACACCTAAATGAAAATCAATTACTATATATTTGATTTAACATGTACTTTTATTTCCATATTATAAAATTATTTAACATATACTTTTATTTTAATATTATAAAACACAATTTAAAAAAAATCTTATTATGAAGATTTGATTCGAAATTTTGTGAAACCTAGACTATCAACTCCTATCCCACTATAGAAACCTGCTCCACCATGGGACCCTCCATATGCTCATTCCAATTGAAAAATTAGTAAATTCAAATGTTGACCCTGAGATAACACAAGCACTCGAAACTACTTAAGGTACCCACTTCAAATTTCTCTCATAAGAGAAAGTTTGGGGGAATTCCCCCTTCTCAAGCTTGGAATAGCAGGTTGAAACAAGCCAGATGGTACAAAAGAAAAATGGAATGGAGCTACACTCTAGAAATTGGGTGGAATAACAGGCAAAAGCACAAAATTTCGTAGAAGGCCAAGTAATACGAAAAATAAAACAAAATGGGGCAACTTCTGAAAGAGATTGAAAATTATGGCATGCTTTTGCACTCTTCTGCCTTCCTCTTTTATTTATTCTCCACTTCACCTCACTTCAACAACAAAAAGTTATTTTTCCTTTGGATAATCTATTTTTTTTCATTCGTTGTGTTTAGTTGAATCCAATTTCATGGCATCTACTTCTAACAATAGCAGCTACCAACAGGTTGAAGATATTGCCCCATCTGCATCCACTTCTAGTGGATCCACAAACAATAGGAATAAGCTCATGTATGATGTATTTATTAATCATTTCAAACATCCGCTGGGTGGAGCTATTTATAAAGAGCTTGATGCCAAGGGACTTAAGGTTTTTTTGAATTCAGAAGAGCTTGAGTTGGAGGATGAAGAAGTAGAAGCAACAATCAAGAGTGGCTAGCTATATATTCCTATATTTTCAAAGGAGTATGCACAATCCAGCCAGTGTTTAGAAGAGTCGTCACTTATGCACAACAGAAGAAAAGGCACTAAAATTGTTCCCATTTTCTACTGTGTTAAAACTGATGATGTATGGTATGTAAAAGAAGTCTATGCATTTGACCCAAAAAAGGTTGGGCACAACTCAGAAAAGCTAGAGGAGTGGAAGAAAACACTTTATAGTGTTTCCCATTATATTAGTCTTGTCATTGAGAGCAAGGAGTAAGTACCAGTCTCTCCACCAAACACACTTATCATTTTCTTATCAATGCATTCTATGAATTTTTTCTCTCCTAATTTTTAGGCTCATAGACTTCTTTTAATGATATAAAGTGTGGTGTTTATTCTATTTCCTTTGTTGTTGGATATGTCTAGAGAGGAGAACATGCTGCTGAAGACAATAATTGAGTGGGTAGCAAAAGAAGGTAAATTTTTTTAAGAATTTTCATCAGCTAACACTAGTTCGAGCATCCAACCACAAGTTGAATTTGTAGCATCCACATCTATTTCTGGTAGATCCATAATTTTCGTGAGGAAGCTCGACTATGATGTATTTATTAACCATCGTGGTCTTGATGTCAAATGTACACTGGCCATAGCTATCTATGAAATTCTTATAGACATGGGACTGAAGGTTTTTCTAGATTTAGAAGAGCTTACTGTTAGAATTAACTCAACTATACGTAACAAACTCTTTCCGTGTTAGCTAAGTTGTGGTAGGTGTAGTTGATATTTGCATTAACTCTAGAAGACTTCTGATAGCTCTACATTAAGTTTAGTTACTTGGAGCTTACTCCATATTTTTGATAATTACTTCTAGTTGCTTCCGGAAGACTGGGAAAGCCCTAAATTCTGTATTACTCTATTTTGAACATGTATGAATGGCTTTATTCTGCTGCTCTATTTTATGCTCTATTTTTTAGAAATTTATGTATTTTGCATTATTGTTTTGCATTCCTTTGCCATATTTGTGATGGTATTAGAGAAGTTGCAAGCCCAAGTTGCATAAGCCTCTTCATATTTAAATGGAGAGCAGCTAGATCAGATTCAACTAAAGGAAAAGTAGCCTAGCACAAAACCAGGGAAAAGCCCAAATTAGAGTCAAGGAAGTCAATAGAACCTACTATTGGTGGAGTGAAGGAGCCGCATAGATTCAGGCCAGAATAATTGCTTTCTAAGAGATTTGAAAGTATCAAAAGAGAATAGAGTTGCTCATAAGGAATCTGCCATTTCAAAGTTTTTTTTAATCTTGGAAGTGTTTTTTAATGGCTACCTCTAGTAATCTGTCACAAACTCCTATTCTTCTTGGTAAAAATTATGATTTTTGGTCTTTAAAAATGAAGTCTCTTTTGCAAGCCCAGGAATGTTGGGAACTAGTAGAGAATGGCTACATAGAGCCCACTCTAGTAGACTTAGCTGCTATGAATGATGCTCAAAGAAATGCAACTGTAGAATAGAGAAAGAAAGAAAATAGGGCAAAATGTTGGATTCAAAATTTTGTTGATGATTCTATTTTCTCCAAAATCACAGGTGTAGTAACATCAAAAGAGGCTTGGGATATCCTCAAATCTGCATATGAGGGTACTGACAAAGTCAACATAGTTAAACTGTAAACCTTGTGAACTCAGTTTGAAACATTGAGAATGTCTAACTTAGAGAATATTGATCAGTTTATGACCAGAGTCATGGGAATTGTAAACCAGATCAGGATTAATGGTGAAACCATTGAAGATCAAAAAATTGTTGAAAAGGCCCTCAAAAGTTTACCAAAGAAATTTGAAATGGTTGTCATAGCTATTTTAGAGTCCAAACATCTCACTATTTTTTCAATAGTAGAGTTAACTGGATCACTCTTGTCACATGAGACCAGACTAAATCTAGAAGAAGAGTCTTTGGAACAAGCTTTCAAGACTCAAGCATCTTTCAATAGAGGTAGAGGTAGAGGGAATAGAGGTAGAGGAAACATAGGGAGAAGTAACAGAGGCAGAAGTAATAGAGGTAGATCAAATCAACATGATGAAGAAAGGACAACACAAGAACAATCAGGGCAGTTTAGAAACTCTCAAAATCAAGCACAAAGAGGCAGAAAATGGATTGATAAATATAGAGTCTAGTGCTTCTAATACAAGAAATTTGGACACTATGAATATGAGTGCAGAAAGAAATAGTTAGACCAAAACAATGGTAGAGCACATGTCTCCAACAATGAAGGAGAATCTTCTAAAGCAATGTTTCTTTCTTGCCATATTTCTGAAGACATTCACACCAAAGACCTTTGGTTCTTGAATAGTGGTTACAGCAATCATATGACAGGTAACAAAGATTTAATTTCATGCATTGATAGTTCTACAAATTCTGAAATTACTGTTGGTGATGATTCTTGAGTAAAAGCTCAAGGGAAAGGAATTGTGCCTATTCTTACTAAACAAAATCAACAAAAAGAGATACATGATGTTTATTATGTTCCAAATTTGAAACACAATCTCATAAGTGCAGATCAATTGATGGAACATGGCTATGATATAATATTTAAGGGTACAAATTGTATTTTTGACAAACCTCCTCATAGAAGACTTATAGAAAAGATTGAAAGAACCAAGAATAGAATGTTTCCTTTAAATCTTAGGAGTGTCATTCTATCACAGTCATTTTCCCACAATGTCTCAAGCATGGATGGGTCACGATTATGGCATTCTAGGTTTGGTCATCTTCCACTCAAGAGTCTTAGTCTTCTTCAAAAACAATCTATGGTCAAAGGTCTCCCTATTTTAAAGGATCTTGATAGTCAATGTGAAAGTTGTATTCTTGGAAAGCATAAGAGAGACAACTTCCCATCATCCTCAAATAGAGCAAAAGAACACTTAGAGCTAGTCCACATATATTTTTGGACCAATGCAAATTCAATCCATTGGTGGTAGCTTTTATTTTCTGACATTTATTGATGACTTTAGTAGGAAAATTTGGGTTTATTTCCTATAGAACAAGTCTGATACTTTTTCAAAATTCAAAAAATTCAAAGCTGAAGCAAAAGAACAAAGTGGTAAATATATTAAAGTGCTCAGATCATACAAAGGATGAGAATACAACTCAAAAGATTTCATAGATTTTTGCAAACAAGATGGGATCATTATGCAAACCACAAAAAGATATACTCCACAACAGAATGGAGTAGCTGAACGGAAAAATCAAACCATCATGAATATGGCTAGATGCATGCTCAAAGACAAGAATTTGTCCAATGATTATTGGGATGAAGTAGTTGCTACTGTAGTCTATATTTTAAATAGATCTCCCACAATTAGTGTTCAAGGAGAAGTGCCACAAGAGGCTTGGTCTGGTACAAAGTTGAATGTAGCTCATTTTAGAATTTTTGGATGCATAGCATTTGCACATGTTCCAGAGGAGTTGAGACAAAAATTGACAATAGGAGTGAAAAATGTATCTTTGTTGGCTATAGTGAACAATCAAAAGCCTATAGACTCTACAATCCTGTCACTAAGAAATTTGTGGTGAGTAGAGATGTCAAGTTCCTTGAGAACAAATCATGGAGTGATCAAGAAAATGAAAATTTGAATGGTCCAAATCCATTACAACTATTTGATGAACCTTTGGATCAGCAAGTTCATCCACCAAGGCCACCAAGATTACAGGTACAAGGACATCAACAACACTTTGAAAATGGTAATTCTCCCTACAGTGATTCATCTCCTTCTACAGACAATAAGAGAACTAAAAGCTTAAGGGAAATATATGAGCAAGAAAATGCAATTGAACAACATCTTTTTGCCTTTCTTTCATATCAGCCAATGCACTTTGAAGAAGCAGTAAAAGAGGAACATTGGGTTGATGCAATGAATCAAGAAATTGAAGCCATAGAAAAGAACAAAACTTGGGATCTTGTTGATCTACCAAGTGACAAAACCATCATTGGTGTGAAGTGGATATATAAGACAAAGATGAATGAAAAAGGAAAGATAGAAAAACACAAAGCAAGGCTGGTTGCCAAGGGTTTCTCTCAACAACTTGGCATAGACTATGGAGAAAATTTTTCTCCAGTGGTAAGGTTAGACAAAGTCAGAACTATTTTTGCTATTGCAGCTCAAAATAAATGGAAAGTTTTCCAAATGGATGTCAAATCTGCATTTTTAAATGGCATATTGGAAGAAGAGATATATGTAGATTAGCCACTAGGACTTGAAATCAAAGGACAAGAGCATAAAGTATACAAATTGAAGAAATAATTGTATGGCTTAAAACAAGTCCCAAGAGCTTGTTTTAGTCAGATTGAATCTTACTTCATCAATAGTGGATTCATTAGGAGCCATCATGAGCCAACTCTCTATACAAAAATAGATCATGAAGGTAAAATTCTCATTGTTTGTCTTTATGTTGATGAATTGCTCTATATAGGAAATTTGATGTTAGATGAGTTCGAAGCTTCCATGAAAAAGGAATATGAAATGACAAATCTTGCAATCATGAAATACTTTTTGGGAATTGAAATCAGCCAATCTGCTCAAGGTATTTTTATTTATCAACAAAAGTACACTTTAGAAATGTTGAAAAAATTCATAATGGACAATTGCAAACCATAAAACACACCCATTGCTCAAGGAACAAAGTTGTGAAAACAAGATGATGGACCACCAGTTGATTCTACTTTGTACAAGAGTCTAGTTGGCAATCTTTTGTATCTCACAGCAACTAGACCTAACATAATGTTTGTTGCAAGTTTTGTATCCAGATTCATGGACTCTCCAAAAGATTCACACTGGAAATTAGTAAAAATAATTTTGAGATATGTTGTAGGGACAATCAATTATGGATTATGGTACACTCAATCTGAAGATGCTTCACTCTCAGGCTACATAGACAGTGATTATAATGGCAGCATTGACTATAGGAAGAGCACATCGGGTTATTGTTTTCACTTGGGAATGAATCTCATCTCATGGGCATCCAAGAAACAACCCATAGTTTCAATATCTTCAGCAGAGGTAGAGTATGTGGCTGCAACTATAGCAACTTGTCAAGCAATATGGCTAAGAAGGATTTTGAATGATATTGCACATGTTGAAAAGGAGCCAACTCCTATTTTATGTGATAACAGCTCAGAAATTGCCTTATCCAAAAAACATGTCTTCCACAAGAAAATCAAGAATATTGACACTCGCTTTCACTTCATTCAAGAGCTCATCCAAAATGGAGAAATTTCTCTTAACTTTTGTGGATCACGAGATCAGCTTGCAAATTTTTTTACAAAGCCATTGGGAAAGAATGTTTTTGAATTTCAAAGGAAACACTTAGGGATTTTTAGTGCTGATAATTATATAGTTGAGATTAGGAGGGAGTGTTAGAATTAACTCAACTGTACGCAACGAACTCTTTCCATGTTAGCTAAGTTGTGGTAGGTGTAGTTGGTATTTGTATTAACTCTGGAAGACTTTCGATAGCTCTGCATTAAGTTTAATTACTTGGAGCTTACTGTATTACTCTATTTTGAACATGTATGAATGACTTTATTCTGTTGCTCTATTTTATGCTTTGATTTTTAGAAGTTTATGTATTCTACATTATTGTTCTGTATTCCTCTTCCATATTTTTCACTTACATGGGGGGCTCACTCTCCTAGTGTACTAGAAGAAGTAATGAAGAGTGTTTGGTTTAATGTAGCTATATTTTCAAAGAGCTATGGAAAATCCAAGTGGTTTTTGTGAGAGCTATCATTTATGTACCAAACATGCATTAAAGTTATTCCCATTTACTATCATATCATGCCTTTGGATGTACAATATGCAAAAAAGGATCCTATGCTATTGTACTTGATAGATTTGAATGGAAGGGTAGATGCACCCCAGAAAAGTTGTGGGAGTGGATGGAAGTACTTAACAATGCTTCAAACTATTTAGGTTCCATTGTTAATAGCAAGGAGTAAGAATCAATCGCTCCACCTCAAGCACTTATCCTTTGCTTATCATTGAATTCTTTGCAATTTTTCTTTCCTAATTTTTAGGCTTATAGACTTTTTTTATCGATATATTTAAAGTGATGTTTATTTTGTGTCCTTTGTTGTTGAATATAGAGATGAGGACATGCTACTAAAGAATATTGTTGATTGGGTAGTGAAAGAAGGTAAAAGGTTAAAGAATTTGCATCAGCTAGCACTAGTTTGAGCCTCCAACCACAGGTTGAATTTGCACCATGTACACCTACTTCTGGTGGATCTACAAAGCCTCTAAGATATTTTTGGTATGATTTATTTATTAGTCTACATGGTCCTTATGTCCCATGTAGACTGGATCTACCTTCCCATAAAAAGCTTAACGACATGCCTATGAGAGATCTCCGCTATAATGTATTTATTAATCATCGTGGTCCTGATGTTAAATAGACACTGGCTAAAGCTATTTATAAAAAACTCAAGGACATGGGACTAAAGGTTTTTTGGATTTAGAAGAGATTAAATTAGGGGATGACACGACTAGTGCAACAGAAGAAGTAATAAGGAGAGCTTCACTTCATATAGCTATATTTTCACCGACCTATTCACAATTCAATTGGTGTTTTTCAGAGCTATCACTTATGCTCCAAACAGGCACTCAAATTATTCCCATTTTCTACTATATCCACCCTTCTGATGTACAATGTACAAAAAAGGGAGCCTATGATACTACATTTGACGAATTCAAAAAGAATGGTAGATTCACCCCAGAAAAGGTGCAAGAGTGAACAAAAGCACTTTATCATGCTTCACTTAATGTTGGTTTCATTGTTAGAAGCAAGGAGTAAGAATCAATCGCTCCACCTCAAGCACTCATCCTTTTTTGATTGATGCATTTTTTTAGTTTTTCTCCCCTAATTTTTAGGTTCATGGACTTCTTTTATTGATATATTTAAAGTGTGATGCTTATTCTTTTTCCTTTGTTGTTGAATATGATTAGAGACAAGGACATGCTACTGGAGAATATTAGTGATCTTGTATCAAAAGAATTGAAATGGTTACAATAGCTCAAGCATCCAACCATAGGTTGAAGAATATGCACTGTCTACATCTACTTCTGGAGGATACACAATACTTGTGAATAAGATCCCCTACAATATATTTATTAATCATTGCTATTCTAATGTCAAATGTACACTAGCCATAGCTATCTAGATAAAATGCTTAAAGACATGGAACTAAAGGCTTTTTTGGGTTCAAAAATGCTTAGATGGGGGATCACTTTGATAGTATACTAGAAGAAATAATGAATAGTGCTTCACTTCACATAGCTATATTTTCAAAGAGCTATGCACAATCCTGGTGGTGGTTGTGATAGTTTCCATTTATGTGCCAAGTAGGTGTTTTGATTCTTCCCCTTTTTTACCATTGTAACCCTGTAGATGTTCGCTATATAAAATTAGTTTATGCTTCACTGGTACAAGGAGAAGAGAAGGGTGGAAGGATGCGATCATAGCCATTGCACATATCATAGGGTTGATTGTTAATAGAAAGGAGTAAGTAGCAATTACTCAACCTCAAGCACAACATTTTCTCATCAAAGCCTAATGTTTACTCTCTTTCCTTTGTTATATATGCCTAGAGATGAGGACAAGATCCTGAAGATGATTGGTACAGTGCTATACATCAAATAGTTACAAAATAGGTGCCATAACCTCTTTTTTTGAGGTTTAATGCCCTTTGGATCATTCAAAAATTTGTATTTTTCTCTAGAATTATAAACATAGACTCCATGGTATCATCCCCCTTGGAAAGATCCAAATTCATGTTCTTTGCATCTGCTATTACTTGCTCTTAGAAAAATTAAAATGGTTTGAAAATGTTTAACATATAAAAACATAGCTTAAAATTGAATAAAATGTTGCTAAAAGATAGGATGATTTCTTTCATATTTGATACGTTAATAGGGACCACTTTGGTGTTATAGTAGATAAATTCACTTTTCTTAATTGATATAATAAATATATTAAAATTTAACATATATTTTTTAATAATATGTAATTTAATTAAAATTGTTAATTTTTATTATTTAGCATGTTTGTAGATTGAAGCTGATTCAAAATTCATCTTGGTTTCTTTTCATTATTCAAATCAATTGAAGATGACTTTTTCTTATATTAGATATAGAAAGAAATTCTATTAATATATGCAAAAGTAAATTTGATTGAATTACCTAATTTTAATGATCTTATTAAAGTATCATGTGATGTCTTCAAGGATTTAGAAATTTATAAAATACTTGAATTGCAACATCTTCTTAAAAGTAAGTTTATGAATAAAAAATTAAGGATCAAACCAATGCAACTCTTAATTGACTTGATTAAATTAGTTGCAAATAAATTCATGAAATCACTTGTCTTAACATATTAAGTATTAAAATATAGTATATTTAAGAGATTTTATTTAGTATTTAATTTTCCTCAAAGAATTTTGATTTAGATTAGGCATATAGAGCGAAAAAGTATAAACATGGTATGCTTCACTTTTTATACAAAATTGTAAATGTAGGTAATTTCCAACAATTAACAAAAGAGAAAAAATACTACAAGATGTGGCAACAAAAAAAGTATCCCTTTTCCTTGCTTAATTTGGCAATGATTAACATTAAAATGAACCTAATGCCGCCTTGATCTAGTGTTGTAATATTATTTTCTACATTTACATTGGATTTAGGGTCCTTTTAAGCTAAATAGACCTAATTTGGCCTTAATTTAATGTTGTAAAGTGTATTTATTTGCACCTTCACATTAATTTTTGGGCCCTTGAAAACTAAATGGACTTAAGTTTTCCTTATTTAGGGTGTTGGAAAGTGTATCCTAACACTTTCACACTAATATAGGGTTTCATTAATTAATTAGGCTTCTTTATGCCTTATTTGGACTTATTTTGCATCCAAAAGCCTTATTTAATGCATGTTTCTGAGGATAATCTTGACATAAATAAACATCCAATCATAATTCAAGTGTTTTTAGATTATGTAACCAAAATTTAGTGATCTGAGACTCATACACCACCTTGGGTGTATGAGTCCCACCTAGGTTTTTGGGCCTCATTACATCATTCTAAGCATTTTTTAAAAGTGTGTCCCATAGTTATGCCTAATGGGACTCATACTCCACTTCTGGCATATGAGTCTCATGTGGCCCAAAATTAAATTTAATTCAAATTCTTGGTAGGATTTTATCCCTGTACATCTGATGTCAGCTTGTAGTGTTGTAATTTTAGGAAATTTGACATAAAAAAAGATAAATACAAGGTTATTTCACTCATTTTCACCTAAGACTTTCAAGAGAGCATTCCTAATAGCAAGTTGATGATTACAAGACTTTACAAGAGTGTCAACTGAGTTTATAAGAGCATTTTAAGGCATTCAAGGGTATAATTTTTCATCAATTGTTGTAGCAATTCAAGATCCATCATCATGGTGCATCAAACATGTTGTTGAGCTAGTGTTATAATCTAGCATCCAAGATCCAAGTCAACCATTATTTCATATCCAATTCAAGATCAAGATCTACAATCTACATGGCCACTTCATGTTAGATTGTTGAATTAAATCTCAAGACATCATTCAAGGTATCATCATTGCATATTTCATACTTCATGCTTCTATTTCATCATTTAGTTTAATTACCTAAAAGGGGTTTGACCAAGACAAACACCCATTTCCTAACAATCAACAAGCTTTCCTCTATTTAATGTGTGATTATAGGTTTATAGATTAAAAAAAAGTGGATTTGAAGCCTTCAAAAGTAGCAAAATGATAAAGTTGCAAATATTGTCAAAGTTGTCATGAAAAGTTGTCAAGACTCATGAAAATTTAAATCTAGGGAAAAATATCCATCCAATTTGTATGAAATTGGTAGGAAAGTGATCATTTTATCTATCTTCAAAGGCTTGTAATGTTTCAATTCAATATTTTTCTCCTAGGAAACTTCACAACAAAATGAGACACTTTATGATAGTTTGGGCATATGAGTCCCAGTTAGGGTTTCAAGAATAGTTTCTAGGTTTTGTTCCTCTCTGATTGTAACTCTAGATTCCAAATTTTTTTCTCTTCAAGACCTAGCTATAACCCATATGCCACAACTGGCATATGATTCCCAATAGGCATCAAACAATAATATTTCAAGGTTTTGGAGCTTGTTTTGACCTCATCACTCTTCCAGGTGAACCTCTATTCATTTCCAATTTGATATTCTATATTTTAATTTCATTTCCTTGGTCATCTAGTTAGGTTTTGCATGTTACTTTGCATGATTCATTCATCCCTTGTCTTTCCAAGCCCTACCTTGGTGGTGAACCCCTCATTTAGTCTCTAATCCTATCCCAAGACACCCTATTTCAAGATCTCTTTCCCCCTTTACTACATTCAGATTGAGATATCTAGGGTTTCCTTGAATGAGAATGTGAAGAAGATTATTACTCTTTCTCCCAAGTATAGAAATCCAATAATTTTCTTCTTTTCATTTTTCTGAACCTACATTTAGAACACCTTAATTCTAATTTGGAGTACATCATCATCCTAGATTTAGATTTCATTAATATTGTATTAGGGTTTGCATTAGTTAAGTGGCATTCTAGGGTTTCTATATCTTACATTTGTGAAAGTGCATATAGGTTTCATAGTTGCATTTTTCATCATTGAATTTCATCTAAAAACTATAATTGCACTTAGACTATACATCATCTTGACCAGAAAACATAACATTCACACAAAACTTGCTTGAAATGGTGCAAAAACCCTAATTTGGGACTCATATGCCCCTCTGGGTGATTTAGTAATAGTACAAGGTGTTTTTCCTACTTTATAGGCATTCTGTGTTGAGCATTTTTCAACATTTGACCCCTCCAAAAACATTGAATGGGACTTATATGCCCCTCCAAGTGAGTTAGTCCTAGATCAGCCCTAAAACTACCTTTTATAGAATTAAAAATGTTGTTTCTACACTTCTATTTGTTGTAATTAGTTATCTATTTCAGTTGGTTGAGTTTTTGTTACATGCATTTCATTAGATCTAGCTTAATTCAATTCATTTCATGCATTGGAATTTACAAAATTTCATTTTCACATTGTTACATAACATAATTAATCAATTATCATGTTTAAAATATAAAATATTACATTATCCTTTTGCATGTTTTCTCTATCATTGTTGCATTTCAAAAATTTTGGATAATCAAAATGTTACATCATGTTTTCATTGTAACATTCTATAGTTATTATACTTCATGTTCTATTTTCAGATCTTGTTGAGTGTTGTAAGAAAGATTTGTTAAGTGAATATGAATATGAGTTCCTCCCCCCTCTCTTAGTATCCCTTGTATGAGTGAGGTTAGTCTAGCGAAAGAAACCTTGGGTAATCATAACAATAATATTCATTCTTCTCCTAATATCTCTCCTATTTGTGAAGATATTTCAATGTTAGAAGAACTAATTGATGAGAGTTTTGAGAACTTGCATTGTTTATCTCCTCTTACCTCTCCTATTAGTCAATGAATTACTAAAGAAGATGACATAACAATAAATAATCATAATGATGACATGACACAACAAGAGACCATTTAAATATACTTTCACAACACTTCAACTAGCCTACATTGATCTCCCAACATCTTCCCGTCTTGTGACAATATTGTAAGTGATGAGAATATGTTGGTGTTAGATAATCAAACCTTTAAGATCTATGACAACCCTCTTTATGTTTCTTCTCCTACCTATCCTATTTTGGAAGACATTATGGGAGAATACAAGATCATAAAGAGATACCAATCCTTAGTGTAATCAATGGAAAATTAGATTGTTAGCTTATTAAATAATAAACATCAAAATCCAAATGAAATAACAAAGCACAAAGGAAATGTAATGAAAATAAAAGGAACAATGTTACCAGAAATCTTCATCTTCCATGGTTTACCTTTGTTACACCTTCTAGTTTGTAGCAAACGAATGAGGCCCTCAGATTTCAAATGAGCGACCTATAATAATGTCCATGTCCTATGCAAATGTTGAAGGATTTATAAATTTATGCCTATGTCTATGACAATATGCTAAAATGAAATAATGACTACTAATGCCAAATGCTATAATGCCTATATTGAAAATGAAGTTGTCAGGATCTCGAAATTATGAGCAAAATTGTCTTTTATAGAAAACACAATTTTGAGTGGATGGATGAGATTAAATTCTAAGAAAGACCTAGAATGAGAGGTCCAGATTAAACCTGAGAATCCCTAATTAGGGTTCGGGAAAATTCATTAATCGAATGGTCAAGATAAAACCTCAGATAAATGGATCGACTGTGGAGAATAAATGAGACAAATTAATTGGAAAATAAGGATTTTCGAAAATCAATAAGATAAAGACTACCTAATTTGTGAGATTCGAAAAATCAAGAAGATAAGAGTTGGATTGAAGATCAAATTTGGAAAATCAAGAATCTACCCGATTACTTGATTTTTGGAATATTAGTTACTATTTTGAATTAAATTAATTCAAAATAATGATTTTGTGAGACAATAAATGATCTTTTCACATTATTTACCAAAATGGACTGACAGTTAAGAAAGTGATGACATTTTAAATAATTTCATTTATTTAAAATGAGAAGAATATTAATTTTGACAATTAAATAATTAAGGATAATTATTTAATTTAGCGGATAAGATTAATTAATTAAATAAATCAATCAATTCATTTAATTAAGACAATTAGTGACATTAAATAAATAAATAAAACTTATTTATTTAATAATCAGGAAGAAATATATGACAAAGGGTAATTAAATAAATTAAGAAATTTATTTAATTAAGGGAAGACTTAGACAATTAATGACGTATTTAATAAATAAATAAATTTATTTATTAATCATGAAGAATAAAAAGGACATGAATTAATTAAATAATTATGAATTATTTAATCAATAGTCGAATGTGGACCAAGGACATAATTAAATGACTTAATTATGCTAGGACGAAAGTGGTAAAAATGAAGCTTGCAGGCCTAGGTCATTTTTAGGTGTCTACATTTTTCCCCTCTTTGTCATAATGTAGCATGTCGCATTGTGACAAAGAAAATAAGTCAAAAATATGCCCCAGTGCAAAATAAGATGAGGAAGAATGACAAGGAGGGTTACAGTATGCCCCCTTGAGAGGATAGACAGGTTCTAAGAATATGGGTGTGCTCTCGAAATTAATGAGAAGACTAGAATATGAAGAGACAAAGAAATGTTAGTGAAAAAGATATGGATGATGATATGGATGCAATGCCTATATGAGATGAGTGAGAGAAGGTGACAAGACTAAAGAAGATGCGTGTTAGTTCCTAGGCCAAATCCTTCAAAACATTGCCATAGGACTTTAATATTTATTGCTCTTAATCATCATTGGGCGAACTGTTGTAATGGCCAATAAACACCATGATATGACATAGATCAAGGTGTGAAAGGTTGTACCATCACATAAGACAAGTATTCGTAGACAAGGATGATCATGACTCGTACTAAGAGTGTGATTGCCCCAGTCTTTTTGTTATAATCAACCACAAGTAGAAAAGACAAAGACAATTCATGAAACATCATTGCTTCTCTAAATCTTGTTTCTAGGACATCTTTGAGAAACTAGCAGCATGATTGCCAAAATACAAAATAGATCCTTTATCATGATACGTCATTGTTTTTCTAAATCCCAAATCAGGACCTCACTGAGAAACTAGTAATCATGTGCGTCAATCGTCATGATACATCACTGCTTCTCTAAATCTTGTTATTGGGATCTCGCTAAAAAACTAGTAACATGATAAAAATATCCAAATACAAGATAAGACAATCATGATACATCACTGCTTTTCTAAATCCTATTGTCAGGATATTGCTGAAAAGTTAGTACCAAGACAAGATAAGACCATCATGATACATCGCTGCTTTTCTAAATCCTTTTGTGAGGATCTCGCTGAAAAGCTAGTACCAAGACAAGATAAGACAATCATGATACGTCGCTGCTTTTCTAAATCCTTTTGTGAGGATCTTGCTAAAAAGCTAGTACCAAGAAACAATAAGACCATCATGATACATCGCTACTTTTCTAAATCCTTTTGTGAGGATCTCACTGAAAAGCTAGTAATAAAACAAGATAAGATAATCATGACACGTCATTGCTTTTCTAAATCCTTTTGTGAGGATCTCGCTGAAAAGCTAGTACCAAGAGCTAGTACCAAGAAAAGATAAGACCATCATGATACATCGCTGCTTTTCTAAATCCTTTTGTGAGGATCTCGTTGAAAAGCTAGTAACAAGATAAAATCCAAAAGACAAGTGCCAAGTGTTTTCCAAGTGTGTCTAGATTCCAAGTGTTTTGATGTTAAGATGTCAGGTTTGATGATGCTGAGATGACAGAGTGTCAAAACTTTCATAATGCTCTGATGACAAATGTCAAAAATTGCCAAATTCAGGAAGGACACATCCTAAATAAAGTTAATGCCAAGAGAATTGATCCCTAAATTCCATGTGATGGTGATGATGACAATGCCTAGGAAGGACACATCTTAAGGCATAAATGACATAGTTGGTTCTTCAGAAGGACACATCTGAAAAATACTGATGTCGAGAGGAGTGATCCTTAGATGTGGAGAGGATCCCTCAAAATGTCGAATGATAGTGACGATGCCTAGGAAGGACACATCTTAAGGCATGAATGACAGAGGTTATCTTTCAGAAGGACACATCTGAAGGTTAACCAAGATTTGACAGTTTGACAGGTTATGATGATTTGACCTACTTTGACTGAGTTTGACTTGTGTTTGACTATATGCTGGTATTGTCATGATGATATGATTGGCCTATTGATGAAATTGTCCTACTGAAATAACTAATTGGCATGATTTTATTTTAGGAGTTTACCCATTTGGGAGTGATTCACTTTATCTTGAAGATATTTTGATGTGTGTGCCAGTGTAGTGCCATGAACCCTAATGGATTAATCTAGTGCGGCCGTAGGGGCTCATCGACAGATGGCCTTGCCTATTTGATACACTCAAAGACCTCATAGTTCGACACGACTAATGACTTTGTCCAAAGGACAAAAGTTTGAATCATGATTTTATTCTGACAAACCTAAATGGACTGACCTAATGTCTCGGGGACTCAAATGTGAGTCTTGCCTACATAGCAAATGCGCAAAGACAATGTAGTTTGGAAAAATGACAAAGACTGATTGATATGACTGACTTTGACAAGAGATAACCTTGTGTTTGTGTTTTTTGAGTGGTATGATGTTTTTGTTTGTGGTTTTCTTCAGGACATTTTATGATTTTTAGGTCTTTCTTCAAGACATTTTATGATGTTTTTTTTACTATTTTGTTAGGACTTTTTGCGATATTTTTGGTCTTTTTTTAGGACTTTTTGCCATGTTTTTGGTCCTTTTTTGGGACATTTTATGATGTTTTTCGTCTTTTTTCATTTTATGATTTTTTTGGATTTTTATGTTTAAGAGGATCGTGACAAATGCATATGACTGATGCCTATACATGAGAATCCAAGGACAAACATGATTGTGCCCCTAGTCAAGCTGAATACCAATTGACATGTGATGACAACATTGTTTGACGTGGGAAGGATGCATCCTAAAACAACGTGAGGATGATGACGATAATGTGATGAAAGTATCGAGGTCTACAGCCGGGCTAGGAACAAAATCAAGTAAAATTTTGGATAATGTGCTTGTATGGATTAGACTCATTGCATTTGCAATGACTTGGTTAGGACTAGATGGGATGATGATTATCCTTAGACTGTTTGACAAGGGAAAGCCAAGATAGGTGACCGGCATGAAAGGATAGGGGTGGCCTTGGTAAAGGACGAGAGACATGAGACTAAGGGAATTGTCATATGAATTTTAAGGACTGCGTCGCACAAGGACAATAGGACTATGACAATCAATGACATGATGTTTTGTGAATCATGTATGACTGAAGGATAGACATGTCAAGAGTTTTCCGAAAGCATGATTTATGTGTGCCAATTTATGTCAAGACCGAGGTAAGTGGAAAATGTATGAAAATTAAATGAATGAAATGGTCAGATGTCAATGTCAAGAGGAAGGCCTAGGAGATGAGACGACTTTCCCCCAAGTATAAAATTCCACATAGATGATTTATTTTACACATGATGCCTATTTGCCAGGTTTTCATCATGGTACTTATCCAGGGCGCCTGTTTGCTAGGTTTTCACCATTGGATAATTTTTTCTCTTTACTATTTTCTTGACTTTTTGATTTTTTTGGTGTCACCAAGACACTTGTTTGCCGGGTTTTCATCAAGGTGACAATTTTTTTTTGTTGATTTTTTCTTTGGATAGCCTAGATGCTTTAGATTACCACTGACTGTTATGAATCCACTGATGGTGCCGATGTAGAGAATGGTGCCATGATATGCCAATAATGACCTTGTTGAAGGAATTGTTTTGTTAGGATCATAGCACTTGTATACAACTGATCAATATTATTGTGATCCTTTTTGACACTAGAGTTGGCCTTATCAGAATACACACATCACAATAGAGTGTCATGAGAGTCCTTGTGGTAAAGAGTTGCTGCCATGATGTGATGGATTTGTGACATAGGATTTTTGGACTTTAGGCGAGATGTAGGATTATGACGAATGATGGTGGATGTGGAAAGGTTGTTTGGGAGTTTAGATGAATCATTTTTTATTTTCCAAACTTGGGATGGTGGATGACAGATTTTGGAATTTTCATTGGGTTGATGTTTGGAACCAACACTTCTATATGCCTTGCTTGATGACCATTTTGAAGGAGGTGGACATCTGTTATATGTGGGAGTCCTCTTTGCTTGTGGGTCCACATTGTGATTGACTTTTGTATTTGACTTGGTGTCTTTGTTTGATCCACTTTTCTTTGGGATCCATTTTAATTTCATTTTTCCACTTGTCCTTTTGTCTAATTCAATGGCATTTGACATTTGATTTTTGACTGTGTAAGACTTTTGTTTTTGTTGGTTCCAAAGGGAAGGTTGAAAATGATGATTTATGGTACGAATGGAGGGAGTGTTGGCAGAAATCTTATGACAAGGATTTCTCATGGACTCCATTTTTACGTTTGTATCTAAAAAAGTTGCCCCTAGTATCGAGGAGGTATCACTGACATCATTTGATTTTCTAACTAAGGAATAGCCAAGACCTTGATGTTTGTAATTTTCCTGGAGCTGTATTGGTTCTAGAATGCCTTGTTCATGTATGCCTAATCCTTTGCCTTGATATTGCATGCTTTGACATATTTTGTTGGCGATGGGGTATTTGTTGTTTTGAAAGCAAGATGCTAACCCATCGTTAGGTATGTCGATACTGTCACTTGTAATATTTTTGTTTGTAAGAAAACCTGCTCTGACAAAGATAGATGACCCTAGTTGATAGAGTTTCTTAGCTTCATTGTCATGATGGACATATTCCTGACTGATATCTTTGGTTTGATCATGTGACATGTCAGGTTCAAATAATTTTGTTGGTGCTTCCAAGGCAATGTCAAATCCATCCTTATTTTTAGTGTCATAGAGCCCAATGGTTTTAGCTATAACTTGATCATATGCAAGCATGTCCCTATGGAATATTCTGGTTCTAGAGGAATATCGTCTATGTGTCACATGAAGGCAAGTGTCTCATCATGGGAAGTGTCAATAGTCGAGGCCTTTATAGGGTTTGTAAGTGTTTGATCATGAATGGCATAAAGGTCAAGGAGTGGGTCGTTTTGGATTTCTTGGTCAATGGTAGGGTCTTGGTCAAGGATGGGGTTGTCATGGATTTGGACTTCTTGGTCAATGGTAGGGTCTTGTTCAAAGATGGGGTTGTCATGGATAGGTGTGTTTTGGATGTCATGATTGTCTTGAAGGACTCCCTGAATGGAGTTTATGATAGGGTCATGGGATGGATTACCTTGTTCTTGACATGAAGGTGACATTATAAGGTTATGCTTTGGGCTTTCATTTTGACATGTATCCTTAATTTTTTCTCAATGGGATTTGAATTTGAGCAATGAAAAAATTTTCATGACTAGATGTGGCTTGTGAGGGGATGACTTGAAAAGGATTAATGAATGATGGACTAGGATAGGATGTGGGGACTTGGACTGGACTAGTATGTGAAGGACTAGAATATGACATGGGTTCTTGCATTGGAATAGTATGTGGAGGACAAGGGTATGACATGGAGACTTGGACCGGATATGACATGGAGTCTTCGACTAGATTAGGATTTGACATGGAGTCTTCGACTGGATTAGGATGTGACGACATAGGATGTGACATGGGGACTTTGACCGGATATGTCATGGAGTCTTGGACTAAATTAGTTTAAGGTTGACTAAAATAGGACGTGGAGACTTGGACTAGATTGGTATGGGAAGGACTGGGGACTTGACATGAGTTGGTAGATAGTTGATAAGGGATGCAGACTTGGACGGGATCAATAGGTGAAGGACTAGCATATGATGTGGAGACATGGAATGGACTTGCGGACAATTGACTTCCCTTGTCAAAGTTAGGGTAAGGCTGATTAATGGATGTTTGTTGTGGACTAATGTCATGAATGGTATTAAGTGAATTTTGGTAGTGAGGGTAGATGGATGGAGGACTAGGACCCATGGATTTTTGGTATGGAGGACATTGATTGTCGGTTTGGAGGAATTGTCTCTGAACGTCTAAGGCTTGTTGGTATTGACCTCTACAGAGTAATTGGTATTCAACTTTACTAGCAAGCCTATCAATATGTTGGTGAAGGAAAGACAAGGTGGTGGATGTCATGATGTTAAATGCAAAGGGATAATGACGTTTGTACAAGGGAAATGACTAATGCAAGGTGATAAAATTATCAAGAGAGGTTGTCAAATGCCAAGATGACAATGAAGATGTTGACTAAGGAAAATGACCAATGCCAAGTCTAGATGCCAAATGAGGACTATGATGGACAATGCCGAGTCTAAGTTCAAAATGAGGACTGAAATTGTTTTCTAATGTCTTGTTGAAAAGTCTGAGTTGTCCAAGGTCGACTGTTTTTGTCTAGATTTGTGAATGTTGTGTATAATGTTTGAAAATCTAGAAAACACTTGACAAGCACGATGTTTTGGTGTAAGCAAGCACACATGAGACAAGTACAATCCTAAAAGGCCAATAGGCCAAGGGTTTGTATACTTAGTATAGCCCATCGATATACCCCAGATTGGTGATAAACACCTTTCCTTCTCAAGAGCAGATAGCTTAGAATTTTGGTGGCATTGACTCCCCTCCATGGCTCATTAACGTCATTCGAGCACACCAAATTCAAATTCTTGGGTAGTGACTTCCCAAGAACTCCTATCTCTACTCAAGGGGATCAGTAGTGAGTGTCTTCGGGCATGATATTGTACCCTACACTATACAAAACAATGGCCAATAGAATGGTTGGACACTAAAACAAGAGGTTTTTAATTCAGGCATTCTGTTCGTGGGGCATTATCCATGCGGTGAGAGTCCCCTTTCAGATCCATCTTGTGGGAACCACACTCGTGATTCTTGGGCTTTCCCCAAGAACCCACTTTTATATACCGGTTGGAAGTCCCTCGGTGTTAGGGTGCTATCGGTCTGAGTCATCCTAGGGTGAGTACTTTTTCCCACCAGAAAAAGCCCAAGTTCTAGAGTTAGTAACCATTTTTCTTACACCCAGGATCGCACAAGTGCACAAGGGGAGAGGATACTTCAATATACCAAATTGTGAGGGTGTACAACAGATAAAATGGGTATGGTTTTCTAATCACCGCGTTTTCACAAGGTGAGAGCATAATCACCTACCATTTGTTCAAACATAATCAGATACTTGCAAAGAAAATTCATTTTAGAGCACCAAAGGAAATGTTCCTAAATTAAAAAATGCAAACAAGTGGTTTGAGAGATAAATCTTCAACAAATGTAGCTGCAAAACCACATGTTAGTAGTTTGAATTTATGTCTTTGACCCACGAAAAACTCCAACACCACATACTGCCAACAAAGATTAGTAAAAAATAAAAAATGAAAAATGAAAACTTAAATGAAAATAGCAAACTTAAAATAGTGATAAATTCCTCCAAACTTAACAAAATTTTAAGCAGTAGATATCCATGGAAAGCTGAAAATCAAACCTTCAAAACCCAGAAAGGATTTTCCACGATTCTACACAAAAAGAATGTTATATGCAAAAGAAAATGCGGGTTTTAAAAATGAAATTAAAAAAAAATAGCGATCACTAAAATAGCCATAACTTTCTCAAATCTTAACAAAATTTGAAACCATTTAATGTTATGGAAAGTTGAGACTGAGATCTACAAAACCTAGAAACCGTTTTAATATTTTATTCACCCATTTTTCTGTGCTCAAATAAAGGTGACATGATTTCGTATGACTTCTTGGCTGTAACCTGCAAAACAGTGAAAACAAACAAGAACACACACAAATTTCTCTACAAAATGTCGGGTTCACCAATGTAATCAATGGAAAATTAGATTGTTAGCTTATTAAATAATAAACATCAAAATCCAATGAAATAACAAAGCACAAAGGAAATATAATGAAAATAAAAGGAACAATGTTACCAGAAATCTTCATCTTCCATGGTTCACCTTTGTTACACCTTCTAGTTTGCAGCAAATGAATGAGGCCCTTAGATTTCAAATGAGCAACCTATAGTAATGTCCAAGTCCTATGCAAATGTTGAAGGATTTATAAATTTATGCCTATGTCTATGACAATATGCTAAAATGAAATAATGAATACTAATGCCAAATGACTATAATGCCTATATTGGAAATGAAGTTGTCGGGATCCCAAAATTATGAGCAAAATTGTCTTTTATAGAAAACACAATTTTGAGTGGATGGATGAGATTAAATTCTAAGAAAGACCTAGAATAAGAGGTTCAGATTAAACCTGAGAATCCCTAATTAGGGTTAAAATTCATCAATCGAACGGTCAAGATAAAACCTCAGATAAATAGATCGACGGTGGAGAATAAATGAGACAAATTAATTGGAAAATAAGGATTTTCAAAAATCAAGAAGATAAAGACTGCCTGATTTGTGAGATTCAAAAAATTAAGAAGATAAGAGTTGGACTGAAGATCAAATTTGGAAAATCAAGAATCTACCCAATTAATTGATTTTTGGAAGATTAGTTACTATTTTGAATTAAATTAATTCAAAATAATGATTTTATGATACAATAAATAATCTTTTTCAGATTATTTACCAAAATGGACTGACAGTTAAGAAAGTGATGACATTTTAAATAATTTCATTTATTTAAAATGAGAAGAATATTAATTTTGACAATTAAATAATTAAGGATAATTATTTAATTTAGCAGATAAGATTAATTAATTAAATAAATTAATCAATTCATTTAATTAAGACAATTAGTAACATATTAAATAAATAAATAAATAAAACTTATTTATTTAATAATCACGAAGAAATATATGACAAAGGGTAATTAAATAAATTAAGAAATTTATTTAATTAAGGGAAGACTTAGACAATTAATGACGTATTTAATAAATAAATAAAATTTATTTATTTAATAATCACGAAGAATAAAAGGACATGAATTAATTAAATAATTATGAATTATTTAATCAATAGTCGAATGTGGACCAAGGACATAATTAAATGACTTAATTATGCTAGGAAAAAAGTGGTAAAAATAAAGCTTGTAGGCCTAGGTCATTTTTAGGTGTCTACACTTAGATTTCAAACCAATATTCATGGGAGAATACAAGATCATAAACAAAGACTCTGAATCTAGGGAAAAGAAAAAGTAGTAATGTCAACACAAAATTTGGAAGACCCTTCAAAATAATTCACCTCAACCACTTTAGAAAATGAAACAAATTACACAAAACTTTGATGAACTTGACTATGAACAACCACTAAATCCGAAAGAAATGAAAAATATTTATGGAAAAGGGTATGAACTTATGGAGAAACTTGGATATAGTGGAAATGGATGTGGTGCTAGAGAACAAGGTACCTATGTCCCTATAGAGCCTCACACTTAAGAAAATACTAGTGGTCTTGGCTATTGTCCCTCGAAAGAAACAAACAAGCCTGAACACTCAATATCAACACTCTTACAAAAGATTCTTCTAAGCTGACTTTAACACTAGTGCATCCTGTACTGATAGACGCTAGTGGTCTCAAGGTTTTTTCCTTTGAAAGAAATGAAAGAAACAAAAAAATGCTCACTTAATATCAATGTCATCACACAAAATAGTAATGATTTTAATTTGATAGATTTGACGGCCTCCCATAAAGGAGAGTACAAAATCTCACAATCTAAAAAGTCTTGAATAGGTATGACACCTTGTACTAAGAAAAAGATATCTTTGTTGCAAAATTAAGCAACATCTTTCACTTTTGATAAGGAGGGTATCTTCTTGAGACTCCTCCAAGATTTTTTGATATCTCTCCCTCCAAGAGCACAAAAGAAATTTTACTA
Organism: Sequoia sempervirens; assembly: GCA_007258455.2. Taxonomy (NCBI): domain Eukaryota; kingdom Viridiplantae; phylum Streptophyta; class Pinopsida; order Cupressales; family Cupressaceae; genus Sequoia; species Sequoia sempervirens. The sequence continues at coordinate 130,534,864 of VDFB02358134.1, read as the reverse complement.
CAAGAGTTCATTTTGTGCATATCATAGAGTTCATGGTCATTATACTAAAGAATTTAAGGATTTAAGTGATAAAATTCAACATCTTAAGGAGTGTGGTGCACTTTCTTGTGTTGAAGCACCTAGTTCCTCTAATTGAAACTTATTTTCATCCTATTTGGCTCATCCTTATCCTACACTAAGTGGGGGCAAGGGGTTAGGTAGATTTTTCCTCGTATGTCACTTGTCATTGTCTCTTTTGGCTAATTGACCCCCTTTCATGTACATATAAGATAAAGCTTGGGATGTGGACAACATGCCATAAGTTTGATTGCATGTGACATACTGAGTTATGCATTTTAGGGGCAACCCTTCCTTTTTTCTCATGATGTAGCTTATTGGAAACATATGACTTGGCATAGGGCTTTCCGAATAACTTCTCATATCTTCTTCTACTTTAAAACAATTTCTCATAGCAATGGTGTTAGCAACCACTTTAAAGTGGGGTCATACATTGACACTCATGTTTCACTGTGAAATTTTCTTTTTTCTTACAATGCATCCTTTCTTGGTGGTGTCATTGGGTTCGATTTCCTCCAAGAGTGTGATATTTCTTTGACTTGTCCTCTCTTGGAGACATTATGCATGATGTTCCCTAAGAAGAGACCTTACATGAACTAAGCAAAAACCCTTTGAGTGAACCTTACACTATTTTTCATTTACAACAATTGTTATATGGCCATCTTGCATAATAAACTTTTCTTGCCTATTGATCCATCATTTTTGTTCATGAGTTTCAAGCATACAAAGCTTTGCTTGCATAAAAAAGCTTGAAGTTCATTATTATGTGGCACCTTGTCAAAATTATTAGGAGGTATAGCTTTGGTATATTTAATGTATTGTTGATGGTCAATTTAACACAATAATGTTAAACAAAATATTTATATCCTATTTCTCCTAAAAAATAAAGATAACCTAAAGCCATCTATCTTCCAAGGTCCTTGTAGTTGGTTCTCAACTATGCTAGTATGATTCAGTGACCAATGCAACTATAATATTTAAGGGGCCTCCTTTTGAAAGGAACATAAACTGGATCTTATGAGAAAATCTAACATTTGGGGGGTGTAAATAAACATAAAAAGATAGAACAGGGCTTTAGAACAACAAAATATGAATATAAATTTCTTCACATCCAAACATGTATCTTAACAATGAGTGTTTCCTCAACTAACCAAAACTATAACATGATGCAATCCATAGCATGACCTATACTATTGCGTAGATTCATAGTGCAAAATCAATAACCATTTAACCATTTAACCATTCATCAAAGTTTCCATTTCAAAATTAGAACTCGTCACCAAATCATTGCTAAAATTAATAGATCAATAGATATAAATAAACTCTATCCACAGATAATTCAATGAAATAGTCTCAAATCTAGTTTCCCCTATTGATTTGCATCAAATAAGAAACAATTATGCACAAATTCACTATCATACGAATGAATATGATTAATTAACATTACCATTGAGAATTCAAACTTGACAATAACATGAAACTATATAAAAACAGTAAAAGTATTTAAATATCCTTGCATAAAAGTTGTAAAATAGAGTTTCTCAAAGTATCTTGCTTGAAAAATTGTAAAATCCTAAAACTATGACAACACTATCTACTATCTCTTCAGGTGGCTAATCCTTCTTCAATCAGCCAACCTTTACAAAATGGAGCCCAAAATTACATATAGGAAAGCTATGCACTAATCTCTCTCAACCAAAAAATTGAGATCCACCAATTAAGGAACTGGAACTCCATTAAGTGATTGCATTGGATGATTTTCGGTTCAATTTTTTGATGAACCTGTTTTCAAAATTGGATGCTCAATAAGGAAGGTAGGACTGCTAGAAGATCTTCAATTAGAATCATGTCAATATCCTACAAAATAGGGAAGAAAAAGAGAGAGTTGTCAATTAGGAACATAACGTTCCATTGCCACCTCATTCCTATGTATTCTACTCAAGAAGGTATTCAAATTTGATTATTTTAAATTCTATGGAGGAGAACTCTTGCATATCTTTCAATTTAATCAACTCCCTCCTAGTAGCCTTTACTTCATCCTTGATATCCATGAGTCTATCAAGCAACAACTCATCACCATCCTCCCCTTTCTGCATCACTTGCTCAAACCTATTATTCCACTTCTTTAATTTTTCAAGAGGAAGATCTTCCTTCATAGGGATATTTATATTAACCAAATTGGAAATTACTACTTCCAATTCATCAATCTACTCATTAAAATATTTACTAGCTTCTTGCACTCCATTTCTATGTTCATAAATGAATGTGTATTTGAACTTGATAATTCTAATTGTCTTTTCAATGAAGTCCACATTATCCTCATCGAGGATAGACTGTTCCAAGATAGTTTGATTTGGCAATTTTCTGATGTCTTTTAGCTTCTTAGTATGCTCTCTATACTCATCCTCAACCAACTCTAATGTACCTTCATGTTCCCTATAACTATCAACAATTAGCTCATCCACCTCTTGATTCAACTAATTTATCCATCTGCCAAGTATTCCAACCTTACTCCTCATGTTCACAAGATCATCATCCTCATTTTTTCTCAACAAAACTAGTGTTTCTGGAGCAGCATATTGAGAAGAAACAAGGGTAGATACATCCTTCAAAAACCTATGTAATTTTTCTAATTGATCCTTAAGCTCATCTTTTCTTTTTTTGTCCTTTTTCATCCTGGATTTAGTGGAATATGCCACTATATCAATAAGGTTCTTCTGTTGATTTCTCGTTCACTTCCCCAAATTAACTATACCCAACTAATAATCAACCAATTTCATATATTTCCTATCCTTGTCTATCATTGGAATGGAACATTCAGCTCTGATTTCACCTCCATTTGTTAGCTTTGTGGAATTGAGGACCCTAGCCTTTTTCTTGGGCCTCTCTTTCTCTATTTCCTTCATCATGTCTTCCCAATTCAAGGGTTGAGGTTGGACTATTTGTTTCCTTTCAAGGTTGACTTTCAACCATGCTGGAGCAATAGGAGGATTTATCACTTCTATAGAAGAAGAAGCAGCAGTGGTAGAAGAAAGAGGTTGTAAAATAGTAGTCTTAGGTTGAGAATCAACCTCTTGTGCTTATTGTTGCTCCATTTATGTAGCTTCTTTTGCTCACCTTTCATTTTTAGCCTTCTCCTTTTCCTCCTCTAATCTTCTTTGTTCTAATAGATACTCTCTCTCTTTCAACATATCTTCCCTCTGCTTCTCTAATTGTTTGACCTTATCCCATGTTTTCTTAGACTCTTTCTCATGTTTAGCAAGTGCCACAACCTCCTTTTCTTTCAATAGGTGTTCTTCCTCTTCTTTCATCTTGTGAGCTTCCTCCACAGCCTTGAACTTGGACTCAAGAGCTTCTCTCACTCTTTGTTGTTGATATTTTTCTTCTTCTAGCTCATGGATTTTTTGCAACATGGCTAACTTATCCCTTTCTTCTTTAGTCTTCAATTCTTATTCTTTTTGTTGTTGTAGAAAATTTTCCTTTTCCTTTTGTTTCTGGCTAGCTCTTCTTCTTTGGCTTTATCTTCAACTTCTCATTTCCTAGCAATTTATTCAAACTTGGACTTAGCCTCCAATTCCTATTGTTTATCCAATGATTCAACTTGTGCCTTGGAATCAATTTCTTTCTATTTAGCAAGTGCCTTAGCATGTGCCTTGGAATCTAATTCTCTCTTGGCATCTTCAAACAAATTCCATTGATCTTCCTTAGTCAAAAAATACTCTTCCTCAACACTTCCAACATTCTCTGTAGACACAGCTTTGGGAGGATCAGTTGAGATGAAGTTCCTTCACCAACAGGAGTAGTTTCTTCTCCTTGTGATTCAGGGATATCCTGAACTAGTACTGCTAGTTGAGGCTCCTCCCTAGAGTTAGGAGAGAGGAAGCTCTAATGGATCCTTAGGAACTGTCCTTCTCCTCATTATTTTGTACCCTTGGGAACCTGTAGCTTTCATCTTCTTAGAAAATTGTGCCTTTGGCTCCTTGATCTTCATTACCACCCACTGGATACTTCTATCTAGGATTGTCCTTTCAATTTTCTTAATGTCAATGGACTCCTCTTCATCCCAATTCATTGGATCCAAGTCTTTGGTACTTATATTTTTAGCATCATACTAGAGATCTAAGATTACACCATCATTTGATAATGTGTCAATAATATCTTCCTTCACCCCATACTCAATCATTAATGGGATGGGAAACCTTTCATAGTTCCTTCTTCTGACATCATATTCATCTTGTAGATCCATCCAAAAATCTTCTATCAAATTGAAATGCTTGTCAAAAACTATAGGGAGACAACCTTGCATCTTGTGCTTGGGATCAAAATACTTGCTGGATGTATATAAGCCCAATTTTAAATAGATCAATTCATCAAAAATTACCTTGCTGCCACATTGTGTGCACAACTATACTCTCTTAACTTCATGGAAACTTTATGACAACCAAGTTTATGTTTATTAGCAAATCTGATGTTGACCCCTATAGCTTGATAGATGAATTCCATTAGAATAATTCTGTTATTGCAACATATGGACAGTAAATGAGGATGGCCATCGAAACCAGCTAGCCTGAAGTAGGCAAAATTGGGATATTGGTTGTACCAATGTCCCCATTCTATAATGAATGACATGCCTTCCCTGCTTATCCTATACCCTACATCTATTGTTAATTGATTAATGATAACATACAACAATGCATCATTAACTCTTCTATAATGCAGCTCAAAAGTTTGCAAAGTTAACTGATCATAGTGATCCCACACCTTTTGTCTAGAGGCTTCTCCCAATACTCCAACTACATTCAAACCAAGGAAAATGCCCCTCCTTGCAGCTGCATCTATCACATAGGAAGTCATAAATAAGCTCTTTGTCTCCCTCACTCTAAGCATTTGGTTATGTAGGCACTCTGATAAAATCTTTGGCCAATCAAATTGTTTCCTACCATCCAAAATGGTTTGAATGAATGGAAACATCGATCCCTTGAATTGTGAAGAATCTCTCTTTCCTAACACTCTAGAAATCATCATCATTATGTCACTAATATCCTTGCTAAAATCTGATCTCTTAGGCTGATCAGGAAGCTTGGTCATGGATTTCTTTTCAACTCTCATCCATTTTTGTTCATATGAGTCATGTTGGCTTCCTTTCTTTTGCTATATAATTGCAATGTATTTTCCTCATTGAGTTGTCTAGGGTTTTGTGGTGTAGGTGCATTAAACATGAACCTTATCATCTGTGGAGTAAGATCAATGGTGATACTCCCCTACAAGTCTACACATTGTCTAGTTTCAGGATTGTCAGCCCCAACTATATTAAGTATGAGTTATAGAAATTGGATTGATAGAGGAAAGAGGGCAACATGTGCCAACCCAGACTAAACAATTCCTTTTGTTCTCCCTGTTACATTCTTCATGAAGGTATCTTGAAGAAATTGCTCATAATCAAATGGGCCTAAGTTTGTATCTGTGATGTTTTCCCAATATGAATCTACCTTACTAGCTGGAAGAATTGGACTCTTATGTTTGTATTTTAAGGTGTACAGGATTTGTTCCACTTTTATCTTTTTAGGCTTGGTTCCTTGTATTGAACTTTTTGCAACTTGGCTTCTTTGAGAAGCTTCCTCTAATGCTCCTAACATCCTCTATCCCTACAATACAAGCCAAGATTATATCAACAAAGGCATGAAAATTATTACATCATACATTTCTTCTCATACCATTCTCTATTCCTTCTGGATAACTCTCCATACTTTTCATATCCACCAGAAGTGGGGTTAGGAAAGAAACAGAAACATAAATCCTTTTAGCATAGATGGGATTGGGATAAAAACTAAAACAAGACCAAGATTTTATATCCACTAGAAGCGGGGTTAGGAAAGAAACATAAATATAAATCCTTTTAACATAGGTGGGATTGCGATCAAAACTGAAACAAGACCAAAATCAGGATCAAAATGAAAACTAAACCTAAAACTAGTCAATAGTTCCAAGTTCATTTCCCACTTCGGTTTTGCTTCTACCAAAGAACTAGGGTGAAGATTAGAGTCAACAGTCATCAGAAGTGGGCACATTTTGGGAATTAACTCTCATGCCAACACTTATGGGACGAGTTCATTCCCGGATCCACTTCTACTAGTTTACCATTCAAATGAAATAATTTTGAAGACATGGTCACATTAACTTAAGACTTGGGTTACATCAAACCATAAGGAAATTTTAAATAAGGGATTTAACCTCACTCTCAAGAGGAAAAATATCAGATTTGAACTTTCAGAAGTGTGATATTGTAAAGGTCAAATGCACAAACCCTAGTTTGTCTAACTCATTGATTCAGGAAATTAGGGCATCAAAAACTCGAAATGAAAAACATGGAATCGACATGGGAATAGGATCAAAGGGGTCATCAAATAGATTTGAACACCTTTAAAGCACAAAAGACCCCTTTGAAACGAAAACCCTAGTTAAAACTAGGGCACAGTAGAATGGATATGCCACAAAAAGGACAACAAAATGACAAAAGAAATGGGAAAAGAAAAAAAACAAAATGAAACCAAAAAAAAAAAGGAATCAAGTGAAGATACACACAAAAGTACATGAGAGAAAGTCTCAAAAATGCGCGAAGAACACAAGAAATGACAAAAAAGGAAAACAAAAACAGAATGAGAAAATGACCCTACCTCGAAATGCCACTAAGAGAGGTTGAATCTCAACAAGAATCCACTCAACAACACTCCCTCACAATCAAATCATGCTCCTCTCAAAGTTATTTAGGGTATGGTTCACTAAAACAACTTAGGAAATAAGGATAATGAGCCAATTAACCTTCATTAAGGTTTAAAAATCATTTTACGTGCGTGAGGAGGTTGCAATTAATGCAATAAATGTGGTTGGTTGGGTCTAGAACCAAACAAATAAACAAATATTCAACCAATATGCAAATAAAAGGAAAGGCAGATGTGGAAGCAGATCCAAAACAGAACAAGAAACTTTACCCAAGTATTGTATCCAACTCTGAATCCAACTCCAACATGACAAGAAAAGACAATGAAGGGAAATGGGGGCGGAAATGGAACCAAAATCGGACATGAAACTTTACAAAGTTTTGAGTTCAATTCCAATTATGGTTCCATTCTTGACAAAGGAAAAAACACCAACACAAGGTCAATAACAAAAGGAATAATAGGAAGTGGGATTGGAACACAAACCAGACCCAGACAAGACACCAAATGAGGACAAAAACACCAAGGATAAAAAAAAACAAGGGAGACCCATTTTGACCAAAAAAAATATAGGTTGGTTATGCAAGGAACAACAATTGGAAACTTGGCTAGGAAAATGGTTTTCCCATTTCCAAGACACTGAAGAATTCAAACACCCAGAACCTCTAGTTTATGAACATGCTAACTCAAGTAGGATCAGATATATTGATGAAAGGTTGAGCTAGAATCTCATATGCAAATCAACATGAACTAATTTGAATTTGGGTGTGTGTATGTATGGTGCATCCTTCTCCATGAAACTTTCTTTACCCCTGAACTACTATACTTAAGATTTAAGCTACATAAGCTGAGTCCTTTAACTTTCGTACAATGATATCTTGGGCATTGTTCCACTACCAGTCAAGCATCCATAGCATCGAAAGATATACATCTAGTTCTCTCAAACCATTGCTCTACTGCTAGTTAGGAATCCATAGCCCCGATAGAGATACTTGAATTACCCATTTGATATTGAGTTTTCCTTCTTTCAATGGTTCTATTTTCTCTTCCTTTTTTTTTAGGATTCACTTTTAGGAATTCTTTATTAAATTTTCTCAATACTCAGTTATAATCAATCTGAAATGTGGGTTGAGAACTACAGTGGACCTCATGATAGTATTGGGAATCAATTTTTTTTCAATTGAATCTAAGATATAACCACCCTAAGACAAATAGGCATCTTTCATAGATAGACATTTCATCTATTTTGTGACAAATTTCAATCATGATTCATGAGATTATTTACAATATACCTTATTATTAAGAACTTTTCAAACCATTTTTAAAAATAATCATAAGAAATAATTTTAGAACAAAATCTTTCAACATAAATAACTAAAAATACCTAAACCAATTTCTCTCCTAGTGCCTGCAATATACTCTGAATAACAATCCCTTTCATTCCAAAAAGGTTTTAGGGTTTAGGGTTGAGTGTTTAAGGGTTTATAGGGTATAAAGTATAGGGTTTAAGGTTGAGGGTAGAAGATTGAGGGTATAGGGTTTGAGGATTATGATTGAGGGTTCAATGTATAGGGTAGATGGTATAGGGGTTGAGGGATTAGGGTTTAAGGGTTGAGGGATTAGGGTAGAGGGTAGAGGGTAGAGGGTAGAGGATTGAAGGAAGAGGTTAGAGGGTTTAAGGGTTGAGGTTTTAGGTTTTAGGGTTGATTGTTTAAGGGTTTATAGGGTATAGGGTAGAATATTTAAGGGTTGAGGTTTTAAGGTTGAGGGTAGAGGATTAAGGGTATAGGGTTGAGGGTCAAATGTATAGAGTAGAGGGTATAGGGGTTAGGGATTAGGGTTTAAGGGTTGATGGGGTAAGGGTCAAGAGGGTTGAGGGATTAGGGTAGATATTTTACTAAGTGGGATTAAGGGTTTAAGGGTTGAGAGTAGAGGGTAGAGAATTGAGGGTAGTGGTAGAGGGTTTAAG